>OW121701.1:25697197-26897197 GCA_933228785.1 Lasioglossum pauxillum | reverse complement strand
AGATGAGAGAATAAGTGTCCAAACCCCTCGAACAGATTGCGATTTAATTAAATTTAAGGAAGTTGTATATTCTTTATTTATGGTCAGCATCCCCCAACACCTCGGAAATGAGCTCTCTGTAAGTCTACACCAGTGATGGGCACGGTAGGGGTCCCTCAAACGTCTGCTTCCCCCACCAACCCTTCTTTAAGACCTGCCACTGTTCGCGATATATTTTACTGCCAGATTTGAAATCAACCCAATTTTTTCATGAAATTCTGCAAGTCCAACACACAGATTTTCAAAGTTGAAAAACTTCATACCACAATCTCTCTATTTTTCTCATATTCTGCAATATTTCAGCTTTAATTTTAAAAAAATCATAGCTCTATCTCATTTCTATTAAAAGTTCTATAATTTTGACATAGAATTTATCAATTTGTTCCATTGTGGGGCGGAGCGCGTCCTCCCTTCGAGGTAACGGCGGACGCTAGTGGGGGCCAGTGGGCGTTATGGTGGGTACAGTCTCGTCTGAATCGGGACAGAAACTAGTTGCGCGATATTGTGCAAAATTTATTTATTTATTTATTATTATTATGACGGCGAGGTAGTGCAGCCCTGGGACAATTACATTCGAAAGTACCGATATTTTACGGGGTGTTCAAGGTACCCCATTTTACCGAGAATTATACTTCACTGAGGCTAAAATCGCTGAGCATGCGCAAGAAATTTTGCACAATATCTTACCACTGACAGAAATGCCCATTCCTGGTCTACAGACTACTGGTCCACAGACAGGATTGTGATCGATTGACCGAACATTTGGAATAAAAAAATTTTATTTACTTACAAAGTGTGTTGAAACATTCATTCTTATCATATACACACCGAACTCTCACGACCTCCAACCGGTTCTAATCGCTAGAGACTCTGAGGAGGAGACGCGAGTTCCGCAGAAATCACTTCTTCGGGTCCCAACAGCTCCGTGTGAACTGATTGGTCCCTGAATCGTCCGGATCTATTGATCTCAATAGACGTACCCGCCGTTCGCGGCAGTGGGTTGCAGGTACTCCTTGGAGGGTGTGACGTGCTGCGCGAAGACATGGTTCGGCACGTTGTCAACGCGGAAGAGTGGGTTGTCGACCGTGATGGAGTCCTTAGCGTGGTCCTCGGACACGTAGGTGTTCACCACGGTGGACACTTCTAATGGTTTAGAGGTAGACGTTTGCAGCGTGGGGAACTGGAACGACGGCAGCGATGGCAGAGATGGCAGCGATGGTAGTTCGGGTAGGGTCGGCAAGTTGGCTCCAAGGTTGGAGAAGAAGTCGCTGAAGGCGTCCTTCTGCACGTGGACGTTCACGTTCTTCTGGTATACGGGGGCTGTTGGCGCGTAAGTATGCGTTCGTTGGACTGCTGGGAGGACGTCCACGGAGTCGACTGCGTGATGGAGAGTCTCTACAGACTCGATTGGGTGGGTGTGCACCGATTCCAGATGGTGCACCGGTGTCAGAGTCTTCACGGATTTGACCGACGTGACTGGCTGGACATGGTGGACGGATTTCACTGAGGTATGTGGCTGAATGGTGGGCAGGGATAAGTGTGCAGTGTGCACAGGCTGGTAAGAATGCAGAGGTTGATGACTCAACGTATCCAGCGTCTTCACGGAGTGCACTGGCTCGACGTGGGTCAGGGTCTGGTGCAGAGGTTGATGAACATGAGTCAACGTATCCAGGGTCTTCACGGTGTGTACTGGTTCGACGTGGGTGAAGGTTTGGTGCAGAGGTTGATGAGTCAATGTGTCCACGGTCTTCACAGTATGAACTGGCTTAACGTGAGTCACAGTCTGCTGCAGAGGCTGGCGGGCATAAGTCAACGTATCCAGGGTCTTCACGGTATTTACTGGTGCGACGTGAGTCAGAGTCTGGTGCAGAGGTTGATGGACATGAGTCAGGGTCTCTACAGACTTGATTGGGGCCTGATAAGTATGGACAGTCTGCACGGGGTGCACCTGCGGCTGGACGGATTTAACTGAGTGCAGGAAGGGCGCGGGTGTCACTGTCTCGAACGTCTTGACAGCTGGTGCAACATGTTGCTCGACGTGAGTGAGAGATTCTGGGAGCTGGAAGTTGGTGTGGGGGACACCGTAGGTTTGATATTGGGCGGGGTGGATGGTCGGGATGCTCTTGAACGAGGTTAGGGGTCCTCCAATGTGGGCGGAAGACAATCCTGAGCTGAAGGTTGTGTCGGTGTTGAGTGACTTCAATCCGTGGACCGATGTCAGGTCTGTTCCAAATCCAGAGAAGTCTACGTGGGCTCCAGTCAATGTTGTCGAATGGTCGAACACCGAGGGGGTGTGGGAGACGGCGTTGAACGTGGGGACCAGGCCCACTGTGGAGTGCAGTGTTGGCACACTCTTGTTGATCAGGCTACCGCTGACGTAGTTCTTCGTCAGGGTGGTGGCCACTGTAGGGACGCTTTTGACTCCGGTGGCGACGTGAGTTCCTGAAATTGTGTCCATTGGTATTTTTAGGTTGGAAAGGAAGGGGTTGATATTCAGTTTTGGCGATCCATATCGGTAAAGCCTACCCGGCGTTCGGGCTTTTCCTATTTTCATCATTTCAACAGGACCTACAGCTTATTAAGGTGGGTTCCGAACCACCTGGGAGGGCTTGACATTCCTGTGTCTTGCAATCTACTTATAAGACTGCTGATCTTTATGCAGAATACGAACTTTTTAGATCGATTACAAAAATGTAGGAGATGGATAAGAATGTATTGATCGTCCATCAGATGGCAGTGAATTCAACAGTGGCTCCTAGATCCCCCACTCTTGCGCTTTGGTTCTGGCGGGAGCATTTGCTGTCTCTACGTCAAGCGATTCGGCCAATAGGGGAAGACGTGTAGCGCGGAGTGGGGATTTTCATGTAATCCCCAGCAGGGTTGCCATCTGCGTGTCCCGCCAGGCCTTTTACCCTTCCGCCCCCGCGCACACTCGTTAGTTTGCTCCACGTGGTACGCGTCAGTGTTAGTGGGAAGAGTGGGGGAAGCAAAGGCGGGCTCCGCAGCACGCTGGGCGAGGGGCGGAAGGGTATAATGGGGCCTGGCGGGACTCGCAGTTGGCAACCCTGATCCCCAAGCGTCTCACTGCCATCTTCCAATTGACAATCTTCTACATTGAATAGATTTAAAAGGTCGAAACTGAGATAGTAATAGTCCTAAATCGTTCTAATGTTCTCACAGTTTAGAATTTTACGTAAGCGTACAACATGAGAGACGTTTCTCAGGGCCGAACATCCTGGGCGCATAAATTACAGCAACACTGCTGTTTGACAAGCCATCGTCGATGGACACAGCACGAAATGTATTGACAACGTTTCGAAATCGAAACGTTACGCAACGATATGTACGATATTCGAGATCTCGCTAGTTTTCACATGTAAGCCACTTCTGTTCGAGGAAAAAGAAATAGAAATGTTCTCACCTTGGACAAGAGGTTCTTTGACCTTCAACACGGGCTTGGCCAGGTCCAACGTAGCGTGACCATGAATCTCGGTTTTGACCGTTTTCACTGGAGTCTCGAAGGTTTTCACAGAAGTCTGAAGAAGAAGTTTATACTCGGACGTTATAAAACATCTGGATATATACTTTTTTCGGATGAATATTAATTTACCTTCAAATGGTCGACCACAGGCGTGCCGTAGGATGTGGTCAGGGGGGACAGGGTCACAGGCTGGAAATTTATGAACGTTGTTGTTAACTGTGGGAATGCGATTCATGCTTTTACTGTCTTCTTAGTGAAAAAAGAAAACGGAAGATTGAGCTCGGTCGGTCAAGTTATCGCGTTCATTTTCAATTATTGAAATTATGAAGATGTGCTTCTATTAGAAATTATTCAATAAACTTCTTTATTCGAGCACGTGTGATTATAAAAAGGGCGAAGTTCTAAACGAATTCAGTCTTGTAATTTTTATAGTTAATTCATAGAAAGAACTCTATCATTCAACCTAGGGTAGGTTAGGTTAGGTTAAGTCTCCACAACACAACTTGTACCTTCTAAGTACCTTTGTGCCTTGTCTCGTAAACCCACCTTGTAATTTTTATGAAACAATATGTATCCGACACATTTTGCACCCGGTACGGTTAGCGTTAAAAAAATGTAATAGGTTTCGACTTATGATGGAAGTGTACCTGGACATGTTCAAGTGGAAGAGGCAGCGCAGTGCTCGACAACACTGTCTTCACGTCCACAATGGCCGGTTCTTCCGGGTCTACCTCTAGAGGAGCCTAGAACCAAAAATTAATTTCGTCATTTCATTGTCTACGGATGAGATCACTTCTAGTTGGTTACAAGTAACGCGCGTTGAAAGGCAAGTTCAATTAATTAGTCAATTTCATTGTCTGGTTACAGATCACTTTAGTTGGTTATAAATAATGTGTACTGAAAGGCAAGTTCAATTAATTACTCAATTTCATTGTATGGTCAAAGACCACTTTAGTTACAAATAAACTATGGATGTTTATGCAAAATAAAAATGTCCAGCAGCGATTGTGGACAGCAGGAGTTAAATACAAACTCATTTCATGCCCTAATAATTTTTACACCTTTTTTAAGGGTGGAGGGGAAATGATCGGCTCCCCCCTAAGGTGGAATTTGCGGAGATTATATGGCCTAATAATTTTTTACACCTGAATACAACATAACTGTATTTTGAGACTTTTCTAATTTTTCGAATTGTTTTATATTTCACCTAGCCAATTTTTTCATAAATGCATAAAAATCCGTAGTCTAACCAAAGTGCACTAAAACGCAAGTTCACTTGATTTCACGTAATTTGCAAAAATTTTAAACCATTTAAAGTTGGTTCACAGAACTGCCTCTCACATATTAAATTTTAATATTTACTTGACTCGAATGTAGTGAATAAGTGAGCTACCATCTTTTACTGAATACAATGTTTACACTCACAGCAACAAATCATGTTGCTTCGGAGGCACTCAAATCAAATGCTCCATCTAGTTAGTATAAAAAAGACGAGACAAATTTTTTAGAAATAGTATTAATAAATTAGACAGAGAAAGGATAATTACGTTGACACCGATGGGTTCGCCATAGCTCGGGCCCGGTGTGACAAGTGCCGGTGGCAAATAGTCATTGTTCACGGTAATCTCTGGCTGATAGTGAGGGGGTCCATAAATTTCCTGCGGTAACTGCAACGGGGTTTCCGGGATGTCGTAAGAGTAACCATCGGTGGATTTTGTTGATTCGACTATGGTCTTTGCGTGTTGATGGTGATGATGATGGTAATCGGTTCCGTAGCGTGGATCGCCTGGCAAGATGTCCCTCTTCTGCTTCAGCTGGGGCGCTGCTATGGCAGCTCCCAGACAGGTCTGAAATAGTTATCGAGTTACGTAACGTTTCAATGAATCCTGTTCCGCGAGGATGCGATCTGTGGCTCGTCTACACAAGAGCAGGTTCAAGTATTTTACAAACACGATTTTAACGCCATTTTCATAAATACGTTTCAGATTGTTGTGTTACGCAAAGTGGGTTTATATGTAAGATAATTAATCAGATTTTCCACATATCTCAAAAATCTTCTTTCGAGATACATTTATAGTTCAGTCAACGAAAAATTGTAGAGGGAAAAAGAAGCAACACAATTTTTTACTTTGGGTCTTTGTTTGGACTAGTTAGAAGGTAAACATACTAAAAGTCCGGTTTTCCGCTTATATCTCGGAAATTATGCGTCCTAGCGATAAGACCATTCCATACAAAATTAAAGCTGACAAAATGTGCCACAAGATTGATTGCACTCAGTTTTTTGCTATCTCGCATAGTTTCCGAGATATCCGCGCTCAAAGTTCACTTATTGAGCTGAAGAGTTAGCTAGTCAAATAAGGCAAAAAACTCGGAAACTATGCGAAATAGCGAAAAACTGAAAGAATCAATCTTATGGCACATTTGATCAGCTTTAATTTTGTATAGAAGGGTCTTATCGCTGGGACACATAGTTTTCGAGATACAAGCGGAAAACCGAAAAAGGGAACCTTCTACGTGCCCCCCTGCACCCCGCTCACCGTAAGAGTAGGGACTCTTAGTATGTTTACCTCCTAACTAGTCCAAACAAAGTCCCAAATTTCAAAATTGTGTTCCTTCCATTTCTTCCTACACCCCTCTTATGAGCATTCATTGACTGGACTATTAGATAATTAGACTTCGAATGTTATGAATTGATAAGAGAAAGAAATATTTAAAACGAAATTAGAAAAATTAAAGATCACTGCTCTATATTGTTTCTCACGTATCACGACTGTGAAGGGTGCAAAGAAAATTGTTGTTTGCTCGTTGTTTCTCGCGATCGGTGCAGAGAAGATTTATATTTTGTAAACTGATATAATTAGTCTCCGAATTGTATGCATCGGCCGCGAGAAAGAAAAACTTTAAAAAGTACAAACATCAGAGTTTCTCGCGGTCGATGCAGAAAATTGTAACTTTTCGCGAAGAGAAACTAGACGTGCAGTCTGCCGATGACAGAGATAATATAGAGAGGAGTTTAGAAGAGTGTCGTTGGTCGAAACAGTTCGAAAATGGCGGTGATCGAAGGGATCCTTACCAGAGCGATCAGCAGGAGCCTCATGTTGAGCGGGTGATGATTGGATGAGGATTTGAGTATCATCCGAAAGATATTTCGACCTTTTATACACGGCCGATGCTCCCTCCATTTTATTTCCCAACCGTTGGCATTGGGAGAACTAGATTTTTAATTGACTCCTCCCGAAGGCCTACACCTCGAAGATGCTCCGAACGTTTCCGAAATAGACGGCCGGCGGTGTGTGTCCTCTGTGTCGGTGTTCGTGCCGGGACACGTCGAACACATCGGAAATCTTCCGTTCGTTTCTCTGGTATTGGTATTGGTGCCTCTCTGTCCCTGCTCCCACCTCCGTGCGTTTTACTCCCGATTCCAGCACGGAGGGACGAGGATGATTTATGCAAATCCCCCGGACAACTCTTTTTCCCTCGGACACGTTCATCCTCTCTTTTTTCAATTCTGTTCGGACTCCCCTCCCTTCCCCGGTCAGACGTCCCTTGGTACGTGCGCCCATTATCGGGCTTTGTTACCAGACCGAGAAGCTTTTAAAAGATTCGGATAACGAGGAATCTCGGTGTCCACGCATTAATGGGCCCGCTGAATGCTGATCGGGTTTTGCCCTCGATGACACGCGCGACATCCGGATGCTTCGCCTTTCCGATCTTGCGCAATCGTCTTCCTCCCTGATGAACAGGACGCCGCCTTTCTTCGCAATAATAATTAAAAAGCAGACTGCTGATTTTAACGAGCAGGCACAATTTGACGAGATAGACTGGAAGAATTGAGGAGCTTCGATGCTGTCGTAAAGAGAGCAAAGAAATTTTTGTTCAGCTCCATTCGTCGTGATCGATGCAAACAATCTTTATTTTTCATAAAAATTGTAAGAGTTGTGTGTCGTATAGAAATTTGTATTGTTCATTTATAGTCCAGTCAATGAATGCTCATAAGAGGGGTGTAGAGGGAACTAGAAGGAATACAATTTTTAACTTTGGGACTTCTTTGGACTAGTTAGGAGGTAAACATACTAAGAGTCCCTACTCTTACGGTGAGCGGGGTGCAGGGGGGCACGTAGAAGGTTCCCTTTTTCGGTTTTCCGCTTATATCTCGAAAACTATGTGTCCCAGCGATAAGACTCTTCTATACAAAATTAAAGCTGATCAAATGTGCCATAAGATTGATTCGATTCAGTTTTTCCTGTGTTGTGTGAGTTTTTTTCCTTATTTGACTAGCTAACTCTTCAGCTCAATAAGTGAACTTTGAGGGCGGATATCTCGGAAACTATGCGAGATAGCAAAAAACTGAGTGCAATCAATCCTGTGGCATGTTTTGTCAGTTTTAATTTTGTATGGAATAGTCTTATCGCTAGGACGCATAGTTTCCGAGATATAAGCGGAAAACCGAAAAAAGGAACCTTCTACGTGTCCCCCCGCTCACCTCCTAGGAGTAGGGACTTTTAGTATGTATGTTTACCTCCTAACTAGTCCAAACAATGACCCAAAGTTAAAAATTGTGTTCCTTACATTTCCCTCTACAACTTTTCGTTAACTGGACTATTATTGTTTTTAGTGGATCAAAAATTAAATGAACTTGCACTGTTTCGTTACAACTGATATTTTGCTTGTTATCCTTGTTGGCAAGTACAAAAGAAACATTTTTTGCTATTTTGTCTACAAAATTCCAGGTAGCACCCGAAGTCTTGGAAATGTCCATCTTGCGTCTATTTTACGATAGTCTTATGACCTAAACTGGATGTCTTTAAGACGTATTCAACATGTCCCCAGTGATGAATAGACAGAGTTGAGTATCCTGCATTTATGCCAAGAATGAGTAGGTGAAATTTGAAAGAATTTTAGAGTATCAATGTATCTTGTGAAGTCTTTTTCTTCATAAATGCGATTTGAATGTCAGGGATTGTTAATGAACGAAAGAAATTTCTACCTGGTACCAGTTCCTTTCGATTGATGTAGACAAGATTTATTGTGCATAATGAATCCGCTGATGAATGAGATAGAGCAATGTCGAACATTTTAAGTGTTTGGTAATCGGAAGCACCGAATCCGTGACGAAAGATAGGAAACGTGTGCAATAATAGAAAGTGGTCGAAAATGTCATTCAAATCGAATTTCCCAAAGAGTCCTGTGTCCCCGTGAGAACAGTAGAAACGTGATTGTACTGCATTAATGTGGAGCTTCTTGAAACTTTCTCCGTAAATTCACGCCTCAACACGACCACGTGGAACAACTTCGTTTCGTTATTTATTTATTCCCTTGTTTCGCTGTTGTTTAACGAGGTGATAAGGTAAAACACGCGTCGCATCTCTGCAAACGTGTCTGCAAGCGACTAGAGACAAGTATGTATCTGATTTGAATTGTAAATGAAGGAGAATCCTCCAGCATTGACCTATTAAAAAATTCGATCCATCGAGAGTGATCCTGCATAATATTTCGATTTATTGAACTGATTTGAACACTGCAGACATCATTTTATTTGGGACTTGCCAGATATTTGTACGTTTAGCTTTTTTCCATAATGTGAATTAAAGACATAATGAATTTGTGACACAACAAAAAAGTTGCAGTGTTCTCAGAATAACGATTTTTAAAAAATTGTACAATTTTCATCGAAATAGACGTCTCTGATCTCTCAGAAAAATCATTTTACAAGTAAATTCGTCATTGAGCATACAGTGACTCCCACTAAAATTGTTACTATAAATATGAACTAGCTGAAAGAGAGAACTGACATAATTCTCGAGTTGTGTCACTGTTCTTAATAAATGAAACTGAATGAATGGAAAGAACATGAAATGACGGTGTAGATTTTGCAATATTCGATTCGATTGACCTTCCGGAATGCTTCCTTCACATGTCTCAGTATAATTATTCGATTATAATGGATTACTATAAAAACTATGTATGTTCTCATGTCTCGATAAAATAATTGATTAGCTGTCATGTAATTGACTCTTCCTCCTTTTGGTACAGAAGATTATAAGCTATAAATGAGGATTTATTCGCGACTGCAGGTGTTTGGAGAATGATCTCGCTCAGGATTCGATAATACTTCTCGATCTTCCAGTAGGTATAGATCTGTAACCTTGGCCAGGGAGAATCGCCTCGAAACTGCTAGCATTTTTATCATATTTAAACGCGTTGTTACATTCTTGAAGGATACGTTTGACCGATGAATAACTCTAGAATATTATCTTTTGTTGATTCGGAGATAATTGCATAAGAAGGCGTCGATTTAGAAATCCAGTGGATTTTGAGTTGCATAATTAGGTTGAGGTTGAATAAATTTTTAGAGCGGTAATTAACAGGATTGGACAAGAAAGACTCCTCTGAAGCCAGTTCTTTACATCAATTTACATTAAAAAGATGCCGTTCGAAGGCTGAATCACGTGTGACATTTACGAGTTACAGAACAAGAGTGTAAAACAGCAGGTAGAGCAAAACAAAAATTATCTGCCTCGATTGCAAGAAGTCGAAACCGAATTGAATGTTACTTCTTCCCTTAATGATTTTAATCGAGGAGAAATCATTCATCTACCCTAATAAAGAGTAATAAATAAATACTATAACAAAGAACTAATAAAGATCCGCAATCTACTTATAATTAGTCTAGATTAATATTGTACTATTGTTCTTAGTTTTATAATATTGTTCTTTAAATACTTCCAAAGCCAAATTCCAAATTTATTTTTATATCTTCTATTCGGTTTAATATTGTATCTCATTGGAAAGAAAGAAAGTATTACAATGTTTGACAACAGGTGAAAAACAATTAAATCAATATCTATACTTACGATAACTGTGTATCATAAATTCATAAATTTAATATTGTATTTTAAGTGCGTTTGTGTTTACTGTATTATTGCCAAAGAAAGTTTTAACGCAGTCCGGTACGGTGGCTCAATCTGTGCAAAACTAAATGAAACTGTACGATTGCGATTTACGCTCTAGCCTACGATTAGACTACAGGTGGTACAGGCGAGTGGAGGTTTGCCTACTTAAGGGGTCGAGACATGAATACAAAGATCAAATAATTGTTCATGCTAAATAATCTGCAAATGGATTTTACCCATAGTGTGATTGTATTCTAACGTGTTCTGACGATCTTATTCATATTTATCGAATCATTGCTGGTAAACAATGGCAAAAGTTAATAAAACCAAATGAAACTGTGCGATTTAGATTTACGCTGTAATCTACGATTAGGCTACAGGTGGTACATGCGAGTAAAGTTTGCCTACTTAAGGGGTCGAGACATAAATTCAAAGATCAATTGATTGTTCATGCTAAATAATCTGCAAATGGATTTGACTCATACTCTGATTTATTCTAACGTGTCCCGATGATGTTATTCATATTTATCGAATCATTGCTGGTAAACAACGACAAAAATTGATAAAACTAAATGAAACTGTACGATTGAGTTTTATGCTGTAACTTGCGATTAGGCTACAGGTGGTACAGGCGAGTAGAAGTTTGCCTACTTAAGGGGTCGAGACAAGAATTCAAAGATCAATTGATTGTTCTGCTAAATAAACTGCTAGTTGATTTTACTCATACTCTGATTTTATTCTAACATGTTCTGACAATGTTATTCATGTTTAGCGAATCATTGCTGGCAAAGAGACATATTCCTGCACGGTTTGCAGCTCTATAAATGATTAGTTTTGCAAATAGTGAATTACAATGGGTACAATTAGCCTCGGTAAATCGAATTCGAAGTTTTAGATGAAACCATGTTATTTATCTTCTTAAATCGACTGTAACCAATTACGAAGACGTGAGTTCCCAATTATGAATATATGGCCCAGTGCACTCCTTCGTCTTTGCGAGAAAAATCGTCTTTGCGGTGAGAGTGAATGTTCCATAAATTGCTGAGTAGCGCCGGTACGCCTGCACCGTGGTCAAATCGTCGGATCATTAGACCGGAGCGTATTATACTAGTCTATTTCTGAGCCGATGTTATAAGAAACGCCTCATTGGCGAGTTTCCGGAAGGAAAGGTCCGCGGCTTCCGCTCTAATTATCTTGTCTAGCTTATATGCAAATGCAAGTGCATTTCACGGAATTCACTCACACGCCTCGGATCATTTTCCCTCGTCATACAAGTTCCTTTAAAAATACATGTAAACTTCCTTGTCTCCCACTGGCTGAGAATCTAAACGTTTATAATTATTATCATTGTATATTTATTATTAATTATTGTTCCAAAAATTTGTACTTCCTTGGGAGGACTGATTCCTGAGTTCATTACGGGTAACTTTCTCCTTTACGAAAATGTTGTCCGAGGCTTCGTTGAGGAGTTATTAAGGAAAAACACGGACCAATCAGAGGGAGTGGGCGTGGCCGTCAACCGTGCTCTGATTGGTCCACGTTTTTCGTTAATAACTCTCGAACAAAGCCGCGGAGAAGATTTTCGCAAAGGCAAAAGTTACTCGAAATCACCTCAGGAATCATCTATTTCAAGAAAACACATTTTGAAACACCCTGTATATAATTTTGATCCTCCAAAAAATCGGAAAAAATTCTAGGATACTTATTCAAGTCTCTACTTCACTGTTATCGCTGGAATGTGGAAGTTTATGCAATTTGTAATTTTTCGAGACAATTTTTAGAAAGGGGGAAGCAAATATAATTATTATTTTCAGTGGTAGCAACGCGTTTGTAGATCTGAAATATATCAAAATTTCACTAAATTCTGTCGAAGGACATATTCTGGCATTTTTTGAATATTTTTAGAAACCATTTATGAAGAATAGTTTAATAAATGTTATTTCACTCCTGATTGTTGCTATTCAGATAGAAAATTTTTATTTGCATAAAGATCCGTTGCTAGTAATCTAACTCGATATGCAGGGTGTCTGTATTCTCTCAATAAAATCAAATATTTTTTTGAAAAATGTGTCAACAAAATATGCAATAAATATTTCTTTTTAAGTCTTGAAGTGAATTTTATGCATTTACGACAAAACTGAGTAGGTGTCATTTGAAGCAGTGAAAATAGTAGAAGAATTTTAAAATACTGTTACATTATTTTCAACTTATTAAACTATTAAAAATAATTAATATATTTAGAATTATTAAAATATATGTAATTAAAATATTAAGAATGAAAATTTTGTATTTCAATTGAGATTATTGCAATTCGGGTAGATCATTTATATTTTGCAGAAAGATCCGCTGTCTAACTAAATAACTATCACTGAAAAAGAAAAATTTTACTGGGTAAACAACACAGTATGCCCAGAAAGCGATTTTACAAAGGACTAAGTAATGAATGTTGTATATTGAAGAGGTTTCTTAAGAATAATTGTTGAAAGGTACATCCTTTTGTACGGGTGTGTCCCGCAGGAACACTCGTCACGATTGATTGGCACCTGCTATCGAATCGTCCACGCTTTCGGTATGAAATTCGTGACCCATTTCGAGTCACGTCTTCTTACAAGAGCAAACTGTCCTCTCTACACAAGTAAAAGTTCCGTTTCGCCCGCGCATCTGATCCAACCAGGCGTCTCCACGTTCGAGCAACGTCTAAACAAGTAATTGGCGAAGACAGGAAGAAAAATCATTGACGAATGAAAGGGACGAAAGCTACATTGTGTTGTTCCTAGACGAGATCGAGCGTGAATGGATTGGGATCAACCTTCTCAGGTTTGTTAAACTCGCGGGCCTTTCCTCTCACAGCGGTCTTCTTTTATTTGCACGTTTTGCCTCATTCTGCCTTTCTCCCGCGAAGTCAGCAAAATAGGAACTAGCAACTTTTACCGTAGATGCTTATCAATCCTTTGTTAGGAAGAAATGTCAGTGAACCATTAAAACGTGAAAGGATCTGTGTCCTCACGTATGCCGATGCAAAATGCGTCACTCTGAATCACGGCATTCATTTCCTGGCTGCGTTACAGGATTGATGAAAATTTAATTCAACGTAATTGCTGGTTTCTTCATTTTTTTTGGTTCTGAGGAAGATGTTTATCAATCCTTTGTTCAGAAGAAATTCCACTGAACAATTAAAACGACTTGTGTGCTGATGCAAAACGCGCCACTCTAAATTTCCGATTTTCCCGGCTGCATTACAAGATCGATGAAAATTGATTTCGAGGTACTTGCTGTTTTTTATTTTACCTTTTGTTTGGTCTGAGGTAGAAGCTTGTCGATACTTTGTTAGGAAGAAACGCCAGTCAATCATGAAAAAGTGACAGCGCCTGTGTACTGATGCAAAATGCGCCACCCTAAATTTCCGATACAAATTTCCTGGCTGAGTTAAAAGATTGATGAATACTTAATTCTAGAAAATTGTTATTTTTTATTTTCTTTTTGGTTCTGAGGCGGATGCTTATCAATCGTTTGTTAGGAAGAAATGCCAGTGAATCAATAAAAGGTGGGAAGACACACATTTCTTGACTGCATTACAGGATCGACGAAAATTGAATTCTACAAAATTGCTAGTTTTTTTGTTTGGTTCTGAGGTGGATGTTTATCAATCCTGTGTTAGGAAGAAACGCCAGTGAACCATAAGAACGTGACAGAACCTGTGTGCCGATGCAAAACGCGCCACTTTAAAAACGATGTTAATTTCTTGGCTGCGTTACAGGATCGATGAAAATTTAATTCGAGGTAATTGCTATTTTTTTTATTTGTGATGCGAGGTAGATGAAAATGATATTACAGCCGGATGTGCGAAAACGGTTCCGGCGTAATCTTATTACCGTTCTGCACGAGGGATCAATCGGCGTACGTTTTGGAACGGGATTACCAGCTTTCATTAAAAGTGAGAGGAGAAAGAGGACTGGGCAAATAACGATTTTACTTTTGCTTTTGTAACGAACCGGTTTTTACCGCCCTTACGACGCGGTGGGACCTCGACGACGCGATACTTTTGCTCGCCGAATACTCCATTACCTTGCTTAAACGGCGCACCCACGCTGCGAGAATCGGCTGCGCTTGTCGGAAACCGATCCTCTCAGGACGTGAGAAAATAGCATTCTATTATGTTACTTATAAGAAAGTAATTTCGGAATTTTTAGGTGAAATAATAATATAAAACCGATAATAATAAAAAATGATAAAACCGAATTTCTTTATTCAAACGATGAACTTTAATCAATAAAATATTTTCTTAATTAATCTTTCTTGCAAAAGATCATCGAACAAAAGGGAAAATATCTCATCCATTAAAGTTTGAATGAAAGCTTGAATGAAAAAATTGGTTTCTATTTCACATTAAAATACCGAAGTTAATTTCTTGCCAACCCAATATCCTGTGGAACGTTGCTTTCCGTGCCAGTTATCACTAGACCGCGGATCTTGATGCAAAATAACGTAACAAAATAATTTAAATAAAAATGAATTTTTTAAAAAATATCATGTTTAAGCAAGCTGATAAAAACGTGGTAAAAATTGATTTCATCCCTTAACGACTTTGTTACATTAACAGCAACGTCACAAAAGTCTTGAATTGTTTAAATCTTTCACTTTTTTATAGTTCGCCCAACCAATTTCTTCATACATGCATAAAGATCCGCAGTCTAGTTATCACTGCTTCAAGCGTCGGTCACGTTAAGCGACACAATTTTATTAGGATTGTTACCCTCTAGAAGAGTTTAAGCTGTAATCAGTGGAATACATTTGATCTCTGCAATTTCAGATTGTAGCACACTGGTTTTAATGGAATTTTTGTATGATAGAAAACTGAGAAAAATAATATTTGACACGTGTTGTTTTTAGCTGCCGACATTCGTGTTAAGGGGGTGATAATAGCCCTCCGATTTGAGGCTGAAAAATATATTTTACGAAAATTTCAAAGTCCAATTTGTGCAACTTTGCATAAGACTAAACTAATTTTTCAAAGAATGATTTGTTTAAAAAATATGTTAAAAATTAGCTTCTCTTTGCAAAACTATTTTCTGAAACATTACAATTTTTCATGAAAAGTTGTATACACAGTCTACATACCTTGATATTCTGTTCCAAGTTAAACAGTAATATTGAATTGAATTAAATTCAACATAAATTCAATGAAAATCGAATGTTTTTTTGGGCTCCAAATCGAACAAAAATTCAAGTAAATTCTGTGGTGGTGGGTAACAAAAGAGATCCATCCGTTTCTCCATGAGAGAGTATGCGAACGAGCACGTAGTGGCTTCAGAGTGGAAAGAGCCAGATGATCCAGATTAGTCCTCTTACTTTGGACATTCTTTCAGTCTGTCCGTGGTAATCCTTTCACCGTTCTCTCCCTCGCTCGCGAATCGTCTCTTTCGGCTCGCATTTCAAAGTGTCCGATTGCTCTCACCATTTTTATTATGGCTCGGAAGTATTACTTCCTGCAGCGGTTCACCCGGCGCAGTGCGAGGAACATCCGAAAAATGGTGAAAGTCTTTCACGCGTCACACACGAGAACACAGGAGATCTTCGGAAATCGTTATTTTTAGCATCTTTATTAAACGTGCTTGTCCTTAAAATAGATTTCAACAGAATTTAGTACGGTTTTGATTTGTTTTCGATATACAAATGCCTATTACCAATGGAAATAGAATTTCATTTGGTACCATCTACTTAAAATTTGTCTGGAAAAATTGAAAATTGCATAAACATCCGCATTAAATTACACATTGCTTATGCCAAGACGAGTTCAACGGCTTATTATACTATGACCTTAATATGACCTTAAGTTATGTCAAGGTCATAGTGTACTAGGTCGTTGAACTCGTCTTGGCATAAGCGATAACATTAGCTACTAAAGGATATGTAGTGCCATTTTGAAAAATGAAGGTCGCCATGAACAAATTTCTTTCTTGAATTTTTTTTTCTATTTGGCTCTTTCTGGCAGCCGGAAGTATCCGAAACATTATGGCGACAATATCTTGTGACTATATGATTATACCCTTCATACCGAACAATGTTTGTAAACAAATTTTTTTCGTAACTTCAATGCGTCACAAGATATTTCCGTTATCAGATAAACGAAACACCCTGCATATATTGTCTAGTGAAGGGCTAAACCTTGGCTAGGCTTATAAAAGCAAGGAGAACAAATTTTCCAGTTTCCCGAAGCACGGCACACAATCAGAGACTCTTCCATTTCTTTCTAATAATGCAAATTTACAAAATCCGAACAGCCAGAGTTACACTGAAGCCGTGTATCGTTAAAAATGTTCCAAAAGACTCGCTTTCATGACTTTCAGCGGGATCGCAACGAGTGAGCTGGAGCCAATGCGATTACCGGAGAAAGTGCAGCTGTCGTGATCTCGTGGGTGCAAGATGAGGGAGTTCCCGGAGTAAATTACAACGACACGTGTGCACTTAGGCGAACTCGATTGAATCCCTGACTGACTCGTTCTGTCTACGAGATAATTGTTTAGGATTGAATCGTTTCAGATCGAGTGCCATCGCAATGAACACGATGTTATTTAGTTATTAGTTACGTAACACAACGTATTTATTGCATGATGTTTAGTATAGTTGGACGCTGTGCGATCCGCAGTTTTGGAGAACCAGGATGAATCAGAGGATTATAATTATCTCGAGCACGCGATAATTATATCGTGCATACGGCTAATGAATCTCGATGGAATCATTATAACTATCCGGTCATGGAATTTAGATGCACGCAAGCTCGTCGATTCATTCACGGCTTTGATTGTAGAACCCTGTTCAGAGCTACTTTCTTGTCCTGTTACATGATGTGCATTCATTTTATTATTATGTACCACGCTTATATTAGCTCGCCGAGTTGTCGTTGTCGTTGTTGTTGTTGTTGTTGTTGTTGTTGTTGTTGTATGCGTCAAATCTTGTAATCGAATTTTAAACCACTTCCCGATGAGCTAGAGACTTGACACTTTAAACATAGCTCAGAACTGGATGACAATGCAATATTAAAAAACAAATTTAAAAAAAAACTGTGCGTTCAGGAGAAAAAAACTTTAATATTAACCGTTACACCTCGTTGCGCGACGCTCGGTAATACGGGATCGCGTTCAACGATCCCCACTCCGCGCGCCAGCTCTCCCTACACCACTACGCGTTCCCACTCGTACTCATCCCCACTCCACTGACCCATTTCGCACCGAAGGGACTCAGTCAGTGTGGTGTTCCGTTCATTCAGTTCCATTTTGGACAATTTCAGACTCCATCAAGAGACGTCTCTCGGAGTCATCTCCTCATTCTATCTCGCGTATTTCCATATCTTACTATTTCATACCAGTATTACTATATCTTGCGTTCCATTTAAAAAAGACTACAAAGTAGGAAATACAAAATATATAAAAAAACATTTTATGAACCACGCCTATATTAAAATGCACTAAAAAGGAGAAAATAATTTTTTTAGACATTAGTCACTATGAATAAAAGCGTGGTGCGCCCACGAAGACTACGTCAATATAGTTGTTATTTATAGTCACTAATGTTTTAGTACATTTTAATATAAGCGTGGTTTTTAAAAAGTTTTTTTATGTATTTTTTTTATTGTATACATGTTCATAATATGAAGAATAAATATCAAGAAAAATTAAGACATAGGTGATTTAAATTATCTGTAAAAAGTAATAAACAATTTTAAATGTAATTTCAAGGCGAAAAATGTAAACAATTAATTATATAAAATTGTTACAAAAAGTATATATTTATTAGGATAATTATTGGGTAGACAGGAATAATTTTTTAATCAATTTTAGTGATTAACAATTGATCATACAATCAATTCTGTATTATGTATAAATCAATATATCATAATCATCTTATAGTAAAATGTCAACTAATTTTCAGCCGTTTCAATCATTTTAATGTCACCACTTTTCAAATGTCCACGTTTTTGAAAACAGGTGCGTAAAGGGAACACTTGGGACTGTGTACTCAATTTAAAAAATTTTTTAAACATTTCCTGCTACGAAGACATTGCATTTTTTTCAAATGACAACACATTCAGTGGATACAATTTCATAATTTAATGCAAAAATGGGGACAAGTTTTTTTACACGTCTGTAAAATCAACAATTTTTAAGAAAATGTTGGAGAGTACAGTTGCACTGTTAAAGATGGCAAAGGATATTCTGATTGCTGTAGTTTTCAAGGTCTTTCGAAGGTCATCGATGATATTTAAATGACACCATATATTTTCAATTGTATAGTGTTGCAGTTAATGTCAAAACGATCTCAACGATGTGGTACACTATGACCTTCAAAGGACCTTGAACTAGAAAATCGAAATGATGAAACAATGATAACTTCAAAATGTGTGTTGTAGGCCCACCCTAATGCACAGTAAAAAGAATAAGTTGATCGTTTTCAAGGTCTTCTGAATGTCATCGATGATTTCTAAAAGGCACTACACATTTTCAACATCGTAGTGTTGTAAGTTGTAACTAATGTCAAAACGACTTCTCTGTGGTTCACCATGACCTTCAAAGGACCGTGAACTAGAAAATCGAAATGATGAAACAATGATAACTTCAAAATGTGTGTTGTAGGTCCACCCTAATGCACAGTAAAAATAGTGAACTCATAATTTTCACGGTTTTTTGAAGGTCATCGATGATTTCTAAATGGCATCATACATTTTCAACTTCGTAGTGTTGTTGTCAGGACGAGTTCAATGAAACGATCTCAAGCACTCGAGTGAGACAAGTTCAAGTACAGATGTCAAGACGAGTTCAATGAGAACCGCGATTCTTATTCCACCACCATCATTCGAGCATCATCCGGAACACTGAGAGAGCAGCTGAATGAAGATGCGCTCTCGCTGATGACGCAATGCGCGACGCGATTAGTTACGAAACGTTGAAGACGAACTGCGCTCGCGGTTCAGCGGCCGTGGGATGCGGCTGGTAGGAGGATCCTTTTCGAATTACAGTTGAAATCGAGCGTGGAGATGACGGGCCGCGTGGTCGGTCGTCGAACTCCGGGAGTCCGCCGCGAGGAGAGCAAAAAAAGGGGAGCACCGGGGACAAGATAGGAGAACGCAAGCCAATCGGAAAGAGAGTGCTTTCTTCGTGAATCGGTGACGGTGAAGGTCCTCGTATATAAGCAACTGCCGGCACTGCAATTGTCAGTGTGACTCGTCTCATCGGAAGCGCCCTATCTGCTTACAAGTTTCCGAACCGGATCACGATGTTGCGAGTTGTAAGTTGACCATCGTCCAGGGGGGGCCCTTCACTCGAGGATCGTCCGCGGAGAAACCGGAAGAGAAGTGTGTCGCAGAATAGGAACTGGATCGGAATCCCTTTCACTTTTCTGCTTTCCGTCTCGTGGAGGTGTAACCGTAGTGGAAAAAATCCTGGTAGCAAACCGCGAAGCGAGTCTCCGATAAAGTGGCGAGTTTGAGCACGGTCGAATGAAAGTAGAGCGGTTGCACTTTTTGGGGAAAGTATATCGATCGAAAATTCATAGTAGATCACGCGTTATACCGAAAGGGACGCGAGAGAAAGTTTGCCAGTTAGTCATTTCAACGTCTACCTTGCAGCATTTGTGGCCCTGCAATTGTTATAGTTGGTTAATTAACAAGAAATTTACGTATAATATTGGATTGGCAAATAAGTTCGTTCGGTTTTTTACATTGGAATAAATCACAAAAACCGAACGAACTTATTTGCCAACCTAATACAACGCAGCATGTCTCACAGACCGTTTGAAATGTTGCTACAACTGAGAATTTGCTAATTATTATATTCCAAATTGGTTTTTTGTGTTCCTATTTACGGACACAAGCTAGTAAATTCAAAACTTACTTAAAAGTGCTTTAATCGTAGAAGGTCCAAATCGATTTGCAAAACGGTGATTTTTCCTTTTCTCCCCCATTTTGAGAAGACAAAAGGGCGATATTTCTAACGTTGCCTTCGAAATCTTTCTCACATTTGCCAATCAATGTTGCAACGAAGGGGGTAGACTCGTTTTCAGGATTGATGGGGAACTGGGCAAAAATGGGGCTTTTCTGTAGTCAAAAACAACACCATTCTGTAGCCAAAGGCCCTCAAAAGTCCCACTTTTACGTTTGCGAGGTGTAATTTGCATTATTCGGCAGCATGTAGCTGTCGCAGCTTTATGAAAATAGCTACTTGGCTTCCGAATAATGGAAATTGCGCCTCGTAAATGTAAAAATAGGAGTTTCGAGGGCGACTGCGGCCTAGATTAATCTTTAATCTAGCGCTTTTGACTGCTGAGAAACCCCCATCTTTGCATTATCGAGAAATTGAGAAGGCCTTAAGGAGATGACAGTATCGTGACTCGATTCTACGTTCCCAGAAAAGGGTTCCTAGCGTGACCGAGTCGAAGGTTCCCTCGCCCTGTAATTTCGAGCGGGTTCAGTAGCTTTCAATCGTGATTGCAACTTTGCAGTTTCTGTTCGCGCTGGCCGTGGCCGCCGCAAGGGCCTCTTATTTCTCCTCCCTGGAAGGCCATGGCCTCCATAGTGAGCCGAAGCTGATCTCGCAATCGGTACACCTGAAAGAGATACCGACCAAAATCATCAAGGTCACCAAGACCGCCGTCGTCAAGGTGCCAGTGCCGTATCCCGTCAAGGTACGTCCCTTAACTACTACTTCTATCCTCACATTCAGATTTTCATTTCATTACATCTGCCTACTAATTATTAGACTGCAGACCCTATTCAAAATATTCCACTTCGTTTAAACGTTTTCTAAAGTTGCAACAAGTATATCGACGTCCTTAAATTTTTATTATCTTTTTATCGCTGTTTTAAAATCTACTCATCTTTTTTATGAATGCATTAAACCCGCAGTCTACTAATTACAATATCCTCTCGAATATTCAGTTCACTCTGGTCTATTGTTTTCATCATACAACCCGTGTAGCATAATGTTTCCGATCGAAGGCATTGATACTGATTTCCGAGAAAACATTCACCATTTAGAAGTATAAAATATTACTTTATGGAGGTAAAACCGATGGGAAATGAAAGGGGGCTTATCGAAGAATGATAAACAACAAAATAACAGAAGCTTCCATTTATTATAACAAAGAAACGAGAAAATAAACAAAATGAAAGTTTCCGATTCGATTTACATTGTCTAATTCATTCATTTTTTCCTAATATTGGATTGTTCTTTGCAGTAAAAGATTCTGTAGACTCTCCCGAATACAGTGATATTCAATAGTAATACATTATGAATGTTTAAACATTTTTAAACAATCGTTAAAGATGGAGAGACGCCACTTTTGCACCAATCGTTGAGGATATTTTTCAGTTTATCTTAAAAAATGAGCGTCCAGCGTAAAATCGAACTACATTAAGGAATGAAAACTAGTAAAACCTAGAATATATTCTGACAATACAATTTTTTGTGTACAATTCTCTGAAATTTTCTCACCGAAACATCACTCGGTATTTCTCATATACATGCTACATCAGATTTTTGAAGGGCGGCTCGTGAATTAATTCAAACGAAACAACCTGTACTTTTTCCATCCCCGAAAAAAGAAACGTTCACCTAAACTTCATCCTCGTCAAGCCGGAGGGTATCGTTTTGACAGGGGGCACAGAGCTGAACCGCCTTAGCGGTATAATTTTTGCAACATCGTGCTGGACACGCGATAGCATAATTACCAGCAATTTTATTAACTGATTGAATTCGGAGGCTTGTTAATCTGGCTTTTGTACGGGGTGTATAAAAATTTTTGGTCTTGGTTGCCGTAGGCGTAATCTACATCTTCTACATCATTAATAACCTTGAATTTCAAGGTCATACTTGTATTTCATTGCATTGTATTCTACACATCACTGTTACCGGAACCATATTGTTTTAGTGTTTCACCGCGTCTCAAAAAGGTAGAACGTGACCTCCTCTATTCTGTTTGTATACTTATACCTGAACGTTTCACAATTTACGAGACACAGAGACGTTTAGTGGAAATTGTTTCGAATTATGGTATAGTAGTTGTTCAAATTCATTAAGGAACATTAATTATGAGATAAGACATGTTAAAAATATTTAAGTTAATATTTAATATCGATGTATTAGTTTCAGCTTAATAGGACAATCGAAAGATGAATACAATTTTCATTTAGCTTCTGTGTTCAGCAATCGACGCGAATATTTTTGATTTTGCTTAAAGATCCGCGGTCTATTGACAACGAACACTCATCTTTACGCAAAATAAAAATTGTCCTCTTCAATTGAGAGAAACAGTAACCATATACAAGGTGTCCCAAAACCCCTTCTCTTGCCGAAAATGGGAGGTTCCTGAGGTCGTTTGAAGCGACATTTTAATTTGCAAAAATGTTATCCGTGGCTCTGTTTAGCAGTTGTTAACAAAAAACACGGACCAATCAGAGCGCGACCTAGACGCGAGTTGGCACAGTCGGCCAATAGACAGTTTACACAGACCCGGGGCGGCCATTTTTGCAAAGGAACATGTCGCTGCAAATGACCTCAGGAACCTTCCATTTCCGGGAAGCGAAGGAGTTTTGGGACACCCTGTAGAATCTTTCTACATATTTTCTTGAATAATCTTGGTACAGTTGAAAGTGATATAAATTGACATTCTGAAATTCATATTTCGATGCATTTGAAATATGACTTAAATTTGATGGATTATTTAAACGCATGAAATCCTAGTCAACTGCAACTCGACCCAATAACGAGCAGCTCCGCCCTGTCCCCAGCTGCGTGACAGAAGCGACGCGACGGTTTCTCTTCGACGAAATCGATCGCGAGACACTTGTGGATCTCGTATCCGCTGATCTAGAATCCCTTTCTCTCTAGGTGCCCCATCACATACCCGTCCCGGTGCCGGTGAACCATCCGATCGCGATCCCGTACCCGAAGCTAGTGAAAGTCCAGGAAACGGTGCCGATCGAGGTGTCGAAGCCAGTCCCGATCGAGATCCACCAGCAAGTGCCGGTGGTGGTGCCGAAGGCGGTTCCGATTCCACAGCCGGTTCCTGTTCCTCAGCCGGTGGCCATTAGCAAGCCGGTCTTCTACCCGGTACCGCACCCCATACCATATCAGGCTCACAGCGAGTCCGAGGGCGGTGTTTCCGGTGGCTACGATTCGGGATCTGACCATGTGGGACACGAATCCGGGAGCTACAGCTCTTACACGGTGAACGACCAGGGCCACGGATACGATCAAGATCATTCGGGAGTACATGGACACTTCCAGCCTTCCCAGCCCGACTACAACCACTGAACAATCTGAATAATACGTTGCCAAAACTAGTGCGTTCCATTTGCCTCGAAGACTATGCACTGGGTTCCCACATGAGGTTGAAGAAGACATCAAGACTTCCTAGACTTCGTCCTATCAGTCGAGTCGCCAAAGCTGGTTTTACAGAAGGCCACTCGATAGATCCAGCTACTTACGTGCCACTGGAAATTGTTCTGGATCGTAACTGTCTGATGATTGTCTGAGTAGACTGTCTGATTGTCTGAGTAGATAAAGCTGGTTTTACAGAAGGCCAGTCGATGGATCCAGCTACTTACATTCCACTGAAAATCGTTCAGGATCGTGGACTGTCTGACTGTCTGATGACTGTCTGACTGTTTGATGACTGTATGAGTAGACAGTCTCATGACTGTCTGACTGCCTAAGTAGACTGTCTGATTGTCTGAGTAAACTAGATGACTGTCTGAGTAGATTATCTTATGACTGTCTAACTGTTCGACTGTCCAAGTAGACTGTCTGATTGTCTGAGTAGACTGTCTGATTGTCTGAGGAGACTAGATGACTGTCTGAGTAGATTATCTGATGACTGTCTGACTGTCTGGGTACGCTGTCTGACGACTGAAACCTCGTTGAGTATCTACTACATACCTAGACAATGTCAGTGACGCTGGATTGTCTTCTTGTCTTCTTGATTGTGGGGGTAGACACAAGATCGACAAGTGGACTGTGTGACGACTGGATTGTTTGCTGGAACGATGACACTCTATTGAAAATATTGTTCACGATCCAGGGCTGGATTGGACCGCCGTAAACCCAGGTTAATGGTAAACAAACGCCACTTGAGAGTTGAGGTTGCGTGTTCCAGACAGATAGGAAAGGACGCACGCTGGTGTTTTGTTTTTGTTTACTTAGGCTAGCTCGTCTCCTTGGATCGAGTATAGTACTGCACGTAGCTGAAAAGATGATCGGGGTCTGATTAGATATTGCTATTGGTCAAGGTGACAATGTCAACAAATCAAATTGTGGAGGGTCCTTTGTGCTTACTTCGGAGCCACGGATAGGGCTCGTATAACAGGGTAAAAAGGGTGGGAAGGGTTTAAGTGTGACTTGAACGTCTTCAACCCTTAAGTGGTATAGTGTTTAGTCACATCGTCAAGTATCATCCTAGGACCTTCCTGAAAGTTTGTATAAATTGGTCCACATACTTTTCAGTATATTATTCGAGACTAGATAAAGGCAAACGTTGAAAAGAAGCTCAAAAATGTTGATATTTATTAGTGTACAGAAATTTCATTGGAACGTAATCATGCATAAATTAAAATTGTTAGGAAATTTGGTGTTCGAGACATACTACTTCTCGTAATAGATTAGACTAGTCTTCCCGAGACAAATGGAACGCGCTGTTTTCCATAGTGTACGTCGGTATAGTTGGTGGAGAAAGAGGGCGTTGGCATTCTCAACCGCCATATTGCTGATCATTGAAATCCCTTCCGAGGAAAATGTACCAGGGGGTTGCCACCCTTAAGGTATACTATCTTGTGGTTTATTTCGACTCGTTGAGTTGAGACTGTTCGAAAGTATTATTTTTTTTTACATTGGATAGTGGGAGGATTTTTTTATTCCTGTTGATGTTTCGTGTTATGGCGTTTATTCTGTTAAATCTACGCTGTAGGGAGCTTCTATGTTTAAGAATTCGTGGATTTCCCGAGCAGACTGCGGATCTTTATGCAATCATGGCTGCTGAAAATTGTCAGAAAAGCTAGGATATAAAATTTGACAGAATTTAGTACGATTTTAATTGATCTCAGACCCAAAGAGAGGTTACTACCACGGAAAATAAGATTCTATTAGATATTTTCTGAAAATTTGTCTAGAAAAATTGCAAATTGCACGAACATCCGCAGTCTAGTCCCGAGTATTATGTTACTATTATGTTCGAGTTTTGCGCGAGGTAGCGAGCAGAACTCTGGGAAAAAATTGACTACGTTGTTCGCGACGCTTCCACCGATTGTACACTGTACCGTTAAGTCGTTAAGTTTTTGTTTGTAATGTGTTTTTGTTGGTTAATGAAGTTTCTTCTGGTTATCGACTCTTTTTTTAATAAAAATTAACACTTGTGTATCGCTCGAGCAATTTTTTTACGATCCTCTTTACGTCCGTTCGCCGGTTTTTCAACGTAGCTGCACGGATTGATGTCGTTCACAAGGAGCAAAAGCGATGCTGTTGCGTCGAGAACGATCTTTCACGGTCCGATGAAATGGAAAGCGGATTGTCCTGCCACAATTCGATGAGTCACGCTGCTGGTTCAATGTCTGCGTGATCTATATTCGATCCTCGACGTTATTTCTGATTTATGCGCGATCAGGAAAATTGCGGTTAACGTTCCCGCTATGGGAAGTAGGAAACGGGGTGGCACGCGGCGGCAAGTATCTATAACAGGCTCTAGAAAATACATTGAAAAAGAAAATGCGGTTCCCGTTCCTCGTTCCATGAAAGTGCACTTTTACCTGCCTCCACATATTAATTTCAGTCGAGGCATTTTGTTACAAGTTAATTCTACATACCGGGTGTACAGAAATTATATCATCGTAGCTGGATTCTACACCCTTTCAAAATGGTATATCGCTAATTAATGCCACTATATTACTTTTTTAATGTTTAGCAATGCAGAGGACGTCGATATTAATAAAATTGAATAATAATTATAATTGGAACAAGCATTTAAAAATCAACATTTTATGAATACCGTTATGTATTATTGTTTATTTGAAAACTGAGCCAACACACTTACAGGAACCATATTGTTTTAGAGAACGTCGATATCGATAAAAATGAATAAAAATTATAATTTGAACAAGCATTTAAAAATCAACATTTTATGAATACCATTATGGATTGTTGTTTATTTGAAAACTGAACATGATTTTTTTGCTGGTTTCAATATTGAGACAAAATAAAGTTTTAAACAAAAGTTAAATGATCTGTAATTTTTAATATAATAAATTCTTGGACAAGATAATTTATTTCACTATATTCCCTAAATGCGGCAGACAAAAGTTAACATATGTTTATTCTATAAAAAATCAAGGTGGCCTTTAATTTTTAAGGATCAATATTATATTTTTCACAATATTGTATCTGATGACAAAACGACTCCAAAGACTTGCATTGTTATGCCCTTAAACTTCCAAAAATATTAAAATCTTCACGATCTGCTAGGTCGTCCGGTCGGACCACTGTGCCCCTCTCCCCGAAATACCGGCAAAGCCGAAGGAGACGTATGAAAGGCGTGTAACCTACATTGACCCGATTTCGTTTCAATGTCTTGCTACTTCTCGGTGCAGTGAAGTGATCCGTCTCGCGGTGGCCGCCCCCCGAGAGTGTTCAAGGATGACGGTGGGAAGGTTGCGGTGAAGGTTTCGCAACGTTGCTCCAATTTTCGAAGGCGGATAAATCAGGCGGGGAGTAGAAGTAAACCGGTTATCTTCGTACGAAAAAAGATATCTTTATTTCAGTGTTGCAAGACGCGCGTCGAGTTACGTACAAAAAAAGACATATCAAACAATTACGCCGGTAGAAAAAATTACGACTAATGTCACAGTAGCGAGACGCTCGATCCAATTGGTTTTCTCGGCTCTCGTCGGAGGTCGGTGCGATCGGTTTCTCGAGGACACCGGTGGCGAGGGCCGGGTGTTCTCGGGGCTGATCCGTTAGCCCCGTCGCTCAAGGGGAGCCAATCTTGGGATGGCGCGGGTTGTCCGTGAGTGACTGACCAAGCGATCAGACGAGGTAAAAAGAACAGGCGGAAAGAGAGGCGAGTGAAGGGTGAACGTGATGGTGTCCGGCGGGCGGTCGGTCGGATCGTCGGCGAAGGTCGCTTGCTCTCAATGAGGATTGCGTGGCGTCGTTTCAGGAACTTTCTCTGTCGGTGGTCCTGACGATCCGCCCGTCCATCGTTTCGCCGCGATGCGTTGCGCTGCTCCTGGCCCCCCCTCAGATTGGCTCCCTCGAGAACAGTTCGCGATCTAGTTGTTTGCCATTTACCAGGAGGAGTAGCCAGACGAGTATCCAGACGACCAGCCAGGGTACTGCTTCTCAACGACGACCGGCTGCGCCACTGGGACTGGGACGTGCTTCACGTAGGGGACGGCGATGGGCTGGGCAACCTTCACGGGGTACGGAGCTGGCACTGCAACCTTCACTGGTACGCTGACTGGGTACGGCACTGGCCTGTCCACGGGCACTGGGACGTGCTTCGTCACCTCAACTGGGTACGGCTTCGGGACGTGCACGGGGTACGGGCGGTCGACCGGCACTGCAACTGGTACCTACAACACAATCCGCAACCGTTAGATGGTCCTCCTGATTCTTGATCCTTTGGTTGCTGTGCTATTCAGCCCTTCTGATCCTGACTCTACATTGGGTTATTGGTACATTTAATTATATGGGTCACTTCAACTGAAAGGAAAGAGAAGATGTGCAACTGAGATACCTATACCTAGTACTGGGTACCTAAACGACACGATCTACTGCGTTAGATGATCCTCCTGATTCCTGTAAACAATATCCAGGCTGGCTGTGCTATTCTGTCCTTCGGATCCTGATTCTATATTAGGTTATTGGTACATTTAACTAGATAGGTCACTTCAACCGAAGGAAGGAAAGAGGATATGTGCAACTGAGATACCTATACCTAGAACTGGGTACCTAAACGACACAATCCACTCAGTTAGGTGGTCCTCCTGATTCCCCTATATTCAGACTGGCTGTGCTACTCTGCCCTTCGGATACTAACTTTACATTAGGTTATTGGTGCATTCAACTAGGTAGGTCATTTCGAGTCAAAGGAGAGGGGATGTGTAGCTGAATGCTTCCCCCTCCATCACTAAATGTGGCTCTCCTCCAGCGGCTCTCTTGCACGAGGAGGTCTACACGTGACGTCACAGTACTCCTACTACGTCACATATTCTTCTCGTGCAAAGGGAGGCTAAAAGGGAATCTGATAGTAGAGAGGCAAGCGCAAATCCCGAGGTCCCACGTTCAGGTATTTATAGGAATAGCGACTGACACTTGAGTGTGTACTTATAGGCATTGTGGAATCACTACACAAACCAAATACATCACATGGAAATTTGGAAAAATTGGAGGGTTTCCTGGCTATCTGCTAAATAGGTCTGCTTGCGCTCCATGTCCTAATTTTATGAAATTCGTCTGAATAACTTCGATGGTCCCTCAGGTATACTAGTAGAAGTGGTGCCATTTATTCAGGGTCTATGGTCCGTACAACTTCTCGTACCTCCAGAATGATCGAAGTGCTTTCACTAGACGTGGATGTTTATCCAGAATAAGATTTTCTTATTGCAAATATATTAATGAATATTTAAAAATACTTTAAAAATTACTTAATAAATCGAAACAACTATTTTCAATTACTTTAGTTCCTTGGTCTAAGCCTGGCCAATATGTTCCAATTAATAAATTCCCTGTCTCTTTACAAAGTAAGATATTTTCTTGTCGAACAAACAGGATTCAAAAATATATTTATCATAAAAAGCACATATTCTAATCCTCGAAATAATTCAAACGGGGTATTCTAGATTGCTGACCCTACGACCTCCACGTGAATGATCGACGCCACAACTAACTACGTGAGGTAAGAGACCGTAATATCGAGAAGCATTGCACATTTCAATGAAAGACACCGATTTCCCACGGTGTTGACCGCGGGTTTCAGAGAGATTTCCTAGAAAACACAGCGCGCGCACTGTAACGATCCCGTCTTACGAAATCGCACACCCGTTCGCATTGGAACGCTAATTAGCGATCGATGATGACGAAGGCACGGCTGCGGCGTGCGACGATCGCGAACGGATACTCGGCGATAAACAGAGCGTGATTCTACATATACATAGACCGAGACACGGTTCCCATATTCTCGCACATCAGGTTTCGTTTCGCTTCTCCGTGAAGCACGGAGCTCGACAGAAGGATTAGGTCATTAACGATTTCACGCGACACGATTCCGACGAGATCGAAAGTGGCCCGTTCACTCTCTTACCCGGCGGATTTTCACGTAGAGACAAACGTTTCTGTACCTTGACTGCTACTGGGACGTGCTTCTCAACAGGGACTGCGACTGGATGAGGCACGGCAACGGGTACTTCCTTGGTCAACACCGTCGAGACACCGTGGCTGATGCCGATGGAAGGATAGCTGGAGTACGCGGACAGTCCCAAACCAGAGTCCAATCCGTATCCGCTGTATCCACCGTATCCGCTGTATCCGCTGTATCCGCCATAGCCCAGGCCGTATACTCCTCGCTTGTCCTTCTTCGCCTCGGTGGCTTCGGGTTTCGCGGGCTCATCGGCGGCGAAAGCTACTGCCGCGAAGGCGACGACTAATAAAAGCTGCAACAGAATTTTACAGATATTTTTTAATGACGAGCCTTTTCTACAATCCTCGGAACTAGTTGAGGTCTCAGGACGTAACAGTATCTGACAGTAAATGTTGTCTTGTAAAAATGGCTTCGATGAGATTTATTAAGATGGCTGCCATTTCTAATATAATGAATGTTTGGACGAGGAAATTTATTTCACCGATTTCCTTAAATGCTGTTCCAATATTGAGACAAAATAATGTATTACACAAAGGTGAAGTCCTTGGACAAGGAAATCTATTCCACTGTATTTCATAAATGATTCGAATGAATAAAATGAAATAACCAGTATCTGGTAAATGTTGCCTTATAAAAATGGCAAATTTTATGAAATTTATTGCGTTTGTCTGCAATTTTTAATGTAATAAATGCTTGAACAAAGAAATTTATTCCACTCTTTTCCATCAATGTATTGAAATTAATGAAATGAAATAAACAGTATCTGGTAAATGTCAGCTTATAAAAATGGCAAATTTGATGAAATTTATTGAGCTTGTCTGCCATTTTTAATATAACAAATGCTTGGACAAGGAAATTTGGTTCGCTATTATCCTTAAATAAATTTTTATAATTTCGACGCCATTTTGCCTACCTCGAAATTTTCAAATCGGCGAAGAATTAAAACGCTTAATATTTTATTACCATTTTCAATGTTTCACTTGAGCTTGGTTTTTCAATATTACAAAAATAATAAGGGAGGAAACGAATAATAATAAGAGAGTAAAGAGAGTAAAGAATAATAATAAGAAAGGAAACAAATATAAAAATGGAAACGAGAGTAGCTATTTCACACAAGGCACCAGATATTGAAAACATTTCTAAAAGACCAAATACCCATTAAAAAAAACATTTTCTTTTCTTTTAATTTTATTTACCGATTGTTATTTACTGTTCACTGATGTATACACTGTTATGTACGCGATCTTTATTTATTATAAAATATATATACTGGTTTAATTAACGACTGTGCTCCGAAAATTGTTGAATTGAATTGAATTGTGAAAAGGTTAAGAAATCTTTGAGAACACGATTATGTGAAACAAATATTTAAGTTTCAGAATAGAAATAAGATTTTTGAGTTCGATATTTGTCACAAATAAAAGGAAAATTGTAGCAATTATTGCTATGGTAGCGTTAAATCAATAATTTTTAAAACAATGATATTTTTACTTAGAGAATAAGCGACACCGAATATGCTGATCTTTTATAATTTAGCTTATTGCGAACTGTTAGAACCGGTACTAAAAGATAATGTTCACTTCAAAAATTCATTTCTTGACCCAGTTCCAACAAAACTATTTCTCAAACATGTTTGTTACCATTTGTTCAAACCAACGTATCAGTAATTTAATCAAATAAACCAGACTACTTCGTCTTTAAGAATTCACAAAAATGCTATTTACTAGAAAAATCGATAATATCAGATTGAAAAATAGTAATTACTATTCCAACGAAGCATAAACAAATAATTCAACACAAGAACCGAAAATGTCAGAAAAATGGTACCGAGAGACGATCGTTGGTAACATATAAAAGAAAAAAAAGTTCGCGAGTTGAAGCATAAACTGGTCGAAATATTGACAGTTCTATCGAAAGGGTTGGAAACCCTTCGAGATAGAAAATGGTTCCAGCGGTCGGTCCTGATCCTCGGCAAAGACTGATCCGCAGGACCGTTCCGCTAGTCGAAGAGGTACAAACGCTGTGCTCACCTTGGCGTTCATGGTGCTGCGTTAGTGGAGTTGGTTCGTCGTTGTTTTGCGACTGATGAGATACCAAGAAGATCCTCTGCTTTTATACAGCCGGACGAACCCTTGAACAGGTCGGAGGTGGTAGACAAGTGGCGGGCCCCGAGAAACGGTGAAAAGAAATTGGGCGTGGGGGAGCGCGCAGGGGTCCCCGAAAACCGAACCAAGGCAAAGCTCGCCACGCTCTTTTTTCTTGCGAAAGATAAATTATATCCCCCCACTGTTGATTAATACTTCGAGATCCTTGCACCTCAGTCTGCCGCGAGTCATCCACTCGTCTGCGTCAGGGTGCCTTTTTCCACTCGCTAATTGACTCTGTTCGATATGTGCATCTAGTTACGTCAGGATCGGCTCGGGATTTCGACCGATGTCCACAGTGCTTTGTGAGTAGATCGCAGTCCACTGGAAATCAGACCTGGCCAAAATTTCGAGAGAGAATATTTCAAATACTATTTGAAATGTATTCGGTTGGAAAGAAAGTTCGTAGCGTTTTCAAATTAAGAATCGAAGATAAAATTCAGGTATTTATTCAATGACACGAGAAGTTACCTCGAAAATGGCAAAAAGTAAATAGAACAGAATGGAAAATATGTTATTGAATAAATCTATGAATACACATCTGAATTTTAGCTTTCAATTATAATTTACAAACGCATAGAACTCTCGTTCCAACCCAATAGTATTTTTTTAAATTTATAACCCAATGGCAGAGAAACAAATATTTTATATACTATTTAATATTTTAGATTTCATCATTTATCCGCCGTTTTAATATACCTGATATTACGTATTTAATATTACGTGATTACTAGACTGCGGATCGTTATGCGTTTATAGCAAAATTGAGTAGATGAAATACAAAATTGTCGGAAAATTAAAAAAATTGAAACCATCACTATATGTTTTCTCATTAAGGAAAGAAATAACATTCGATTTAGTTTCCATTTCTTGCAATCGATGCAGACAATTTTTATTTTCCATAAAGATCCACAGTCTACTGATTATATTATGTATTTTTTTTTGGTTATTTTACGTCGCACTTAACTGCCAGTTTTATAACTGCAATTTATTTTATTTTAACATTTTTATTTTTCATTTAATTTTATCGGGTTCCATCGTTCTGTTGGAATAAAGTGTGAATTTAATTTCTGCATCGTTTTTGTGACAAACCGGGAGTATTTTTATGAATAATTATTGTTTACTATAATGAGACTAATGTACTATACATTTGATGTATTAATTTCAGTCGTTATACATGATACCTGCGGTTAGATTCAATAATAAAAAGAATTGTTTGCGAGGTTCGTACGTCGCGCAGTTATTAATGTTGTGGATCATTCTATTTTTCTGTACTTTCTACTTTTTTTAACTAATATATTAATATTGATGAATATTAAATATATACTATACATAAGTATATTAGTATGAATGAATATTGAATATATACTATATACAACATACTAATATATTAGTATAAACGAATATTAAACATACAATATATGTATTAATATTAATTAATATTAAATATATACTATATATTAGTATCAATGTGAATATTACTATAATATATGTATACTATATATGAACATACTATAATAATATTGACTGCGCCACAGGAAAAGTAAAGGAAAATAGGATAACATCGAACATTAATTATAATCGTGCGATGGACGAGCCTCGCAAACAATGTTTTTTATTATTAAATCTAATCGTACATGTCACGGGCTACAACTAAAATCAATAAGTAAAATGTTTCGTGCATTTTTGTAAAAAATTTATCAGAATTTTAAATATTCTGATCGCGAGGTAGTTTTCTTTTATTGACACTCTTAGCCGACTGATTTTAACACGAATTTAGAAACTGATGTAGGAGATTAGTCTTCGCACACACGAAACGGAGAAAGTATTGTTGCGAGCGTTACCTTAAATCGTATTAAGGGACCTGGGGAATTGGACTACTCCGTATTCCCCGATTTCGACTAATTACATGTTTCCTGAAATACCAGAAACGTTCGAAAGAAACGGCCGATTTTTTCGGCGTTGCATAAACGGGCCAGAATTCCTGCGATTTCACACAGCCTTGCTCGTAAACCACCTGTTCCGAAATGGGAAGCTAAAAATGAACCGAAGGAAGGTCGCAAATACAAAAACTAACCGGGCGAATCGAGATAACTCGTTGAAGCTCTATCCACAACGAGCAACTATTACTTTTACCGAATAAACCAAGAACTATCTCCGACAAGTCTCTTGACGTTGCCTCAATGTGGACGTAGCTTAACACTTGAATAAATATCCAGCTATTTCTTTCCGTTAATTCGTATTTCCTAATGAGGTGATCTCTCGAAATATCGTTCGAGCGTTGAAACATATTCGTCGCCAGTGTATCGGCTTGTTTTTGATATCGCAACTAAATCGTTATGCTAATATAGTGACGTGAGCAACTGCTTTTTCGGCGTCGATGCTGCCGAAAACAGCGAAACTACATCGACAGCGAGAAGGGAATCATAAAATGTTAAAAATGACGTTCGAACGGCTCGGAAACGTTTTCGTCCTTTATTTTCGACGAAAGGGTGTAGAATATCTCACGCGGATCTTCCTTCTATACTTATTCCTTTTCGCGGAATGCTAATATGCGCACACTAAGGCCTTATATTTTGTCTCAAGCTCTCAATTTACAACTTGTAAAGTATACTTTATTGGAGAGTCGAAGCAGTGTTTACGCAGGAAATCTTTGAAATATACAAGTGTATACCCGGTGTTGGGCAAATTTTATTTTAAATATTAAATAAACGTGTGATCTTAATTGCAAATAATAACTAAACTTTTCATGTAAATAAATTATTATTTCTTATTTGCAAATAAAAGATTATTTATTATTTGGATTGAGGTGGAAATCAAATAAATAGTTTTTGGTCTTCTCTTATTTCTTGTATTTTTTGTCTGTTATAGCAACCTTTTCTAGCTGCCTATAAAAAAATACAATTTAATTTATCATTTGTCAATACAAATAATAATTGAAATTGTATTTGTAAATAACAATTAACTTGCTCAAATAATAAATAACTTGTTATTTAAATTTTTATTTAGATAGTTATTTATTTAAATAAATTTATTTATTGGCCAACACTTCCAGAAACACTATAACATTATCAAGTCTCTGCTTTTGGTTTTTTTTATTAATGCAATCTGAAGGAAGACATTATTCAACTCTCTGTTTAACTGTACACTCTGGAATTTCAAATACAGTGGATTTCCATATGACGCGACCAGAAACTTGATTGAAAAGACTGTATGCAATTAGACTGCGGATGTCTATGCAATTTTCAATTTTTGTAGACAAATTTGAAGAAAGAGGTACCAAATGAAATTGTATTTTCATTGGTAATAGCATTTCAGATCCAAAATAAATAAAAATCGTACTAAATTCTGTTGAATTCAATATTCCAGCATTTTTTCAAAAATTTCATAAGCCATAAATGCATAAAGAACCGCGGTCTAATCAAAAACAATTGCAATTTCTACCACTTTTGATCGAGTTTACAAAACACATCTTTGGAATTTTCGTAATTGGCCAAGCTAAAGAAGTTGTAGAAATCAATTTGTACTAATAATTTCTTCGGATCGCTCGAGACGTGACATTTCATTCGATTTTATGTCCATACGTAGATTTAACTTCATGTTTTAAACATGTGTCGGATGACCCCAGGAAAGAGCAAGACGTTTTTAACACATTTCATGCGACCTATTTTTGAGGATTTCGAAAAATCGCTTAGTTCGCTTGTTCTGTAATAACAGGGACCATAACTGTTATCAACAGACAGCGGATTTTTATGCAAAATAAAAATGTAAATAAAAATAAAAATGTTTTATACCCGGATTGCAACAAACTGGAGCGAAATGAAAGTTTATTTTCTTCCTGAATAGTTTTCTTAATAGATTCAATATGAAATAGAATAGACACAAAAGTCGAATAGTTAGTAAATATTCGTAAGCCATACGTAAATATTTCCTCTTTTTGCCGTCGCTGTCGCAGGAGATTAATTTTAGACTCTTTTTTTAACTTTTGTCGATATCTTCGACGAAACATCGAAATAGTTCATCGTGCGCGTCGTCATTCGCGAAATTTTGATTATACGCATAGTCCCGTAAAAATTAGCGGCAATCCGTATCACCTATTTAAGAATTGCGGGGTCAAAAGATGACGCGGAATCCTGCGGAATTGCTATCCCTGTACATAACGAAGAGAATCCTGTGAGTGGTGATTGTTTGTATTGTATGTGAGAGTTGAGAATGTAGAGTATAGAGTGAGTGAGTGAGAGGCCAGAAGGATATAGAGGGAGTGCTTGTCGTGAGAGGTTATGTTTGAGTTGCACAAATGTATGGACGCCACGTGTTTGAATGAAACCTTTATTAATGTATCAGAATAGTTATATGTAAGTGTTATTCATATTAAACTACTATATATCATTATTATGGATTTCTCCCCATTCTCATTTACCACAAACCCAAATGTCCATAGACAGACCCGCAGAATACCGACAGCTGATCTGTTCGGTCGGGTGCATGTCGTGTCTATAATTAATAGTCCTCGACGGGCGCAGTGAATTTCAAATTTTGCATCTGACACTTTGAATAACGTCGGTAGGACGTTCGTTCCGAGAAACGGTTGCTTATTACGGGCGAGCGAGCAGACGAGCCACTCAACGGGCCCCTCGATGGAAAAAGAAAGAGGAAGAAGAAGAGGACATTCATGGGGTGGGCGAAGGGATTCGCGAAATCTTTTTATTGCTCGGGCGACCAATCCTAGAGGCGAACTTGCGAACCCCTTCGTCGTAGGGAGTCGCAAGCACGTCGAGAGACTAGAGATGTGATCAATTACCTCGCAAACAGGTTCGAACTTTGATCGATTGAATTCGAACTCTCTATAAGAGCTGCGAAAAAAAATATATAAAAAAGAACTTTTTGAAAACCACGCCTTATATTAAAATGCACTAAAAAGGAGAAAATAATTTTTTTAGATATTAGTCACTGAGAAGAAGTATAGATAGGATTATTGTATGTGTCAAATAGTTTTTCTTATATTTTTTCCATAATACATTGTGTCCACCCCACACAATGATCCTATCTATATTTCTTACCATAAACCCTCCTTATCCCTCCCCGATGGAAGAAAATCACCACCTTCTCGTGATTTCCATTGAGCAACGACACCTTTTCTGCAGAACATATATGATTCGTATAAAAACAAATATGTATAAATGAAGTTATGTTTAAAAAGGTGTTGACATCCAAAAGTGGTTGCCAATATTGTTCTCCAGGTATAAATAGAGTTATGTAGTAGTATAGAAGTTGATCGTCGGGGTTGAACAAATTATTTTGTAATAGCGCAATCCTTTCCGAATAAAACAAAAGAAAATGGAGCTCGATCGGACAAATTCCTCCTGAGATAAAAATTCGTAATGGTAATGGTAATTCGTAATAATTGCCGAAATGGGCAAAAATTGAAAACTTTGAAGGCCTGCCATTTCTACAAAAATTCGAAACCGGCAAAATGATGACTTAAACCCCCTCTAATTTCACATGGACTACAACATATTTCATTTAGAACGAAATCGACGATGGTGCTTGCAAAAAGTGATCGATTTGGCATGGAATGACTCCACTGTAAATAAACTACTTGCGAAAGATTCGATTCCTTTCAACATCGAAGTATCTTTTCGAAACTTGCAAGTACTCATTCCGAGGTTCGATATCAGTTCGTATAAAATGAATACTTTTCGAATATAATAATTATTGGTTTGAAGTAGTAATCGAAATTCATGAAATGAAACTTGGTTATTGAAAATTACTCGGATTCGCGAGTACATATTGAACTTGATCCCATCCCTACCGGCGACCCTGATCAGATTCGAAACTCCCTCCCGGTTCACCTTGTCCTTATTAAGGCCGGGATTGTAATTTCCCGTTGATCGGTGACTCATTATCTTGATCGGGATCCAATTGATTTTTCTAACCGCCCTCGGAAGAGCTCCGGCCGCTGTTTAGTGTTACAAGGCCGCGAACGACGCGCACAATTAGCGTTTGTTCCGTGCGCGAGAGTCGCGAGTTTCTTCTAAGTACCTGCACGTTACACTTCGTACGTATACGCCTTCACTCGAGGAAAAAACGGAACGAATAAAGAGAAAAAAAAAACGGAACATGCGCGCAGAAATGCGAGCAACCTTCGCGACACGGAGAACTGCGAAAGGGAGCGAAGGTTGACGGGGACGCTCAAGTTCATGTCGCTCGTAAACTCGTCCGCTACTGATCAGCATCCAGCTCCGCGGCCATTTCGGGCGGGGCAGTGAATGATCGGCGACTGGTTCTAGAGACAGGTTCATATATTTTCGTCCTTTGTTCGCCGCCAGACGGAAATCGGGGGAAATTTTAGCGTCGATTCTCGGACATTTTATTTCTTTATTTATTTATTATCTATACACTAGTGGAATTAATCCTGGACACTTTTAAATTTTTACTTAGATTTCGTATTTATTCAAATTATTTAATACATAATTATTTATATTTTATATTCTAATAATTGTTTTCTAATTTTACATTTACAGCCATACCTTTCATGTACAATGATAATAACAATTTCAACACATTTCGAGGTATTCGAAGCTTTTTTCGTTGTTATTCACACGTTTAAAAACTTTACTCAGGTCCTCGATTCTGAAAATACAATGCCTGACTGAAACAATAATGAAACCACAATGAAGGCTTGATAGCGTAGTAGGCTTGAAATTGCTAAAACTCAGGAAATCAATGCGATTTGATAAATTGATCCAAAGATTTCGTCGAGTCTTTAGAGTCGTTCAAGTTGACGAAACATATTCCGCTTGAAATGCGACTGTAAAAAATTTGAACAAATCACGCAATGGAGGATTTGCTAAATTGTTCGAAAAATTTCCCCGAGTCTCCAGAGTCGTTCAAATCGACGAAAGTGCGAATTTTCAAGATGTTCCACTTGATATTTCTAAAACTCGAGAAATGAATGCGACTGTAAAAAAATTTGAACAAATTACGGAATGGAGGATTTGATAAATTGCTCGAAAAATTTCGTCGAGCCTCCAGAGTCGTTTAAATCGACGAAAGCGCGAATTTCGACGATATTCCGCAATTTGTTTATTCCGTTTGCAACGAAGCACGGAATTCCCGATGCAGTTATGATTTCCCCGTTATCGTCTATCCGAATGGCCAATCAAAAGTGTTGGGGATCGTTTTCACCCGATCAATGCGCGAAATCGCGTCGTTCGATCGCTTTCGCGTAATCGCGGATTGTTTATCGGGCAGAAAGTTGATTTGGGACTGAACGAAGCGGCGCGAAAACCGCGGATTGGGATATACGCAGTGCGTATCACGCACGTCGTGCGTTGCATAAATCGTCTCTCGGTCAGTTTCGACAGCGGAAACTGTCTTTGTCCTTTTCCCTTCTTTTCAAGGCACGAACGTCCACGCATCGTTTGCTACGCGCTCGAGATGGGCTCGTTCCTCTCGATTTCGAAACCGCGGCGCGGGCAGTGCGGCGCGGCGGTGTGGTGCAGCAAAATCGATAAAAATTCCACGTTCGAATTGCGAGGCGCGTACCTCGATGGGACAGTTGATTATTGTCGATAGTCGATACATAAATCGTGGAATCTACCGGGTGATCCAACGAGCACTTGTCTCGAGTCGATCGCGAACACAAATGAAGCGAGGCTTTATAGACCAGTCAATGAATGCTCATAAGGGGACTGTAGAAGAATTGTATTTCTTTATATATGTATTTCTATTAGATTGGATTTCAATTATATTGTAATTCAACTGCACATCTGATTAAAATACTTAGTAATTGAATTAATTGAAAGGTTTGAATCATGTAATTCAGTTACGACGTAATTAATTGAATACAGAGTAATTGAAATACAATGTAATTCAATTGCGTATTTGAATTAGCACAACTCTGACTGGTAGAAAAATATAAACAATTTTCTAAAATATATGTCCTCGTGCCAAACCAAAGAGGAACTATTTAATTCTGGTAAATCGTCGGGGGGTTGGTTGCCGAAACAGAAGCGGGAGTTCGAAAGTTCAAGTGGCGCGCGTGCCGCGCCGAGAATCGGCATAAAAATCAGAAGAACTGTTAAATAAACGACACCGTTGTCGTAACAGTGCGGTTACATTGTATCTCGCCGCGTGGTACACCTTTATTAACCATTCTGTGCTCGAGAGGAAAGCAATTTGCTCGAAGCCAAACAGTCATGAGACCATCTATCGCGTGTAGCTCGGTCGCGTGTAGAAAACGGACGAAAAGTTTCACGTTCGAATTACGTTGGCCCGCGTATCGCCGCGATCTACGACACCATGCATGTCGTTTATTGTCATGAAAATGGGCATGATCGGGTACGTTATTACACGTTGGAACGGCAATAGCCGGATTTCACATCGGGGCCGTGCTCTGTTCAGAAAGAAAGTCGATTTTGTGTCGCCGAATCGCGACACTCCGGAATCCACTGCCACCAGGAGGATACAATTAGGCAACCGACATGAAATTCCGGAATACATAAACGCTACTCCTATAAGTGTTCCTCCAAATGAAAGGCAGCGTCGCGTTATCGAAACCCGACGTTCGACGACTCCGAAAATCGAAAATCAATCAGAATGAACGAATTTAAATAGAAGTTCTCGTTAAACGTCGAACGATTTTCTTTATTTATTTTCTGTTATCTAAAAACTGTCTAAAAATTAAAAAAAACAATTGTAACGTATGCTCGAACATTTTTCGTAGAAACGTCTTGTTAACTTTTAATATACTACTTTAATATACTACTTACAATCACAAAACATTAAATTTATTTCGCGTTGAAGTTTTTTATTCAATTTTTATTCAATAAAAATTTATTTATGTTGGAGTCGTATGAAGTTCCATGTAAACAGTTCTCTAGAGAGTGGAGTGTGAGTAACTGCAGGTTAATTTCAATAACACGGTCCAACAGCAAATTTGTTTTCTGTATACTGTTGGGTCCTTCTTATAGAATTTTTTGCGCTGATTCCGAATCTGTTTTTAATTTATTTCCTATACGCACAGTTTTTGAAAAGCATGGCTTTGAAAAAAAAACATATTTTTCAACTTTAAACAAATATTATGATGTTATTATAAAAGATATTGAATAGTTCTTTACAGCAAAAGATTCTGTAGACTTTCCCGAATACAGAGATATCCAATATTAATACATTATGATTGTTTAAACGTGTTTAAACAATCATTAAAAACGGAGAGACACCACTTTTGCTCCAATTTTTGCGGATATTTTTCAATTTATCTCAAGAAATAAGGGTCCAGCGGAAAATCGAACAATACCACGCGATAGAGCGGACTTTTATCTTGGAAAACCATCCTTGGAAGTTTGCAACATCGACGTTTTTACCGAACCAGAAAGCAAAATATCTTCGCCTGACACGAGTTGCCGCCAGTGGTGCTCACCGCCAGAACGGTCGTTCGCCGCTCCGTATCCCGTCGCTGCCCTGTATCCCGTCCCGAGCGCTACTGGCGGCAATTCGTGTCGGGCGAAGATATTTTGCTTTCTGGTTCGGTAAAAACGTCGATGCTGCAAACTTCTAAGGGGGGTTTCTCAAGATAAAAGTCTGCTCTATCGCGTGGTATTGTTCGATTTTCCGCTGGACCCTTATTTCTTGAGACAAATTGAAAAATATCCGCAAAAATTGGTGCAAAAGTGGTGTCTCTCCGTTTTTAATGATTGTTTAAACACGTTTAAACAATCATAATGTATTAATATTGGGTATCTCTGTATTCGGGAAAGTCTACAGAATCTTTTGCTGTAAAGAACAATTCAATATCTTTTAGAATAACATCACAATATTTGTTTAAAGTTGAAAAATATGTTTTTTTTCAAAGCCATGTTTTTCAAAAACTGTGCGTATAGGAAAAAAATTAAAAACAGATTCGGAATCAGCGCAAAAAACTCTATAAGAAGGACCCAACAGTATATTGAAATCATAAAAAAAGTTAAAATTTGTTGGACAGTGTAATTGTAACATAAACGACCGGCCATTTAACTTAAATGTTAATAATTTTGTTTGCAATTACAAAACTTCTTTATTCTTAATTATTTTTTATGGGACTTCCGTCAACTTATTTCTGGCTTTTTTTCTGTTTAAAATGACACTAAACACGATATCATTTAATGAGAAATAGTAGAACCACAGAATCTAGGAAACAGCACGGACCCGAGGCTTTTTCTTAGATCAAATCTTTACTGTATTTACTGTGTTCGGTTGCAGGTGTGTCGTACATGTTCTGATTAAAATTATGTGTTTATACCTGTCACTGGACAAGGAATTGAATTTCTATTCTAGTTTGCATAAAAATTTGCAGCTACGACAAATACGCATACATTAACAGATGTCGTCTGTAGTTTTTTCACCTTTAACAAATGAAGAGGCTACCTTTTACTCACAGGACCCAATAGAACAATTCATCTTCACTGACATTAGACACAGTTTGTCACAGAACATCAAGATTGATTTCTGAGGATTTTTCAAAAATTCCTAGGATACTTTGGGACAAACGACAGGTGTTTAGAATTTAAAGGAGTTATAATTCGTGATTGAATGACAAAGGTAGCACGTTTACGGTTATTGATGACTACCGAAGTCAGCGGACGGGTCACGAGAGTCTTATTGATTCGATCGATCGCGGTGAATACGTGTTCAATTTGCTATGGTCGTTGGTTCTACGACATTTTGTAATGGTCGTCGTGTTTCGTTAAAATGTCGTCCGCGATGAGCCGGTTTCGGGCGAAATCATTTCTCACGGGGACCCACCCGTTCGTTTCGAACGTCGCGGGCGCGGACGTCACGTGGAACCTTGTCGGCCTTAAATTTTAAACCAGAGCTCTGTCACACGATATTCTCGTGAGGTAATCAGTCGTACAGAGATTTGTTACTCTTTCATCACGGCTGGTCTGTTTTCACATTCTCGATCGTAATCGATCCAGGAGAAACAGCCGGATCGAAATCGTTCCGCAAATTTCCAATTTATAGGCGCGTCTGTCTCGCCTTCGGGAAACGGATGTTTCTTCGCGCGTTTCACAACGCAACAGCTGCTCGATCGAAGAAGACGTTCCGCCGAATTTATTGCCAGCGTAAATTAACACCTCGACAAGCTACTACGTTTGTTTTCCAAAATAGTTTCTATTACGAGGATGAAGATAGCATCGGGCGATAGATGGCGAAACGGAGGACGTCGGAAGTTTCGATCTCGCGTTTAGAAATTTCAATATGTGGAGTGGTTTCTATTTCCTAATTCGGTGTATTTTCGGGGCGGATGTGTAAAGACCACTGAACACGCGTTGTCTGATCTCCTTTGCAGTTATAAATTATGTAACGCCACACGGAACACAGTCGCCAGTGATCAAATGATTGGTTGAAATATTGTTTTTTCTCGAGAAAAAATCGGGCAAATTACAGTGTTATAGAAGTTCGGTAATAATTTAAGGAACTGCCTGCAGAAAGAGAATATGAAAAATTGGCAAGGCAGCAGAATAGAGTCGCCAGTGTTTAAGTGATTGTTTGAAGTATTGTATTCTCTTCAGCAAACGTTGGGCAAATTATAGTGTTGTATAAATTGAGTAATAATTTAAGGAACTAAAGAGAATATGAAAAATTGGCAAGGCCGCAAAAGAGAGTCGCCGGCGTTCAAATGATCGTGTGAAATATTGTTTCCTCTCAAGCAAACATCGGGCAAATTATTGCACACCTAAGACCGTAAATCACGGGGCCGAACGGACCCGGGGCGAACGGAGTGCAAGATAAACGAGTAAAAAATTTGTCAGGGTCAATCGCCACTGCAACCAGCAGAACGCAGCGGAGAGATTTACGCGAGATTCGTGGCGGATCGTGCCCGTCCATCGGCTTTAATCTCCATATTTCTGCCGAAAAGAACGCCTTTTCGTTCGGACGAGGTAAACTCGACCTCCTCCGACGTGGAAGCGTGCAAACCTAACCGAACGAGAATAACGTCGATCCGAAATGCACGCCCATCCTGATACATCACACATCGTGGCTTTTAAATCGTTTAAATGTAGGCTTTACATAATTATTCACGCGTGGTCAGACTAGCCTCGATGCGTATTGTATAATCTCTCGCTTTTCGGCGACATCGTGCCGCCCGTTTTTCAATTAGGCGCGCGACTCGTTGAATAATCTCTCGCCTATCGAAGAAAGTTAGAGTGCCTCGTGGCCATTACACGAGCCGCGGATAATGCGGCATGCAGACAGTCCACGTTATTTACTATCGATATTCACGGTGTCGATCGGACAGTCCATTTTTTCGGTCGATTTAATGCCGCGGATTTCCGCAATCGGTTACGATAATCGGTGAACGACATTCCTTAATTTTTCATTTCTGAACACCTGCCATCTTACGATCCTTATTATTAGACTGTGTTACCACCTCGTTTATGAATAACACACACATCTTTTGTGTGTGTGTGAGCTGTTATTCATAAACGAGGTGGTAACACACGTTATTAAAATTGTTAATTAAGTAGTCAGTGTCACGCACACATACACAAAAGAGGCAAATAAATAAATTTTGGAATATATCGATCCAGTAAGTTCCGAGACATCGTGGCCTCGGGTTTCGAAAATAGTTTCCAGAGGAGCTCGTCTTTTTGTTGAAATTCCAAGGCACGCTTTCTAGACTCTAGTCTGTTTTTGGGGAAAAAAGAGCAAAATCCGGAACTCTGAAATTTTATAGTTTCTAGGTAGACCTGTTAAATCGATCCCTAAAATCAATTCGGTTCCGAATATATGTCGTTTCGCCGCTGCATCCGGTTTTGGTGTTTCGGCACGGTGGAGACGTGTTGCCAGTGTGGCAAGGTCAGCAATTAAGAATCATGTTAATTAGCTGATCCTGTAAGATGATTGGAATGCGGTGGCGGATAATGACGGCCGTTGCATTGCACTTTCGAGAAATTAATAATCGGTTGTGCACGCCAAGTCGAGAGTGAATGGAGATGGATAGTAAAGCACGAGTTGCGTGGCGCCGAGCTCGCCCGAAGATGGGGTTGATTGTTTATTGTAATTATCTCGCGCTGTGAATGAGAGGATGTGACGGGAATCATCAAATTGTACAGGGCGTGTCAGAATTTGTGGACGTTACCTCAACGATGGATTAGGTAATGAAATATAATTAAAAGGAAAGCTGAGATGCGCGCATACTTTATGTATACAATGAATCACAGTAATATTCGGACATTTTTAAGAGGACAATTGCAGTGACTCTCATTAATATTCGGATAAGCTGTTAATACTGAAACTACCGAGCACTGAACGCGATTAGAATTTTTCAGCTCATGAAATTGACAAGGCTATACTTATTTAGATTTCGTGCAGTGTTTATTGCGATATGTGCTCGGGTAAAGAAATTTCCGAGATTGTACAACTTTTTTATGTGGGCCTATATTGAAAATTGAAAAAATACGTTGGCTTTGCAATATGGATAATAATATTGGTCACAACTTTGGCTATATTATTGGTCACAAGATTGGTTACATTATTGGTCACGATATTGGTCACAAGATTGGTTACATTATTGGTCACGGTATTGGTCACAAGATTGGTTACATTATTGGTCACAAGATTTTTTACATTATTGGTCACGCGATTTTTTACATTATTGATCACAATATTGGTTACAATATTGGTCACAAGATTGATTACATTATTGGTCACGAGATTGGTTACGATATTGGTCACGCGATTGATTATATTATTAGTCACAAGATTGGTTACATTATTGATTACAAGATTAATTACAATATTGGTTACAAGGTTGGTCACAGGATTGGTTAAAGTTTCATAAATATTTGAATGTTCGCTCGTGAAATTGGGATAAAATTGATGTTCTACTGTAATTCCCTGAATAAATTAGCTTGATTTTTACCAATCTCTTGGTGTATTGATATCGTTTTCTTATTTGTAGAAATTCCAACAGTACACGGAAAAAAGTAAAAAGAATCATGCTGACTCCGATCATTCTGTTCCCTAAACTCATAATCTTTAGCAAAACACGACAGTTGTGGTTATTGATATTTATTAGCTGGCCTGTAAGCGATGTATCTTATGTTGCACAGCTTCTTTGCAGTTGCTTTTTAAGGTTTCGTGTCGTTTAGCCAATATTATGGACACGGATTCCTGGTAAAGAAAAACGAAACTGAAATATAATATTCTGAGAATCTTCGCGTGACTGAAGCCAGATCTAAATCTTGTAAACAAGCGGAAAGCTTCGTCGACAACACCTTTTACACGGTTTATATCAACAAGTACTGCTAAACAATTAATCATTCGAGTCAAAATTAAGGGACATTGCAAATCCGGTATGTTTTTCAATATAAATAGCTATGTAGAATGTTTCGTTAGAATTTAGAAACAATGTAAACCTATTTAATATAAGCCAAATGTAATAATACTGTACTTGCTATATAAACCACTTGGTTTAAAGCAATAAATAAATAATAATAATTACATTTTTTTCGATCAGCTGTTAAATATAAATTATGGAATTTTTTCACCAAGTATTTTCGCCAATTGGTTTACTCGGATCTGTATGCAGTTATGGCTTTCAAAAATTATCAAAAATTGCTTTTAAACGATTTTAATTCATTTTTGATTCGAGAAGACTACTACCACAGAAAATTTTATTCGTCTACAATAAACATCCGCAGTCTAGTACTGATAAATCGAACACAATATCTAAATATACATTCGCATTCGGAAAGACATTAATTAATACATTGACAATGTATTTGTCATTCGAATATGTCTTCTTTTCAAAATCAAGGTTTTCAAAAACTGTGCGTCTGGGGGAAAATCAAGGGCAAAACTCTATAGGGATCGCATAGTGAAATTCGAAACGGTTTTTGGCGGTTGAGAAAGCGTCATTGAACTAATTTCAATCGACTTTTTTCCGACTTTCCGGGCGAAATGCACCGAGTCTCGTGCAAAATACTGTTCCGATCAGGTGGACTCGAGAATCTACGGTAGTAATTATGTGCGAACGAAACGTTTCGACACATCCTCGCCGCGCGACAAGCTATTACAATATTTTTACGGGCCGCTATCTGATCCCTCATTGTATAGTGTAGAAACTACCCACGAGGTTTGCGATTCGCGTCCCGCGGAACCTTGACTGCGATTTCGCGCGATCCGAGGAGCAACCCAATCTCACGGAGTAGCGAGAATGCGGGTCACGCCGTGAACTTTCCTTCGCGTTTCCCCACTTCCCTTTATCTATATATAGACGAAGGCTTTTTATCACGGCTAGACAAAGGGCTCGCGGTTGGATTTTCCTGGAAAGCCGGCGAAACAAATTCCTGGCCGGTTATGGCGTGCTTCTCAGTCGATTGTTCCAGCCGGATTCGGGTTTCGGTGACGGAAACGTATTGTCGCAACCAGCACGCGTGCAATGCCGTTCGAAAATTTGAACCCGATCTCGTCCTAAACTCACATCCGTTAGGTTCTATAATTATCTGATTGAGCCTATGAAGAGTTTCTCTTTAAACACACTCCTTTCAATATTAAACCCAAGAAAATAGTTCTATTTCGTTATTTAACACGTTCCGATGGGGTACACACCAGCGACACACAATATCCACAATCAATATATTTGTTTATTGCGTTGAAAACATATATTTTATAACGTGTTTAACCAGGGACCAAAAATAACAGTTATTCTAAAATTTTCTACGATAACAATCATTAATAAAATGTTGATTGTTATTGAATTTTAAGATATTCTACGCAAAATATAAAGGAAAAAAATCCGAAGAACAAAATGATTAAAAAATATCGATTTTTATACTTTTTGGTTACAAGTAACAGTTATTAGTGTCCAAAAAATTGGATCCTCCTCGATAACAGTTATCGACGAAGAAAAACTGTTTCGATTGCTCACAGCAGTTATCGATGAGAGAAGTTCATTTCGATCGCTCATGACAGTTATCCAGGAGAGAAATTCACTAACACTAAACAAAATTAACTTTAATTGTTTGAACGACATTTTTTCGCATACACAATTTTCGTCTCCAGAATAATAATTAAATGACAAATAAACTCGGCTCCCCGGAGTTTATCCGAATATCGTTTCACCTCGGATCGTGACGGATCAGACTCATTCACTGTCCGGCAATTGCGTACGCGGTGCGCCTAAAGAAGTTTCCACTTCAATAAAAAGGGTCCAACCCAGTTTATGATAAATAATGGCGATAATACCTCGCATGATCGACCGATCCAGGATTTTAGTCCACGTCACTGTCCCTCGGCACGGTTTCGAATAACTCTGCACCGTTGCGTCAGACTTTCGTCACGCGTGAATTTACAACACTAGAGCAACGACAGTTTTCAAGAAATCGGGCTCGATTCGGAAGGCTCCGGTGGTGGCCGGACAAGCAAAACCATTGAAATCATGTAACCGGACACTTTGCAATCTCGCGCGATTACAAACTGGTCATAGCGATCGCTCAGCAGCTCTTCAAGATCGGCTTCGCCACCGGTGTTACGCAATTGGTAGCCGGTCGAATCATAATTCTGCAAAAGTTGAGTTTTGGAGGCTGGCTTATCGGACATTAGACGAGCATGATAAAGTGAACGTAGCGATTCATACGAGATAATTCATGGCTCGTGATCCTTGAAAAATTTATTTCGCTGAAACAGAAACTGTAACAGGTTACCCTCGAGGGGATCATGCTAAATGGTTTTTTCTTTTGCAAGTTGCCATGACCTATTGGAGGATATTCTAGCTTTTTAGCTGAATTAGTATGCGGTTTTAATTTGCCAAAAGTGAAACGAGTTTCAAAGATTGTCACACAGATAGTGGGAAGTTCTTGAATATTTTTAGTAAATTCTTTCTGGATAGTTCTATCGAACAGAATTTGATACCTTTGGATTATGAACATTCCAGGGATCATAACTGTTGTAACGAAAAAGAAAAATGTAAGGATTGTAAGTAGACTGCAGATATTTGTGCATTTGTGGTGTCCAAAAATTTTCGAAAAATGTTTGGCTATCAAATTCGACGAAATTGGGCAAGGTTTTTATTTATTTTGGACCTATAAATATTATTACCAATTAACATAGGATTTTATTTGGTACCACTTTCATAAAATTGTTGAGAAAAATTCATTTCAATCGCTTATAACAGTTATCAATGAGAGAAATGGATTTCGACCCCTCACAACAGTTATCGAAGGGAGAAGTACAATTCTATCGCTCGTAACAGTTATCGACGAGAACAATTTATTTCAATCGTTCATAACAGTTATCAACGAGAGAAATTCATTTCGACCCCTCATGACAGTTATCGAGGAGACAAGTACATTTCGACCCCTCATAACAGTTAACGAGGAGAGAAGTAAATTTCAATCACTCATAACAGTTATCGATAGTCGAATTTCTTTTCACTTGCTCATCATAATTATTGGCGAAAAAATTCATTCATCGGTAACAGTTATCGAGGAGAATCCAAATTTTTGGACACTATAATAACTAGACAGCTGATATTTATGAAAAATAAAAATGTTGTACTTGAAATGCAACAAACTGGAATGAAATAGAAATTTTTTTCTTAATATGTTTATTAGGCTGAAAATTATGTAACTATTTATCAGCAATGTTTATCGTAGAAAATTTTAGAATAAGAGTTATTTCTGATCCCTGGAAAATTCTTTTCGATTTTATACATGTTGGAAACCCTTAATTATATTAGCGCCTGGCTTGCATACTATGATTTTACAATTAATTATTGCGTTAATATACTGTCAATAATGTTTTAAAATTGACTATGACGCTTGGCCTAGTTGATATTGACTTGTATAGAGAACAATTAATCATGGCTTGTCAAGAACCATTGACAAATAAGATAGATTATCTATAAGCTACTTAACATATACTTCATACTATCGAAAATGGCCGACCTACTTTAGGTCTGACAGCAAGCAAATAATGTGTAACGTGGAGTGGGGTAAGTCCGTCTACTGGGCAAGTCCGTTCATTGGTTATTTTTACTATAATATGAACGAAATTTCTCTAGCTGGTATTTAATAATGTAGTATAAGTTAGTATGAACAATTCTACATAGATGTCGCCCAAGAATAAAGGTGTTTACCTCGCTTAAATCAACCAATGCCAAACAGTCACGTGCGGAGTACACGTACAACTTTGAGGTTATCCTGAACGTGCAATAGTTTAAAAGTTATTAATATATTCTGTGTTGTTATTTTAGGTGAGTACAACAAATATTGATGTAGGTTTACATTAAATAAACCGTTTTTATTGTATTTTTTAAAATTTATTGAGGAAAACACTAAGATGATCTTGTCCCGTAAATATTACTACAACACGGAGCAAGTCCGTACTATCACGGTGGGGTAAGTCCGTACTGCATGGGTAACTACAAAATTAAACAATATATTGAATGCAATAAAAAGCATTTGGTAGCAGGCTTGATAATAATTCTTTTCTTGCGCCGTAGCACTTGAAACAAGGTTTAAGGGGGATCTATACCCTCAGATTTTGGGGTATTTATCAATGTTATCAACCTCTATGCAGAAAAAAGATTTGGTAACATTGATAACACGCAACTGCCTAATGAACACGAGATGGAGTTGCTTGCTATTTCCATATTCTATTCAGCTCGTCGCGAATGCCGTTATACAGGCCAGGTCGCACTAATATTAGTGCCACCGATGAGAATATGTACCTCGTCTGTGTCTGCTTTGCTATGATTCCACGTTGACAGCAGTGCAGCTGTGAAAATGTTGCACATATCGCAGCACTGATTGACAGTCCTTCTGACTAGGCACCATCTCGTCTAAACTAACTGAAATAAAATTGGCTCTAGATATGGGGAAATCTCTGCTGTGTGAATGAAATCACGCGCATCGATTTTTGTCCTTATACGAGCATATTTTGAGCTACACAATAGTTCATTTGATAGAGGAAGGTTCATCACGGCGCGCTCTGCTCATCACATCAGTCAAAAAAGTCTCTTTGAGACAGAAAAATACATTGAAATCTGCGGTTATTTTTCTCGATTTTTTCTCTACTTTGGGCACTCATATTATTAGATATAAACATAATCTCGTTAAATCAATAGCAGAGCGCGCGGTATTTAACCTTCCTCTATAGAATGAGCCCTCACCCAGCCATAAATCGGCTCAAATAAGGACAAAAAATCGATGCGCGTAAACCCATGTTTAGACCCAAAATCTATTAAGATTCTAGTTCCTTTCTAGTTACTTCAGTAGGGTATAGATCCCCCTTAAAAGCATTTTTATCTCTCCGAGACGGACTTGCCCCATTTTCGGGGCCAGTGCGTCCTAGTCGACACTTTGTACCATATCCTATCAAAATGATAATTTTCAAGCAAAATTAGAATCCTACATAATACTAATTGATCTGTAATAACTGTGGCAAAAGTTTGATACCAAGAACGTTAAGTTTTTACATACCAGACTGAAAATACATCAGTTCAAAGTTCAACTTTGCAAACACTAGGGCGGACTTATCCCACTCCACCTTAAGAAGAATCTTATTTATAGAACATGCAAAATAATAAAGTGTAACTTTTACGAGATGCTTGTAGATTTGTTATTTTGATTTTATTTATAGTAAAATAAAATAATGAATTTCCATTCCTATTAATGGGTCTATAAAATTAGAATTAGCATAAATTTATGATTTAGCATAAACGCCGGCAGTCTAGTTATCGATATGAAGCCAGTTCGATGTTTTCTGTGAGATACAGTTCTGATATAAAAGTGTCTTCGTCTCGCGAACACGGGCGGCATGTTATAGCACTCGCATACCTAATCATCTTTTTTTGACACTCTCACTTGTAAAATCCGGTTCGATAATTTTACGATGGGGTTCAGACATCTAAATATTGTTTTAGTGGCTACCTAATCTCGAGAAAAATAATAGTCTATCTCCATAATTGTCACACTGTTCGAAAAAGTATAATCTTTAATAAAAAAAGTCTAATTCATTCACTTTAAACTAATTCATTTTCGATTTAGGATTTTTAATATTTTTTTAATCGATTAGTGACAAAAAAAATTCAAACTCGCTTAAAAAATCAAGCTGACAAATGTTGTTTATTGACATTTATGACTAACCAACTCTTCTTGCAGTACCATTTTTTAATAAAAATCAATTCTTACTATAAATATAAATAATTAAAGTAAAATCTAATTGATTTTAGTACTTTTCTAAAAACTTTTTCTGCAATTACGAAGGTCTTGGTATATTAAACATAATTTGCAATAATTAAATCTGAAAAATGTGTAGATATTTTCTATTATCTTACGCGTGGATTTTAACAATAGATTCATATTCGAGCGATTAAATTATTCGAATGAGAACGATTGTTATGGTGTAATTAGTGTGACTGGCGATTAGGGTACCTTGGAAACTGATGGTAGGTAAGTGAAATGAATTTTTTAATGAGGGGAATTAAGTAGAATCTGGGTGTACAGAATGACAGACGTTTGTTTAAAAAACATTTATAAAATCAATTTATTTCATGATTCGTAGTTGCTACGGTAGCAGGAGTACGTGTTTTGGTACAGCGCTCGTCACGATGTCTTTTGCGATGCTCTAGGGCGGTTAGGTAAGGAGAGGGTGGGGGGGAGTGGCATGTTGAAGGGAAAATTCATCTAGTAGTGACCATGGGATTCTCCTTTAACAAGAATGGGAACCGACTCCTTAACGAGGATTGGCTGAGGAACCGCGACTGGAACTGGGTGTGGAACCGCAACCGGGACGGGATGTGGGACCGCTACCTGTAAACGAAAAGAAAAAACTGTCAGTAAATCTGCATAATACCATCAACTCGTTAACTAACTCTTTAGCCACCGCAATAAAGTAAGCTTGATCAGTTGAAGAGTCGAAACGAGTTGAAAAGTAGAAAAGTTGAAAAGGTGAAAGATGAAAAAGTTGACGATTGGCTTCAGCTTCAAATGATAGCAATAAAGAATATTCTGGGTGTACTAATACATACACAGAAAGAAGTTTGCATAATCTGCATAACACAATCGTTACATCAACTCGTTAACTAACCCTATAGCAACTGCAATAAAATCAACTTGAAAAGTTGCAAAGTTGGAAAAATTGAAAAGTTGCAAAATTGGAAATATTGAATAGTTGGAAAGCTGCAAAATTGGTAAAATTAACAAGTTGCAAAATTGGAAAAATTGAAAAGTTGCAAAATTGAAAAATTGAAAAGTTGCAAAATTCGAAAGATTGAATAGTTGAGAAGTTGCAAAATTGGTAAAATTGAAAAGTTGCAAAATTGGAAAATTGAAAAGTTGCAAAATTGGAAATATTGAATATTGAATATAAAAGTTGCAGAATTGGACAAATTGAAAAGTTGCAAAATTGGAAAAATTGAGTAGTTACAAAATTGGAAAAATAGAAAAGTTGAAAAATTAAAATTTTGCAAAGTGGAAACTTGAAAAGATGACGCCTGGCTCCAACTCCAAATAACAGCAATAAAGACTAGACATTCCGCGCGCACAAATACCCAGAAAGAAGTTGTAACACAAAAATTCCGTGAGCCTACAAAATCCGAATATAAAACGTGAGCGATGCATCGTGAAAAGTCGATAAATAAATAAATAATTCAAGTTGTCGAATCAGATTGGGACTCTATTTTTCATACTTTTTCGCCACGATCTCATTATATAGAAATTTTCTGCGATGGCGTAGATTGAAATTCGATACGATTCCCGCTTTTACGAAATTCATTGGCGTCTTGTCTGAGATTCTTGTTTCGATGCGATTAAGATTAACGCCGGGAACAAAAACCACGCTGCGATCGGGTACGACACAGAGTGGGAGAGATGGACAGAGAGAAAGGAAGCGTATCGCGATGGGGATCAGCGTGGACCACGACTAATTAACGGAATTACCAACGAAATCGAGAGTATCGATCGCTTGGACTCACCTTGACGGGGTATGGGGCGGGCACGGGCACGGGCACCTTAACTGGAACCTGAACTGGGTATGGCCTGTCGACTGGAACATGGACGGTCTGGGTCTGGATCACTGGGTACGGCTTGGGGACCTCAACCGGTACCGGGACGGGATGTGGCACAGCGACTGGCACCTGAAGTAAACAACAAACACTGATTTCCAACCCATTCTTCCACATAAACGGTCGACCATATTTCTCTTTTCCTCGCAGCACTGCAACGGTTCAATTTCATCAGGATGTTCTTTATCTAACGTGAAACCGACAGGTAAACTTAATAATTTCCAGGATCAACCATTTCCATAGATTCGTTAATCAGAATATTAGAAAAAGTTTCATTCTTAGAATATTTCTTATACCAGCAGGATAAGCACCGATACATTGAGAGCAAAAATTATATCATAATATTGAAAATCTGATTTAATGTAGCTGTCACGCTGGGTGCAATTAAATTCAACAGAAATATTTCCCTAAATGAAAACACCAAGGTGGGGCGGGGTAAGTGCGCCCTAGTTTTTACAAAGTTGGACTTTAAACAACGTTCTTGGTATCAAACCCTTGCCACAGATGTTACTGGTGAATTAGTATTATGTATGATTATAATTTTGCTTGAAAATTATCATCTTGATAGGATATTGTAGAAAGTGTCAACTAGGACGCACTTGCCCCGAAAATGGGGCAAGTCCGTCTCGGGGAGTTAAAAATGCTTTCAAACTTTGTTTCAAGTGCTACGGGGCAAGAAAAGAATGATTAACAAGCCTGCTATAAAATGCTTCTTATTGCGTTAAATTATATTGTTTAGTTTTATAGTTGTCCATTTTTAAACAAACAAGTACTTTTATGCTGAAATATGAAAGGGGATGCAGAACCTTGTAGAACGAATAAAATTTGATTGATGCAGGTGTTTCCTTAAAAAGTTGACAGTCTAATAATGCTACAAAAATTGTACCAAAACATTGAAAATCGTGTTTAAACTAGACAACAATAATAACCACGCAGCTATCAAGCAAGGTGCAAATGCATTCAACAACTAACTGCGAGCACTACATCGAAACAGATAAAATTTGATTGATGCAATAGTGCAATAACAAATTCTTAGCTATAATTGAATGGAAATGATCGAGCAAGGTGCGGGCTTGTTTACCAAGTATAAATGATTAAGAATCGACGACGTTGAGCACGCAATCGATTGATTCCGACCTCGAACTCGTTGCTCAAGATTCAAGTTTCGATCGAACGTGAACAGATCAACATTTACAGAATTTCTGGAAACGTCGCGGATTGTTGACAAGAGTGTAGGGGTAAAGGAGTTCAAAGTTAGTAGAGCATGTCGTGTTTTGTAAGAGTACGCTCGAGGTAATTTTCATATACGTTTTCCTCACCTTAACAGCGACTGGTCGGTCGACAGCGACTGGGTACGGTTTCGGGACAGCGACTGGGACAGCGACAGCTTTTTCCTGAATGAGGATTTTGCTGTGTCCCAAATCACCACCTAAGCCGAGTCCTACACCGCCGTGTCCTAAACCACCGAGTCCTAAACCACCGAGTCCTAAACCACCGGCCCAGCCATGTCCTCCGCCAATACCGAGATCGAGAAGACCACGCTTCTTCACCGCTTTTTCTTCAGCCAGCACTACGGCGATCATCATTATGCATACCTTTAAATCAGAAGCAATTAATTAATACCTGAACGGATTTATCACGAATGCATTTTCTCTAATCTTTACAGTTTTCTAGATTTTCTGCCAGGGAATCTTCTTCTGGTCTTTGCTGAACAACGTGGGGAGCAAGTCGCGACATTTATATGATGCTTGTGAGTATACAGGTTCATTCTGACTATTCGATATGTTAATCCTCCACAACACAAATTTGATCATGTCTGAACACAGAGTCGTATGTTGACGAGGGTTAAAAAATATATGCAACATGATTGTAGTTAAAAACGCTATAAAATCGCAAGAAATAAGCTCTTTAGTTAATCGATTCGAGATTTTGTTAATCCTCCACAATACAAATTTCAAGTCAAGAAAGAATGCATAAGTTGACGAGGGTTAAAAGAATATATGCAACAGATTTGAGGTTATGTTAATCCTCCACAAATAAAATTTGATCAAACTCGAACAAAGTGCATAAGTAGACAATGGTACGAAAAATCTACGCAATGATTGAAATTCAAGAAACTGCAAAAATATAAAATCGCAATAAATAAATTGATTACTTCGGTTAGTCCTAACCGAAATTTGATCGAGCCTGAACGAAGAATGGAAATGAGAAAGTAAAAAAATATAAAATAAAAATTTAAGAAAATATAAAATTGCAGTTAATAAATTCTTTAATGAATCGATTCGAAATTATATGTAAATCCTCTACAACCCAAATTTGATCAATTTTAAAGAAAGAGCCAAGAGAACAAGAAATCGACAAAATGGTTGAAATTCAAGAAACTGCAAAAATATAAAATCGCGATAAATAAATTAATTACTTAATGGATTCGAGGGTATGTTAGACCTAACCGAAATGTGATCAAGCCTGAACGAATAGTGAAAATGAAAAAGTGAACAAAACGTAAAATAAAAACTCAAGAAAATATAAAATCGCAATAAGTAAATTCTCCAGTTAGCAACAGATTACGAATCAAATATAAAATCAGACTGGACAAAGAAAAACGGCGAGCGTTACACAGTGGAGGGTAAACGTTTCTCGGTAAAAAGTAAGAGATTGTCCGTCGGACGTCACTTGATCGTTCACAGAGAGCATCGCGGCGGGTTACAGGACATCCGGGACGTCCGCGGATCACTGGATCGTTCGTTAGAGCACACGGATAACGAGAGAACGCGTTCGCGACGGCGACGGCGACGGTGACGGCGACTCGGATGGTGGCTTAAGTTAAACGTACCAGGGCCCTCATCTTGACCGTCGGGGCTAATACTTTGGCAAGCGTGCGTTGACTTGGTAAATTAAATTGGTTCTGTCGCATTGGAGGAAAACCACCCTTTATATAGAGAGTTCACTTTCATTTCGCGCGTGCACCCCGCCAACGGGAAGCCAATGGCCGTTCGGTGTTCTATCGCCACACCTACCGTACACTATTTACCCGAGCCACATACCACGTATACCGTTACACATTATAATACATAACGTTGCATATGAGGTTGTATAACACTCTAAACGTGCGCCGGCCGGCTGCTGGGGCTGGTAAATAGAGCGCCGGCCACTCTATGCAGATATGCAGACACGATATGTACGTGTTTCGTGAATGTGCGCGTTTCTGTGCACGCGTTTCGTCGGGTCCCCGTGCACTTCGAGCACAGCCACCGCGACTTTAACGAGGATCGATCGCGGCATTTCGAGAGGAGCAACGCGATCGTGAGACCTCCATAGACACGCGGCATAGCCCGGCTCCTCTCGCGCCATAGATCGCGCGGATCACACCATGGGAATCGATCAGTATTCCGCAACGATTCGCGATCGAACCGTTCCGCCATTTCATAAGTCCTCGCAGATCGTTCTCGTCGCACAGTGCCGGTCTTTGACCCGAAAAATCGAGGGAAAAACGCGATTTCAAAGTTTTTCGCGGTCGCATAATTTTTGCTGTCCGACGTGGTTAATGGTCCGAGGAATGAGGCTTCCGTTCATTTTTTATTTACGGTTATTGAAGGTCAACGGATTTTACAGCACGCTGCATTCATTAGCGATTTTCAAGTGTTTCAAGGAGACTGTGTAAATTCTTGCGCTGCAGATACTATTCGAGTGGGTGTACTTCCGCACTTTCATACAGATTTCGTTTCGTTGTCATCTGAATTAGCATCGTTATTAATAGTTGATCGTAATCGATAGACTTTCTAGGTTAATTGCAACAAATTGGAGTGACAGAGATATTTATTCTGTTGCTGAATATGTTTAACACTGAACCAGCCGACCATCAAAAGTGACTAATGTGTATGGTATTGGAAAAATTGCAAGATTAAATTTATTTATATTTTGTGTGATTTTTGATCAGCGATTGGTAGATCAAAATGTTCTGCGTCGATTGTGAGAAACAGAAATCTATATAAAAGATAATTTCATCCCGTAATAATTTCGGTGCATTCAAAACAACGTACCAATATCGTCAGATTTTTCTAATAAATTCTAATAATTTACTGGTTCATACATCACTGATTCGTTCATAAATGCATAAACATCTGTGTTTTCCTTGAACAACGTTCACAGATTTACGAATGAGCTAACGACATCCTTTCCATCGCGACGAGTTGATCGGAAATGATCGACTATCGAATAAAAAATAACATAACTGCCAAACAATCTTGACCGTTCTTTGTAACCTAGGTCGGGGAAAGCTCCCACCACCATTACAACTCCAGCCGACTCCTTTCGATGAAAATTTATAACCAATTGCAACGCGTTTATAATTTTATTGGTTCATACATAATTCCGTATGTGTAATATTATATGGCGAGAATTTCTAGAAATAAATTCGTAAAAGTATGAGTAGGGAAGTATCGGTTGCGTCATCACGTGATATTAATTGATAAATTTGAATTTCTTCGAGCACCGAGTTCGATATACCTACTCGGCATTATCGCTACACGTAATATTTCATATGATTTCATGGCTAATCAAAGGAACATAATCGGCGCTGGTTTCACGCGGCGTCAGGTGCGCGCGAGGTATCGCGACCACATTATGCAACGAAGCGCGTAAAGATTTCGCATCGACGCTAACCGCTCGGGAAAGCGGGAAACCTACGTCGGGAAATCTTTACGAACCTGTCTCAGATAGTTCCAAATTTTCTTTTCGACTTTTTCGCCGAAAGATTACGCGCCACTCGACCGATTTCGATCATCGTTCTTCCGACATAACTGATACATTGCACGGGGAAGCGTTTCTCCTTTCATTCGTGAAATACGCCGAATACCGCATAGTGAGTTACAGTCATTTTTCACGGTTTAAAATAGAAAAACTTAATCGCGAGAAGTGCATTCTCTCTTTTAATCGTCTTAAAAAGTCTGGAATAATATTAAAATTCTTCTAATGTCTTTCACCCTTATACGGGGTGGCTCGACCCTATTCTCAATAAAAAGAAGACTACATTGTTATACGACGTTTAAAGAGTTATGTCGCGTGTTAACAGTTACGGTCGTTTATAAGCAGTTGTAAAATTATATGATACGTACTTCAAGAACATCAGAAGCCTATTTACATTAGGAAACAATAATAGTTGTTCGCTACAGGTAAGTTCGCACGAAGAATTTTAGAAAATATTTAGAAAATCGTCCACGAAAGTAGAAATTTGGACGTAGACTCGCCGGTTAGTTACGCCACGAATTTATTGCAGACTTCTCCAATAAATTTCTGACGATCATCAACACCCATTGTGGTGAGATCGTTCAACTACGCACACCCCCTTCACCGCTATTCCATTTTCGCTCTGCAATATCTATAAATAAACTGACTTCCTAGAATTTGTAATGAATGGTGTGAAATAGTTGCCGCAATTTATAATAACAGGTTAACTAGACCAGGACGATACAAAAGAGTGGGGATACAAGATGTCGCTCGTTCGACTGTCCCTTTAAATTGACTGTAGTGCTTTGATTGGAATGTAGTATTTATTAACATTGGTTTTCGCTCGTACTTACAAGTTAATTTTTCAAGATTGAAAAGTTAAACAAGAATATCTATTACGCATATTACGAAAATGTTTATTACAAATATGTTATAAATTATTGTAGCGTACACTAAAAACATATTACAACCCGTGGCATAATGTTTCCGATCGGTGGCATTGATACGGATTTTACAGAAAACATTTACAATATAGAAGTATAAAATATTACTTCATAAAGTTAAAACTGATGGGAAATGGAACGGGGCTTATTGAAGAATGCAAAACAACAAAATAACATGAGCTTCTATTTATTATATCAAAGAAACGAAAAAATAAACAAAATGTTACGTGGAAAAAGTTCCCGATTAATAACAGATTAAAACAGCTGGAAGAAAGTTTCCGATTCGATTTACACTGTCCAACACCAAATTTATTCAACAATTACTGTTGGATGATTCTTATAGAGTTTTTTGCGCTGATTCCGAATCTGCCCTTAATTTTCCCCAGGACGCACATTTTTTGAGAAACTTGATATTGAAAAAAAACATATTTGCAACTTTAAACAAACATTGTGATGTTATAAAAGATATTGGATTGTTCTTTGCAGCAACAGATTCTGTAAACTTTCCCGAATACAGTGAGATCCAATATTAATACATTATGAATGTTTAAACATGTTTAAACAATCGTTAAATTTGGAGAGACAGCACTTTTGCACCAATTGTTGAGGATATTTTTCAGTTTATGTTAACAAATAAGGGTCCAGCGTAAAATCGAACTATATCACGCGATAGAGCAGACTTTTATCTTGATAATCTAACCTTTAAAGTTTGCAACGTCGAAGTTTTTTTCGAACCAAAAAGCAAAATATCTTCGCCCGACATGAGTCGCCGTCAGTGGCGCTCGCCATTAGAACGGCGGCGCGGCGCGGCCGTTCGCCGCCCCTCACAGTGGGGTATTTGCCCGATATCAGCGTTCAAAATTCAATTTAAAAAATTTTACATAAATTATAAAATTTTTGTGGCTTGAGTTAGTTGAATGTCTGAGGAACAATCTCCCATCATTCGTTTTCCCATTCATGTATCCATTAAGCACTGAAATTTGTCGGAAGTTGAAGTTCCGTTAACCCGCTTTCATTTCTCAACGAATTCACCTATTAGCAATTCTTACCTTATTTACATACACTAACAGATTTTTGGGAGGCATAGAGGAGATTTCAAGGTAACCTCGATTTTTTTAAATCGAAAGACCTACTTTTTGTATCATGAATCGATAGACTATCGAATTCTGAGTAAAAATGTATTGACCTCCACATGTCTTAAATCTAATAGTTAACGAGATATTATTAGGTTTAGGACATACGAAGGTCTGTTGTGCCCAGACGGGTTTCAACAATGCTTCAAAGTGGATTCTTACTGTCTAGTTCCAGGATCGGGATTTGATCGGGAGTGGCGACTATTTAACCAAGCACGATGTTACGTTTTACAGCTTTATTCAACTTTTTTCTCCCGTCCGGGTGGTGTCCAGAGTTTTTATAACATGTGTTTTGCTGAGTTAGAATTTTTGCAGCGGTCACTGCCTCGCCATAGCGCTTACATTGATTTCGCTGATGACAACCTGTCGGAGGTTGTTGCCACGCCGAACTGCTTACAATTTATTTCGCTGATGTTACCTGTCGGAGGTTATTGCCTCGCCGTACATGCTTAATCCCGAATTCCGGACACCACAGGTCAACACTTTTATACTCAGAATTTGATACTCTATCGATCTACGGTACAAAAAAAGGACATTTTGTTTAAAAAAATCAAGGTGACCTTGAAATCTCCTCTATGCCTCCACCCACGCAGAAAACCTTTGTGCCAAAACATGTACCCCTCTGAACCGTGCAAATCTTGTTCATAACATTTTTCCATACTATTACAAATAACGGAGATTATTCTTTGTAATAACTATTTTAAAAAGATATTTTAATTATAAATGATTACACTTTTCGATAGTGCACATAAAGTAGACGAATAACGTTAAAATATTCATTATAATTTGCAGTACTTGATTGAAAAAAAGCTACAAACTTTACAATCTAATATGCTCCTCTTTATGGACAAATTTTGCACACAAAACATCCGTTTCAGCAAAAACGGTATACAGTACAAAAAGTAGAAATCGCAAGCTTTAAAATGCTTGTTTTTTCATAAAATTTGGATAAATTTTGGCAAAGTTACAGCAGTTTCAATATTGAGGGAATTTTGAACTAGCTGTGGCCGCTGAAATCGGGCAAATACCCCACTGTGCGCCGCGCCGCGCCGTATCCCGTCTCAATCGTCAACGATTGACGATTAACTCCATCAATCGATTGAATCAACCGTCGATTTTTCAATTTCTTTTTTTAATCGTACACATTAATCAATCAATCATGATTAAAATTGTAATCGATTAATGCCCAACTCTGGTTGTCGCGTTGTTGCCCACACATTATTGGAAACCAATTCATTCGAAAGCCAATCTTACATTTAATAATTTATATTTGAATATTTTAACGATGAATAGTTAGTATTAATGACGCGGTTTCCATGTTCAGGCATAAATCTTGATCGACGTAAATCTGGTTTGCTTAAATTCGTATCGGTTAATTGATCATTGAACGATCGCCCAATGGACCGGATCGATTCCATAGACGACGACGGTGCGAAATGATTAATCAAGCTCGAATTGACTGGGATCGACTTTTAATCGATATTACATCATAAAGAACGATTCAATCAGCGCCCCGAATGGACTGGAAGTCCATCGATCCTTATTTAGCACTCGGAACATGAACCGCGCTAGGAAAAATCGCACGCTACGCCCGCGGAACTGCTGGCGTGACTCATGAAGCGGATTTCGAGACCCGTTCGACTACAATGCCGATCATGAGCGTGTTTTTAATCGAATTAGTGGCAGCCACCCTGAAAGCCGCAAGACAAAGTGGTCCGGTCGGATCTAGCCACCGTGACCAATGTTGAAACCCGACAATTTCATTATCGACAGGTCGCGCGACCCGTTTGTTAGCGCACGGTCATTCAAACTGAGCGCAACCTAAAAAAAATTGGTAGTGCGGAAGAACATCTTTCAGATAGGAGATAGAGATAAACATACGGTTGATATTTTTCCCGATTTCTCCGAATTTCTTCCAGTTTAAAGCCCATCTTTACATTATCGAGGAATGAGAGGGCACTCGACACTCTTGCAATCCTGGAAACGAGAGTCTACCGTCTACCCCCTTAAAGAATTATTTTAGTCGGTTCTCCGTCAACGTTGTTCGAGTTTGAAAGGTTTGAGAACGAGAACTGTCCAAATACGGAAGAAATAAATACGTAAGTGCATACAGAGAGAGAGAGAGAGAGAGGGTAACTGTTTCCCCTCAATGCGTGCCCCCTCCCCTTATTCAACTCTGCCGGAAAGTTCGTTTCGTTTTCGGTGAATGCATTAAATGAGAATTCAAATTAGCTTTTTTAAAAGTCGAATGGAATGGGTGACTAAGAGGAATGTTTTTCCACGTGTTACGTAATAATATTAAACGTGCACATAGCCAAGGAGTGTGGACAATCTGATTTGTCCAGCTGGCGAGCTTTGACGTCGTTATTTGCCGATGGCGTCGATTGGCGTTCGCGAAAAAAAAAATCGGAGACCTCCGTCGCTGTCGATTCGAAGCTTAGAAAGCGTGACGTAACGCGAAGTCTACACCTGCCCGTTTGATTAAGAACGAAACGGGTGGCTCGCGGTGTTATCGGTCGCGATCTAGCAGATCGCCGTTTCACAAGCGTATTTCTTTGACGCGAACGAAACGCAAATCAGAGTCGATTACTGCTGCCACTGTCAACCAGTCAGCCGTCGCGGTGGTGGTTCCACGAATGATCACGATTATCATTCCCCTCGTACGGTTTTTGCCCGTTTACCGAGGGCACGCTTCTTACCGTGTACCGTACTCCTTTCCATTATGATCGCGTTTCGTTCATTATTTTATCATTTTATCCTTCGACCGCCCGCTTTTTCCGTCCATTGCCACCGTCACAGACCGCATGAATCGCATTAAGCAATCCTCCTCTTACCCTTCTCAAGGTTATTCCTCTTTCCTGCTACGTCGACTGCGATCGCGTTAGAATCGCGGTGATTTATCGAGTGACATCAAAATTCTGTTACATCAACACAGATTTCTTATTTTACAATTGTTGAAATAACAAAAATGATTGTATAAATACCTTTAGTAGAGCAATTTATTCTAGTAAGGAGGAGTGGGATAAGTCCGCCCTAGTGTTTGCAAAGTTGGACTTTAAACTGATGTATTTTCATTCTGGTATGTATTTCGTTCTTGGTATCAAACTTTTGCCACAGTTATTACAGATCAATTAGTATTATGTAGGATTCTAATTTTGCTTGAAAATTATCATTTTGATAGGATATGGTACAAAGTGTCGACTAGGACGCACTGGCCCCGAAAATGGGGCAAGTCCGTCTCGGAGAGATAAAAATGCTTTTAAGGGGGATCTATACCCTACTGAAGTAACTAGAAAGGAACTAGAATCTTAATAGATTTTGGGTCTAAACATGGGTTTACGCGCATCGATTTTTTGTCCTTATTTGAGCCGATTTATGGCTGGGTGAGGGCTCATTCTATAGAGGAAGGTTAAATACCGCGCGCTCTGCTATTGATTTAACGAGATTATGTTTATATCTAATAATATGAGTGCCCAAAGTAGAGAAAAAATCGAGAAAAATAACCGCAGATTTCAATGTATTTTTCTGTCTCAAAGAGACTTTTTTGACTGATGTGATGAGCAGAGCGCGCCGTGATGAACCTTCCTCTATCAAATGAACTATTGTGTAGCTCAAAATATGCTCGTATAAGGACAAAAATCGATGCGCGTGATTTCATTCACACAGCAGAGATTTCCCCATATCTAGAGCCAATTTTATTTCAGTTAGTTTAGACGAGATGGTGCCTAGTCAGAAGGACTGTCAATCAGTGCTGCGATATGTGCAACATTTTCACAGCTGCACTGCTGTCAACGTGGAATCATAGCAAAGCAGACACAGACGAGGTACATATTCTCATCGGTGGCACTAATATTAGTGCGACCTGGCCTGTATAACGGCATTCGCGACGAGCTGAATAGAATATGGAAATAGCAAGCAACTCCATCTCGTGTTCATTAGGCAGTTGCGTGTTATCAATGTTACCAAATCTTTTTTCTGCATAGAGGTTGATAACATTGATAAATACCCCAAAATCTGAGGGTATAGATCCCCCTTAAACCTTGTTTCAAGTGCTACGGCGCAAGAAAAGAATTATTATCAAGCCTGCTACCAAATGCTTTTTATTGCATTCAATATATTGTTTAATTTTGTAGTTACCCATGCAGTACGGACTTACCCCACCGTGATAGTACGGACTTGCTCCGTGTTGTAGTAATATTTACGGGACAAGATCATCTTAGTGTTTTCCTCAATAAATTTTAAAAAATACAATAAAAACGGTTTATTTAATGTAAACCTACATCAATATTTGTTGTACTCACCTAAAATAACAACACAGAATATATTAATAACTTTTAAACTATTGCACGTTCAGGATAACCTCAAAGTTGTACGTGTACTCCGCACGTGACTGTTTGGCATTGGTTGATTTAAGCGAGGAAAACACCTTTATTCTTGGGCGACATCTATGTAGAATAGTTCATACTAACTTATACTACATTAATAAATACAAGCTAGAGAAATTTCGTTCAGATTATAATAAAAATAATCAATTAACGGACTTGCCCCGTAGACGGACTTACCTCACTTCACGACAACTCGGCAAGCTAATATAAGCGTGGTAATAATAAATAAGGTTGTAGTGAAGAATTTCTAGAATCAGCAGCTACGGTATAAAATGGAAGGTTGTCTGAAAAATGATCGCAGCAATTTCTACGGGCTGAATGATTATTCCGTCGATCCCATTTACGGGTTCGTTACTCCCCGAAGGATCGCTGTTACGTCAGTGGTTCACAGCTGCAAAAATATTTCTGAACGTTTAACGAGATCGTAGTCCTGCGCTTGCGTAATAGTCTCGCTTCAATGCTGCTTCTAACGTCATTTAATTACTATATGCGCCGCGTTCCCGTAAGTTGATTTACTTTACGAGGCTTTTACGCAGCTTACCGTGCTCTCGCCGAGGTTCGAAGGTATTCGATCAATTTATCGAATCTTCGGGAACTATGTAATCCCAAGTTACTACCGGGACCGATAAAGACACGTTCCTTATTAGAAAATTCCTGACCTGTCTCTGACTCACGATTGTTACCGTTCAATTCCGCTTCGGCTATTGAAAACACTTCGCACGCACCGCGTGCTGCATTTATAATTGGCCCCGGGCTGCAATCTGGCCCACGCAATCCGTTTTCTCCTTTATTCCCTCCTTGAAAGCGACTGTAGGTCAATGATTAAACTCGTCTACATATTTCGTTTCGTCTCTATCCGATCGAGCCGAATAATTCCAGACCTGCAAAAAATAAACGAAGGAAATCAAAGAAGATGGTGGCGAACACGTTTATGTACACAAAGAAATGCAGAAAACGTTGGCAGTAAGTGAATTAAAGTTTCAACGCGTAAGTGGACATCGCACAAATTTTACGAGGATACTGTCCTAAGAAAAGAAATAAACAAAAAAGGAATTTATTAAAAAAATATATATATATTTTTTAGTATCAGCATTTAGTATTCAGTATCAGCAGATAGGAATAATTTTTCAATGAATTTTGAGGATTCAATTCCAATTCCAATTTCAATTTCAATTTCAATTTCAATTTCAATTCCAACTCCAATTCCAGTTTCAATTCCAATCTCAATTTCTATTCCAACTCTAATTTCCATTCCAATTTCAATTCTAATTTCAATTCCAGTTTGAATTCCAATTTCAATTCCAATTTCAATTCCATTTGAAAGGGTTGTAAAATTTAGGTTTGTGTTCGTTTCATTTTGTTTCTAGTAGTTTTCTAATTGTGACCCCTAAACGCATACAGACCCTCCCGAGGCTTATGCGTTTCTGGTGACAATACTGTAGATCGAAAGCAATCAATAAAAATATGTTTCGTGTTGTTCGTGCTGATTTCTGTAATAAGCGCATAAAATCCGCAGTGTACGCGTGAGCGAATATTTTCTCTGCCTCCTTGTAGAGTACCTAGTTCACCCATCGATCTAGAAAACGGGTTCGAGATTTCAATACCGGGCAGGCCACATTGACGTCAATCGTATTGGCCTCTCCAGAGCCGTGCCTCCAGCTTCCCCTCGACGCGGTTTCGATCGGGAAAGATCGTATCGTTTGAGTAACCGTGTGGAACGGTGTTCCTCATCCGTCAACCCGCTCTACGCTGGAACCGCGAGGTGCAAATTGCAACAAATGAAAACGCGCCCACTTTGTTAGCGACTTTACGACCGCTGTATTGTTCGGCAAAAAGCTGTGACGAAAATAAAAAACCTCCGTGTCATCTACAGGGTGGACCGCTTCCTTTTATCACTCTTCGGCGACCTTTTTCCATAAATCGCACGGGTTCGAAGCACTTTCAAGGTGATGACATTTCATTTTTTTCACGAAGTTTCCCAAGGTCCACTTCAATTTTTTCCTTCTATCGAAATGCCATAATTTTGTTTGCCTGTTGGCTGGCAGACGTTCAGAACTCAACAACCACAAAAAATATGTTCTGGACTCTCCACTTGTTTCTGTAGCATCGTTTCCTTTTTTGTTTGCGCCACCAGTTTGACGATATCCTGTGAACATTTCGAATATATAAAAAGAACAGTGACGTTGCACATTTCATAGCCTAACTTGTCAAATTAAATCTGAACAGCTGAAAGAGGACTTTCAAGTTCGCAGGATTTATTATTCCAATTGTTACCCTTATCATTGTAACAAAGTATATTATTTTGAGATGCATTGCATTTCTATATCTTACCATTTCATAGCAGTATTACTATATATCTTGCGTTCCATTTAAAAGGACTAAAAAGCAGAAAATAAAAAAAAACTTTTTAAAAACCACGCTTATATTAAAATGCACTAAAACGGAGAAATCAATTTTTTTCCTGGTCCTCCCAACAATTTAATATTTTGAATAAAATAGTGACATTAGTGACTATAAAAATAAAAGCGTGGAGCGCCAAACTATATTGACGTAATCTTCGTGAGCGCTCCTCGCTTTTATTTATAGTCACTAATGTCATGATTTCATTTAAATTTATATTAAATTTTTGGGAGGACCAGGAAAAAAATTATTTTCTCCTTTTTAGTGCATTTTAACATAAGCGTGGTTTTTAAAAAGTTTCTTTTCATGTATTTTTTTTCTTCCACGTTTGGCACCATAAAAGTGAAACAGTTCTGTATGAAATACGAAGCAAGTTAAACTAGATTTTCAACGAGCAACTAATCGACTGGATTTTGGGTGCTTTCTAATATCGAGGATATAAAACGGATTCATTATTGGGGCAAGTCCTCTTTAACAAGAAAGTTGCTATTTCCGTGAAAATGTCGTTGCACCAGGTATAATTTTCAGAGGTGGTCGCGACCACAATTTACATTTCCCGATTTTCTAGCTACTTGGTGGAACAGTATTTTTCCTGTTATCCCTGATCCCATATTATTCTAATTCCACGAAATTCGCATGGTTGACACTCCGTTTCCTTCGCGTTGCAACTGCAGTTCTTCGTCACTGTTCAACCAGTTTTGTAATTGGCGCAGCATTAACGATCGCGGCGCAATTATAAAAGCATAAGCAAACGTGAGACATTTCGTTCGTTACCGTGTCGCGCCTTTCTGTTGGAAATCATTCAACGATTTGCTGTTCCGAGCACAAGCTGCACTGTACTTTCAATCTTTCATCGATGACTTAGATTAATTGCGGACCTAGAATCTCACTGCTCTGTTATTTAATTCATTGCAATTGTACTTCTCTTGCGTTTATCTTCCGGGCAACATTGTGCTTCACCGTCAGAAAAATGTGGATGTCTTTCTCCTCGCGAACTGGAACTCGCAGCAATTCTCATGCACGAATTTTGAACGGGAGTCTGCGATAGGACTGGGGTTACCATCCCGGAATTGAAACTGTATTTATATTTTCATACAAATTTTTTGTACATAGAAAAACTTTTCCTTGGGAAATTATATTATTAATATTATTATTATTTATTGCTTTAAACCATACAAGATTCATCCAGATAGCACACGGCGTCTCAAAGACGTCCATTTTAAGTTTGAAAGTCTTATGTCTTGAAAACACGTTCTTAAGACGTGTTTATGTATTTCAATTTGAATTTTAACTTCAATTCCAGTTCCAGTATCAATTCCAATCTCAATATGAATTCCAACCATAATTTCCATTTCAATTCCAGTTTCAATTTCAATCACAATTTCAATTCCAACTCCAATTTCCATTTCAATTCCAATTTCAATTCCAACTACAATTACAATTTCAATTTCAACTCTTCAGTTCCATTTTTTCTATTTCAGCTTCCATTTCAATATCAACTCTTCAACTTCAATTTCAACTCTTCAATTTCAGCTTCAATTTCAATATCAACTCTTCAATTTAAATTTCAACTTCAATTGCAACTCTTCAATTTCAACACTTCAATTTCAATTCCAATCTCAATTTCAATCTCAATTTCAATTCCAATTTCAATTCCAACTCCCATTTCCATTTCAATTGCAAATTCAATTTCAACTACAATTTAAATTTCAAAGCTGAAATTGAAAAATTGAAATTGAACAGTTGAAATTGATATTGAAGTTGAAGAGTTGAAATTGATATTGAAGTTGAAGAGTTGAAATTGAAATTGAAGCTGAAATTGACAAATGGGAATTGAAGAGTTGAAATTGTAATTAAAAAATTGAAAAATTGAAATTGAAGAGTTAAAATTGATATTGAAGTTGAATAGTTGAAATTGATATTGAAGTTAAAGAGTTGAAATTGTTATTGAAGTTGAAGAGATGTAATTGGAATTGAAGGTGACATTGACAAATTGAAATTGAAGTTAAACTTGAAAGTGTAGTTGAAACTGAAGAGTTGAGATTGAAATTGCTTATTAAAAACACTAACTTGAACAAATAATACCAATGCTAATACTGCTAGATTATGGGTATATAAAAACCACACTATTTATGGCCTTGAAGACGTCTATTTAGGACGTAAGACTTGCAGACCTATACTAGACGTAAAATGTACGTCTGTAAGACGTCGTGCGCTATCTGGGTAGCGCCTCAGAGTTTTCAGAGTGCAAAGGGTTAATACTTTGAGAATATGAGTCTCGCTCTCCCGTTAATTCTCAGTGACGAGTGCGTAAAATAGTTCACGAGTAAATTCGGTAATCACTTATCAGGTATGTAGAGCAATGGTTTCGCAAGTGGTCGAATGTCTGTAGGAGCAACAAACAGTATACCGTAATTGAGTGTTCATGATCGGGAACCGAAGTGTCGTTGTATGTCGGCGGACTTAATAGCTCGGGATAAAGAACAGGAAGGCGACAGGCGGACCCGGAGAATAAAAGGATGAATTCCTGTTGATCCTTTTGCAGCTCTCACTTTCTGCCGGCGGTACGCGCCGGTGAAAACGGTAACTGTGCCGAGTTGCTATCAAGATCCGCCTTACGTAAGGCGGCGTAACATGCGGGTAAGACTGGATCGGGGCTTCTCGGTCGTTTGTTACGCGCAAGCGTATTCGGCCCACCGAAATAATCATTGCTCCTTCGCCCTTTTCCTGTTTCTCATCTTTTTTTACGATGCTAATAATATCGCTTGGCTCGCACAGATCATCGGATAAATTGCAAAGTTGCAACAGCAAACGTGCGCCGTGCAACTGCTAAGTATGATTCAGAATCGGGTGAATTTATAATGCATAAACATATCGACTCGAACCAGAAAATAACGCTTCAGAGAAATTTATTCAGTCTTCCAGAAAGCTGTGTCGCTCCTTATGCGTAATTAATACTTCTCTCTTTACCCTTTAACCATCTTTTGGTTTGTAATTTATATTGATCAGTATAAAGGGGTGAACATTATAAAGCGTTACAGACGAATATCTCCAAAAATTTTGATTATACGCAAAAATGTGTCAGATGAAAGTTGTTTAGTACCGAGGGGGGCATCATGCGGTGGGACTTTTATTTTTCCCGGTGGACACTCCAAGATGAGGTGAAGGTCAACTTTCTTTTTTTAAATGGAATGTCCCATTATTTATAACATAGATCGATAGAGTACCAAATTCTGACTAAAAATGTATTGACCTCCATATATGCTAAATCTAATACTTAACGAGAATTATCGAAACAATTTTCTTTCTCCTTTGGATAATATCTCGTTAACTATTAGGTTTAGGACATATGAAGGTCAACACTTTTATACTCAGAATTTGATACTCTATCGATCTATGGTATAAAAAATGGGACTTTCCATTTAAAAAAAGAAAGTTGACCTTTACCTCACCTTGGAGTGTCCACTGGGAAAAATAAAAGTCCCACCGCATGATGTCCCCCTCAGTACTGAACAACTTTCATCTGACACATTTTTGCACATAATCAATATTTTTGGAGATATTCGACGCTTTATAATGTTCACCCTGTATGTTCTATTTATAATTACCAAACTGCGGATCTTCATGTGAAATAAAAATTGTCTGCTTTAAGTGCAAGTAACACTAGCTGCAGTCACATTTTTTAAAGCGTTGATAGGTCGAAATAATTTATTGATATTTTTAAATTCATTTAATATTTTCACCGTTTTAAATCGCATCAATTCTTTTTCCCACAAACACATGAGTCCCACAGTCTAATGATAAACACATTTCAAGAAAATACATTTTATAATATACAGAAAAATCGAAGATGTCTAGAAATGAAGAATGGATCAATTTTTACTCCAAGAAGTTGGCGCTTTGAGAATTTCATTGGAATGTATATTGTTGGCGCCAAGAGGCGCTTGAATTAGTTCGCTCCGCAGACGCGAGAGGCGCTTGTGACGCTCACTTCACGTTGTTCGAACCGAATCGAAAGCGCCCGTTAAAAAATTCTATTGATAATTATGGCAATTATTTGTACAGTGTAGTGTAAGTCCATTAGGCATGGGTGATTCTTGAAAAAAACCGATTCTGCATCACAGTGATGAAAATCTGACCTTCAACAATCGATTCTTTGAAAATTCATCGAAATACTATTGACATTTATCCATATGCATTCTGCATGACTATATCACGAATTTCGATTATGTTAATCGGACATAAAATGCAATACTTTAATTGTTTTCACGGTCCCTGGACGATTCTGAATCGATTTTCTAGAGATAGGAATTTTTCGAAGTGATTTACAATTATTTTGAATCCATTCTGTGATATTCGAGTTCGAGGTTAAAAGTGAACAATTGGGAAACAGATTATCGTGTCTCTATCGACGCTTTTGTTGCCTTTAAATGAACAGGTAGTAATTATTATTAGTAAATAAATAGGTATGTCAATCTAAAAGTTTATATGCAGTGTTTGATCATGAGATACTATTGCTATATCGATAATGCTAAGAAACCTAACCTAGAAATCGGTTCTAAAGTGTCATAAGAATTAAAGCATTACATGTTATATTCTTTAAGGGGGATCTATACCCAATGAAGTAACTAGAAAGGAACTAGAATCTTACTAGATTTTGGGTCGAAACATGGGTTTACGCGCGGCGATTTTTTGTCCTTATTTGAGCGGATTTTGGACTGGGTGAGGACTCATTCTATAGAGGAAGGTTAAATCCGGCGCGCTCTGCTATTGATTTAACGAGATTATGTTTATATCTAATAATATGAGTGCCCAAAGTAAAGAAAAAATCTAGAAAAATAACCGCAGATTTCAATGTATTTTCCTGTCTCAAAGAGATTTTTCTGACTGATATGATGAGCAGAGCGCGCCGTGATGAACCTTCCTCTATCAAATGAGCCTTTGTGTAGCTCAAAATATGCTCGTATAAGGACAAAAAATCGCCGCGCGTGATTTCATTCACATTAGCAGAGATTTCCCCATATTACGTTCATGAAGACAGAGGTTATCTCTGATGTAGAGCCAATCTAGAGCCAATTTCATTTCAGTTAGTTTACACGAGATGGTGCCTAGTCAGAAGGACTGTCAATCAGTGTTGCGATATTGTGCAACATTTCACTGCTGCACTGCTGTCAATGTGGAATCATAGCAAAACTGACACAGACGAGGTACATATTCTCATCGGTGGCACTAATATTAGTGCGACCTGCCCTGTATAACGGCATTCGCGACGAGATGAATAGAATATGGAAATAGCAAGCAACTCCATCTCGTGTTCATTATGCAGTTGCGTGTTTATCAATGTTACCACACTTTTTTTCTGCACAGAGGTTGATAACATTGATAAATACCCCAAAATCCGAGGGTATAGATCCCCCTTAAATATTTATAGATTTAGGATTTGTGTCACTACGACTCCGAATCGATTCAAGAATGCTTCGCTGATGCGAGAGGCGTTTGTCGACGACCACTTCACGTTGTTCGATCCGAATCGAAGGCGCTCGGTAAATTCTATCGTTGATGATTGCAAATTTTTGTTGTTTTTGCAGTGCAACTCACTGTTTTTAGTAAATGGCATTTATAATATGCCATTAAAAATTCGTTTCGAACTAAATTCACGGAACTACCATAAGCAACGCCCGTGTGCGACGTCATGTCGATGCATAGTATTGCAATGTTGCATCAGGCAAGACTTGAAAAATTTTCGCGGAACTGGTTCTAACTGCGAGACAAGTTGGTCAAGGATCGGTTGGTGAAAGTTCAAAAAAATTTAGTGGCGAACACTAATTATAGAATTGTTAATTAACTAATGTGAAAAGCCACTTGGTCAAATTTTGTCTCATAAACTATGATCTCAAGAATGCAGATACTTTTGCAAAAAATACCAAGGTTTTCTGTATTTTTTTTTAATCCTTGCATGTGACTTGGATGAAAATTTTCCTATTTTCTATTTTTCTATGGTTGTTTTGCAATTTGATGTTGTCTGTGGCACGGTCTTGTGACGAGATGCTACGTTTTTAAACAATAGTATCAAAGAAAATCGCTTCCCTTGAGAAAATTTTTGCACTTTTAAAAAATACAATAGAAAAAAGTTTTCGAATTTTTGGAAATGTTTGCATAATTATAAAAATCTAAAAAAAAATGCTCATTAATAAACACGATGAAATTCAACATACATAATAATATAAACGTGGTACTCTGAAAACTTCAATTTAAAATCTACAATTTTATGGTTCTGGATTTTTTGAAAAATCAGTTTTGCAACCAAAAATTCTGAAATAATTCACTGTCATGTACGCCATTAGGTAGAATGTTCATGAATTTTTTCGTAATTTTTTATCGAACAGAACAGGAGAAATAGAGCATAATGCATGTGTAGTCTAGCCCAGATAGTGAGGTTGGGGATCCTATCACAATTTCATACTTCCGGATTTTCTAAAAAATCGGTTTCGCAACCAAAAATTCTGAAATAATTCACTGTCATGTACGCCATTAGGTAGAATGTTCACGAATTTTTTCGTAATTTTTTATCGACCAGAACAGGAGAAATAGAGCATAATTCACGTCTAGTCTAGCCTAGATAGTGAGTTTGGGGATCATATCACAATTTCATACTTCTGGATTTTTTAAAAATTGATTTTGCAACCAAAAATTCTGAAAAATTTCACTGTCGTGTGTGTTATGGATAGAATGTACACGAATGTTTTCGTAATTATTTATCGAGCAGAACAGGAGAAATAATAATTCATAGAACCGTTTCCATGGAAACATTTTCTAGATATAACACTTTTAAAAAACACAATCGAAGAAAATTATTTGTCCTATCTTTCCGGATGGGAATTGAATAGCATAAGCATGTGCAGTATGGGTCACGATACGTGAGAAATTGTGCAGTACACACCCATTTCAATAGGCTGTAGGACATTTGGCAGCGTGGTAGGGCGCGGTACGCGTGCGAAACGGATGCTTAATATTATATAGCAAGTTGCGCTAGTAACGATATCGCGGCCAATTAGAAGTGCTTGTAACGCAGATACTATCGCCGATTACTCACGGGCCAACGGCTCCACGTTGACTTCTTATCGGCGCGTTAACGGCGCAGTGTCTTGGTCAAGATTCCCATAGACAAGGTGCCCGATTGGATGACTTGTATCGGTTTCCACGGTGCTCGCAAAATGATGTCACGATTACTTATTTCATTTCCTTGACCTACAGAACGAGTCGATCGGTTCGTCTATTTGGGACACGTGCCGCGATTGCAGAATGCGTTAATTTTGCCCATAATTATGAAAGTGGTCCAGAGCCATAGTTTTCTTGTGCCGAGATATTTAAAGGAAAATATATTAATACTAATTGAATTCCATTTAATGCTCAAATAATAAGCACTATCTAACGGTTTATTTTTGACAATATAATAATAGTTTGATATTATCGTAAAAATTAAACGAATTAATTTAGTCTAAAATAATGTAAATTAAAATTTTGGTTTAGACCACTTTCTTAGATCAATTTTTCTCGGAATTAATTCGGGTAGCAGTCATCCATGACGTTATCGGAAAATAATATAGTTAGTTTCGGATGTTAATGCTTTTGTAATATACTATAGTAATTATTCGCGATGATAGTTGTCTCGAAGTCCGTGTAGCATGTGTCTACTAGTATGCAACAATATATACTATAGTTGAACGATCTCGAGTGACTCGTTCTTTTAGAATTCACTCTAGCCGATCGAACCCGCGGGGCATTTGCCAATGACCTTTGATGTTATCGGGAGATAATTATTGGCTTGAGCACCCGACGCTTTTATGATACCTGTAATACTATGTATATTGGTGATTCATAATTCAATTATTAACCGACTTCGAAAAAGGAGGAGGTTACTCAATTCGATCTGTATGTGCCTTTTTTTCGCTTCTTTTTGCGAAACCTTTTGCATCTTGTAGAGTATGTTCCCGGGATGATCCCGTGCAAAAAAATTTTACATTTTTTTATTAATTACGATTTTTTTTTGCGAAAATGTAGGGTGGTGATGCCGTTGTGAACTCCGCTGAATGTTAGATATTAGGAACAGTAACGACGCGACGCGACGCGACGTCGCGTCGTTACCGCTATTGATTGCGGCTTTCAGATATTTATAAATTACGATTTGGAATGTGACGGCTGACAGAGATAAAAAGTGCGAAATAAAAAAGATTTTATAAAAAAAAATTAAACCAACTTCGAAAAAACGCACTAAAAAGTATAAAATAATTTCCATTTAATTTATGTGAATACACACGAACTTAAATACAATAGAATCTTTTCGGAGGCGGCGCAAAATTGAAAATTTTCCAAATGGCAGATGTTGCTGATTATGATTTCATTGGAATATGGTGGACTTGGAAATCAGTAGGTGGGAAGAGAAGATACATTAATATGTGAAAGCATGTAGAAGAATTTCAGGATTTTCGTAATTTCCAGTGTCGAAAATTTTCAATTTTGCGCCGCCTCCGAAAAGATTGTATTGTATTTAAGTTCGTGTGTATTCACATAAATTAAATGGAAATTATTTTATACTTTTTAGTTCGAGAGAAAATTTGATACAACTTTTAGATTAGATTTTATATACAGGGTGTTTCGTTGATCTGATACCTCGTAATTATTCATTTTAAGTCCCACTGTGTAATACCTTTTTACGCAGAATTTCATAATTTATCCTAATTTGAGAAAAAGTATTAGACATTCCGTTTAAAAAACTGAAGGTGACCCTCATATCTGGATAGAAACAAAGTAATAACTAGAGGGCTATTGTTGCTCGCTCGCTTCGCTCGCTCGCGAGTAGGGTTGTTTTTGCTCGCTCGCGAAGAGCGAGACGGTTAGTGATACGCATGGCTAGTAGGGCCTACTGATATTAATGTTTTTTATTTGGTGTGTGACTCTCCAAGAGTCACACAAAGAACTTCCCGATTCGTTACTCCTTCGCCAACATCGCTAACATCGTTTTTTTTTTTGTACTTTCATCGATATTCTCCCAAAATGTATTCTTGGGAGTAGAGATGATAAATTCACTGTTGCATTGGAATAACTTTCGATTATTCCAAGCGGTAACATTAGCATCAGTTAAAAAAAAAATTTTTTTGTAAATCTAAAAGAAAAATTTTTTTTTAAATCTAAAAAAAAATTAAGAAAAAAATTTCTTTTTATGTAATTGCGTTTGGTTCTTTGGTGGTAAATTTTCGTCCTCCCTCATAAATTGCATTGTAGAATCAACTCTTTTCCAAAAAAAACAAAAAATCTAAAAAACTGCTTGACCAATATGGACCAAAATCTAATCAGCTCTAAGTTACGACGGGGCACATCGATTGCATCATTCATCATCCTGATCACGTTGTTACTTTTTCTGAAAACGTTAACGAAAAATTTGATACCATACAAACGGACATACGCACACACACACACACACACACACACACACATACAAACATTTTGATAAAAATAGTCTAAAATGACTCCAATGACCATGAAACGTGAAAATCTGCTAAAAAATCGATTTTCGATTTTCGGGGTAATTACAGTAACTTCCCTATGAATCGGGAAGTTAAAAAACAGATAAGAGTACCGTATGCCCCTCGGGAAACCATGCAACTTTTGTTCCAAACATTTTTTCGTACAACAAATAACTTATGAGTTATCTCACCCTGTGAGACATCCTCTTCGAAATGTTATTTCTTTTAAACCGAATAAAATCTGAAATATTAAATATTACTTAAAAATTAAAATATTTATTTCGCCAAATGTTGCTCAACTCTGCTTCTTGGTCAATGTTTACACAAGATCTTTACGGTTTTGTACTTGAAAAAAAATCAATTTGTTGACGCGTTTATACGAGACAGTGGCCCTAGAAGAAAAGAATAATTATCATATGTAGCAGACCGTCTGAAAACTTCACAGGGGGTTAGACTCGTGATTATGCGGCAGGGGGTTAATTATTGGCAACGAGGAGATAGCTAATGGGCAAAGGGCAGTCGCGCGCGATAGTTAGCACTGATCTTGAAGAGCGACGCATCAAGTCCGAGGATTTACTATCGCGTTTTTGCATCGGCTCGGCCGAGACACGTATCCGCCGGCGAGGCGAGATCATGTAATCCAGCGAAACGGGAATTACAGTCGGCTCGGAACGCCCGCGGCGCCTCTTCGTGGCTTGTATAACTAATCTTCATGGTCTGTGACCTACCGCAAGAAGTTCTCTGCCACGGCCGGTTGGAATTAACGCGTTGCCGCGGTTAGCCTTGCTATTGTTCGTTGCTGGCGTCGCAAACGCGACTGGTGACCCTCTCGTCTAGCCAACGTGGTTGACGTCTAGTCAACTGGTTTCAACCTCTATCGAACTATCGGCGCTGCTGATAAAGGTCGCGTGCCACGCGATCGATCAACAACCTCCGATAGCCGCGCTCTATCATTTCTGACGTTGATCAATGCACCACGAGACAAACAGACCGCTCGGAAACACGTGTCCGGCTGCTACACACAATGCCGACAGAATGCGAGCTGCGTGTACAGGGTGTATAAAAAGAAATGGACATCCGTTCTAGGGGTGAATCTACACCTCTGGATCGGTGGACAAATTGTAAGAGAAACTTGCCGCAACATTGTTTATAACAAAGGAAAATGTTGGTAAAGATGTTTCTTACATCAACACCTTCCACTCATCCAGGAGAGAAATACTCTTCTGAGAAATGGTAAATAATCCTAATGAAGCGACGACAAGATCAGGAACAACTCTCGATGCAGTATTTGCTAGACAAAATTGAATCAAGAATATTTATATCATATTTTAGCTACCACAAGCCAACTGTTTCAATGATGGAATCATAGAAAATAATGAACGATCAAAGAGCGTATGGGAAAAAAAGATACATTAGTTCATAGCATTTTCCATACGCTCTCCTTTGCGTCGCAATTTTTGATCGTTCAAATTCAAAAATTTCCTTTTCGCTTAATCCTTTTTTATATAAATATGCAATGACTGCACGATTTTTCAAGTTTTCCATTTTTCTAACCAAAGCAAACACGTCTACTTTAGTCAGCTGTCTGAACAGTAGCGCGTTATAACAGGTTGGGGCCTTGGGCAAAGTAGAATTTCGGGGCCCCTAACCCCAACGAAATAACTTTATGAGAAAAATGTAGAATTTGGATCTTGGATCTTGGTTTGTGTTCGGGCCCCCCTTTTGTTTGGGGTCCCGGGCATTTGCCCAAGTTGCCCATTGGGTAACGCGCCACTGTGCCCTGAAGCAAGCTATTTGAAAAACGATATGTTTTTGCTGCTACCAGTATCATCTATGTGTCAGGCTACAAAATTTCATAATGAACTGGTACATAAATTGTTTAAACTGTTGTGTACATATGTAGGTGAAAAGATACGTCGCTGCAAAATTGTGTACGATCAAACCGCTACGAGAAGGACGAGAATATCGGCGACGGTTTTCCCAGTTTTTGCATTCCGACCGGAGCTTTACGATTTTCCGTAGCATGTCCGACCGATTAACCGATATTTACCGTGCACCTACTATTTATTGCCTATTACTCGGCTGTTTCCAGGCTCCGTTAAAAGCCTTAATGGTCTCGTAAAACGTGTATTACATAGTACACATTGCTTCATTCTGGAATGGGTATCTCGCGAAGCTCGCCTATCTGTTTCAGCTTTTTCACGTCACCGTTCGAAGAGCTCGATAATGCTCGTTCGTGGGGCAAATAAATCATCCGGCAACGTTCGAAAGACACCGTAAACGTACTTACTTACTGAACCAACTCCACTGAGAAAATCCGTGCACTCTATAAACATATAGTTCACCTAAAACTTTCACAAAAATGATAAGATCATAATAGAACATTCTCAAATTTTTTGAATCCTTTACCGGTTTATATTTCACCCAATCAGTTTCAGCAAAAATGAATAAAGATCCACAGTCAAATAATTTCAATAATTAAAAAGTGAGAAAAGTGAAACCGGTCGTTGTACGGTTAGTGTTAATTAATTTAGAGAATTAATACACTTGTAGTAATTTCGCTTTACGATGTAGCAGTAACGTCTTCAGCATCTTGGACTGTTCGACGCTGGTTCTCGAATCAATTTTCCATGGCCCGAATCTATTGCAACTAATTACTGTCGGTATGCAAGGCGACACGGGATATGCATGTAGATCAGTCACGCCTATACGGTTATTTCGCGACGTCGAGATTGAAATCATTAACCGACCTAATGATCTGGCTCGTTCCAGTTCCCGATCGGATCGCGATTATGCAGGAAAGCTGAAGACTTATCTGCGAGCTCGATGGTCGTTTTATCGTTTTCGCGCAACAGCCGATCTGCGTAACCGTTGTAACCGTTGCGTCACCATCGAAATACTCCCGGAAAGTTAATAAGAATGCCGACAATGTTGATTGACAGTCTTCGCGATAACAAAATACACGACCTGCTGAATTTCATCAGAGGAAACCCAACTTGTCAAACGAATAATGTAGTATACTCTACTATAATAAAATATTTTATTCTTTTGTGCAAAAGATCATCGAACAAAAGGGGAAATATCTTATTCATTCAAGTTCATTGTTTGCATAAAAAACATGGGGCTCTATTTCATCTTAAAATACCGAAATTACTTTCTTGCCAACCCACTAAAATAACATAAAAATTTTAAGAAACAATTGCAGTCCACACATTCAACTTTTTTAGACGATTTTGAAATAATACGGTCCCAACAAATTATACACATATCTCAGAACGTACACAGTTAAGTCTTCATTAAATTTTTTCGAATGAACAAAGTTCTTTAAAAAAAGGAAACGCTGATGTTAAAATTATCCCTGCAAATAAACAAACTTGTAAGTTTACAACTCGGTACACTCGGTAGTACGTCATCGCGTTCAGCGATCCCCACTCCGCGTGCCAGCGCTTCCTACTCCACTACGCGTTCCCACTCCGATTCATCCCCACTCCACTGACCCATTTCGCACCGAAGGAGCTCAGTCAGTGTGGTGTTCCGTTCATTCAGTTCCATTTCGGATTCCATCAAGAGGCGTCGTCTCTCGGAGTCATCCCCTCATTCTATCTCGCGTTTCTATATCTTACTATTTCATACCAGTATTACTATATCTTGCGTTCCATTTAAAAAAGACTAAAAAGTATATTAAAAATCTTTTTAAAAACCACGCTTATATTGAAATGCACTAAAAAGGAGAAAATAATTTTTTTAGACTATAAATAAAAGCGTGGAACGCCTACGATGATTACGTCAATATAGTTTAGCGCTCCACGCTTTTATTTATAGTCACTAATGTCTAAAAAAATTCTTTTCTCCTTTTTAATGCATTTTAATATAAGCGTAGTTTTTAAAAAGTTTTTTTTTATATAGTTTTTTATTGTAATTTCATCTCCCCAAAGTCGCCCACATCATTAAAACGGACTTTCAGTACAGCATATAAAATTACCACAGAGGTAATATCATTTTTTACCGTTAGAATGTTGATTTAAATCAATATGCACGGTAAACGTCAACTCGGTATGCGGGCGCAGGTCTTCAGGTACCGTTTTCAGTAGTCGCAGAGTGTTCCGCACTGGCGTAGGAGTATAGTGTCGCCAATTTAGGATCATTGGTCCCCCATTCGAAATGTCAGTGCACGCGGTTCCGCCGTATAAATCACGTGACAGCTTAGGAACGTTCGATCTTTAGGATCGTAAATCGTGTATCCGCAAATAGAAAGTCGGATCAAGTTTTCAAGAACCGATTTCGAAATCGGACCGGGGCTATTGAGTTTTTACGAAATGAGCGGTTCCATTAAACGATTTGATCGGGATCGGTCGATCTGTCATTGGCAGTCGTTCCCGACGATGTTCTAGCAATCGTTCGATCATGGAGAAAGGGACGAATACGGACAGGACCAGCCCCCATGAAATATTCATGGTCTTCCCCGTGGATTGATTCAGGATCGACCCTATCAATGCGTCCACGTTCGCATAGAACGTGTGGCGTTGTCGTTGACTATTCAGGTTACTGTACCTCGTGATAATGCTCGACCTACATTCAGCTTATCGGAGGTCAGGAACATGAATGTGAATGCTGCATTCTTATACGTGCGCAATGTCGCGCGCATTAGGGTGCTTTTACGCAGAGCTTCGAGCACGCGAACGAGAAAAAGTCAAATTTCGAGCGGGTCGACGGGCCCCGCTCGCTGTGCCCCGCTGTGCGTGGCACAAAAAAAAGGTCTCTATGGGATCCACGGCTTCACGGTTCGTTTAGGTAAACTACCGATAGCTTCTCTTTAAGGCGGGGTAAGATACCTTCAGATTGTAAGTAGCAAATAACTAGAATCTTATTAGAAATATTGGGTTTGCGAATTTTCGCTTTTTGTCCTTATACGAGCAAACACACCATGTAAAAATTTCATACGGTACACAGTGAGCAATTTGAACGAAATCTGTGTCAAAATGAAAGAACTTTCTCCCCATTTTTCCTATATTCTGCAAAGTTTCAGTTTCAATTTGAAAAAAAATTTCATCACTCTATATCTCATTTCTAATAGAAAGTTCTTTCATTTTGACACAGATTTCGTTCAAATTGCTCACTGTGTACCGTATGAAATTTTTACATGGTGTGTTTGCTCGTATAAGGACAAAAAGCGAAAATTCGCAAACCCAATATTTCTAATAAGATTCTAGTTATTTGCTACTTACAATCTGAAGGTATCCTACCCCGCCTTAAAGAGAAGCTATCGGTAGTTTACCTAAACGAACCGTGAAACCGTGGATCCCATAGAGACCTTTTTTTTGTGCCACGCACAGCGGGGCACAGCGAGCGGGGCCCGTCGACCCGCTCGAAATTTATGACTTTTTCCCGTTGGCGGGCTCGACGCAAGCGGGAACTCAGCGTAAAAGCACCCTGACTCGCGCGTTACGCCGCGGACGATCGAGATCGAGATCGAGATCGACTGTCGACGCTGTTATCAATGAGACTATGCTAGGGTAAGTATAATAAATAAATACCTATTACTGCGGTCAGTGGCGCACCCAGGATGTAATGTTGGGGGGGGGGGACTAGTTGAACCCAGTCTTAGATTTTGCGTGATGACCTTTTTTGTAGCCAAAATATCTGCCAGCGGTAGCCAAGGCTATTCCGCGATTTTAATTTTGGAAGCTAAACTTTTTTTCTTGGGGAGGGGGGGGACTTGGCCCCCTGGCTCCCCCCCTGGGTGCGCCACTGACTGCGGTTGTACGTATTTTTTCCGAATCTGATAAACCCCTTGCCCTACGATTTATTTTACGGTTTCATTGGTTTTTTCGGAAGTGTATTGTGGCATTTGTTTTATTTCGCTGTTTTGTCATAAATGCATAAAATTCGCATTATAGTAATTATTTTTAAGTAAGTATTTCTTGTACATCTTTGGTATAGATAAAATTTTGAATTTCTTAACAATTAATTCTACTTTGTAGAAGGTTGAAATTGATTTTCCAGAGGGTGAAATTGATTTGAAAAAGGTTGAAATTGATTTGCCAAAGGATAAAATTGATTTGCAAAAGGGTGAATTTGGAGTGCAAAACCTGTATGGATATCGTGTGCAAAACAATACTTTTAGGTTGAAAAATAATCCCCCAAAATTTGAAATCAAAACATTTTTCTTTCTCGGTTGTTAATATTAAGATGAAAAGAAAACGAAAATAATCGAACTTACTTATAATTACCATACAATTATTGAAATAATGAAAATGACTTCGAAAAATGATGATGAGTGTAGATTTGAATTATTTCTGATTAATTTCGTGCAATAATTCTTCCATGAAGTTCTTGCATTCTTCCATAAAATGCTTACACATGTTTTATTTTTATTATTAATATATTAAATATTATTTTATATTATTATTTCGATAAATGAGGAATAATATTAAAGTAAAGTACGATCGAAGCACGACACCGCAGTAATCGGTACAGTTACCCTATTAAGCTCATCGTACACTTGACCCAAAGAAAGTAGCAGAAAGTGCTATCCAAATCGGTCACCCCAAATCAATTTTCAGTTGGCCTCGACAGGTACTCGTCTGCAGGAGCTCGATTAAAGAATAATAAAACAAATAATCAGGGTTAATATTGATTTAGATGCAATCGAACAACAAACTAAGGTCACGTGTTAAGTCTTATCAGACCATGGTAACCGGTATGGCGCGGAACGTGTCTTATCAGTATACCACTGATCTTGTTTAGGATGTCCTAGTTTAGTCTACATTTCTAAGACACGCTCACAAATAACAACCTCTAATTTCTCAATCTAAAAGTGTGAATAAAAATCGAAAACCGGGAGAGAGTGTTAAAAACGCACACAATTCCGTCTCTTCTTTTTGCAGCCTGAGCCCATTTAGAATTGAAATTGTACAGCGGTGACGTCCGACACCTTTTTTTACGAAAAAAGATTTTCACATCCATTCGCGCACTGGCTATTTACATACGGTATTAATTATACAGTCACCTACGCCGCGCAGAAGTTCGTATCGCCAGCTACCATCGATTTCACAGACACATCCATGTTCGAACGAGGGAATCGAATGGAAACATCGTTGGATGTGGTCTGTCCTCGTTGTGCACGCAACACTTTATTCGACTATCGTGTAAGATACGCTGAAGTCAAGATTGTTCCCTGAACAAAATGAAACAGTTGGAAATGAATGTGAGGATCCATTGGGACCATCAAGGTTAGTATCTGGCTACAGACCCTTGGCCCGACCATTTATTTTAAAATATTTTATAGAGATGGGAAAAAATTCATTTACGCACTAACCCCCGGCAATAACCGGGAGAATGTGGGACTCGGTGGCACAGATGGTCGGTGCCAAAACCCACTACCCACTAAAAAAACCCATCTCTGGTCACTACCTACTAAAAAAACTCATCATCCACCGTAGCGCCCGCTGTCGTCCACCAGCATCCGTCGTTACTATGAAGCAGTGCGCAGGCCTCGTGCATCGGAGCCGCGAGGAGAACCACCGAAAAGAAGCTTGGTGGGGGAAACTGGCGTTTGAGGGGCTCCACCCGTGCCCACGCCTGAGCTGCACTGTAGCGTTGTGACGTCACTCAGGCTCTGATTGTATCATTTCCCCCACTATTTACCCCAGAAATCCCTCAATCTGGTATTGCTGGCTATTCGAGGCGAGACATTGAAGGTCACCTTAGTTTCTTGAAAATATTCCAAACATAAAAATTTGGTATGTTCACACTGTGCAACATTGTCCTCTGTGTAGGGCTTTTGATAAAAGTTGTTTATTAAATGTGCGTGTGGCTCAGTTTACAGACAGCGATGTACTGTCTCCTCTTTGTTAACATGCTTTGCCTTGAATGTCCTTGGCAACGTATTATAAACTACTACATCTGTCGTATATAAATATAAACATCTTTGTTCGTTCTCGAAATTATTTCGACGAGTTCTAGTCACCACAGTGAAATAAATTACAGCACTGGGGGTTAACAGGATAAATAATGGAAATGTTCGCGTTTAGTTGTCCACCCTGTATACCTAGTCTCGACAGAGGGATCGGCAGATCGGATCGGGGAACAAGATCCCCGCGATCCTCTCCCAAAACGTCAGGCCTGTCTTATATCTCTTTCTGCGATTCATTAGGGCGCTCGCCGGCTAGTAAAAAATCGGGGGAGTATCCCGACACCCCTAATATCGGGTCGTGCAGTAACTTTAGCTGGGAACACGGCGGCGGGGTCTGATCAGTACACGAACAATGCCCTAACGGGCACGTATCGGTCCGGGGGCCGGTTCAACGGAAGCCAATTACATTCTTTTTCCTTTTAAGATCATTATTGGCCGCGATATCTGGACAAAGCGATCGTGATCCCACGTAACGATATCCCGCACGAACTGCATCCGATCGGAATCCGGTGAAGGGTATGCGGCAACCGGCCACTCTGCGTTGCGGAGCGGTGCAAAGCGTTGCAAAGCGTTGCAGAGCGTTGCAGGCCGAGGAACAGAAGCGACCCGTGCAAGTTAATCGCGCAGCGCAAAGCGGAGAGGCCCTGGTAGCATTTATGGTTGGTAGGGATGTGATCAAGCACCTCGGAAACAGGTTCGAACTTTGATTGGTCGAATTTGAACTGTCTATAAATACTTCGAACAATAGAAATAAGTGCAGTGGCGGCACTGCATCACACAAGTATTAGGTTAGGTTAACCCAGACCTAACTCATTCCGTTTTATCACCAAGTACTGAGAAGTTATTAAACAGATGATGACGTTGTTTGTATATACTTTATATATACTTTATACTTTATATATACTTTGTATATACTTTGTATATACGTTTGTATATACTTTGTATATACTGTATGTACGTATTGCGAAAGAAACTTTTGGGACAAAAGCTAATATATTGAACTTGATCCCATCCCTAATCCCAACAATTAGCCACCGTTGGCCAACCATAAACGCTTCTAGGGGTGCATGTATGCAAACCGTGCGACCAGGCATCCGCAAACGATAGTTACTCGCGGGATAAGCGGTGTCCGAAGCGCGGCAAACTGTCTCAGGAAGCCTGTTACTTGTACGAATGCAAGGCGAGCCGGAGATTGCATCGTTCGAACGCCACGGTGGCGTTCCCTGACGAAGATTTATGCGTCCAGCTCGCTGCTACGGAGAATGGAGAAACGATGTATCGGTGTGCTACCGGCCGAAACTACCGAGCACCCAGCTGAAAACTTTTCTCAACGCTTGAATAATACATGATCGAAGGGAAGCGTTCCGGTAAGATGGAAAATGCACCCTTGCACCCTCGTCCACCATTCCATGGACGTTGCTTTTCCCTGAAATTGTTCCCAACGTTGGCGCATCCAACGCGATGGACTATATGTGACTTTAGGATCTAACCTCTCTCGGACTCACCAAGCTATTTTCACTTGAACCCATGTCGTTCTTCTCAGCTAGAATGTTTACATTTGTATTCAACGATGTACACATTTCATGTACACATCGTCCGAATGCAAACAGTCAAGACTTGGACATCTTCGAATCAGACTGTACTCAGGTATTTTTATGTGAAGACCTATGTTTTAGGTTATGTGCAATCCTTCTTCATTTTAACGAGGAAGCTCTGAACTGGGAACAATTTGTCTTACGAGAACTTAATTTTGTACTACTGAGAATGATGAGCTACCTTGAAGTGCTTCTGTTCGAGTAGTAACAAATGAAGTAGACTCGCTGAGAGCAATGTTTATTTGCAAATTAATAGAGATTCTTTGCTGTTACAAATTCCAAGATGCTAACTACTGTCATCTGCATCAAACGTGAGAATCTGAGCCTACTATTGTTAGCAATAGTGAGTGGAGGCATAAGAGGCGTTTCAATGTCCCCTCTCATGGATGTCTAAATTACTTTTTAATTATTGGATTATTATATAGTTTTTAACTTGGAAGGTAAACGTATTTTATAGCAAGTGCTTATTCCCAATCGATTTCATTGGCCAGCGTTTCGTATCCCCTCCTCACGAGATCCAGGAGTGGTGGGGGTACTGAACCGCCTCTTATGCCTCCGCACCACTATTAATCTCCACGAACGGTGTGTGTTACAAATTTTTCGATTTTTTTAAGTGAAAAGTTCTATAGGCGCACCGCGTATACAATCGCTGGCCAGTGAATGAGTCTGATCCATCACGATCCGAGGTGAAACGCTATTCGGGTAAACTCGGGAGAGCAGAGTTTCAGTTTCGGTCGTGGGGTCTTATTTTTCACTTTTAAAAAATATATCCAGCTTTGTGTTTGCAGGAAATAAATTACTGTATAGTTATTGGATGATTATACATTTTTATAACTCGGTAGATGAACATATTTTATAGCGAGCGCTTATTCACTAGTTGGAGCAATGACTTATTCTCTCGGCTCCCAATCGATTTCTAATTTGCAAATGTTTCTGTGTCTGGCATAAAGTTACTGTTATACAATAATGGTTACGAAATCCCGGAAAACCAATTTAATAGGATATTGTCGAAATAAAAATGACTGAACGCTGTTGCTGACTGTCCGACTGGCCACTGGGAAGCAATACGAGCCACATTTTCTTTGCAAAAGGAATCGCAAGAGTGATTTGTGCACATAACACCCACACGCTTTCTCCGACACATGTCACATCGATGACCCGCGAGCATTGTCGATCGGATTGGCCATGTGCACGCGGTGAAATTGAATACCGGAGAACATATAAAAGGTGCACGAGATTACACGGTACTTACCGATCAAAATCAATAGCACGGTAATTATACGGCACTGGGTGGGTGAGCACTGTGTAATTTCATGTTTTGTGGCCGTTGTTACCTACCGCTGATTACGAAACCACTTGACGTCCCATTTATTTCGAGAATCAAAGCGGAGACAGCGTTTAATGGAGTGCTATCTGATTAATGAAACCATTATTGTTACTCCTTCATCAACAGGCTTCTTGAAAGTACACGGATAGGTCATTAAGAAAATTTACCATTCACACAACGCTACAGACGTCTCAACTGACGCACATTTATTTACGAAAACGAGACTTGGAAGCCTGCTTCTTTTATTACCACGTTTTTATTAGCTCGCTTTCTTGTCTGTCTGTTTGTTCGGCACAAATTTTGCAATTGATTTTAAACTAACTTCCCGATGGGCTAGAGACTTGAAATTTTAAACATACCTCAGAACTGGATGACAATGCAATATTTAAAAACAAATTTTTAAAAAGCCTATGCCTTTAGAAGATATAAACTATTTTAAATTTAACCGTTACACCTCCCTGCGCATCGTTCGGTAGTACGTGATCCTCGCTCGTTGCACGAAAGAAGTCACCAATCGTCAGGGTTGGGAAAAAATTCAATATTCAATATTCCAAAGTATTTTTGAAATAGTAAATAGACTACAAATATTTTTGTTTTGTCAGGTGGTACGGAATTTGGGAAACAAACATTTTTTAAATAGTTGTTACGTATGGAAATAGCATTTCAAATATATATTTTAATAGTAATAGTGTTTCATTAAAATGTAAGAAAATAATATTTCACAGAATAGGAATAATGATATTGCAACACTAACTTCTTATACTACCATGTACTTTTATCGATAATAGAAGATAATTAATTTTGTTTATAAGTGACTGAAAATAATGTCGATAACATAAGACGTTTATTTTTTGTGTAAATAATTGGACACATTATACATAGAAGAGTAATTTATATATTGTTTAGTGAATTTCGCTGTTTTGTCGCCAGTTTTCACTATCTCCTACAATAACTGAAAAATAATTAAATTAGAGGAGAACCTTTTCCTTTGATAATTTTATGCACAGGGTGTTCTGCTGTATTGAGATTAGCAGGAAATCTCGAAAGACGTTGTCGTTATCAAAAAAGTGTTCCTACAAAAGATGTTTGGTATGATTGGCTACATTACGTAGTATTAATTTTTTTCCTGTGCGTGGAGTGGTGGAGGACATTTCAAGGTCACCTCGATTTATTTAAATGCAATGTCCTATTTTTTATACCATGGATAGATAGATTATTAAATTCTGAGTATAAAAGTGTGGACCTTCATATGTCCTAAACCTAATAGTTAACGAGATATTATCCGAAGAAGAAAGAAAATTGTTTCGATAATATCTCGTTAACTATTAGATTTAGGACATATGAAGCTCAAGACTTTTATACTCAGAATTTGATAATCTATCGATTCATGATACAGTAAGTAGGTTTTTTCATTTAAAAAAATCAAGGCGACCTTGAAATGTCCTTCACCACTCTACCCACAAGAAAACAATTAATACTACATAATGTAACCCGTCATACCAAACAACTTTTGTAGGAACACTTTTTTGATTACGACAACGTCTTCCGAGATATCCTGCTAATCTCATTACAGCAGGTCACCCTGTATAATTGAATCCGAGTGTGAATGGTAAATAGTTTTTTTCATATAATTCAAGCATGAAATGAAATAGTATATATTTACGAAAATATTTCAAAGTTTACCGTAGTGTCGATCTTCTTTTGTATCTATGTGGGCCAGAATCCCCACCACGAGTTCCAGAACCTTGAACGCCTCGTGGTGGGAACCCCTAGTACGCAACTAGCGAGGTTCTACTGTAAACACTTAACATATATCTTTGATTTCAACATCTTACAACCACAGTAAACTATTCCTCACCTGTCATGAGATTTCTCACAGCAACGCGTGTCCTAAAAACCGCCATTGACGCGCCACAGAAATTTCACGCCTGCTCTTTTTCCCGCTACAACCTTTCTACGAATGTCCTTGAGTGATTTAAACAAAGAACTTCTAAGGAGAAACCTCTCACGGTCCACACGCTTTGAAAAACATTTCGCTTGATCAAGGTCAGTGTTCAAAGTTTCGAGGGCGATCGAGCGAATCGTGTGTCGGTGTTATTGCCAGCGGCCGGGCCCCAGCAAGAAATCCTCAGGGCCGTCCTAAAATTTTTGGCGCCCGTGGACTACTAACAGAGGTGGGCTGCTCTTTACTTTACCGGACTCAAAATTTGTCGTCTACGAATTATGATGTATTTGGTATGTAATCCAGTAGATTTGTACCTGGCGCGGATGCAGATCGAAGTTTCGAACACCTAGGATCAATAGTTGAGGAGTTATGGTCGCTTAAAGTTGAGCATATTTCCAGTTTCTTGACAGGTAAGGGAGCCGCCATATTGGTTTGTAGTGACAGTCGCACGCTGCTTATTGAGTTAGTTAGGACTAGGTCGAGGAGGGTGGGAGAAGCGGCAAGGTAAGCAGATCGCGGTCGTCACTACAAACCAATATGGCGGCGCCTTAACCTGTCAAAAATGCTCAACTTTAAGCGACCATATCTCCTCAACTATTGATCCTAGAGGATCGAAACTTCGACCTGTTTCCGCGCCGGGTACAAATCTACTGGATTGCATACCAAATACATCATAAGTCGTAGGAGAAAGGTACTAATTTTGAGTCCGGTAAAGTAAAGTTAACCCAAAGTGTGTGATGGTTTAAGGTAATTCAATAGTGAGTTTTCATCTGGCAAGAGTGCATAATGATATTTCGCTTCTAATTCATATATGGCCGGTGTTGCAATTCGGCAGAAGAAAAAGTTGAATATCGTGGGAGAACGATTCTCGAAGGACGATACGCGCAGCGTTTGCCTTAGACGACCCTGAGGGGAAACGCAATCGTGCTACTTACCATAGTGCATTACATCCGAACGTATCGGTGCGTGCATACGATGTGCATTATGGATTACATCGACGGAGCCAACGGCGGCTCGCAGATGCTTGGACCAGATAGCCGGCACGGAGTTATGTAAATCCATTATGGCACTAGTTCTACGACCTGTGTCGTGCCGATACTGTCGACAATGAGATAATCAGATCGGGTAATCTCGATAACGGGTTGTCTCGAGTAAATGCTTCGTCAGTGCTGGATTGATCGGTGAATGACATCAGTTTTTCGACTTCTCATTGTCGGGAAATTCAAACCGTTGCTGCAGACCATTAATACGATTTCGTTTCGACGAAACGATTACGTAAATTCTACTGAATTTATATTTAATAAGGAACATAATTTTATCAATAATTTACTTGCAAGATTAACTGCCAAACATATGCAGAAAATTATAAGAAAATTGATATAAACTTACTTGATGACAGGATTTATAATGAGGCTGGTTTATGGCAGACTCGGATGTATATTTGGTTGCCGTTGTATGTGCTGTTGTCGCCGTAGTTCGTTCAAAATTCAAGTGGTACGACTTAAGCACTGGTATGACTTGAGCAACCTTACCCTATATAATTTTTCTTCATAAGTAATAGAAGTTATTATTAATAAAATACAGTTGCAATTTCACAAAAGTATAAATGAACTCGCAGGCCGCAAGTTGCCCAGGCCTGATTTAAACCGTTCTTTCCACGCGAAATAAAAACAATCTTACTTTTTCTACTACTAAACTTTTCAAAAAACTTTTCGACGTTTTGTATTGTATTTAACGACGTATTGTATTTAAGATTCTGTAGAAATTAGGTAGAAATATATTTCAGTGTGCTTCTAATATTTTTGTTGTCTTCGAATGCATCTATTCATTTTTGTCACAAATGCATAGAATCCGTTGCCTGTTAATCACTTAGGCTTGCCATACATACGCTTATGAGCTACTGCTTGGCATCGAGAGATGTTTCTACAGGCTACCGAATCGAACAAGTTCTGCCGAGTTCCAACGAATTGTAATGCAAATTCTCTTCGTATCGACGAACAGTGTATAATTACAGGTGTGCAAACATAAATGGCGGTCGGCCTGAACTAATGAAATAACCAGTCGCTCGTAAATGGTTCGGTAAAGCCGATTACGTTATACCGCGACTTGTTGGTTCATAGCTGGAGTTATCGAAACATAGCTTTACTGCGTCATGAATTAAGCAACTTGCACGGTTCATATAAAGGAAGTTCTAATTATTGCAACCATGAAGATAATCGTACGGCAAGGGGTTAATTTCGCATGTACCAAACGGGCTATGAACTCCAATAGAAACTTGCAAAATGTTTCAATATTAAATAAAACTCTAATTGCGAAAATAATTATTTAAATAAAAATTAATTTTTACAAAATACCACGTTTTTAAAACGGACTAGAAAGTATAAAATAATTTTTCCTAGCCCCATACAAATTCCTAACCCCGTACACATAGTCCTGAAAATTTGTGATTGTGAATTTTTAATAGCTATGAGAATACTATGCGGATATTTATAAAAAATTCATTGTTGTTTTAAAATAAAATTTGAAACTTTCTTTTGTCCGCCCCTGTACGTCGCATCGAGGACCTAGCAGAGCTCGGCGAGCCACCCTCTCGACGTTTCCTAGGATTGAAAGCGAAACAGTCGTAAAAAAAGGGTTTTCCGTTCCGCTCGTTTAATAGAATGATAGGCGCAGTTTCAGAAATGGCGTAAATCGTCGGCCGATGACGACGCAGTCCGACGTTCTCGGAAGGACGATTATCAGAGCATGCTAAAAGATAGGCCGATCTCCGGACGTGCTTCATTAGCCACGATCAAAGAAGGATCGTACCAGCAATCCGACGATGCTGAGTCAGTCGTAAAATTAGTCGACGCTAACGAAGGACGGTCGCCCGTAAAACTATCCGAAAATTTAAATGACGTTGATTCAGCCCTGCAATCATGCATCCAACCCTCTTTAATAGGGACTAATGGCAGACGACTTCGCCGTCCAGATCCTGAATATAAAAGCCAGTAATGAAATCTGAAATCAAACTTGCATATTCCTGTTTAATTATTATCGAGAGATTCATATATCCCTTACCACGGAGATTCATGATTGATTCAATTCGAAAATTTAGTTTGAAGACATTCATAATCGTCGACAGTGACGCGCCACGATTCAAATAAGCAACCATTGAAATTTGTTAGCATTTCGACTGTTTATTATTGTATAATAGATTCAGTCCGTTAGCATCTTTCCCTTTTTAATTCTATTAAGATGGAGTGGGGTAAGTCCGTCTACGGAGCAAGTCCGTTAATTGTTTATTTTTATTATAACATGAACGAAATTTCTCTAGCTTGTATTTATTAATGTAGTATAAGTTAGTATGAACTATTCTACATAGATGTCGCCTAAGAATAAAGGTGTTTTCCTCGCTTAAATCAACCAATGCCAAACAGTCACGTGCGAGGTACACGTACAACTTTGAGGTTACCCTGAAAGTGCAATAGTTTAAAAGTTATTCATATATTCTGTGTTGTTATTTTAGGTAAATATAACAAATATTGATGTAGGTTTACATTAAATAAATCGTTTTTATTGAATTTTTTAAAATTTATTGAGAAGACCACTAAGATGCACTTGCCCCGTAAATATTACTACACGGGGCAAGTCCGTACTATCACGGTGGGGTAAGTCCGTACGGTATGGGTAACTATAAAACTAAACAATATAATTTAATACAATAAGAAGCATTTAGGGGCAAGTGCGTCCTAGTTGACACTTTGTACAATATCCTATCAAGATGATAATTTTCAAGCAAAATTAGAATCCTACATAATACTAATTCATCAGTAATAACTGTGGCAAGAGTTCGATACCAAGAACGTTAAGCTTTTACATATCAGACTGAAAATACATCAGTTTAAAGTCCAACTTTGCAAAAACTAGGGCGGACTAACCCCACTACACCTTATCTAATGAAAGACATAATTGTTAACTGTGTCACGAATAATGTCTGCAGCGTTACAAATGATCATAGAAAACTTATATGAATCCAGTGCAACTGGATCTTCAATTAGAAATTCATTGTTTTAATTGTTTTAATGGAAAATCGTTGATCATGATTTTTTTAAGTAAATCGCTGAAGAGCGATCAACCAATAGGAAAGAGGAATTAAGAATGCGAAAGGAATATGAAGCAGATAAATGGTCGATCGTTAAACTCGTGAACGAGCATAAAGTATGAAACTCTACCGGAGGTAACCACGAAACACGTAGCAGAAATGCAACACCCGCTCACTTAATGTAATCGAACGATGGAAAAAAATACATATTTAAAAAAATGTATTAGGTTCACGGTTTCCTGCTTTCTAAATTAACACTTTCGCTGCTGACTTTTCTTGACATTAGCTCGAGGCGAGTTGAACGTGAAACATATTTTGCAACCACGCGTCAGTTTTCTGCATATCGTTTGATCGAGGCGATCAAATATCATCAAAATTGATCTGATTGGTTTTCAACTAGAAAATTTTGAACGCGCCGCCCCCTAAACTTGTTCATGTTTACCTAAATATACTAGAGTATACTAGAATTTACTAGAATGTAGTAGAATATACCAGAATATACGAAAATATACCATATTTTCGAAATGTCCCGACCTCGGCGACATCGGCCAGCTGGATTTCAAAGATCATCTAGTGATCTAGTTGATCAGTAACGGAGATCGGTGGAATGGTTACCGATCGGAATGATCCAGTTCCTGACGTACGTACTATGGGTTACATCAGAAAACGAGAAACACGCGCAACCCGTCGAGTCTTCGAGCTTTCCTCGCGTTATCACCGGTGAAATCTAAACTTTACTATCCACCCACTCGATCGGACGTTGCAACGAGGCAGTAGAACAAAGGCAGCCCGCAAATAAAAATTCGCGATCCAGTATTTCATAGTTGCTCGTGTTTTTACCGCGTGTCGACGAGAGTTCGCGCGCGTTCGTGTCTGTGCGTTCTAATAAGAGCAACATCGAATTCAAATGCAGAAGAAAAAGATGAAAATTAAAATAAAATTAGCATTCCTCGCTGCATCGCGTCCGATCGAGCATAATAATCGATAATGCAATCAGTCTTGACATCATTTTCACTAACGTTAGAAAGGAGGATTAGGTTCGTCCTAACCTCGTAAAAGTGGTTCCTATAGACCGCGATCGGTTTCTCCTCGTGTCTCCGTAGCTGGGACATTATCGATCATAAATGCGGATCGTCGCATTAAATATTATTTGCAAGCAAACGGTGCTAAATACAAATTTATTCCCGGTGCAAATGATTTTAATTGTTTGAAAAAAACGCGTACACGTTCTTACGTTTTTCTAATATTTTTCATATTTTAACCCTTTGCTATACCGTTATTCAAACTACATTATTAAATATATCTTTTTGTATTTTTCAAAATACGTTATTAAATAATTTCATATCCATAAAATTTTAAAAATCATAGGGAATGGAAATATTCTAGATCGGTAGAAATGTTTATTTTCCAGTTAAAATAGCTCCGAGTGCAAAGGGCTAAGTTTCACCTACTCATTTTTTCCGTAAGTGCATAAAATCTTAGAGAAAATTAACTTTGTAGAGGCTGCATTAAAAAGCTACGAAATTGCTCAAGGGGTGACAATGAATTTTACAGAAGATCGCGAACAAAATAAAATTTAACACAGTACTAAATCAATAAAGGCAACTTCTGTGAAACATAGTTTCCGAAACAAACCAGAACTGATGTATTTTCTGATGTATGTACAGGATCAAACAAATAGCTACCCGTCTACGCTCGACGCAAACGGATCCCCCCGTGGCTTTTGCGTCGATAGAGACATTACTTTACTTTAGTGCAGTCATTGTTTAGTATCGAGTGCTAAGGGTTAAACTGACTGTCGCCTTCGGTGCGATCGGACGCGATCCAGCAATTTTCTAACGCAGACTACGATCACATATTTCAGGATTCCCGTCCAATGCGTAATGAACTCGATGACGGTGCGCGTTGGAAACCGTGCAACCAAGTAAACAGGGTCCGGTGATACCGGGGACAGTCTTCCCAGCGTGTTATTATAATATTTATCATTCCAGCGGTAATATCGCAAGAGCGTGGTTTCGCGCGCGTATTTCAGCGGGTCGAGGTGAAATTTAAAATTCAGCTTGACGTCGCCTCGCAGAGCGCGCGAGTGAACCATTCGCCGAGGCTTGTGCACGCGCTCGTGGCCGCACACCTACGTCGCCCGGTGGAACGTAATTACACGTCGCGCTTTGATCATTCAACGGATGCCCTCTATTTACCGGAACGTTTGAACGGGACGCCCGGAGCAGCACCGAGTCCAAAGGGGAAGTTCGCCCTTTCCCTTCCGGCCCTCGTGGCCCTTCTCCGCCCCCCGAGTAACCGAGCCGCTTGATTTTCATTCCAGCGACCGGGCCGCTCGAAAGCGAACCGACAACCGACAACATTTGTGCAATTGCGGATCTGGAATTTTCTTGATCGCGAGAACGGCGAAGGGCGAACCGATTGAAAGGGAAATCGCTCGTGAGAGCCCCTTCCTTCCGACCGAACACGATCTCGCCGCTTTTCCTTGTTCCCCGTGTACACCTCACTCATACCAACGCTCCCAGACACGTGGACACTTGTCGCTTCTTGGAAAAACCTGCGAAATCGTGCCAGAAAATTCGAGATTTCTTTTGGTTTCTTTCATTACGAATAATATCCCAGTAAATTGATATTACAAACTGAGGAAGAGAAAATACATACAGTGGTTGTAAAAAGTATTCGCACGCCCTTTAAGACAGAATAACTTTTTTATAATTGTACCAAACGACCTGATTTTGTATAATCAATTAGAAGAATTGGTTTACGAAATGGCATGCAAAAAAGATTTTACTAACAATTATAATTTACAAAGTTACATGTAAAAATGAAAAACGCATTTTTTAAAACTTTTTTATTTGGGCCCTGAATGAAAATTTAAAATATGTGTTTTGTAGATCTATGTTAGTTATACACATACTGAAAATTTCATCGAAATCGGTTGATGCAGACAGAAACGACACGCATCAAAAGATGTACGATTTTGAGGATTTTAAGCAGAAACGTGTAAAACTACAATTTTTACGAGTATTTTGTACACGCACTGTATTTAAAGTAAAAGTTCAACATCAATATCTCGACCACATTATTATTATGCGAACAAAATATTTAACGTTGAACTCTTCCGACAGTCGTTTTTCATTTTCAGCTGTCAAATCGAGTTTTCCTTTTGATAGTACAAAATGGCCGCAGTCGCGTTTCAGTTGCACCGGCCAAATGAAATTCTGATGCATGCGATCGAAATGCATACACACGTTTCTCGGTGCTCGCGTTGCAACGCTCATATTCGAGTCTCGACGACGATATTTAAATTTCACTGGTCGATTTCAATTTCAAATGCACAAATGATGAAATTAGAAACTCTCGAATTATAGTTTTCGAAAGCTCGTACCAGTTGGTCGAGGTAAAAGTCTGTAATATCGAAAACCTTAGCACCCAATTAATTTTTTGCGTCACCGTTGAAGTTATTTCATAGACGAACGATCGCGCACGGGTGTTATCATACTCGGTAACGTTATTAATGTATCATAGCTGCTTGACCTAGATTTCACATCCGACCGCGAGCTATGTAGCATTTCCATTGAAATTATATCTGTATACCCACGGAACGGGAAACTCTAGTTTCTCGATGCATAAACGTCGCGGCACTCTGGACGCGAGTATAATCTCAAGAAAATGCCCAATTAAAGAGGCGCAAGTTGTAGTAGAACTTACGCTGGCTACGTAATTGCCCATTGTGACCCTGTTTGAATCGTTGACGTTCGTCCTCAGCTCTTATTAGCCTCGTTTCTCGAGCGTTAACGTCGCATGAATACGCGATTTAATTTCGTATCACGTCATATTAACGATTAGCTGGAGCGCCGGCAATTTTACCGTTCTCGGTAGCAATTAAAATTGCTAAATTATTTCGGCCTTTAGCGCGCGCTCAACTACAGTTACGAGCATAACTGATCACTTTAAATCAGAATAACATTTTTTATGAACGGTCCAAACGACTTCAATTTCTCTCCAAGGCTAGAAGAATTAGTTTAGTGAATGACGTCTAATAAATATGTTGATAAAATACATTTTATCGGAATTGTGAGAAACAATGGTAAAAATTGATTTTTACAACTTTTTTCGCTGGGCCAATAACGAAAATTTATTCTGAAATGATTAGTTCTCAAAATTTCATTGGAATTGGTTAATTGGTTTACGAATTATGAACGATCAAAAGTGGTAAAAATTGCAATTTTTCATGATCTTCGGCCTGCAATTGCCATTTTTACCACTTTTGATCGTTTATAATTCGTAAACCAGTTAACCAACTTCATTGAAATTTTCAGAACGCATACATATAATTCATACGAGTTTAACGAGTACTAAGACATTAACATAGAGATTATATCGTATTGTTTGTATTTATTTAGCAACATTAAAGGAACACATTCCGAAAGAAACTTTTGGGAAATATAGGTATTTTTAAATTCTTCTAATGTTTCTATCGTTCTAAATTACACCTGACCATTTTTTGTCATAAATGCATAAAATCTGTTGTCTAATAATGAGCAAGGGGATAAAAAATGTTCGTTTCTGGTTCAGGCGATAGTGCCAGACTCACGCGGAAATGACGCAGAAATAAATATCTATCGTGCGGTACGGTCGCGCGGTCTCGTACGCGAGGGAAAGGACCCAGAACCGGAAACAAAGACGATGAAATTTAAAAGATCGATCTTTCGCATGAAGGAAGTAACCCGATCGTACGTTACACTTCGATCGATACTGTCTTCCGCGGGAAAACTGGTCCGGAGAATGTGGCTTCATAATCTATGTCCAGCCTGCATAGACACGCCAGCCTGTCTGCGAATGAGTCTTTCAACTTTATTTTAACCCTCGGCACGCTCCTCGAAAACGGTTGCGCAATATATCCCCCCGTGGTTTTCATCCAGGTTCTGCTTAATTTTCATTTGTATTCATTTTAATGTTCCCGAACGAACACATCGAACTAATTCGGTTTTTATATTTGAAATAGAAAATACATTTCTTCGTAATTTTAATGTTCCGAGCAATTCGGTTTTTATATTCCAAATAGAAAATAAGCGTATTTTTATTGGGATTCGATCGATCGACTCGACCTATATTTTTTAAAGAACACTTTAATTTGTGATAGGATAAAAGAAATCTAATTTAGATGCCATAAAGGTTTGCAATCGATGTTCATCCATTCGTAACACTACTCTAAAAAATTAGAAATTTTTCGATTTATGAAGTTCTGCAAGTGGCCAGCGTAAAAAGAACTCAGTTTTTAAAATAACGCATGAGAATTTTTTTGAAGTTCCTTCTCTCGTATAAAAAGGAATGGGCCACTGAAAAATGCTCTTTTTGGAATAATGTTATTTTCAAACGACTCTAGGGAGTTCAAACAATTTTTTCCACATTTATTTCAACGTGATCTTCCTTTTTATCTTTTTTCGTTTTATAATGACCCCTCAAAAGCTGATCTGCGATTTTCGATCGCAGTTTCATTGTACTTTCAATGAAAAGTGCACCGCTGGTATTCAAATAATCCATGATAGGACTTGTACCTCGCGTGCGATCAGTGTTTGCGATTAGTATGTGTATATGCAATGTACGCTTTATAATTACTACGTGTCTAGTACGAGTGTACATGTGTCCAACGTGTATGTCAAGTGTGTTCAGGAACGAGTATTATGTCTTCATTGCCTCATTAAATGAACTTTGAGTTGTCCCAACGTCGACAGTACGCATTGTCAGTACACTGTTCGTTCTGGACGTCGCTTGAACGTCTGAAATAACACTAAATGACTTGAATCTTTTGGAGATGTTAAGAGACGTTAGTTTACAGTACAATGACTAAAATGCTTTTTGTTCTGTACTGTTGTATTATACTATTAAAAAAATAATAATAATGCCGAATAAAATTATTAAGAAAAGCAATAACTGTCTGAGTAGTTACTGTGTCTTGCAACGAGCACAGACTGTTTTTGCTTTGCATAGAAATCCGCAGTGACAATTACTTTGATGTCGTGAAGTATCTTTGCGATCCTTCCCGTATTATCCTCGCTTTGATTATTGAAGTTAATCGCCTCTGCTCCTGCTCTGGACGAGCATTAATCGGTCATTCATGGGGTTAAAGCTTGTCACCGCGTCGATATAGGAGTGACGCACGCGTCGTTGGTAAAAATTCCATGATTACGTAAAGAGTACGAGACTCGGCCGGTCGATTACGTGGGCAGTTGATCTGGCCCCGTATACGCCGATGGAAAAACGACACATGCGAGCGTGCAATATGCATCGTGTAACATCGAATACACGTGCTCGTTCGAGCAGAACGCTCCGCGAGAATGTTTATATGTATACGCGTTTATACCGGAGGGTGTCCAGGTATCAGAGGTTCTCCAAGAGTACGTAGCATTTGTGTCCCGCCTGGCCACTAGGAGCAATAATTGGCTCCGAGGTAGCAGGACGGGCCGCTTTCTCGAAAATCCAAACCGCTCGGCTCCAGATCCTATTCGAAATCGCTCATTAAAATTTTGAAAAAATACTTTGTTTTTGCATAAAGATCAAATCTGATCTAAATCAAATCTGACCAAAATATCCTATGTTTTCTAAATTTTAATTCTAATTCTAATTTTAAATTATAATTCTTCAAATTTAAGGGGATAGACTCGTTTTTCCAGGATTGCAAGGGTGCGGAATCACCTTCTCATTTCTCAATAATGCAAAGATGGGGTTTTCCAGTAGTCAAAGGCGCTAGATACACATCGACATAGACATCGATCTAGGCCGCGATCGCCCTCAAAAGTCCTTTTTTACGTTTACTAGGTGTAATTTGCATTATTCGACAGCACGTAGCTGTCGCAGCTTTATTTACGTTGTCGAATAATGCAAATTTAACTCGTAATTCAACTTTCAATCTTTATATTTAAATCTAAATTTAAATTCAACTGTCAGCAACCCAATTTTACTCTAAATTCAACTTTCAATCATTATATTTAAATCTAAATCCAAATTCAACTGTCAGCAACCCAATTTAAATCGAAATTCGGCGTAATTTGCATTATTTGGAAGCATGCAGTTGTGCATGTACCTATTTTCATAAAGCTGCGACAGCTACATGCTGCCGAAATATGTAAATTACTTTCGAGGGCGATTGCGGTCTAGATTGATTGTTTATCTAGCGCTTCGGGCTATTGAAAAGCCCCATCTTTGCATTATTGAGAAATGAGAACGCGCATCCCACATCCTTGCAATCCTGTGAAAATTAGAGTACCGCCTTAAAAATGGCATTTACAATCCCAGAACTTTAAATTTAGTATTTCAACCGTGAACAAAGGTGTCGACTACACTAGCAAAGATTTATTTTCATTAATCTAGTTATCCTATTGTATAAGAATTGATTTATGTTGAAGTAATATAAAGTTCCATGTAACCAGGAAATTTCGGGTACCCGAAGTCGAAATTTACCCGATCCAATTTCGACTTCGGGTACCCGCCTACCCCTAGTTAATACGTGAATTCATGTGCAATGACAATCGGTAATAATTCGATTCGTCGTTAATTGTAAATTGAACCGACATATAGTAAAGTCGCGATCTAGCTCCCATTACCTGTTTCGAGCAGGGACAGAGATCGTGTAGGGAAACTACTTTTTTATGACTACGTCTACCGCGTCGAAACTGCAAAGGATGCCGAACGTAGAATAGGACAGCATGTAAACACCCCCCATGAAAGGGGTAGGCGAAGAGACAGTGATCGTGGAGATCCTCGGGGAACTAGATCACGACTTTACTGTAGTTTAATTTCAATTCCAGCGAATTGGGTTCTTAGCAACGTAGTCTAAATGATCCTTCGACTGCATTTATTTATCTCGTAGGAGCCTTGCAGGATGTTCCTGCTACATCGCTTATCCTATCTTAGCATTACTGAATGAGAGAGAGTGATTATATCCGCTTAGCGTCAATAAATAAATAAATAAAATAAATAACAGTCAAGGAGAAGCCTGGGGAAGGCTGCTCCGTGTTTACGCCTCGTTTTCGTTGATCGGTGGCTCCGTGGGAGCCTCGGTTGGCCATTTTCCTACGGTGGCCGCGGGATCGATAGTGGACGGTGGATCGGTGATAACGATCGGTCCAAGCGGCTCGGCGGTTTGCTCCTCCTCCTTCTTCGTGGTGTCCTTGTCCTGAGCCTGCGAGCCCACGGTCATATCGGGTTTCAGTAGAATCATCTGCGGCTTCGCTTCCACGTCAGTCGTCTCTGGTGTCGGTGGCAGCAGATCCGTCGACGGGACCATCGTCTTGATCTGGCACTGCCGTCCCATGTAGCCGAGGGGACAGACGCATCTGTAATCGCGTTTAATTAGCGTCTAGTTAGCGTCTGGGCCATTCGATGCCGAATCGATCATTTTTTGACGTCACTCTCGTCGATTTTGTTCTGAATGAAATACGTTGTAGTCCATGTGAAACTAGGAGGAGTTTAAGTCATCATTTTACCGGTTTCGAATTTTTTTAGAAATTTTTTAGAAATATTATAAAATTAAGCCTTCGAAATTTGCAATTTTCGCCATTTTTGCGAAAACGGGCCGCGCTTAGGAATTTTTATCTTAGGAACTGTTGATTCTATTGAGCTACATTTTTTTGTTTTATTCGGAAAGGATTGGGCTATTATAAAATAATTTTGATAATTATACTTTTTAATGTCGAAAAATGTAAACAAATTCTCTTTTTACGTTTTTTCCAATGGGGGGCTACGGTGATTTAAATTTTGGAAAAAACATGGTTATACTCCCTGAAGTTACCCCATCAAAATGAGCTCTTGAAAACGATGGCGATTTGAAAATAGCTGCTGGTCTCAAAACAATACCAGCAGACCGCATACGATTAAATAATCCCATTTATACCTCGAGAACAATATTAGTAACCACTCTTGGCCTGTACAATTGAAGTTACGATTAAAAAGGTGTCGTTGGCCACGAGTTAGCCAGAAGTGAAAGAGTTAGTAGAAGTTCGTTGTCGAGTAGTAGAGTTAGCCAGAAAAAAAATCAAAACAAAAATTTATTTCATTATAGCCCAATCCTTTCTGAATAAAACAAAAAAATGTGTAGACCAATCGAACCAAAAGTTCCCGAGATAAAAATTCCCAAATGAGGCTCGTTTTCGCCAAATGCCATTTCTAAAAAAATTCGAAACCGGTAAAATGATGACTTAAAACCCTCCTAACTTCAGATGGACTACAATATATTTAATTTAGAACAAAATCGACGAGGGTGACGACAAAAAGTGATCGGTTTGGCGTGGAATGACCCGTCTACGTTGCACGCCCAGTAGCTGTGTCGATGTAAAAGCGGATTGTTCAAGGTGTGACCTGTAGTTGCCGTCTTCCTTCGTCATGCTGATGCAAGTCGCATTGTTGCGGCAAGTTCCCGGGTGCTCGTCGCAGTAAGTCAGCTTCTCGTTGCACAGATCACCGGACCATCCTGGCTCGCAACGACACTCCCATGGACGCTTGCAAGACCCGTGGACACAGCCAGGGTACGATACGCATTCGGTGCAGTTCGGACCTGTCCACCCCACTCGACACCTACACGTCCCTGGACGACGACAGCCGCCGTGCTCGCGACTGCATCCTTGCGAGCAAAGTGCTGCAAACATCATAATCAAGCTTAGATGATCCAAAGAACCTCAGGGTGAAGACCCTGATTCACTTCTGTGAGCTGATTGGGCTGGGTTAGGGTTCACGAGCAGCGTTACCAGATTAAAGGACTTCATGGAAAAATAGTGGGGGGCTTGCTATAGCAGAGTGACGTCACCAAGGTATAGCGTAGTCTAGTCCAGATAGCGAGGTTGGGGACACTATCGCAATCTTAAGCTTCCGGATTTTTTAAACATTGATTTCGCAACCAAAAATTCTGAAATAATTCACTATCGCGTATGTTCTTGGGTAGAATGTTTATGAATTTTTTCATAATTTTTTGTTCAGATGAACAGACGAAATAGAGCATAATTCATGTGCAGTCTTGCCCAGATAGTAAGGTTGAGGACCCCATCGAAATTTTATGATTCCGGATATTTTAGACATTGATTTCGCAACCAGAAATTCTGAAATAAGTCACTGTCGTGCGTGCTACTAGCTAGAATTTTCATGAATTTTATCGTAATTTTTTGTTGAATAGTACCGTGGAAATAAAGCATAATTCATGCGTAGTCTACCCAGATAGTGAGGTCGGGGACCCTGTTGCAATTTTATGCTTCCAGATTTTTAAAAAATTGATTCTGCAACCAAAAATTCTGCAAAAAAATGTTTATGAATTTTTTCATAATTTTTTGTTCAGAAGAACAAAAGAAATAGAGCATAATTCATGTGTAGTATAGTCCAGATAGTGAAGTTGGGGACCCTATCACAATTTTATGCTTCCGGATTTTTTGAACATTGTCTTTCCAACCAAAAATTCTGAAATAATTCACTGTCGTGTGTGCTATTAGGTAGAATTTTCATGAATTTTATCGTAATTTTTTGTTGAACAGTACAGAAGAAATAGAGCATAATACATGTGTAGTATAACCCAGATAGTGAAATTGGGGATCCTATCACAATTTTATCTCTCCGGATTTTTTAAAAATTGATTCTGCAACCAAAAATTCTGAAATAATTCACTGTCGCCGTGTGTGCTACTAGGTAGAATTTTTATGAATTTTTTCGTAATTTTCTGTTGAGCAGAACAGAAGTAATTTAATTCATTAAACCGTGTTGACCCTACAACTACCTTGTGGTAGGGGTACCGAATTGAAACTTGTCACAGAAGGATTTCTTTGAGAGTCCTATATCGAATGGTCCAACCAAAAATTAATTGTTATTCGACTATACCCATAAGAAATTTTGTACGTTCTCGTGAGTTTGCTTCTTATAAAGTGATCTGTGGAAATAGGAATTTGGTATAAGGACCTTGAATTTAGTTAGCGCAGTGTGGAAGAACGAAATTCGCTTACGTGTCTGGCAAAGGAGACCAGTCCATCCAGGTTCGCAACGACATTCGAGAGGTCCTTCACATGTCCCGTGTACACATCCTGGTAGAACGGCGCACTGTTTGCACTTCGGTCCTTGCCAACCCAGACGACACCTGACAAAGATCACCGACAAATTGACTCAATTAGCGAGTCTGCTACCGATTTTCATTCCTTTGAGATTTCAGCAGATCGTAAGAAACGAATTGTGGGTTCGTTGATCGTGTGCGGTGGAAATAAAATTCCAAGGTTTAATTTCAGGGTCGAAAGTCAACAATTTATTTTGGATGCATCCTATTCAACAATTTTTTAAATGCATCCTCTTCTTTCATCTGCGTCTAGACGCAGTTCTGATGAAGTATGACGAATTGAGTATAAAAGGCGCTGGGACAACAAAACGCTGCGTCCAGCCGCGCAAAGGAGATCCCGCCTTAAGGATTCCCGATTTAACGAGACCCTCCGCAGAATGTGGCTCGCGAGCGAAAAGACCCATTATCCAATTAGAACCGGAATAATGCGGATCAAGTCATTTTCTGTATCTACTCGCGGCGTTCATTGAAATCGGTGTGCGGGACGAGCCCCGTGCGGGCCGGGCCGGGCCGGTTCCCCTGTCGGCGGAAAAGCATCGTTTTAGGGGTCGGGCATGCACGCCCATCCGAAATTACCGGGCTGCGAACGTTAATGGAACGAGGGTCGAGCAAACGGGTGGTTTCATTGGTTCGATCCGCCGCTACCGGGTCCGATAACCGCTCATTACTCCGCCATTACGCGGTCCGGACTCTTTACTCGTACCTGCACTCGCCGGGCTTCTCGCAGTATCCCTGGCTGGCCAGACAATCGGTCCCGCAAATCGGCTCCGAGCAGAACATACCTTTCCATCCCGGGTCGCAGGAACACTCGAAGCTCACGTTGCAGCTGAAAGTGAAAATCCACTACGTCAGTATATCCGGCGAGCACGGATGGAATTACTGTTCCCGATGGACGTACACGAGATGCCACACCGACGCGAGAACAAACGTTTCGTGTTACCGGGAAATTAGGCTCGCCAATGGCCAAGGTGAAATCAGTGTCTGATTCGTGTTAGGCGATGCTAGACGCGTTTTTCCAAGACCGACCGCAATCAACCGACCCAGCCTCTTTAACTAGCTACCTTTAGCCGGCTGAACCAATCTGCGGTCGCTTTCAGGAAACCCTATCTCGCCTAACGCCGACCGTGGCAATCGCGGAACGATCATCCTCTATCTCACGGATTTATGTATGTGTATTGATTTCTAACTTCTTTAGTTTCACCTTCTTCTTCGTCTGATCGTTCTCGCTTTCAAGGTCTTGTGAAGGTCATCGACGATTTTTAAATGGCACCATGTATTTTCAGCTTTGCATTGTTGCAGCTGCTGTCGAGTAAATAGGTACAATGTCTGTACAAAATATTCGTACACCTTTTAAAATCTTTTTCAAAATTGAGTCCAACAGCTTGATTTTTAATTTATTTTTTTTATCAAGGAATGCGTATTTTTCTTCAAATAGCTCTTTCATTAAAAAAACCACCGTTATTTTTAATAACAATTTGATAGTTTTCCATGCTTCTCGTAGAAGTTGCCAAAGATGTCCCTTTAGCAATGTGCATTCCGAACATTGTCTTACACATTCTGTACATTCTACATGAACGTGCATACATGTTAATGTACATTTTACATGAACATGCATACATGTGTAACCACACTTGTTTACATATCCTCAGCTTACTCGTTAAAACTCTTCTGCGACACGCTTCGCGAGCACGTTTCAAATCGACGATACATTGTCGATGACAACACACGTCGATGTATCTGAAAGTACATTCTAATTATCAGCGAGCAAGTTGCGAGCGTTGATGAACGTTTGTGAAAATATCGGGGCTCGCTCGCGGCACGTACAGAACGGAAATTCGTTTCTCGTATTGATCTCGCATTGATTCTCGTTTCACGGGCTCGGTCTCGACCAATGCCGCTGATTGCCTCGTCGATCAATCAACAAAACGATTTCGTTTGCGGGTCGGGTTCTCTGTGTTCCTCGTTTTGGTTCCGGAGTTGTTGCGCGCGTGAAAAAAAGAATCGAAATGACAAGTTACCTGCCGTGCTGACATCCTGGCAGAGCCACACACTTGTCGCAGAGCTCGCCATAGAAGCCCAATTTGCAGCGACATTCGCCGGGTCGACGGCAGAAACCCTGAAGAGGGTCGCAGCCTTTCCGACAGATTGGCACGTCGCACAAATCGCCGGTCCATCCTAAAGTGAACAAGAAAAACCGACGAGGAAAGAATAAGAAGGCGAAGAACAAGAAGAAGAGGAATCAGAAACGAACACACGCGGCGTACAAAGTGGAATGTCCGTATCATTAGTTTCTTATTGCGCTTTTCACTCCTTCTCCCAGTTCCTCCCCAACCCCCACCACCCATTTCTTTTCTTACCTGGCAAGCATTTTACTTCGCCGGCCTCGTCGCAGACGTAGTGCGAGTTCGGGTGCTGAGAAGCTGGTATTTCGCAGGCTTGTTTTTTCCATTTCGGGACGTACCTGTGACGAACAACAACAACAGTAAAGTATTCGGATGATGCAACACACCTCGGGGGTATGAAGTCTCAGAAAGCGTAGAAGTACTATTTTCTTTTAAGGAATAGGATATGTGCATAGTGACAACGTGGTCCTACTATTCGCCCAGTCAACCAGACTTGCCTTGAGCAGAGCCTGCCTAGGGCGGAGAACGGGCAGAATATTATCCAAGCTACGCTCCGAGCTGCTCAAGGCAGGATTGTCTCAATTTTGGGCGTCCGTCTGTGCGCGCAGTTGTAACTTGTTCTGCCGTCCGTTGGAGCAGGGCCTTGGACATGGGCAGAACGAAGCCAGAATGCTGGATCCCGAATCTGCCTTTGTTTAAGAGGGCAGCACGATCGCACTGATGTGGCGAATGCTGTTCCCTCGTTTTCTCTCCTTGCATGTGCACAAAATAAAATTCTGCATTCGAAAACCGGTATTTCGAATTATCAGTTAAAAGGACGAGTGCTGTATATTTGTTACAATAAAAGTCTACTTCGCCGACATTTGCCACATTAGTGCGACCAACCCTCACCGGCGGTGCTGCCCTGTAAAACAACATTCGCCAGCCACATCAGTGCAACGGTGCTGCCCTGTATAGCGGCATTCGGCACTAGCCGCATCAGTGCGTTCGTGCTGCCATCTTAAACAAAGGCAGATTCAGGGTCCAGCGGCCAGCATTCTGGCTTCGTTCTGCCCATGTCCAAAGTCCTGGTCCAATGGACGGCAGAACAAGCTACAAATGCGCTCACATACGGACGTCAGAAACTGGATTTTTTGCTATTGGGATAGACGCGTCAAGCAACACCACGGGAGTAATACGCCCCGTGGTACTGTAGAGTAATACGACATTTGTAGGACGTCTTGAATGTCGTCTTTAAGACGTCTTTGTGCTATCTGGGTAGTAGGGACAAAAAAGTAACGTCATCCGTATAGACGCCATAGACGAGAGTCACATCATCCGAAGGAGTACTATATTCACTAATTATTCCGCCGACACGCCCGCGGGAAGATCAACTGGTAGATTCCGCGCTCATGATCGGAATAATTGGATACGGATTTAGTTAATTGGTGGATGCTCGGGATTAAAGTCCGCGGGATAGTGGAACGCTAGGTAATTGGATATGGTGACGGACAGAATAGATTAACAATCAGGGTAATTACTCCGGCCACGCGACAGACGAAGTTAAATTAGAAAGCTTTGATCAAGGTGGCCGTAGGTGTCGTCGGACGCTGCTTTAAATTGGAAAGCTTTGAACGTGGCGAGCGTAGGTGTCGTCGAAAGCTGCTTCAACCCTCCGTGGCGGTCGTTCATGTCTAGACGAAAATTTTACTTTCGAACCCTTTCAAACGGGGATCTCTATTTTTCCGAAATTGATACGAACAAGTTTTAGTTTTCACCGGTATTGGTATTGAAGTTGGGATATAGCCGGATAAGTTGGTGAAACATGACCCCCAAACCAAATTTATCTGCCACAAGTTTCAAGTCGGTACCTATCACAAGGGTAGTTAAAAGGTGAGCGCAGTTTAATAAATTATGCTCTATTTCTCTTGTTCTGCTCAATAAAAAATTACGAAAAAATTCATGAACATTCTACCCAATAGCACACACGATATTGAATTATTTCAGAATTTGTGGTTGCAAACTCGATGTTTTAGAAAATTCGGATGCATAAAATTGTGATAGGGTCCCCAACCTCGTTATCTGGGTTAGACTACACATGAATTATGCTCTATTTCTAGGGGTGTGCGAGAACCCGAAATATCGGGTCGGGTCGGGAACACGAAATTTTTTCGGGATCGGGACGGGTACCCGAAAATTTCGAGATTCTCGAATGTATCGGGATTCCCGAAAATTTCGAGAACCCAGTAATCATTTATATTCGTTTTAATGAATACATTCATAGTTTCAGATTTTTTATTCTAGATATTTTCGAGATTGCAAGAATGTTGTCCATCACGAATTCTTTTCAAGAGTGTCTTATGTCATATACTCGAAATTTTCGGGAACCCGATTTCTTCGTGAATCTTGAAATTTTCGGGAACCTCGCAAGTTTTGTAAATCTCGAAATTTTCGGGAACCTCGCAAGTTTCGGGAATCTCGAAATTTTCGGGAACGCGACCCGACCCGACTCGACCTCTTCTCGACTTGTCCCAACCATCGGGTTCTCGCACACCCCTATCTATTTCTCATGTTCTGCTCAATTAAAAATTACGAAAATATTCATGTACATTCTACCCAATAACACACACGATACTGAATTATTTCAGAATTTTTAGTTGCACAATCGCATTTTTACAAATACCAGATGCATAAAATTGTAATTGCATCCCGAATCTCTTTATCTGGGTTAGACTACACATGAATTATGCTCTATTTCTCATGTTCTGGTCAATTAAAAATTACGAAAAAATTCATAAACATTCTACCCAATAGCACACACGACACTAAATTATTTCAAAATTTTTAGTTGAATTTTTAGTATAAAAGATATTTTTTATTTATTGCACAATCGCATTTTTAGAAAATCCGGATGCATAAAATTGCGGTGAGGTCCCCAACCTCATTATCTAGGTTAGACTACACATGAATTATGCTCTATTTCTCATGTTCTGCTTAATCAAAAAATACAAAAAAAGTCATGGACATTCTACTCAATAGCACACACGACACTAAATTATTTCAGAATTTTTGGTTGCAAACTCGATTTTTTAGAAAATCCGGAAGCATGCAATTGCCGATTTTAGACTTTGCGCGGTTCTTATTGTGGCATGTGACATTTATTAAATCATTTCTTATGAAAACATCTTTATAATTTCATTGTCTGTAAAATAAAAATTCTTTGTCGAAGTCCGTGGCATGTGACATTTATTAAATCATTTCTTATGAAAGCATCTTTATAATTTCATTGTCTGTAAAATAAAAATTCTTTGTCGAAGTCCTTGTAATAATTTCAATTTAGGAAGATACTGTTCGAAGGTACTGTATGAATTTTTGAAATTCTTTCAAGAACTACTCACTAAAAACTAAAAACTGCATCAGACGTAAAAATGTCCGGTACCCGATAATCAGGACGGGTCGGGCTGTGTTCTTTAAAATGTCGGCATTCTCTATACATTCCAGTTTCAATCCCGAATCAGTTTCTCCACCCGTCCCGACATTTTCTCTTCTCTAGTAAAACTGTTTACAGACCCAAGGGTTAATAAGCAAATAAGAAGTTTCAATGACTGTCTCTAAATGAAGTTTACGTTGATGTGACAATGTGACATAGAGCCACTGTTCAAAAAAAATACCTCCACTAGAAAACTGATTCGATGTGGGTTCTCTAGTAAAACTGTTTACAGTCCAAGGATTAATAAGCAAATAAGGAGTTTCGATAACTGTTTCTGGATGACGTTTACGTTGATGTGACGTAGAGCCACTGTTCAAAGAGAATACCCTCGCTAGAAAGCTGATTCGACGTGAAACGAACGAAAAAGCGAGGGAGTTTGCGTGAGAGGGGTTCGAGGACGGTTCGAAGGAGATCCGTAGGGTTCGTTTATCGTGGGGGGCACGTGAAGAATCGTATGTAAAATGTAATTGGCAGTACCTGGGTCCAGCGGCTAATCCAAAAGGAAGCGCACCGAGTCCGAGAACAGCTGTCACGCCGACGGAAGGGCCATTGTTCAGCATGCCCAGTTCACCGGGACCAATTAGGAGGCTGAGACAGGCGACCAGCAGTATCATCTTTGCTTGACTACCGAGTCAAGACTGAGGACGATCGCGTCCAAGGCTTCGCCTTGGATAACGGGACCTTGTTCGAGGTCACGGCACACTTTTTCATCGCGGCCGGCCCGGCGATCGTGTGTATGCGTGCGTGTGTGTGTGTGTGTGTGTGTGTGTGCCGTGAAACCAGTGTACGGCTACACAACCACAACGCCACACACCTAACCGCCGGCGGGTTTTTTGTCGACTCACGACGAGTTTATTATTCGCTCGGGAAAGTTCAATGCACCTCTTCGGGATACGAAGCCGAGAGCTGGCGAGTCCTCCTCCCGTTGCGTCCACCGCGACCGTGGAAAGGAAATGGCCGTTCCTGGAACTTTCTCGGGAGGATAACGTAAGCTCCTTCACCGATGGAATTCGGCAGAATTCCCCGCGGCGGATAGGCCATCGGTTTTACCGGTTCCGATAATCGAATAACAGTTCTCCGTTCTTACCTTAGACTATATAAAGGGTCTTCCTCAAAAGAGGCGATTGATCTTCCAATTGTCACAGCCGCCATGTTCGTTACTCGATTGTTAGTGACGCATGCTATTTGTACTCGGTAATGCTCGGTAAGTCATCGTGTATACAGGGTGAGTCACCTAACGTTGCCACCTCAAATATCTTTGTTGTTTTTAAAGATACGTCAAATGTCTGAAGGACAAAGTTAAATGGTAAAATGGGGCTCATATGATACCAAAAACATTTTTGTTTTTATGTAATTTTTTTTAGAGATATGAAGGTCACCTTTATTTTTTTTAATGGAATGAGGTATTTTTTAATACACCAATCGATGTAACTGTAAAAGTACTAATCTGTGTACGTGGAAAAGTTAGTGGTCCAGGAGATATTTCGATTTAAATAACTCTAAAACACTAGTGCAACGTCTTAGTACGACAGTAATGGTGTTTTAGAGTTATTTAAATTGAAATATCAATTGGCCACCAAGATCTTGCGACTTGACGCCGTTAGAGTTTTTCTTGTGTTATGGCTCTTGTTTATTCCAATAAACCACAAACTGATAACGATCTTAAAGCAAACATAATTCGTGTTATACAGGGTGGTCTACCTAAATACGGCCACCTAAATATCTCCTGCAATTGTGGGGGTACAAAAAATATGTTGTGTACTATTTCAATGGTTTGAAGGAATCATTATATTACGAACAATATTTTTTTCCGAAGGTCATTTTTTTATCAAGGTCATCGATGTTTTCTGACACATAACTACATTTATTTTATTGCATCGTGTAACTGATCGAAAAATACATTCAGACGTGTATAATAGCATGATATTGACTTTGATCTGAAGGTGAAACTTTAGTTTTCGAAGATCAAGGTCATTTCAAGGTCATATTATTATACATAGGGTTCGTAAGTGTTCGTAGTTCGATAAATAATCAAAATTACAAGTACAATTAAAATCACAATAAAAATTGAAGTTGAAATTGGAATTGAAATTGAATTTGGAATTGAAATTGATATGGAAATTGAAATTGAAGCAAAAACACTAACTCAAATAAATAATGCCAATGCCATTACTTGCTGCTAGATTATGAGTGTATAAAAACCACAATGTTTATGGTCATAAAGACGTCTTCTTAGGACGGAAGACTTTCAGACCTAAAATACGTAAAATGGATGTCTTTGGGACGTCGTGTGCTACCTGGGTAGTAATATTAGGACACTTTTAAAATGACGATAACTATTGTAATACCAGATCACACGACTTACCAGATATTTTTGAGAAGTGAGAGCAATCAGTTTACTACAAGACGTGGAAAGAATTTTTGAAAAAATTGCAATTGGTTGGAATTACAGAAAAAATACTAGAAGTTGTTGTTTACAACTTTTTGATGTGGGGCCTATGTTGAAACTTTCAAAAATACATTTTGTAGATCTGTGTCAATCGGAGTTGGGCAAAAAAGTTGATTTAAATAAAATTTTTTCCCAGCTCTGGTGTCAATTATACATATTCTTATTCTTATAGCTTATTCTTAGAAGCTACAAACGTTTAAAGATGGCGAAAATGATTTTCAGCCTACAACTGAAATAAATCTAAAGAAGTTTGTTAAGTAATAAAAATAAAATTTAAGAAAAATTTTTTTTTAATTTAAAAGAAAATAAAAAAGTAAACGATACTCCTCTGCAGAGGAATTTTGTTTGAGTCGGTGGATAATGAGGTAAGTGATACAAGTTTGTGCCAGAAACATCGACGTTGCGTCTTCCTCTTCAGCGTCGAGTTTCTATTGTCATCGTGAACAATAATCGGAGTAATGAGCGCTCCGAAAGAGATATCGGGTACGGCGTTCTTGAAGTCGAGTCACGAAGAAGCTTTCTCACGTGTCGTCGACCACGGTGCTCCCGATAAAACGGTTCCCTAGACCGAGGCCCCCTGCGATACCGATTTGTCCAGGGCTGTTATCAATTAGTTCACTACAAAACGTGAAAAAAATTGTTGGAAAGTTGCAATTGATCGGAATTACAAAGAAAATAATAAAAGCTGTTGTTTACAACCTTTTCATATGAACCAATATTGAAAATGTAAAATATACATTTTGTAGATCCGTGACAATTATACATATTCTAAAAATGGCGATCTACCGATTCGTGAAACAAAAAGTAGGTCTTTCCGTTCAAAGAAGTGAAAGTAATGAACAAAGAAATGAACCTAACTCCATAGCATTATTGCCCCACCCTGTAGATATTGAATTTTATGAAGACCCTGTATACGTGTCTTATAGAAGACAAATGCTTGCGGTAGTATAATCCGTGATACTAACAAGGGAAGGACCCCAAGTGTCCGACTTCGATTTTGATAATTTTTTGTGAAACGATGGTATATGAATCCTTAATGATGTCTGCAAAATACTCGGTGCAGTTACTCAATAGTTTTTTTTTTTTGTTTGTTATTTAACGTCGCTTTTTGAACTCCTTTTCGGAATTATTTCACGACGGGACCTACAGTTTTTATAAGGTGGGTTCCGAACCACCTTGGGCACCACAGTCTACAGAGCACATGGAGTATTCCAGAGGTGCCGGCGTCGGGGATCGAACTCGCGACCACGGAGTCCGTAGGCACGCGTTCTACCCACTGAGTACTCAATAGTTTTAAGGATATAAATAATTAAACTTTCATACCTTTTTGATATACCATGCAGCTCAAATTTTCAGATTGCGTGAAAGTTCAATTGTTCATATCTTTAAAACTATTGAGTAACTACGCCTAATATTTTGCAGACATCATCAGGGATCCATATACCATCGTCTCACAAAAGATTATCAAAATCGAAGTCGGACACTTCTTCCCTTGTTAGCGCTCCCCTAAGTTTGGAATTCGAGATCGAGCTGTAACCCGAATGTAAGTTTGATTTTCCACGAAATCAATTTGTGTTCTACAGAGTATCCTTTCACGTGGATCCGAAGGATTCCAGCGATTCAACGAATCCTCTTACATTTCGGTGGAAATCTATTCGACGCAGACCCTTTCGGTTTTGAATGAAAAACGTGGGGGGACCCTCGTCATCCAGTTTCATTGGCGGACCGTGACGACTCTCTTCGACAAAAGAGGGATTTAAGAGGTTCAGAAGAACGTAGGGGGATCAAAGGTGAATCTCGCTCGGACTGGACGATTTTTGGGAAACGGTGATCAGTAGACTGTGGATCTTCACGCAAAATAAAAATTGTCTGCATCGATCGCAAGAAATAGAAACTCAATTGAATGTTATTTCTACCCTGAGGCACCACTAAAAATTTCTTTACCATTATTCCAAATATTGTTTACATTATTGAATACAATCGGTATCTAATCTATTACTAAACATTTAGGTGTTGTATACCGATGTCATGAAATTTCAAAAATTATAAGGAATGGAAATATTCTAGATCGGAAGGAATGTCCCAGTTAAAATAGCTCCGACTGCAAAGGGTTAATAGAGGAGAAGTCGTATATTGACATCGTCAATTTTGAAAATTTCTTCAAAGTTGAGTCAGTTATCTTATAAATGCATAAAGATCCGCAATCTAGTGATGAGAGCAGTGACGCGTTACCCTATGGGCAACTTGGCAAATGCCCGGGACCCCAAGCAAAAGGGGGGCCCGAACACAAACCAAGATCCAAGATTCAAATTCTCCGTTTTTCTCATAAAGTTATTTAGTTGGGGTTAGGGGCCCGAAGTTCTACTTTGCCCAAGGTCCCAACCAGTCATAACGCGCTACTGGATGAGAGTGTCTTGTTTGGACGAACATTGCTGCCTGCTATTTCGACAAGAGGCGTTGTTATCGGAGGTACTTTATTTGATCATCGAAGGACTATGTACAAGCTTCGAGGCTACTATTTACAAATAAATACAGAGGTTGGGCGCCGCTCTTTATTGCGGCGTCGTGTTCGTCTTTCTCGGCGATAGGAACTCTTTTACAGTCTGTTCGTTGCGCGTTTGAGCAAGAAGTTAGCTACTACTCTTATTACGTACAAAAATATCGTCCGTGAGAGTCTGTACAGTTTCTGCTTCGGCGAGTGACGCGACTATTACTTCTTATCTCTAACGAGGTTCTTTGTACACTTCTCCTGCAACGTTGCCGCGGTCTCCCGTTCATTTACAGTCGCCGCCATTTTTCTACGGCGCTCGCGTGCCTCGAAATCAATATTTTACATCGTGGTTAATTTACACTCTTCGTCGAATCGACCCTTTCAAAAAAGTCGCGCGACAGCTCGTTCGTAACATTGCTTCAACATTGTTCGAGCAATCCCTCGAAGCACCCGCGACCTTTTCCAGGACGGGAAATTCAACAATTTGTACAACGACAGTGGCGAAGATCCACGATTCTCTAGATCGTCAAAGTTAGCTCCGCGAGAGCTTATCCCTGAGTGAATAATCATCGATGAAACAGGATGAGCGTCGGCGATCAAACTTCTTCCACCTCGTCAGCTTTGGTCTTCCTGCACACCTTCAGCATGCCGACGATGACTACGAGAATGACGGCGGAGACGGAAGCGGCGAGGATGTCCCACGGATAGAGATCGGGCATGAAGTTGGTCTCGATCTTCTCAGCTTGAACCGAGGTGGGCCTGGTGTCGACCTCGATCGGGAAGCTGCCTGGTCCGTCGTTCGACGCGATCCTGACGAGGTACTTGGTGCCAGGGAGCAGAGAGATCTGCGCGGAATTGGTGTCGGCCACTTGGTTCCCCATCAGACCCCCAGTCTCCGGCTCCCAGGAGACCACGTAGGTCTCTCTGTTCCCCGATTGATCCCTGTCCACGTGATCGTTGTACGCGCTGCTGGTGGACGGCGTGTTGTCAGCTTCCAGCGAGTCGTCCGATCGATCGTCCTTCCTCCTGAAGAAGAACCTCCGGAAAATGTCCTCGGAGATCTTAGAGTCCTCCTGGCTCCGCCACTCGGCCAACACCTTCTCCCCGTACTTCTCCAGGAAGAACTGCCTCACACGATTGTTGAACCTGACCTGCTCCAGGGCCCTCTGCTTCTGCAACTGCGTCTGCACGTCCTTCCAAGAAATCGTCGCCTCGTACAGAGGACCCTCCTTCAACGACTCCAACTTCGGCACCCACTCCTGCCAACTGTAGTGCTTCACTCCGTCCTCCATCGCCACGATGATCCACGTGTCCGGTCGCAAATTCGGCACCCGCTCTCCTGGGTAGTAACCGTCCACCCTCCATTGTTTGTACAGCTTACGCATCACCACCGCGATGTCGAATTTGTCCAGGCTGATCGGCGATTTTTTAGGCGCAGAGAGCATCGATGGCAGATACTTCTCCTCCACCCTCGTCTTCCGGAACGTGCAGGCCGTCTGACAGGCTGGACACTGAAAAATGAAGATCGAATCAGGATCCGACGATGCTTTGCAGATACGACGAGATGGCTCCGTACCGAAATACAATACACCGGGGTCGTATAAACATACCGTTTACTTTTAGCTATTTCCGATCTTATTCAGATTTTCTAGATACATAGTTGGTCTACCGTACGTTTTCAGAACTTCCCAATTTTTATCTTTGGAACCTTTTTCTTAGGATCAAATCTCAAAAATTGAGATTGAATGCAATCTCATACTTCTTCTAATCTTTCCCATTTTTATCCTTTTTTTAGGATCCTTTTTTTAGGATCTAACCTCAATTTTCAAACAAACTGAAAAATTGGAATTCCCTACTTCTTCTAGCCTTTCAATTTTTATCCTCGGAGCCTTTTTTTAGGATCAAACCTCAAATTTGAACAAACTGAACAATTGGAACACAATTATTCTTGCCTTTTCAATTTTTATCTTTGGAACCATTGTAATAATACTAACTCAATTTGTATCAAAACTCAATTTTCAACAACCTGAAAAATTGGAATTGACTACTTCATCTAGCCTTTTTTTAGGATCGAACGTCAAATTTGAACACAGTTATTCTTGCCTTTTCAATTTTTATCTTTGGAACCATTGTAATAATACTAACTCAATTTGTATCAAAACTCAATTTTCAACAAACTGAAAAATTGGAATTCCCTACTTCCTCTAGCCTTTCAATGTTTATCCTTGGAGCTTTTTTTTAGGATCAAACCTCAATTTTTAACAAACTGAACAATTGGAACACAATTATTCTTGCCTTTTCAATTTTTATCTTTGGAACCTTTGTAATAATACTAACTCAATTAGTATCAAACCTCAATTTTCAACAAACTTAAAAATTGGTATTCCATCCCTTACTTCTTCTAGCCTTTCAATTTTTATCCTTGGAGCCTTTTTTAGCATCAAACCACAACTTTTAACAAATTAAAAATTGGTATACCATCTCCTACATCGTCTAGCCTTTCAATTTTTATCCTTGGATCCTTTTTTTTGGGATCAAACCTCAATTTTCAACACTGAGAAATTGGAATAAAATCTTCTAGTTCTCCTAATCTTTTCCATTTTTATCCTTGGAGCCTTGTTTTGTAATGATATTAAACCAATTAGTATCACGCCTCAATTTTCAACAAACTGAAAAATTGTAATACCATCCCCTAATAATTCTAACCTTTGTAAATTGTATCTTCGGAACCTGTTCTTAAATATTTAATATTTTTTCTAAATATTTAAATGCTGTTAAATATTTTCGATTTTTATTTGACTTAAAAGAATAGTATTCCCAATAGAATATATAATATTTTATATCGACAATCGAAAGCACGAAATAAAATATTTCTATCGTATGAATTTAGATCGTAAAAGAGAGAATAAAATATTTGATCATATTAATCTGGCTTGAAATGAAATGGGTCATGCTTTATGCAATTCTCATAAATGAATGAAATATGAACCATTATTTTCAGCGAAATATTTGAAAGAAAGATAATAAAATATTTCGAGACAAAATCCAAATATTTTTAATACTCTTCGAAGACAATACTATTTTGAAATATTACTTTAAAAACTTATTACATCAAATAAAATATTTTATTTTCAAAGTTGTACGCATACTTTAAAATAAACAGGCCTGTAAGAATCAAAGTTGTGTACTTAAATGTCGAATATGTACATTATCGCGTAAAATAAATAATACTTTGCAAAAACCAATACACAAAGTTGCACAAGTATTTCAAAAAATGCCTTTAAAAAATCCTAATAAAAAGGTTCCGAATCGATAAACTTGATCGAAACAATTTCAATCTATCGCGGCCTACAGAGACGGCTATACATACACGACAAAGTTTTTTTTCGATTATAAAACTTTTTCCTCGAGACATTTAGAAAAGGGGAGGCTCACAACGGAATCCTATGTACTTTGTTTTTTCCGTGCTTATCCGATCAAGGGTCCGCTGCAATTTCGCTTTTATTTTCTGAAGAAGTTTCAGTAGTTCCCGCGTTATCTCTTGCCATTATCAGTCGTTCGAAGGGTACATTAGTGACGCATAATTAACGATCTTCTCTAAAAGAGACATTTCGTTATCGAACGGAAATCGCGGCTAGGGACTGAGAGAGAACCGAAGGGAGCGTTCCTCCGGTGCTTCAATCCAAACATTCGCCGTAAAGCTAGTAGCTGCCCAAATATTTGAGAAAGATTCCTATCTCCGGAGGGTCGATACATCGAGAGAGTCTATACTCGAATGTTCCACGGTAAGAACAGGGCAGGTCGACCTTCCGTGAAAATCGACAGGTAGCTGTTTCTCAGGATTTTCCCTTACGTCGGAACTCTCCCCACATTCGAAAAAGGCTTTCTTTCTTCTTTCTGAACCGGTCGGGGATCTTCAACGATTACACTGTACCCTCCGGCAACGTCGCTCTTTCAAATGCTCGAAGTTAAGGGATTTTTCTTGCGCTTCATCGATTCGAATTTTCCGCCGGTTCGCTACGCCGCAGGATCCGATACGGAGAACTTTAACTCGATTTACCTGAGCGAACAGCCCACGGAATCCGAGAAGCATGTCGAGTTTCGTTCCGCGGAGCTTAAGTCGCAACTGCACCTGAGCGGTACTCCGATGGCGTCACACAGAGATCTAGCATCTTTTTTAATTCTCTAGTGAACAATTTTTTTAGTGAAAACTGCTGAAAATATCCATTGTCGCTCTGGTACGTCAATCGATTCAATTTCATGAGTTGATCTAATTAGACCAACAAGGGAGGTTATGTGGAATTAAAAAAAAGTATTATATTTTTTCTATCGCATTTTTCTAGTTGCCATTCATGTTAAGGGGGTGAGAATAACGAAAATTCTATTTTATTGAACATCTTCGAAACCATTAGGCCCAGATGAAAATTTCAAAATCCAATTTGTGCGTCTTTAAATTCGTTTAAAAAGATTAACCTTTTTTTATTACATTTTTTCATATGTTCAAGTTACCTAGGACTATGCATACAAATTTTTATGGAAAAATTGCAATGTTTGTTAGATGAAAAAATTTCGCAAAAAATTAGTTAACTTTTACCATATTTTTTAAACCACGTAAACGTGGCCCGGGGCCCGCAGTGGGACAAATCGATGAATTCTCTCAAAATCGAAGAACTTTCGATAGAAACGAGATAGAGCGATGATTTTATTTTTCAATTAAATCTGAAATATTCCAGAATATGGAAAAAATAGAGAGATTATTGTACGAACATTTTTTAACCTTGAAGATCTGTCTTAAACTTGTAGAATTTCTAGAAAATATTGTGATTCACCCAATGCCGGAGAGATTTTTTTTTCAACATGCTATACATCGTTTCCTGTAGATTTCGTCGCGCTGATTTCAAATCTGCTTGGAAAATTAGTCTACCGCGTCAGGATCTCGCAAAAAATCGATTTTTGTGAAATAAACCAATGAAATCATTTTCTCGTTTAAATGATTCGATAGCCCACTAGTTCGGTAATAATTAACATAAATAAAGTTAAATAACGTTCTTACGGGATATTCGTACTGGAATATTTTAGCTTAAATTTAAAAAAATCAACGCTCTATCTCGTTTCTATGAAAAGTTCTTTCATGTTGATACGGAATTGATCGGGTTGTCCCACATTGGAGCGTCGTCGGTCCACAAATTTCCTTGAAGCTCGGGTCCCGTTTCCCGTGTTTCCCATCTCGGTTACAAGCGGTTGAAAGGAACCCCTTTCCCCGCTTCCCGCGAACTGGTACGTACACCCTCCCCTAATCCAAAAGCCTGATTCACCCATAAATTTACTTACATGTAGATACTGGTCGCCCTCGCAAATGGTCCTGGTCTTCTCCCACCGGTTCTCGAGGGCCTCGCAGTATTGCCAGCACTGTAACACGGGAGTAGAAAGATAAGAAAAAAAAGAAATGAACACATGAAAGAATCGAGCGTGGCCAGAGGGAGGGTGGGTTTCATCGTTGAACAAAAAGCTCTTGCACGCACACGGGACGCACGAGTAAAAAGGACGATGGTACACGGGACTTCGAGGCGAGTCAGATGGGACGGGGAGGAGTGGGGTGGGGGCAAGAGAACGGCAAGCATGAGGGGGTTGGGGGGTGATGAAGAGGGACGCGCGGCTCGAGGAACGCGAAGAAGGAAAGGGAGAGAATAAGAACCATCGGCGGGACCGTTGAATCCAGCGATTTAAGCGGCTATGAGATGTGGGGGACGGGGAGGAGGAGGAGGAGGAGGTGGGCCAAGGGAGGAAAAAGGGTGAAGGCCAGGAAGAGGAGAGTAAAAAGGAAAACGAACAGAGAAGGAAGACGAAGGGGGGCGAGGCCGAATTAGCTCCAACCTGTTTCAGGCATAACAGGCACCGTCGTTGTTGTCTTCATATTTATTGGGGTACCGTCTCTCGTGGAGCCCTGTTTCTAGATTCTTTTTTCTTCCCTTCTCTTAGAGAGCCCCCTCTCCCTCCACCCCGCCGCCTGCCCTACCCTACTCTCGACGATCTTACTCTCTCTCCCTCTCTCTCCCTTTCTCTCTTCCCGATTATCCTTCATCACGGCGCGTTCCTTCTAAGCCCGGCTGCTTCGTAGAATCGCCGTAGGTCCCTTCTTTCGCGCTAATGACGTCTCCAAAAAAGCAACATCAGCGTCTAACAGCTTCGCGATAATTCCCCTCCAGGCACCCAGCTCCCTTTTTCCGACGGTTTTTTGGCGGGCCCGCGTAGATCGACTTAGAAGCGGAGCATGCCGTATGAAAATATTGCAGTCTAATGTACCGGGTGACTCATCGACCCCGTGTATGTACCCTTCACGGAACTCGAAACGATTACGAAAGGAACACCCATTGCACCGGGCTCAGCAGATCCAGGGCTACGCGACTAACAGTAATTACTGCATTGCTTACTGCATCACCTACATGTGTTCACACACGTACAATTATGTCTCCTAAATCCTCGCTATTTTCAATCGCCGCCATTTTGAATACTCGCACTTTGAATCCTCGCAACTCTGAATCCTCGCAATTTTGAATCCCCGCTATCTTGAATTCTTGTAATTCTCAATCCTCCCAATTTCGACTCCCCGCAATTCTAAATCCTCGCAATTTTGAATCCTTCCAACTTCGACTCCTCGCAATATTAAACCCTCCAAATATTAAACCCTCACAATATTAAACTCTTCCAATATTAATCCCTCACAATATTAAACCCTCCCAATATTAAACCATCACAATATTAAACCCTTCCAATATTAAATTCTCGCAATATTAAACCTTTACAATATGAAACTCTTCCAATATTAATCCCTCACAATATTAAACTCTTCCAATATTAATCCCTCCCAATATTCAACCCTTCCAATATTAAACCCTCACAATTATCAATCCTCCCAATATTAAACCCTTGCAATATTAAACCATCAACGTATTTAGACTTTATACAAAATATAAATTGTTTGCAAAATTGCAAAATATGAGAACCAAGTAGAATTTGTTTTCTCTCTTTTTAAGGGTCTCATTAAGTTGTAAGAAACGTGTTGATTGCCTTAAACTGTTTCAATCGTTACACAGTCTGAAATTACAGCCAGTTCTGTCAAAAATACGTTATGCTTCGCAGTCCAGTGGACTGCAGATTCCAACGTAAAATCAAAATTGTCTGACAATGAGTAAGTCAGCTGCACGAATTGAAATCAAAACGTATTTTCTCTTGAAATAAAAATATATTTTCTCTCCAAATAAAAATGTATTTTCTCTCGTAACAATTTTAATACGTCAGCGACAGTGTTTCATCATCTTTCCACTTATTCATTTCCGTCATAAACGGGCAAGATCCGCAGTCCAGTAATTCAGATTTATTCGATAAATTACTTTGATCTCGCAGAATTTTTATAATTGTTGATTGGACAAGCGTCATGCTACAGTGTCCACGACATAGTTAGCATAATCGCCAAGTGAAAAAATGAGTATGCAGTGCAAAGTTAGGCTTGCGGAGCAATCCCGAAGACGATTTCCTGCGGTAGCCTACATTCCCGGAATTAAAAGCCAGTGGATCCGTGCGTCAGTGCTGGCAATGAAGGAGTCCAGACCACCGCGATCCCCTTTTATCCAGTTTATTTCACTTTACGACAGCCCGGCCATTGATTTCCCGGACGAGGGGACGTCGTTTTTACGACCCTTCGCTGATCGTAATTCGATAACGGTACGATCATCATCGAACTCGATGAAATTTGATGGAACGACCAACACTGGCGACGTTCCCTCTCCCTCCCTTTCTCTTTGAACGATGCCTATTGAATCCCGAGACTCCTTGATTACGATCACCGTAGAACGATCACGATTATACGATCTCTGATATAATCGAATGGTACCTGCGTTGTTAATCGATCGCGATATTTTCTAGGAAAATGCTTGGCCGGCCTCCTCGTAGTAATCGTCGATCTATAATTATATGCATGTTGCAATTTCGAGTTCACAGGTGCTTCACACTTTTTTCCCCGACCCTTTCAAGGGCTATCTAACGAGCGACGATGTTTTTCTCTCGGCAAGGGTGAGGTGGTCAACGGAGTAAAGATATTTTTATTACAAGGGATGTGGTTAATTTAATGCTGGACGCGCTTTAGTCAAATGAATGAATTCAGATTTTTAATCATCGAGTACATAATAATGTCGTAAAAAGATTGTCGTAAAAATTGCGAACAACGTAAGTGAATTCAGTAAATTGTTTACTTTTGTGTCGGCGATGAATATTTCTTTTATATTGCTTTCTAATTGAGATCAAATCTTGATTTGAATTAAATGTGAACGTACGATAAATATACGTTTGCGTTGCTTTGTAGCAAATTATATTAGAAGCTCTAATTATGATATACATAAACTTCAAAAAGACAATGAAGATATTTCTTGCCTCAGTTATATTCAATTTTTACTGTAAAATATGTACTCTGCATATTTTTATTATGGAATGTACTCCAATCACCCGATCATACTAAATTCACATTACATAAAATTATAAATCTTGAATAAAAAAATAAAAAATTATAAATTATTATTAAACTATTAAATTGTATTACATAAAAAAAGTATCCGATTTTTAATGTCTCACGGTCCATCATTTGTTTACTCTCTAGAGTGAGAAAACAGCCACGAAAAATATGGAAAAGTCTAACCGATCGACATATAATATTACAGCAACATCTATAACATTCTGCAACTGTCTACGACTACAAAAATTAGGTAGAACTGAAACAACTCATTTAACAGAGTGAAACAGCTCGTTCCGCTTGCTCATTTCATCATTCTTACAGATTGCACTATATTAAAAAATGTAAGGTCAATTATGAACAACATAGCAAATTACTCAACGTCTCTGAGAACAACTGTCTTTATGTTATCGACCTTTCTTCACTCACACAACACACATACACATCCAGACGTTCCACAATTACGTCCTTACGAAAAGAAGAAACATAAGAATGTCCTTTTCAAAACTTGGATTAAATTTCTGAGGGTAGTTCGTTCGGTTACGACAAAGATTACCATCGCTTCGGAAGAATTGTCAAAGAAATCCTCAGTTGTGAATCACGAATAGAACAATTTCACTAAATGTTGCACAAAAAGATGACGGTCCCGCAAACCCTCGCAGATCCTATCGCGAAACGAAAATACAGATACTAAATTCTAAGGAAAACAACCATAAAGCACGTTCATTCGTAACGTGTCTCGAAGACTAGATAAGCGAGATCTCGGAATTCATTATAAGCGGATGGCGCGTCTACAAATTCTCGTCTCCGCCATTATCTTCCCCCCGAGTAGACCTCATCGCGCGCGGCTGGACGTGAAAGAAACACGCTTCGGAAACAATTTACCGTGTCTCCTCGACAGCAATCAGTCCCGATCCCGCCCCGTCCCGTCCCGTTTACGCCCGATTGTTCAAAGGATAATGAAACAATTACGTCCGCGAAAAGGGCGGTTCGAGGCGAGCGCAAGGATGCACCCCACCCAGAAATAATCGCCATTACCCGGGCGTAAGTTCGTCGTTCCCTTCGAAGGGGGTTCCCCGTCGCGACCTTCGTTAAGCCACCTCCGCGCGCGCGTCCGCCTCCTCAGAGAATCGTTATTCTAATGCGTCCTGGGGAAACGAGTCTCGAGGACCATCCCACCCCTCTGCCGCTCCCGCTCTCACTCCATCTCCTCTTTCCTTCTATTCCCCGGGCATAAATTTGAATGGATCATCGGGAACGATCCCTCCTCGATAATAGTCCGCGCGCGCGGAATGCATTCGTACTCGCGACTCGCGACTCGCTTCTATTTCCACCAAACTTTAAGTTGCTTTTACTCGCTTCAACCCCCTTTAGGTTGCTTCTACTCGGATCAAACCCCATTTAGATTGCTTCTCCTCGCTTCAAACCCACTTTAGATTACTTCTACTCACTTCAAACCCACTTTAGGTTGTTTCTACTCACTTCAGACCCACTTTAGCTCCAATCTGCTTTAGATTGCTGCTACTCGCTACAAACCCGCTTCAGATTGCTTCTTCTCGGATCAAACCCCATTTAGATTACTTCTACTCACTTTAAACCCACTTTAGGTTGCTTCTACTCGCTTCAACCCGCTTCAGATTGCTACTACTCGCTTCAGATTGCTTCTACTCGCTCCAAAACCCCCCTAGATTGCTTCTACTCGCTCCAAGACACCCCTTAGATTGCTTTTACTCGCTTTTAATCCCCTTCAGGTTGTTTCTACTCACTTCAAAATGCCTTTTAGGTTGCTTCTACTCGCTTCAAACCCCTTTCAGATTGCCTCTACTCGCTTGAAAGTCCTTTCAGGTTGCTCCTACTCGCTTTAAACCCCCTTCAGGTTGCTTCAACTCGCTTCGAATCCCCTTTATGTTGCTTATACACGTTCCCACCCTCCTTCCACCCGCTTGAGGTTGTTCCAACTCGCTTCAAACCTTTCCTCCAGGTTGCTCGTGCCCGCTTCAACCCGCTCCGCGACTCGACGCCTTCGCTCCCCGTGGGTGTACCGTCGCGCAAGATGGCATCGATTTCCCCCGAAATTAATGGACACCCCCCCGTTCGGCATACAGCAAATGAGCAACGCCCCGAGCGCATGCACGCGGTGCCATGCCGCACGCACACACCCATCGTGCGTGCACGTTAATCGTGATTCCCATCTGTCCATCTGCGTCGGCCTGGGGATGGGGTGGCGGTCGAGGGTGGAGCAGGGCGCGCGGGGACCACCATGATTTTCCACGGCGCCCCATAAAACCGACACCGGTGATTTATCGCCGACCGAAAGAGCAAGAGAGAGAAAGAGGAACACGGCCCTATCCGATTTCCAGACGATCGAATCGTCGCCTACTCTCTCGCTACGTGACCCCGAGAGGACTTTTCCCCAAGCTCTTCTCTTTTCCGGGATATTTGCGTGACACGTTTTGTTTATTGTTCCGACTGTGCTCACGGTGACTGTTCGCTTTTCCCCAGAGGAGAATTCGTGCGTTGGAGAGCGTTCATGCGAGGATTCACGTGTTTGTTTGTGGACCGGAGCGAGAGGAGAGCGAACGGGAAAGAGGGTCACGTTAAAGTTAGAAGTGTCGCGCTGGGTGCACGCGGCGCGACGAAAATCAGTGACGGGACGCAGCCGGTTCTCGTTCCGCTGCGGGGGAAAACGGTGGAGGGAAACGCGGCGCGGGCTTGCGGAATAGTCGGTTCAAGATGTTCCAGAGAAATGCGCCCGACCAGAGTTGTTCCCTGCTGGTCGATTTTTCGTGAGGTCGTTTACTTCTGAATTTAGCGCACCGATCCCGAAACGATTTAATAGAAATTTCACGAAAGTCTCCTGGTAATCGAGGCTCGATCAAACCATCGTCCATCAGAGATTGCTTTGAGAGATCATTGACTCTAATCAAGTGCTTCGATAATAGACTTTTAAAAATAAAAAAGATGCTCAGAGAATTCTAAAGACAAGTGCATCGAGACCAAGGAACTTTCGTGAAAATCCGACACGCGAGAAACCATTCACAGTTTGATCCTCTGAATCGTTCGATGTGTTTCTATCTTCTAACAATGAAAGGAAACTCTAGGAGGATCGATCAAAGGGATCGGACAGGATCTAACGAGAAATTGGCGGGACACTTACGACGCCGCAAGTGGTCTGCTGATGTCCCGAGTACCAGTCGCAATTTCCATCAGCGGTATGCTTCCGCAAGCACTGGGATCTGCACTGAGCGATCCTGACGATCGGTCCTAGATCGAAGCTCGCGGCGATCCCGACGCACCAGGTGAAAAAGAGGATCCTCGAGATCTCCATGCCGAAAGCAGAGTTACACTTTCCTCCGAGAATGCTTTTCGAAATCGTGCACAACACTGGTTCACTTTTCCGAAAGAAATCTGCACTGGCGAAACACACGATGATTGTCCATGCGAATGATGTGTCTCAGGGAATAGTCCGCATTGGTGTAAACAACGGTGTGGTGTGGCGAGCGCGTGGTACGAGGACGAGGAGCAGAAACGTGAGATCCGGTATCTCCGAAATTTCGAGCCGACTGCGACCCTTCCGAGGTCGGTACCTTCCTTATGTAGCCACGCGCCCCACCATTCGATTTTAGCTCGCCCCCTACCCCCTGAAGGCAGCGTAGCATCCCTTGTAATTATCCGTGGGCTGGAACCGTCCCTCGGCATATGGTCGGCCACGCTGCATCACCGTCCTTCTGCCCGAATTATTTCTCTGACGGAGATGTAGGCCAGCCACACCGCCCCGAAAGAGTTGCCGATTTTTTCCGAAGCATCCAAGGGGACAGGCCACCCTCAATTCACACGAATTTCACTCTTCCCGATTTTTCAAAACTATGGAAACTTGGCTGTTTACGCGAAATATGATTTTCAAGCTTGCTGGAAAAGTACGGTGAACCACAGTAATATTACGACACTTTTAAAAAGATTCTATACAGTGCAAACACATCTTGTCAATTATAATTTGGAAAAACTTGAATTCTGATGTAGATGTTGATAATATGAAATCTCAATTTTCAATGAAGTGAAAAATTGGAAAACTACCCATTACTCCTTCTAACCTTTTCGATTTTTATCTTTGGAACCTTTTTCTTAAGAACAAGCCCCAAAATTCAACAAACTTAAAAAGTGGAATACTAACCACTACTTCTTCTGACCTCGTCAATTTTCATTTTTGGAAATATTTTTTTACTGTCAAACATCAATTTTTAACAAACTGGAAGATTGAAAACACTACCCACTACTTCTTCTAACCTTTTCGATTTTTATCTTTGGAACCTTTTTTTAACATCAAGCCTCAAAATTCAATAAACTAAAAAATTGGAATACTAATCAATATTTCTTCTGATTTTCAATTATTATCTTTGGAACTTTTTTCAGTATCAAACCTCAACTTCCAACAAACTGAATAATTAGAATACCATCCTCTACTTCTTTTCTAGCATTTTTGATTTTTATCTTTGGTACCTTTTTTGGACAATATTTAACGAAATAAATATTTAAATACTATTCAATATTTCCGATTTTTCCAATTACAAATTCCAATTACAAATTGGAAAAATTTGAATTTTAATTTACCACTTACTTAATTTCAAAAGAAGCATTAAAGATGCTGAAGACTGCAATTTTTTCACAATTTTCAGTCCACAACTGAAATAAATCTAAGGATTTTTGCATTTTTCAATGCCTGTAGTTTTTTCAGCAACTACCGATTTTGATAAAATTTCAAGTGTGTATATTTAATCAAGAATTCTATGTACTGCGCGTATTCCAGACTCTGAGATTAGCTGTTGGTTACCAAGCAGAGATATTTGCAAGCTCTCGAGACGAAAAGAGGATAATCCGTTCGGAGCGTCGTTTGTCCGAACTGGCAAAGAATGGCAGAATTTCTGACAGAAAGAAGAATTTGGCCGAACCACAATTCTTGCAGAGGAAGGTCCATTCTACGGCCGGTAGGTATACACATTTTCATACAATTGATAGATGAATCTTTAAACACGGTTTTCTTGAAACTACATTTTCTGTTGCCACGACATCTCGAGTGCTTTTCGTATTTTTTAACGTACTAAAGCTGAAAATATTTTTAAAAATCGGTGGTCTGAATTTTATACGCCGTCATTTTGTAAATCGCCAAGATTTTTTAGTTATTTTTGTTGAGACTACAAGCAACATTTATACTGATTAAGATACTTCCATATTTTATTTTGGATCTGTAACACAATCTATAACTTATGCGATTTTGATTGTTTTTACTTGAAAAAGAAAAATTAATTTATGTACTCCAGATGCGCATAAATGTGTGTGCAAAATCCTAATGCCAAAAGTTTAATAGATCCTTCGAAAAGAATTCATAAACATTACTCAATGTTTTAAGCAAAATCTTAAAATTGCTTTGCAGTCATTGGTTACTCAATCTTTATATCTTAATAGATTTTTATTTAGACATCAATACTTTTTTAGGGACCCTAACTGTTATAATCAAAAAGAAAAAAAGTCATGGAATAGCAAGTATTTCATCGACTAAAATCGTATTGGTTACAAATAAGGATTATAAGTAACCGAAAATTTTGTCTCTTGTTGGTAAATGTTATCGTTGAGAGAAATTCATTTCGATCACTTATAACAGTTATCGACGGGAGAAGTTTATTTCGGTCGCTAATAACAGTTATTCGATGAGATAAATTTATTTCGATCGTTCATAACAGTTATCGATAACAGAAATTTATTTCGATCGTTCGTATGGGAAGTTCTTTGAACTGTGTCGGCGACTGCGACTCTCCGCGTCTCTTTCTTCCCATACGCTGTCCTTCCTTGCGCCCGAAACTTTCATCGTCAATTAAACCACTACAGTTCAAATTATATCGTGTTTGGTCGTTTTTAATCAGAAAAATGCCACGAATATATTGATGAAAGTTTCATAAAAAAATAAGTAATAATAAAAAAGATTAACGACGACTGCGACTCTCCACGTCGCATTAGATTACTAAAGTGGAGGGGATATTTACTCTGCGTTTATCTGCTATACCTTTTATGCGTTTATAGAGGATTTACTGTATATGCTTTTCGGAAAATTGTAAGCCGAACGCTTTATGCTCCTTCTCTAAGCAAGCTTTCTTCTGCAATTCTCTTCGCGCTAAGTGCTTGCATTTTTGTAAATCACAGCGTACATTCTTACCGTTAGCGTTTACGCCAACACTTTCGGCGATTTGTCTCGCAGTCAACCTCGAATTTGATGCTGTTCTCAATGTTGCACGTTTTTCACGGGCAGTTAAACTTTGTGGACGCCCAGAGCTCTTCTTTCTCACGTAATCTTCAGGTTTTTTTAACAAGCTCATAATAACTTTCCGGCATCTATTTACAATTTTTGATGTTCGTGTAATTCAATCTTGTTCTTCCTGTAACTTCAATATCGTATGTACTTCACATACACTTAGTTTTTTTTCACGACCCATTCTTAACACTTTAGTATGTTGTTAAATTAAATAAGCACGGAAGAAGCTAGTACCCACTTTATCAATTACATTTTGCAATGAATGTCTGCTCTTTAGTAACTTCTGCACAATTGACAAATGTAAAACTGCTATTTGTGCTATCATTTTGTCCCGCTTGTGTGTCCCAATATTTACGTTTCCATTTCGAAAATTCTATTGAAGTAAATATTGTGGATGATATTCAGTACATTGTACGTACAGTCATGTCAGAATATGTAGCCATATTAAAATATTATTTTTCAGTTTAATGTACCAAATGAGGAAAAATAGACGATGTGCTATCTTTCTGTCCCGCAGTGTATGTTAATTTACGATGGAAATTCCCTATGTAAAATCCACGATGTCTCTGCGACGTGATTTTCGTCTAAGATGTTAGAGAATAAAAGTGTAAAGAATATAGTGCGTTCAGAATTTCAATTTTGTGGGATTTCGTAGGTCGCACCAGGTTACCGGGTTAGCGGGTTAGCAGAGAAAGTCATACGAATCTGTAAATCACGTTCGCTAACAAGACCCATTCCCCCCCCCCCCCCGGAAGCGGTATAAAAAGCGTAATTGGAATTTTTACGGGTTCAAATTGCATTTGAGCTGTACGCGGAACGACAGAGGCGATCTCAAAGGAGACCACCGACGAAATCTTGTCCCTCGATTCCCATATTTTCTCCGGAAATTACGAGAGGGACGTGAAGGAGCGCGAGCATCGGTGCGTCACAAAGCGACACGATTTCACGATCGACCGGAGACGAAATTTAATTTGTCCCGCGAGCAGTCAATTTCGGGGCAATCTTCCTCTTCGGCCTTCTCTTTTCTCTCTCTCTCTCTCTCTCTTTCTCTCTCTCTCTTTCTCCCTCTGGTTCTCCTTCTGTCCACGTCTCTCCCCTCCCGTCGCAAAAGGTATACCACGTCGTCGGAGCTCATAAGACGTTCTGGACCATATGCCGGGGACCATACGGCACGTGGATAATTATAGTGAAACAGTACGCGGTCGTAATGCGAGGGTGGATTTTAACTCCGGCGTAGATAATATTCGCGACGACAGATTGTGTGCCGAGCATGCCGAGGAAATTAGGACCAACGTTAATCGCGAGGTTTGCGCTCGAGGGGAAACGGTTTCGATAATTGCGGAGGATTGTTGCCGGCGAGTCGGAAATTTTCAGCTCAAGTTTCTCGTTATGCACTTGCGCGCGATTATTATACCGCCCGGAGCCGGAACTAGAACCGTCCGGATAAAAACGGGTATATGTATATATATATCTGTTTTCCAGCGTCGTTAATTGAGCTCAACTTTGCTTATTGTACATCAACCGGAGACAATCCAACGGAATTACCAACTTTTAATACGGGTGGTTAATCGCCCGTTTAAACTCCACGGAAAATATTTCTTTAATACACTCTCGAGACAAGAAACTCCTTTTTACCGCGCTTATATTAGCTTGTCGAGTTGTCATTGTTGTTGTTGTTGTATGCGTTAAATCTTGTAATCGAATTTTAAACCACTTCCCGATGAGCTGGAGACTTGAAACTTTAAACATAGCTCAGAACTGAATGACAATGCAATATTAAAAAACAAATTTAAAAGAAAACTGTGCGTTCAGAAGAAACAAAATGTTAATATTAACCGTCACACCTCGTCGCGCGACGCTCGGTAGTACGTGATCGCGTTCAGCTATCCCCACTCCGCGCGCCAACGCTCCCTACTCCACTACGCGTTCCCACTCCGACTCGTTCCCGCTCGACTGACCCATTTCGCACCGAAGGAGCTCGGTCAGTGTGCTGTTCCGTTCATTCAGTTCCATTTCGGACAATTTCCATTATCCATATCTTGCGTTTCTATATCTTGCTATTTCATACCAGTATTACTATATCTTGCGTTACATTTAAGAAAGACTAAAAAGTAGGAAATAAAGAAATATATAAAAAACAACGTTTTAATACAAGAGGTTTTTAATAATCTACATATTTTGGTTGGCTACATAAGGGTTAAGGCTGAACTTTAGAAAACCCCCCCCCTTCCTTTCGACATACGTCATTCTATTCGTTTTGACATGCTGAACCCAAAATGTATGTGTCATCTTTGGCTGAAATGAATAGTTTTCGAGATATTCGTGAAAAACTGCAGTTACTACACATTGAATTTTGTGTACACGTGCACGTCCGTGCTGTGCCTGTGCGTCAGCATGATGCGACCGCTCGTCAACTGTTTCTACAAAATCCAATTGAATGGATTTAATTTTTTTTTATTTTTTTTTAAAGCCTAATTAAATTCCATCAATTGGCTTTTCGCTTAACTAAGGAATTTTCGGTAAGATATGAAGCTTTACATAATTATTTTTTTAAATAATAATATATATTATATTATATTGTATTATATATTCTATATTATATATTATTATTATAATATATTATTATATATTATATATTATTATTATAATATATTATTATATATTATATATTATTATTATAATATATTATTATATATTATATATTATTATTATAATATATTATTATATATTATATATTATTATTATTATATATTATTATTATAATATATTATTATATATTAATAGTAATATATTTGTAGAAACAGTTGACGAGCGGTCGCATCGTTCTGACGCACAGGCACAGCACGGACGTGCACGTATACACAAAATTCAATGTGTAGTAACTGCAGTTCTTCACGAATATCTCGAAAACTATTCATTTCAGCCAAAAATGACGCGTACATTTTGTGTTCAGCATGTCAAAACGAATAGAATGACATATGGTCACATGTCGAAAGGAAGGGGGGGGGGTTTCTAAAGTCTTACCAGGGCTAAAATGGTATTTCATTTGATCTGTATACATCTCCTGCAATTTTAAACATGCTAACCTTGAATTGTGCTGATATTTCGAAGGACAAGAGGCATTCTTCAGCAACTGGTAGAAACCTAGCAACGATTCCTGGCAAAAAGACAAATAATGAATGAATCATCAACAGCTCTAAGCCTCGTAAACGAAGAAGAGGATGGCCTCCTAAGCTCCGAGCTGCTGACACATTAATGCAGGACAGATCCGCTGATTCTTCGATCCCGAACAGGAATGTTCCCCAGAAAAATTGTTTCAGAGACGAATTGTTTCCTAGCAAGTTCTCGTGAAACGCTGTGGACGGTGCGGCTCGATGGTGTCGACGGTGGTCAAAGGAGCCGGTGAGCCATTAAAAGCAATTTCACGATCGATGAACGGGGGGGCCTGGTACGGAGTGCTACAGAGTGCAACAGAGCCGTTGGAATAGTAAAATCATCGCCACGCGAGTAACGCATCCGATCGTTGGTCGGCCGGTCCAGGTGTGAGAAAAGCCCCGGGGCACAATAAAATGTCACTCTCCATTGAGGGAGCGATCCGTCGCTCGGAGCGCCACCCCTAAACGTTGCCTAGATGAATGGCCTGTGCTCTATTCGTGGGCCTCTTTTCTATTGCTAGCGGGCACAAACGGGCGCGGATCACCGGGTTTCACGAGAGAGAAATAGAGAGAGGGAGAGGTCTCGCGCTTCGGCCGGGTCACAAGGAACCCGGGGGATGCAACTCGGCCCGTTTAACGTCACCGTATATTTCACCCCACAATCGGTACTGCGAGACAAATACCCTTATTTGTACACATCCTGTGCATTGTGACGCGTGTATCGAGCGCGGCGCTCACCTAGGGAGCACGGACCGACTTCCGGCGAATGCGTCTCCGCCTCCTTTTCTTCCCTTCTATCTCGGTCCTCGTTCCACCGTTTCTTTATCGAACCCCGGCCGCACACCGCCATCTCCGCCTCTTCCTTCGCCCTGTGTTCCACTTCTGCTCCTTTTTATTTTGCGCGCCCCGCCGAAGATGGTGGGTGGGGCGGGATCGTGTACCTGCCGGATGAAAACCATATTGGATCGTGCTACGAGACCTTTGATAATGCGTATCCCCCGGATCGCGATCATCCGACACCGATTCCCCGAGATCCTCTTCCATCGTCCACCTATATCCTTCCCCTCACCTCGCAACCCCTCCTGTCTCGCGACCGACAGGTACCGCAGATGGGGCACAGGACCCACCGGGGGCGGCGCCGACTAATTGCGCACAAATTTTTCCTGGACGTCCCATCGCAGCTCGGAAAAGACCCATTTTTCTCTACCGGAGAAGCGATTATCTGCTTCCTTTCAGGACGCTCCGGCGCACGGGATTATCCAACCCCGGAAGTGTATTCTAATAACAATCTTTTTTTCGATCAATGCTGGATTATGTTTCGGGGGTGCTACTCGATTCCGGAAGTTTCTCCTATTTTTCTGGGCGTTTTTCGTTTGATCCCTTCATATAATAATCGAAAGTTAAAACAGTTGCAAGATTAAGGGACTTTAAGCATATTGGTGTTTTTAACCCTCAACAGTCACCACTAAAAATTGCTGTATTATTATTTATAGTGTCTAATCAATTGTTACACATTTAGTATTGTACATCATATACGGAGTGTCCTGCTGGAGCGAGATCAGCAGGATATCTCGGAAGACGTTGTCGTTATCAAAGAGGTGTTCCTACAAAAGTTGTTTGGTATGACGGGCTACATTACATAGTATTCATTGTTTGCTTGTGGGTGGAGTGGTGGAGGACGTTTCAAGGTCACCTTGATTTTTTTAAATCGAACAGAAAAACAGAAATCAAATTTATAAAAGGACGAATGAATAGTGAACGTTGTATTGGAATGATAAATGAACAACTAAACACTTATGCTGTAAGAATTTCTGCAAATAAACAGATTTTACAACAAGATAATGTCAAGACATACTTTTCTTCAAAAATTATTCGTGTTTTGCGAGGAAAAAGCAGATTACAGCAACAACGCTCTCGTAATTTGCACAGCATGGAAGCTAGTCGCTTCGAGTGTTCGATACAGTTAGTGTTACGAATGAACTCGAATGGGGTTCGGTAAAGTTAGGGTTCCCTTTCAGACACCAGCGAAATATTCCACGGGAAACGTGACCATATTGCACGAAGATCAACATCCGCCGAGAAAATTCAATTCGACTGTCCGACACAGGCGACGAGACGACGTCGTCGTCTACTAGTTACTTTTCGTCCCCTCGAATCAAATATTTATCACCGATTACCGTTGCGGATGCGTCGCCCATGGTAAATATATCCGGCACGCGTCGCACGTGATACCAGAAACTCATTTAAAGCTTTCACACCGCGGAGAGAGATCGAGGGAGAATCCCGAGAGGGATCGACGATCCCGGATGAACATCGGCCGTTTCTGTATTCCCATCGTCGTCGGAGAAAATTCGGTACACGTTCCGGATGATGAGATCGATCTTCCCGTCGACTCCGGGGGTTGGTATCGCGCTGTGTAATGGAAACGTCAAAGGTTTATAGTTCCCGTTGTTTTGATACGATCGCCCCGCGAATAAGCTCACGTATGGCGCGGGAGAACCAGCATTTTTGGTCCCGTGAATGCTAATCAGCCTGAATCCCGTTTTCTCAATTTTCCTCTCGCCCTCGTGCACCGTTCAATATCCACCCTAGGCAGACAATATTCCACCGACCGTCGTAAATATTGCTGATTTACTCGCATCTTTACGAGTACCATGATTTCTTTCTTCATCTTCCTGTTCTTACTCGTATTTTACCACGTTTTTATTAGCTCGCTTTCTTGTCTGTCTGTCTCTCTGTTCGGTACAAATTTTGCAATTGCTTTTAAACTAACTTCCCGATGAGCTAGAGACTTGAAATTTTAATCATAGCTCAGAACTGGATGACAACGCAATATCTTTAAAAAGCCTATGCGTTCAGGAGATATACACTATTAAATTTAACCGTTACACCTCCCCGCGCGACGCTCGGTAGTACGTAATCGCGATCAGCGATCTCCACTCCGCGCGACAGCGCTCCCTACTCCACTATGCGTTCCCGACCTGACTAATCCCATTAAAAATGCACAATCACAAATTTCAGGACCATCTGTATGGGGCTAGTAAAATTTATTTTATACTTTTTAATCCGTTTTTTAAACGTGGTATTTTAAAAAATTTATTTTCATATTTCATTTCATTTTCAAATTAAGTTTTATAATTCATCGACGCACGTGGATTATTTTAATTCGTGTCGATTTAGAGGAACTAGAGTCATTTATGTACTGCACGACATAGTTGAAATGACCGTTGAAAAATCCAACTGTATAGTGTTTTCTGTACGTAGTTTCGCCATTATGTTTGTGTAATACGCGAGTAATTACGTGCATAATTAGAACGGTATACGCTGAATTGCTTGATGAAAACCCAGTGGTGTACCGTGAAACGCATTCATATATAATATTATAATTTAACCCTCTGATCCTCATTCATTCAGTTTCTAGCGAATTAATTACATGAACAGCTACTGCATCAGAAACAATGGAAAGATTCATGTGTGTACAAGAAGTGCCTTAATAAATATGTTTCATAAAATTGATAAATAATTATGATTGACACAGCGTATCAAAATTACTATTCATTCAAACAGTTTCTGGCGAATTAATTAAATGAACAGCTACTGCGTCGGGAACAATGGATAGATTAATGTGTGTCAAGAGAAGTGCCTCAACAAAGATATTCCAAAAAGTTGATAAATCATTATATGATTATAAAAAAGATCCACCGACCAGGGATCAACGTATTAGGTCCAAAAGTCGCCATTCGTTCATTCAGTTTCTGTAGAATTAATTAAACGAACAGCTACTGCGCAAGGAACAATGGAAAGATGGATGTGCTACAAGAAGCGCCTTAACAAATACATTCCACAAAATTGATAAATAATTGTACGACTATAAAGAAGGTCCACTGATCAGGGATCAACGTATTAGATCCAAAAGTCGCCATCCGTTCATTCAGTTTCTGGCGAATTAATTGAATGAACAGCTACTGCGTCGGGAACAATGGAAACATTGATGTGCTACAAGAAGCGCCTTAACAAATCCTCCCTTAATAATTATTGTATGATTATAAAAATGTTCCATCGATTAGGGATCAACGCATTTGGTCCAGATAAACGTTCCAAACAATTTGAATACCGGAACTGGTGCCCACGTAAATATTTCGGACAATTACACCCACCCAACGCCACTACAAAGATCTGCCCAACAATACTATGAAGCTGCAGCAACGATTCCCATCGTTCGCAGTTCCCGAGCAAACAATTTTGCGTCGCATTACGGTCAATAACACGGGCGTTTCCCAAGATCTCGCTAACCAGGGGCATTGTGCGGGTCGGCCCGAAGGTGTCGGTCCGGAGGTGCCGATGATCCAGGTCGAAACTGTCCAGTCGGGGACCGAAATCCTCTAGAGATTTCTGGCGACGCAATAGGTGCGAGGCACTGCGAGGTGTTTTCGTAGGACCGGTAATCCGTGGCCGTCACCCCGAGCATTCCTCGTCCCCTGAAGAAAGGGGGTCCCCATCTTCTTTCACCGCGCTATCGCCGCGCAACATCTCACGCACGATTCGTTCTCGTATTCCCGCGGCTGGTCTAGCCTCCGCGTTGTTTAACAGCCGTTAATCCCCGACTCGTGGGATTACGTGAGTCTCGATTTTCCGTCAGATTGCGTTCGTCAGGGACGAACAGGACCGGCGAGCACGCTTCATCCTCTCGCGATCGAACCTCGGACTCGTCGCCGCGTTCGTGAAACACTCTGATCCACGCTGTAGATCTTATCCGCCGCCGCTGTCGCCGAGTCTCCGAAAAGACGCCGTTCCCGAGCTACGAATCGAAAAAGGAAACGCGAGTAACAGTTGTCCAGCTGAAAAGGCTCGTGGGTGCGTCTTCACCTGAGGAGCCATTTCCAGATGGAACCTTGTGGGTTCAATCGCAATCTTTCGGATTGGGCGCACATTTTTCTTCGATCCTCGCGCATTTCTCATTTCCTAGAACACTGTAAAACTTAACTCTTTACACTCGAAGCTATTTTAACTGGAAAATCAAACATTTCTTCTACCCTAGAATATATTTTTATTCTACAGTGGGCGCACGAAGTATTCGTACGCCATTTAGAAACGAATAACTCTTTCAAAATTGAACACAACAGCTTCAGTTTTTCTTTCAGTCGTTAGGATTGGTTTGCCAGCTAATGTGTTACAGTTACGATTTTTTATTTTTTTATCTGTGCCTGTAACGAAAATTTCAAACACGTGTTTCGTAAATCTAACAATAAGTCAGTTATATGCATGCACAAAGTTTCATCGAAATCGATCGAGGTAATTATGAAATATAGTTAATTGAAAACAGCAAAAATTCAAAGATTTTTACATCTTACAATACCCACAGCTTTTTTATGCGCCAACCGATTTCAATGAAACTCTGTACATGTATGCAACTGACTTAGATTTACAAAATACATGTTTCCAATGTTCCTTTAGCTTTTCCTTCGCAATTGCGACCACCAACAATTTAAAAAAAAGAAATTATTTACACATTGACTAGTAAACTAATGCTTCCAACGCAACGTCTCGAAAAATAAACTCGAGCTGTTGGGTCCAATTTTGAAAAAGTTATTCGTTTTTAAAATGTGCACGAATACTTTGTACACCACTGTATGATTTTTTCATTGTATGTGTATGAAACTGGTATAATACCTCGTGCAGTACTTAAATGTTTAGCAATTGATTAAACACGAATAAATTTAATAATGTAAACAATATCTCGACGAATTTTTACTGGCGCCTCAGTCGCCATTCGAATGCTAAGTGTCAATTCGATTTTAAGTGTAAAGAAAGAACATTTAATTTTATTCAAATAAAATAATTACACATTTCAGTCTCGATATAAACTACATACAAAGCTATGAAGTGAAAAATATATGGCGCCATTTAAAAATCATCGATGACCTTCAAAAGACCTTGGAAACAATCAGAAGATTTTTATTATATCTTCATATTCGCATCCTTTGATTTTTCTCCATCAAAGACTGTTTCCTCGAGGACAAATTATTTATCGAAGTTCGGATAACGGACGCTCCACCGTACCTTGCGCCATTTAATTACGAATTCTGCGAACGTTTGTTCAGTACTTGATCTCCGATTCAGCTGATCGTTTCAGCTCAAACGTTTTCGAGTCGTCGGGTTACTCAAAGTTTGCTGTAGATCTCCGAGGTGCGAACGAGGTTCGCGTAGGATAAATGTCCCGGTGCATAACAAAAGGAGTTTGCTGATCGGATTGTCAAACGGCGGGGCGCTCGAAGTTGAACCCAGGGAGCTTATCTGTCCTGGAAAAATATTACGCTTCGTTTCGCTCGGCTTGCTTCGGCATAATCCCCGCGTGTGTCCGAGGGACTATTTTTCACAAATATTATTCCAGGACGTCATCCTGCGCACTCGTCTCTCCCGAGGAGCTATACAGTTCCGAGGTAATTATGGAAAACATCGCATGCGAAAATATCGGAAACCAGTTTCGTGCATCCCATTACATATCTTCTGTATACTATGCACATATTATATATACAAGGTGTTTCGTCTAAAACGGGACACCTAAATATCTCTTCAGGTTATTGTGATGAAAAAAAAAATTTTTTTATGTAATGTGCATGGTGTCAATGGACCGAGTTATCAAGGTCATCGATGTTTTTTTATATATAACTACATTTTTATTTTATTGCACCGTGTAACTAATCGAAAAATACATTCAGATATTTATAAAAACATGACCTTAAGCTAGATCTGAAGGTAAAACTTTAGTTTTCGAAGATTGAGGTCATTTCGAGGTCATGTCGCAATTGAGGTAAGAATTTGTAAAGATAAAACAAATTTCATGCAAATGTTCGGTCTATTACGAAATCTAAACATAAAGGAAAATGTATGTAAACATTCAGAATTCGAAAAACATTTGTTTCGCGCTAAAAATAGAAAGCACAAACGTTGCCACACGATTATCGATAATGAGGAAAAATTGAATTAACGATTAATTAAAAGCGTATTAGTGTCCTTTTCGTCCACAATCAATTTTCCACAAATACATGAATATTTCCAGAAATATTAGCAGTATTGATGATTAACTAAAAGTGTATTAGCGTCCTTTTCATCCGTAATCAATTTTCCACAAATACATAAATATTTCCAGAAATATTAGCAGGACGCCTTTGTCGGGAAAACTGAATAAAGTTGACGCAGCGAATCGGCGGCGAACTCGCAAGAAACGGTTCTCCTAATTACGTCGACCGTGTGATGGTCGGGGACCGCCGAAGTCGGAGCGGAGGCTTCCATTTCAGGAGGGATCAGCATCGACAGGCGTCAGCCAATTTCAATCGTACCGCGAAATTGCCAGGAATTATCATGAAAGGACACCTCTCGCGCACCACCTTTCCGTGTCTCCCCTTGCTTTTTTCACGAGCCGCTGAAAATCGGTTCGGTCGGTGAACGGGGGCGACAAAGCAGAAAATTTCGGCTGGCTGGTTGTGTCGTTTGCACGGGTAGCAGGCAGCACAGGCGGCGGGTGTGTGGCAGCTTTGAAAGCCAGTTTTCGCGTCAAATGCGCTGGCGACAAATTTTCATTGTCACCGGACCAGCATTAGTCCAGCTTTCCCCGTGGCGAGGCCTGTGAAGCAGAATAAGAGGAGACAGAGGAGGAGGAGGAGGAGAAGAAGAGGATGCCCGAGAAAGAGATTCCTTCAAACGAGTCCCCCGGGAGGACAGGTGGTAACCAGAGGATCCCCAAATCGCTATTGAGCACTTAGCCTTCTACCTTACCTCTCCAGGGGCTAGGTATCCACCAATATGTTACCGTGACAAATTCTCGAAACCGAAATTTATAACACCCGACCACTGCTGCTGCCTTCTCCCGTATCTGGCCGCCACGTCTGGCTTTATGACTCCCTGTCCACGAACCTAACGTTGTTCGTAGACAATCTTTCCTTTCCTTGCTTTCCCACTGCTACTGCTGCTGCCTCGGCCACGCACTTTTCATCATCGCGTAATCAAATATTCCTTCACCCAAAGTCTTCGTCAGTCCGCGTTACTCACCGGCCTTCTTCCTTATCTTCAGGATTCTCGCTCGTACTGCCATGGGAACATTGGAAATTATTCACTGGACAGTTACAGTCCGAAATGAGCATTTAGACAACGGATAAGAATCGTTTTCGGAGATTTTGCAGGGAGTTTCGAACTCTTTTTACCGGATATTTAGCGACGAATTGCAAGTTTTTTTATTTACTTGAAGGCACTCTGTAATTTGTTTTGCATTATTCGTGATACTTTTTTCTGTATTGTCAAATTTTTCTGATCGGTTTTGGTAAACAGCAAAAGAAATATTAACGAAGTTTTGGTCCTATTAACTGGACACGAGTTTGTGGCAATGAATTAATTTCTTTTACGCTGTAGCACAATAAAATCATAATTTAATTAGGTTGTTCCATATGAAATGTCCGATTTTAGAACGCAAATGTTCTCGTGCGTTTTGATCAAGAAATACTGTTACAGTTGACAGGTTCATTGTACGTCACTTTGAGGTACGAAGCTTACGATCCTCAATTACGATCTTCAATTACGATCTTCAATTTTAATTTACACATATAAATTTTCTTTTAAATAAATTTGATATCAACATCAATCAGTGCGATTGTCGCGTGCTCTTTTTGTATCTGCGGAAAAATAACATATTGAATGAATGGGTGGGTGCAATTTAAAACAGTAAAAAGGTTACAATGATGTAAGAGCGATAATCTATGAATTCTTCTCAGCTTATTAAAATTATTAAAGTAAGAATAAACTATTCCTGTGGCTCCAGTCACTTGCAATTAACAATGCAGTATTTGTTGATAGTAAAAATAACTACAAAATAGAGAATCTTGTAAATGAAGCATGTGAGTGACCAGAAAATTCAATGTCTTCCATAATACAATAAAGAAACGTGTGATTCTTTGATCAATCAGAAATAATTGCGGTTGTTTAATGTTACTGTTCAATATCGGACCTCTCAGTAAAGTCCCTAATATGTGTAGTACTTTGGAATAGCGTTGAAATATCACCAAATTATTTTTCAAGATCATATTTAAAGAAACGAGAAAAAGAATATACCTCATTTTATCAGGGATCCTAACTGTTACAGCCAAAAAGAAAAAAAGTCATCGAATAACAAGTATTTCACCGACTAAAATCGTATTGGTTACAAATAAGGATTATAAGTAACCGAAAATTTGTTCTCTTGTTGGTAAATGTTATCGTTGAGAGGACCATCAATCAAAGGATCACTAAAAAAAAGTAATTTTCCACTGATCGAGATTACGCACGTTCCCACAAAAGCTGCATTCAGATTTTCGTAAGTCGCGGCTCATCAACCGAGAGCGATACTCCCATTTTATTACAGCACTCGGTCGTAAAGAACATTTCACCGTGAACGCATTCGTTGTTGAAAGGCGCACCCTTTCCGAGACCGCAATGGTTCTTTATCAATGGAAAAATCAACGGGGCTGACATATCGACACCCAACGAGGACGTATCAATTCTCCGCTCCCTTGGTCGTCAAATTAACGATGCCCCCCACCCTTTTGTCGTTTCGGAGAGACCTTGGCTGCTGAAAAGAAATATTAACCCTTAGCACTCGAATGGTCACTCTGAGAGAAGCACCACTAAACATTTTATGTACCATTATTCAAACATTGTTATGTAAACAATTTAATAATGTATATTAAATACAATCGATCGATACAATCGATTACTCAACATTTAGGTATTGTACGAGATATTATACCAATTTCATATCCATGAAATTTCAAAAATCCTAGAAAATGGAAATATTCTAGATCGGAAGAAGTGCAAAGAGTTAAATAGTCTCGGCAGGATTCACCGAAGAAAATTAGTAGTTTTTTAAATTGAAAAAATTTAAAGAAAAATTTAAAAAACAGCGTCATTTTCAACGAAAAATTTAAACAATATTAAATAGTGTTTAATATTTCTCCGAGTATCATTACACACTTTTAAGAAAATATTTTAGAAGAGTTACGTTATCAATTTCTGCAATAAAAATCGATGTTTCGGACTCGTTAGGTTAGACTCTTCGTTGATTCGTCGACCTTGACTGCTGGAAAGTCGCGTGCTCTATCCGAGCAATTAAGGGGTGGGTCCTCGGCACGGGCGAAGATCTTTTTTTCTCCCCGCAAGCATCGTAAATCACGTGAAAGCGGACGTTGCCGCTCGGTTTTACGACGCCACTAACTCCGGAATCGGAATTTTCGGGGCTAATTCCGAAGCAGAAGAAGCGCCGGGCTTGCGGTGACTTCGCGGACAGTTTGCTCCTTGTAAATCAAAACGCTTTCCCTCGCCTTCGGAAGGATGAGAGGCATCATGGGATCGAGACGTACCGGGAACGTCCTTGCGACACGACTTTCAATTCACGACGGGTTTTTCCTCGTCGACGGGACAGTAGCAATTACCTAATTTACTGCGGCTGACTTTCGGTTCGCGGTGCGACCGAAACTGCGGTCCGACCGCTACTTTTTGCAGTCTCAGCCAGGGCGAGACCTTTGTCGAACGACTAGGAGGACCCTTCTGGCGCACCGCAACCGGAAACCCTTACTCGCTTCCTGCTGTGCTTCCTTCAATTAGCATTTTAGAAATCTTCAGGTGTTGGAAAGCTGGTTATCGAAGGTCGCGGGAGGTGAGAGTTTTGGGTAATGCTTCTCGTCGGAACAGTATTTATTGTAGTGGGTGTACAAAGTTTGGGTTGGCCAGAAAGTAAGGTGAAATGCCTTAAGCCTGGACAGCATTTTTTGCTACCTTCAATTTTATCAATTTAGATAAACAAAAATAATCTTTTAAGAGTTTTAACATAAAATTCAGATTTTGTAAAGTCATTTAAAATCACAAAATCATTGTTTAGATTAATATTTTAATTGTATTAACAAGAATAATTCTAACCTATAGTTGGACATATTAAATCCAATTGAAGCTAGTACCTGGAGCTAATACCTTAACATCGAACTTTATTAAATCTATAATAATCCAAATATCAAAATATTACTTTATATTAAATTCAAGAGACAATACACTTTTATTTTTATAGTCACTAATATCATGATTTTATTTAAATTTATATTAAATTTTTCTATCTATTCCGACACTAATTTTATAACAGAAGAAATTTTGAAGTAATTGCTTAAAATTTGAGGGACAAATATTATTAATCATTTAACTGGATTCGGTATTTTATGAAGAACCTGGAAAAAAATTATTTTCTCCTTCTTAGTGCATTTTAATATAAGCGTGGTTTTTGAAAAGTTTTTTTTATATATTTTTTACAATTAGAAAAAAATAAGACTGATTTCATAAGAAACGATTGTATAGATATCTTTAGTAGCGCACGTGTTAGGGAAATTTTAAATTAAAATATAATTTAGTAAATTTATTATAGAATTTAAGGTTAGGGTTATTAAATTGAAATATATATATCAGTAAAACTCTAAATAAAATTCGACAACATGTAGCTATGAAAATATCTAATGAAAATATCGCCCTAGCGAATCCCATTTTTGTATCATCAAGAAATGCGAACGGGAATCCCGCACCCTTGCAATCCTGAAAAAAGGAGTTTACTCCCATAAATTGCATTAATTTTTCGAACCATTCGAATTTGTTTTCATGGCTTTCTTCTGGTAAATACGTAAATCCTATACTCTGAAGCTCAATTTACGCATAAACTGAAATTATTTTGGATGATGACATACGGCGTTTTTCCTAGCAACCACAGATATTTCATACGTAGGCCAAAATCTAATATGTTCGCCGGGGACGAGCCCCATAAAGCAAAGCGCGCGGGAAAAAAGAGCGAGAGGGGGATGGGGTGGAGTGGAGGGGATGAGAACGCGTATTCAGAGCGCGAATGTTACGAAAAGCACCAGGCCAGCCCCTGTTCCTTCGGTGTATTAATTCTTTTTTTGCCACGTAGCCGGTGCAGCTCGCGCACCCGCGGTCACTTTTTGTCGAACACAATGGCCCACGGAGAAAGAATATCGTCCGATAATCTCGCATGCACATGGTTCCACGCGTGTTCGGCTCGTTCGGCTTTCAATGGGGCCCAGGGCCCGGGCCCCGGTCGTTTGGGCCCGCGTCGCCGCGCGGAACAACCGCAAGCGTGTGTTCGTTCTGGCCGGTAATTGCCGCCGAAAGGAGTGTTTCGCTAAGGCAGCTCGTAAAAAGCACGCGAAAGCTGCAAAAACCACGGGCCGGATCACGGGGCCTGATTGCCCCGAGACGGGTCGCCGTATTAAGCGATGGTCACCGATTTTTTTCTGTAATCAACGGGTTGCCCGGGACGATACTCGAGAAATTCGGCCCAGGAAAGCAGCTGGCCTGATGACCACGTTTAAATTATAATGACCCAGTTGGACAATCTCGTGAAACGGCCGATGCCTAATCGCTCGAATAGCGAAAATCGAGCCCGTGACTATCATCACCGGCTGTTCTACGATCGTCGCCGCTCCTTGATCACTTTCTGATATTAGGGTTGCCTTCGATTCTGCGTTCTCCTCTTCTTCTTCTATCTCGCCGAACTATATTATTTCGACCGAATCATTTTCTGTCTTTACTGCAACGAATTAGAATGCAATAAAAATATGATTGCTTCTCCAATCAGTTTAAGGGCTTACGCCACTTAGGTGGCGAAATGAGGTGGGCGAAATGACATCAAAGTTTACGAATTTTTTTCTCCGAAAATATGAATGTGACAATTTTTTTATTACGATATATGGTTAGGGCATAGGTTGAAGGTTATTCTTTAAAAATTTCACAAAACAATTTTTAAAAATGCCCGAGTTATCCGTTTTCTTGCATAGCTCCTCGGTCGAAACACGTGTAGACGGTGTCACGGATTGTGATGTCCTGGGTTATCTGAAATGAAAAAACTCGTGCTTTTCTTGTTCCTAGATAAATTATCTATCGTGTAGCATAGGGATTTTAAGAAAAAACCATTTTTGTACAAATGCGAGGAAAATGAAAATGAAAATTCAATTTTTACCCAAAAAATCAATAGTGACTGATGACTAAAGATTGATGATTGATCATCAACTACTAATACGCAATAGCTAATAAGCAATAGATAACGATTACTTAGAGCTGTGACTAATTATGTGGCATTTAGTTACCACTAACTAATCAAAAAGTTTTTGACTAATGACTATTTTTCTATGACTAACATTCAAAAAGGCTATTAGTAATTTTTAAATATTAGTTGATTATTGCCCCACTCTGCTACTAACATCCTTTCTAGATGATGACGCTTATTACTATCATCAAGTTTTCTTTGTATTTCTATTTGGAGTATGATAATTCTTTAAGTGATCTCTCCTATATCACGAAAAAATGTCGGAGCCCCGTGAATCTTTTCATGGATCTCAGACATTCTTCCACGCTACAAAAGAATCAAATCCGGTCCGGCGATTACCATGTTATTACAGATGTATAAAATTGATCTCGGGAATGATGAGGTCGAAAACGTTAGGGGTACATAACAGCTTCGGATCTCGATTTGAACATTGCCGAAATCGATTCCCTGCCTCGCACGGAATTAATTTAAACCACGATCGTCCATCACACGAACAGCATAAGGAACTCGTTTACCAGCGAGAAAGGACTATCGATCCTAAGAATTCCTAGGGCAAGCCTGGGACGAGGGCCACGGAGCGGTGTGGCGCGGAGGTCCGAGCCGCATTAAGGATACGGTGCTTATAAGCGGCGAAAATTGGCCCGGGTCTCGTCGCGATCATTATGCTCTGTGTTACAACATTCATAATTCGTAAATAACAGCGTTGGCGGAGGGCTCCGTGGGGGCGCTACGGCTCCGCGGGCGTTTAGCATATTTTATATAGACAAGGAAGGAAAGTCAAATGGGGAAACGGGATGGAAAGACAGTTAAATAGAACAGCGGATGGGAGACAGCTGCAACGATCGAGATTCAATCGAGATTCTTGCCTTTCTTCTTTTGTTCTTATTCGATCCGTGTCTTATCTTACGGATAACAGAATATCTAAGAGCGAAAGACTCGAGTGGATATCTTGAGAAACATTTTTGTCTAGCGTTTTATTACAATGTACTTCAACGTAGTTCATTTTAGTTCAATGTAGTTTAATGTAATTCAATATAGTTCATTTTAGATCAATGTACATCAATGTAGTTCATTCTAGTTCAATGTAGTTCATTGTGTGGTAAATGAGTGGGGGGGAAATAATAATAATAATGATATATAGTAGTTTAATATGAATAACACTTACATATAACTATTCTGATACATTAATAAAGGTTTCATTCAAACACGTGGCGTCCATACATTTATGCAACTCAAACATAACCTCTCACGACAAGCACTCCCTCTATATCCTTCTGGCATCTCACTCACTCACGCGCGCTCACACTTCCGTCTATACTCTATATTCTCAACTCTCACATACAATACAAACAATCACCACTCACACACATTGTACTTCAATGTTGTTCATCGTACTTCAATGCTGTTCAATGTACGTCAATGTGGTTCAATATAGTTCATTTTAGTTTAATGTAGTTCAATGTAATTCAATGTAATTCAGTGTAATTAAGTTAACTACATTGAACTTCATTGAACTAAAATGAATTATATTGAATTACATTGACGTACATTGAACTACAATGAACTATATTGAATTACATTGAATTACATTGAACTACATTAAACTAAAATGAACTATATTGAATTACATTAAACTGCATTGAACTATAAATTGAACTACTAATCCTTCTAACGTCTGAAAAGGAACTCAAGCTGTTGGTCCAATTTTGAAAAAGTAATTCGTTTTTTTAATGTGTACAAATACTTTGTACACCGACTGTAAGAGTAAAACTCACGCTGGTTGCTCTCGATAGTATCTCAAGTGACTGGAAAGGTGCGAGGGTGACTCTTAACATACATAGTGTTTTACCCTGAAACGGATTCCTAGCTGATGGCTCAAATTTCGTGGTTGTTCTGGAGTCCAGAGTTTGACGAGAACCAGGAAGCCAGACTCCAGGAAGCCGCAACGCGTTTCTACGACTGTGGAGATTGAAAAGAGTGGAGTGTCGACGATCTATCATCTGGACAAGAGCAGAAGCGTCGGTGCAGGTCAAAGTGGCCGTGAATTTTCGCCATTCGGGCCGGTTCTACCTCGGTGTTTGGGCCGGCTATTCTACCATGCGACCATATGGTTGCCGACGGCGGGGCCCCATTATTTCCTACAGGATCCGAGCGTCGAGCCACGCAGGACGTGAAGGGGAGAGGGGAAGGGAAGTTAGCTGGGCCCACCACGAAATTGCCCGAAAATTGGCCGCCGCTCTCGACCCGCCTCATTTTTTCCCGGATAATTTCATAATTTTAATTTGAATTTCAATACAATGCTCGCGCCCTGCCAATCACCGTGGAACAACGTCTCTCCGTGACTCTGCCGGTCTGTTCTCCTTCGAATTAACCCTTCAAGCCACGAGACCCACGCGATCCTTTTGCGCTTGTCTCCGATGCGAGGAACCCGGTGCGCGACATCCTCGCGAAACGTCCACCTTCCCGTCGAGCGGATAACGGGCCCCGATGTTATTATGGTAATCGGGATCGACGGATAAATTGATTAGCACTCTGATCGAGCTCTGCAATTTTTCTCGCTAAATTGTATATGTTATACATTGAACTACATTGAAGTACGTTAAATTATATTGAACTGCACTCATGTACATTGAAGTATATTGAATTATATTAAACTTTTATGCTGAAATATGAAACATTACATATACAGTAATATTAAAACAAAGTTTAAAAATGCTTTCGAACCTTGTTTCAAGTGGTACGGAGCAAGAAAGAATTATTATCAAGCCTGCTACAAAATGCTTTTTATACATATAGTTACCCATAATACAGTACAGACTTACCCCACCGTGATAGTACGGACTTGCCCCGTGTAGTAATATGTACGGGGCAAGATCATCTTAGTGTTCTTCTGAATAAATTTTAAGAAATACAATAAAAACGATTTATTTAATGTAAAACTACATCAATATTTGTTGTGCTTACCTAAAATAACAACACAGAATATATTAATAACTTGTAAATTATTGCAAGTTCAGGGTAACCTCAAAGTTGTACGTATACCTCGCACGTGACTGTTCGGCATTGGTTGATTTAAGCGAGGAAAACACCTTTATTCTTTGGCGACATCTATGTCGAATAGGTGTTCATACTAACTTATACTACATTAATAAATACAAGCTAGAGAAGTTTCGTTCATATTATAATAAAAATAATCAATTAACGGACTTGCCCCGTAGACGGACTTACTCCACTTTTTCCAATGTAATTTAGATTCTGACAAATTTTTTTTTTCTTTTTCCTCTTCCATTTTCACAAATGTGGTCAATCACAATGAGTGTGAATACAAAAAAATGTAGTTTTGTTTAATAAAAAAGAAATCTAGTTATTTTTTTTGTTGATAATGTTGTAATTCAAAGTTTATTTTAATTGTCTATAAGTTCGCGCTGTTCAAAATCGCCGCCAGAGGTGATTGAGATTCACCATTGATCGATATCGACCAACCAATCAGTAAACTGTTGTCAATATGTATGTCACTTCACGCTCTTACTTTTGGGTTAGCACATGGTTTCAGTTACATATCTGCCACCATGGATGGAAGTTTGTCTTTGCGTAACTCATAATTTTCGTTTAAAATGTTTTTTCCTTTTCTTACCGCAGCAAGTAAGTGTATTATTTTTTATTTGATCTTTTGGATCTACACGGCTGTATTATAATATCTTTGCCAAATTATAATTGTTTTGCATTATTTTTTGACGCAATAAATGTTCTTTGTGAAAATGATTCGCATAGGGATCGAAACGTCGAGATACATGATTAAATAATTGCACATTTGCTGTCGTTATGAATGATCGAACCTGGCGCCGAAATCATAAATTCTTAAATTCTTGTTTACTTCATTCCACTTTAATTGCAGAAAAAGAATCTAGAACCGGTTATTTAACCGCTCGTGGTAGGCTTACTGTCAATAACAAAATTTTACAAATAGATTCTGCTAGCGTAGGCAGCTGGTTAATGAACCATCCGAACGATCTCCGAGTTCTTGAAAATATCTTCTCTCATAGTATGTACGGAAACATAAGGTATACCTGAAGCCGATCCATCATTCTCACAATAGTTCCGAATGACGCCCCTCCCCGAACGAACCTAATCGATCATACGAAGCCAGGAGCTCGAAGGGCAAGCTCCGCTCCAAATTTCCCAATTGTCAGGTAGGTATAGGTGTTCGTATAGTCTCGCTAAGGGGTGAGAGCGATCACCATTGGACCGGTTTGCTTCGATTTCGATGCGCGGCAGGACACACGGATAATGGTATCAGATCACGTCAACTATTAATTACAGGCTGCGTATCAAACGTGTGTCCGATTCGCGGGATGAAACAAGAGGAAAGTCCGATCATTCCGTTTCGATCGTTCATTCGAACGTGCTAACGAGGCTGCGCCAAGCATTCAATTTACTTATCTCAGGCTCTTTAGTTCGAGATATCGCCTAATGAGTGGGGTCTTGTTCCGAACGAAACAATATTTAATCGACACGCAAAAGCATTTAAGGGGTTGGAACTGTATCAGCCACTCGAAATATCGATACAGAACATATTTGTTTCAGATGTTTTTACGAGAACCATACCACTATTCCCACTGTCCATCTCCTGTACAAACTATACATATAACCAGTTGCACTATTGTCTGCAAGATCGTTGCAAGATTAGGAAGAGAAAAGAGAACATTTTTAACCTTCAGTTACTCGCATTCCATTTCTTATACAACTACGTATTTACATGGAACTTTGGATGACTCCAACATAAATCAATTTTCATTGATTGATTTTTGTAGACGAATTTGAATGCAATGAAATTGCATTGCGTACAATGAGTGCATTGAGTGCAATGAAATAAACTCCTATTTTTAATGGGAATACTCTCTGTAGATCCAATCAAATAAAAATAGTACCGAAGTCTATCGAATTTTATATTCTGGCATTTTTTCAAAATTTCCATAAGCCATAAACGCATAAAGATCCGCACTTTAGAGATCAATAAGATGCGTAACTGCATATCGACCAGAGTTTCGTTAAAATCGCGCGGGGGAACAGCGCGGTAGAACGGGAAGGGTCGAGTGGGGAGACAAGTGGTTGGCGACTCTGCACCTGAAGGTCGGTCGAGTCCATCGCTGCGGCGGCAGGAGGACCATGCCTCCTGGGTCTCCACCTCCGCAACATTTCGAGCAGTTTGGGCCGCGCCTCGGAGGCGTAGGTATTTCTTCTTCAAGATAAACTCGGGCCCGCGTGCCATATGTCGGTGATCTTGAAAACCGTTTTCCGATTTCTCGCTGGCGGGACAGATGGCCACGCGCTCGGCTCGTGGATCCGCAGGAGGCCGCTCGAGTTTTCCGGCAGCTGATCCAGGAGGAGGAAGAGGCGATAGGAAAATTGCTTTCTGACGAAGCGCAGGCTCGCGACAATTTTTTCCTGCCGTTCCGACGCCGATCATGGGCCCATTATAGCGATCACGGAGCAAGACGTCGGTCTTCGGCGTTCTTCTCGGTAACACCGTGAAGCCGCGCGTCCTCTTTTTTCCTCCCGAGGCAATATCTTTTTACTGCACGTGTTTATGGGAGTTTTAGGAGCCGGCCGGTGTCGAAGCCGCCGAGACACTGGAAAGAAAACAAACGGTGTTCTTTGTAATAATTTTTGGAATCCCTGTCTGCCTCCTCTGCAAATAATACTGTATTGTTGCTGCTGTAAATTCGACCTGCCACGCTAGCCTTAGGATTTTCGCCGGGAAGCTGCGCACACCCTTTGTGTACCCAACGAATTAGAATCGTAATAAAACAAAGGGATGCGGCGCGGTTTTTCCTCTCGCAGTTTAATTAACAATATGCCTGTGGATATTTTATGGAACAATATGGAACGCGCGCTTCTCCATTATTCCCGAGGATGAATTTTTCATTGTTCGTCCCGATATCTATTCAAATAATTTATTCAATTGCAAAGAAAAGCGTCAAAGTTGCACCACCCTTTCTCTCGAATTTTTCATTGTTTGTCCTAATATTTACTTAAGTAATTTATTAAATTACAAAGAAAAGCATCAAAGTTGCCCCTCTCTCTCTCTCTCTCTCTCTCTCTCTCTCTCTCTCTCTCTCTCTCTCTCTCTCTCTCTCTCAAGTTTTTCATTGTTGGTCCTAATATCTATTTAAGTAATTTATTAAATTGCAATGAAAAGCGTCAAGGTTGCTCCTCTCTTTCCCACTCTCTCTCAAGTTTTTAATTGTTGATCCTAATATCTATTTAAGTAATTTATTAAATTGTAATGAAAAGCGTCGAAGTTGCCCCGCTCTCCCCCCCCCCCCTCTGTCTCTCTCTCAAGTTTTTCATCGTTGGTCCTAATATCCATTTAAGCAATTTATTAAACAGCAAGGAAACAACAACGCGCCGATATCTCTCGAGTTCTATTATAAGGTCCTCGCAAGCAATTATTTCCGTCGCGCGACGAGACGGCAGAGAGACGATAATTAATTAGTCAGCGATCCAGCAGTGCCCTATTAATCCGAGGGAAGTCTCCGAGGAAATCGTAAAATTACTCTCGGAGCCGAAGCCACAACGACGAAAAAATCCCGGCCTAACGAGTGAACGTTTATTATAAATCATAAAGATAATTATGTTAAGAGTCGGTAAACCGGCTCATTAGGTCGCGAAATATCTTGTCGCGTCCTTTTTTCTTTACCCGTCCTCTCCACGCTCCGGTAAAAAGGATCCCCAAGGCTATCTAGTCGAGGGGCAAAGGGAGAAGGCCCGACATAGAAAACAATTTAGACGGCGGATCCCGTGAGTCCGCCGCCTTAATTAGCTCCACCGAGAAGATTACCAATCAACAATCTGGGAATTACGACGCCGCGATTCCTAACTTACTCCTCGGTTCCAACTGTTTAACGACGATTTACCGAACTAGCTGGACTTCCTTGTCCACGACACTGTCTAACTCAGACTTTACCAAAATATTTAAATAATATGACTGGTCTAACACCAAATTAAAGAAAATGATCCAACTTAAAACATTGAATATTTAATATTAACAATACGATCGATATGAGGATATAATTATCATGGATGGCGAAACACTCACAACAAAGGAAAGTATTTTTGCGTCAATGTCAAAACAGTTTCTCAAGAACTGGCCTAATACAAAATAAAAAAAAATTATCGAACCTTTATTAGATTAGATTTAAGGATATATTTATAATTTATTAGATATAAGGATATAACTACTAAAGAGCATTATTTCGATCTACGATAATAATACTGAATCACAAACTTTGCAATAAGGGTTACTTTCCACCCCACGCAATAGATGCCTTTTTGTGCGGACCCTCTCTTTGCCCCATACATTTTCTTAAGGCTCGCTGTTTACACCTTTAGAGTTATACTTGGAAATGTTCCACCATACTGTCACCCTTATTGTTAGATTCTAACAGGGGAAGGACCCCAATGTCCGACTTCGATTTTGATAATTTTTTGTGAGATGATGGTATATGGATTCCTAATTATGTATACAAAATATTAAGTGTAGTTACTCAATAGTTTTAAAGATATAAACAATTAAAGTTTCATACCTGTAAATCATGCAACCTGCTTACACGGCTAAGGTATGAAACTTTAATTGTTTATATCTTTAAAACTGTTGAGTAACTACACCTAATATTTTGCATACATAATTAGGGATCCATATACAATCATCTGACAAAAAATTATCAAAATCGAAGTCGGACACTTGGGGTCTTTCCCTTGTAAGTTATCTTTTTGTAATGTTGGCATGCACTGTAATGTGCATGCTGCTAACAATCCCATGTGGGTTTTTATAGCTTAATAAAAAAAAGAGCATTACGTTTAGAATGTATTCACAACGAATGACGAACGCGTCACGAGACCAGGCCGCGGTGGAGGGGAGTAGCGTCGTGGAAGGGGAAGGTAGAGCTAGGACACAAGTTTTAATCGGCCGACTCTGCTCCAATGAGAAGAAGACAGGGAGAATCATTGCAAAAATGAGCTCCAGAGTATTAGGTTTATAGTTTATGGGTTGTTCCGGCGCGACCTCTACCTAACTGGGATACCATAGGCGTCAACGGACGTCCCTTAACCGTAAAAGGAGCTTACACACGCGTCCGATTCAATTAAGATTATAAACATTCCCTGCGAACTGATCCCCGAAACGTGTTCGCGACTTTCCGACGATTTCAGGTCGGACTTACATCAATCCCGGGTTCTCCTCCTCGTGGTCTCGGCGGTCATTTAATCAGGATTAACGTTATCTGGGGTGTCGCGAGGCATCGTCGTGAACAAACCGAAGCCGCACGGTTCCCCGTCCATGCTCCGCTAACTTCCTTTCGGATTACCTTGGATAAGCGGTATCCGCCGTCTCGAAAGCGGCAGAACGATTTTCTAAATAATCGGGCAACGTTATTTACTTAAGGATGACACGGCCGACCGGCGAACAAAATATTTCAAGTGACGAGTCGGCGAGATTCTATTCAAATATTAGCTGTCCGACCCCGAATCGTCGAAACCGAGCCAAAATCTCGAAACGTACCTCTCAATAACACAAAATTTTGTGGTAATTTGCAAAATTGGTTAGTTAGTAACATCAGATCGAACCAGTGCGCTGAAAACGTCAATATACTTTGTTAACAAATTGTCGATCGAGATAAAAGAAACAGGTACGGTCTCAATGTTTGCCAAAAGTTGGACAAAAATTTTATTTAAATAAAAATAGTGAACGTAAAAATAGGACGTTTGAGGGCGAACGCGCTTTTAACTACTGAAAAAGCCCATCTTTGCATTATCGAGACATAAGAAGGGGCATCGCGCACCCTAGCGATCCTAGAAACGAGAGTTTACATTCTCTTGATCGCTAAACGTTTCAAACTGAATAAAGATGTGTGCATTAAATACCGATACGAAACAACTTATTATTTACCAAATGAATTGATGCCGATTTTGCGGCCGGACAAAATCATTAGGATCGCTCGGGCCGGACGCAATCGCGATTTTCATCCACGGATCTTCCTTTTTTTTCGGCTTCCGGAGACCATAGACCGAGGAGAGGACACCGTAAACGGTTATCTGAAAGCGAAGGGGACGTTATACGACGGCCAGAAGTGTACCGCGTGTCCCTCATTTTTTTGAGCAATTCGAGGGTCCGCTGCCTACCTGCGACCTGGCCCATCGGGCCCTACAAAACCGTCTCTCTTTCCCTCCCCTCTCTTTCCCATCCCTACACTTTTGTCTTGCTCGATCCCGCTCTCGTCCCTTCTCCCTTTCGGATCCTTTTTCTTCGGAGGACGTGATCACGATCGAGCTTCGAGCGCGTAATAGAATTGAACAGTTTCCTTCGACCCTCGTGGCGAGATCGGTTTAAGGGGTGAACGAAATCCCTTGGAATCGTACACACGCACACACGACCGGGGTGGCAGGCACCCTTCACGCTTGTTACGCTGCCGCTTTCTTTTCAAAAAGAAGTTTTCGTGGTTGGTCGAGCGTCTGTTATTTTATTATGCCATTACCCTGCCTCGGGACGAGCCTGTCCGCTTCACACGGGAACCCAGGCAAGGCTTAATCGAGATTTTCATTCTTTATGCCACGTTGCCGGTAATGAACGAGACTGTCGACCGATGCTGTAGAACGGTTGAGTAGGACGTTGCAATTTGTGCAGCATTTAGACAGCTGTAAATTGTTTGCTGTAACAATTGGGTTACCGAGGAAGCAGGGGAATTCTCGTTTTTCCTGGATCTGACTGATGAAGGCTGAATGGGTCGGCTTTCGCGGAAGACCATCTTTTAGGCTACCTATAGTTGCAATCACGTGTATTGTACCTTAGATGAGGTATACAGAGAATCGAAATAATATTGGTACACTTTTTAAAGGACATTGTTTTTTAATATTGGAACATGGGACCTGGATATGCTTGAGATGTGAGAACGTTACCATGCAGATAATTATACGAGCGCCTATGTTACAGGGTGCGTTATTCCAGCTTTGTTTTGAAATCTCGAATTCCCGAAAATTAAATTGTGGAACACATAGAAAATACAAGTTAGAAGGTCCCGGTTTTTCGTCGATTTTTGCAGAGCGTTTCTTTAAAACTCCGAAGTGATTTCATGCCCACGGACAATTACAAGGGACCTATCTTAAAGTGCATTCTTCTAGCCTCGATTTGAGTCCACGGACGATCAAAAATTCGATCGGGAACACATAGAGAATACAATTTAAACATTTTCGATGTTTCGCCGATTTTTGTTGAATCTTTTTCTAACTGCAACATTATTTCCTGGTGACAGACAATTACAAGGGACCTAACTTAGAGCGCACTCTTCTAGCTTTGTTTTGAGACCTCGGATGCTCATAAATTCGATTGGGAACACAGAGGATACAATTCTCGATTTTCCGACGATTTTCGCGGAGCGTTTCTTTAAAACTCCAAAGTGATTTCATGCCCACAGCAATTACAAGGGACCTATCTTAAAGTGCATTCTTCTAGTCTCGATTTGAGACTTCGGACGCTCAAAAATACCATCGGGAACACATAGAAAATACAATTTGAAAATGTTTGATTTTTCGCCGACTTTTGCGGAATCTTTTTTAAAACTTGAAAGTGATTTCCTGGTGACAGACAATTATAAGAGGCCTAACTTAAATTGTATTCTTCTTTGGTGTAAATTTTCAATTTCTTGCCGATTTTTCCGAATCGTTATCAAACAAGTGATCGTGATCAAATAAATATTTATCGTACTTCTGTCCCTCGCACTGTGTGCAGACAATTGTGCAGAAAAATGATATTATCAGCAGAACGTCGCCCTGGAATTAGGGTACACCGATCAGAAAGAAAGACACGTCAAACCGCGGACGAAGTTAGTTCCCGGGCACGGCAACGAAGCTGTACCCGTATAATGAAATGAAGAGCTTCAGGAAAAGCCACTTCAGGCTGTTCGAACACGTGTCCAGAAGTTCGGGAAGCTGGTAAGAGGATTGCGAGAGCTTAGCAGGGTGCCGGATGGTAAGAACAAGTCGTCTTTCCAGGAACGTCGCGCTTTTCTATCGTCTTATCTGTTCGGGAATGGTTCGTTCAAACTCATGAATGCCGAGTGGTTTTGCGCCAGTTACGATTTACCGGACGAAAACGCGGAAACTGGTTGACTTTATGCTTCGGTGCATCATGAATAAATAGCGGATTCTATGCATTCATGACAACAATGAGTGGGTGAAACTTGAAACAGGAAAAACATTTTGAAAATGTAAAAACGAAAATGTAGAAGCTGTATTTTTCAAAATTTAACCATTTTACGATGATTGATTTAATAAAAATAAGTTCATAAGAAATGAGTGTATAGATATCTTGTCATTTGTATAAGGGAACATGTACGAGTTTCTTTTAACCACCTTGCCGCATCATTGTCTTAACTTACAGTTACAACGATTAAAACATCTTCATCCCGAAAAATGTCGTAAAAGAGAAAAGAAATTTTATGTTTTTTGTATAGTTACATTTATTTAAATGCTTAAACATTGATTGCAAGCGAATCGAATTTGATTTCATTGAAAAAGAAAGGCGTAACATTCATATTCCTTAGACTTTGTTTAAAATCTTTATCGCGAGTCTGACTCGTTGAAATACGGCCAAGGGGTAGGCTGCTCTCGGTAGGATTAGTGTTAACTTTGAAGCAACGCTAGAATACTTTTGGCTACAAAAAGCGGGTTTCCAGACCATAGCGCGGCGGCATGCTAGGGAGGACGGCACGGCCGACGAATAATAAAGTCGAGGGGAAGATGTTCTCTTCGTGGAAATTCCTTATCTCGGGGACGTTCATCTTCCGACCAGTGGCGGAGCCAGCCGAGACAAAGACACTTAATATGTCTGGACACGTTATTCGAATATTAATACGGGGCCTCCGAAAACACCCTGGTGACAATCGATCGTCGCCCGGGATGGTGGAACGAGAAAAATCGGCGTGCCAACGGCCGACGTAAGAGGACACTTCCTGATCCTCGACCGGTGATAATTCTTCCCGACATCGACGCTTCGGCCAGGCCAGAAACGTCTTCGAGTTACAGGGTTTGTTTCACCACCTCCGCCCCTCACCACCACGCCGTTTTATTTTGAGTCGAAAACTCGAGATGTTTCGGTACACCCGCCCCCTCCCCCCGCCCCCTCCAACCCCCCTCATCCGGCCCTCACCTCCCCGGGGGACTCCAGAATAATTCTGTGGTTGTCAGGAAAAACGTCGCATGTCACAATTTCAAAGAATTTCAGTTTATCAGTTAATTAAGCTTTACAATATAGGATTCACGTATTCACCAGAAAAAAATTATGAAAACAAATTCGAAAGGCTGAAAAAATAATGCAATTTACACCGATGTCCTATGTGCAATTCGTACGCATAAGGCGAAACAACATAAGTCCTCAATATTTTGAGATTACGACGATTACCTCGATTCTTGATTGATGATTCCCGCGATTGTTGTGAGAACCTCGGGGGTATCGAGTCTCAGGAAACGAAATGGTACTACGTTTTTTACGTATGCCGAACATAGATTTCTTGGATAACTTTTCCAAGTGTAGACGACGATCAATTCGAATAATTTAGCCCTCCATGTAACTCTTCAAAAATTAAATAGCGTTCTTTTAAACTAATTTTTACAAACGCTTCTTTCAGTATTGCAAGAGGTATTTCTAAGCTAACGAACTTGACCGTATTTTGTTTGATCTCGCAACTTTTTACGGCCATAGGAACTTGGCTCCTGTTTACAAGATGTTTTTGTTAGGTTAAGTATACTCTATATTCTTATTTTACCAAAAATAGCACAGTATTTCATTGTACAAGTGATTCAACAAAGTGTGTTCAAATACTTTCGTGGTTCACTTGTACTAATTGGTACAGATTGTACTAATTGTAAGTAAGAATAAGTTGGTCGGCCCGGCCTACCGCAGTCCCTACCACGCATCAAAGTCTCCGGGAAGAACGCGGGAGCGGTAGCTGTCACTGCAGCGATGAAGACAACCATACGTTCCGTGGATTCAGCAGCCGTCAGGGCGCATTATCGCATCCTCGTGGAGCCCGACAAATCACAGTGGGTGCTCAACCAAATGACTTGCAGCCTCTTACGAAACTGAAATAGGGGCTGGATGGACCCTCGAGCTGTTCGAGAGGCACTTCGTTCCTCTCCGGCTGATACGATGCCACGCTCTCGAGGCGGATCCGCTCAGAAAAACCGTGTCCTTACGTTGCAACTAGAGGAGCCTCCTCTGACGTGTAATTATCGTCAGCGCGTAATCACCTTAAAATAATGGGTTAGGAGAAGCGGTGACTTTTTGTTCGACCTTGATGGAACTCGGGGGCGGCCGTGCCAGACCTGCAGCGTCGCAATGATTCGACTGTCCTCGGCTGCCTGATATCGAGGATGCCAACAGCAAATATACTCGATGATGAAACTCAAACAGATTAACCGTTCTTCACTGAAGGTGGTCGAAATGATAAGGCACCTCAAGGTTTTTAACAATGAACATTCATTTGTACATATACACACGTAGAAAGTGAATATACCACAAAATAAGGTACTAACTTTTATAATAATTAAATCTAGTCTAGAGATAACTACTTCACATTATTTTGTAAACATAACAAGGATGTGTCTATCCAAATTTTTGGCCATTTTCCCAATAGTATGTACCCCAAGGAATAAATTTGGTGAATCATTCCTCAGGGAAGCATCTTTACAATCTTAATTATCGCAAATTAAGAATATCAGAACCCGCCATTTTGTCGGGTCCCGTAAATCAAGTGTTAAATGAATCGCACCCCCAAACACAATAATTTTTATGCGTTAACCGATTTCAATTGAAACTTTGTACATGTACATTAAATTTCAATTACAGTCCCAGATAAAAAGTTTAAAAACAACACCGCGCCATGTTTTTAATCAACGTTAAATGCAAACATTTGAAAAACTGTTTCAACGATACTCGCGAATCGCGATCCTCCAACACCATCTGCTCTGGAGCCTCTTACATTGTTAAATTATAATAGGATCTAGGTTTTTCGTTTACTGGGGTTTCGGAAAGCGATTCGAAGAAGAGACAGCATGCCTCTATGTGATTTGCGGCGACAAAATAGCTGAAAGTTCGATCAGCGGAACCTTCGAAGCCCACTTTCCTCGGTCGCCCCGAGCGACTCGTCCGAAATCCACGGAACCGTGGTCCGTTTTTTCTTGGCTGTGATGAAAAGGTGAATTGATGCACCTCGGGCTTATGGCTCATGCTCGTGGGCCGTCGGCTTCGCGGGCATCTGCGTCAAAGAATTCATTCGGCCGGCAAAGGGCTTTTTAAAGCACGCCTGCCGCTTTAATGTTGATTTTTTGACTTAACGCGAGCGTGTCCGCTCCGCTACCGTTCTACGTTGCATCCTCGCGTGGAATTCCGCCCAGCTGCACGTGCGTCAACATCCCTTACCGCTTAATACGCAACGCACACAATAAATTATTTATAAACAGGACTTCGGGATTCGTATCGAGGCGGTGCGTCGGGATTCTGCGTGCCAGACTTCCTGTCAGTTCCCGCAATCATGCTGGAATAGTTCGATCGCCAATTCATTTACAAATAACAAGTTATTTGTTATTTGGACATTGAAATGAAAAGCAAAAATAATTATTTATTATTTGAGCAAGTCTAAATGAATTATTTCAAATAATAAAGTTAATTGTTATTTACAAATACAATTTCAATTATTATTTGTATCGACAAATAATAAATTAAATTTTTTTTATGACCACTGACGCCTGACCACTGGTGGTATACTTGAAAAGGTTGCTATAGCAGACAAAAAACGCGTACGTATTTCATTGTATATACAAAATACTAGAAATAAGAAAAGACCAAAAACTATTCATTTGATTTTCACCTTATGGATAGATTTGCTCCATTTGGGATTAATCACTCAGTATATAGATTCAAGTTTGTAAAAATAATAGAGAATCGTTCCTTTGCGACACAAATATCGATTGTACCAAGCCAGCGTATTCCCACTGTTTTATTTAACACAGTTCTGTTCAGACGTAGGTACTTTTGTATTATGCTTCTTATATTACAATTGTGTTCGTAATAAATTTTATTCGTTAAATGATCTTTGAGTTGTTTGATTAAAGTATATTTAAAATCTCCCACACATCTCAATCCAAATGATAAATAATGTTTTATTTGCAAATAAGAAATAATAAATAGATCACTTTTTAAATTATTTAAATCACTTTCATTTAAATAAAAAGTTTAGTTATTATTTGCAATTAAAATAACACGTTTATTTATTATTTAAAATAAAATTTGCCCAACACTGGTAGAATACAATCTTGCAATTTGTCCATTGAGCTTGAAGTTGTTGAGACTTCGACTTTTTCAGAAGATCAAACAGTTAGAGTACTTAGCAGATATGTACAGGGTGTAAAAAATTATATTAACTTTGATCTTGAATTTCAAGGTGAGATGGTCAACAAAAAATCTTTCTTTTTTATTGCATTTAATTTAATATTGCACTTTTGTACTTTTGTAATATTGTCTTTTGTACGTCCATTTTAGATCTGAAAGTCTCACGTCCTAAAATGACGTCTTTTTCGAGATGTCGTTTTTACGTCTCAAACAAGACGTCTCAAAGACGCCTTCCTTCAGACTAAATAACTTGAATTTTCTGGGGATGTTACGATAGGGACGAATTTACTGTACGACAACTGAAATACTAGTTTTTAATTTTGTTATTTCTTGGAATGACAAAAAAATTGATTTTAAAAATATAAATTATTACAAACATATGGGTGTAAATCTTGATTTCTCACGATTTGAACCACTCGAGTCGGTTACAGATTAATAAGACAGTCTATTTATCGTTTTGTCACATAATGTACGCATGAAGGTGATTAGGTCTATCAACTTCGTATACACAATTGAAAATTATACCATTGTTTGTGCTTATCCCAACCAGAACGGTTACAAACTATTTTCTGTCGATTTCACCTTCGTCCACAATACGACAACTTAAAAGACTATTAACATTTAGATGTAACACTTTTTACACACAGTATATAATAATATTAAAAAACGAAACACAGTATATATACCAGGGCCCATAACTGTTATAACCAAAAAGAAAAAATGTCATGGAATAACAAGTATTTCATCGACCAAAAACGTATTGGTTACAAATAAGGATTATAAGTAACCGAAAATTTTGTTTCTCTTGTTGGTAAATGTTATCGTTGAGAGAAATTCATTTCGATCACTTATAACAGTTATCGATGGGAGAAGTTTATTTAGATCGCTCATAACAGTTATTGATGAAGGAAATTTGTAATAGTTATTATTAAATAGTACAACTTTCAAATGATAGACAATCAATTATTTCATAAATTTTTTATTCATAAAATTAATTGCTACAATCAAAATTTAATGTGACAAACAAACAGATTTTGAGTTGTTCTTATGGTCTGTTGATTCGTCTTGTATGAAACCTTCCCAATGAATTTTACAGGCTTGTTCCATTCGAAAAAAGTAGACAACTCAATAATTAAATAAGCAACCGAAATGAGTTTTCTCATCAATTTTGAACAAGTGAAAAGAGCAATTCAATCATTGATAATTGTTATGAGCGATAGAAATTTTCTCTCATTGATAACAGTTATGAGCGATCGAACAGTTTCTTTTCATCGATAACAGTTATCGAAGACGATCCAATTTTTTGGACACTAATAAATGTTAGTTGTAACCAAAAAGTATAAAAATCGATATTTTTTAATTTCATATCTTGTTCTTCGAATTTTTTTCTTTATATTTTGTGTAGATTATCTTAAATTTCAATAATAATCAACTTTTATTTTTGGTCCCTGATATATACGCATCATTTCGCAAGTTTTAAAGTAACTGGAACCGTATTACACTCTACAAACATCGTCAATTTATTTACACGGTCTTTTAACTATTATTAACATAAACTGCGAATCTTTATGCATTTAAAGCAGTAGAGAGATGAAATCTATTTAACGACATTTATATTAGTTATATTGATATTTATATCAGCTCATTAAAGTCATGGAATAAAGAAAAGAAAATGTCCGCTTGACTCCGCTCTTTTGTAACTGAAGGAAACAATTTTTATTTTGCATAAAGGTCCGCAGTGTACTAACTATTGATCATATTAATTCGTCGACAGTTACTGATAGCTGTAGAAACCATATACTGTTTGCGTCGACAAATCCGAATACGATCAAATAAGTCACTTAATTGTATTAAGTATTTCTACAATAACACACACACGCTCAGAACGCGCTCAGTTACTTGTAACAAAGACGGTAACAAAGTCCCCCACGATTCCCTAATCAGTTCTTACAAGTTAGAAGCTGTCGGGAGATAGTATACAACTACAAAATGCAACTGCGTTCACTCTTCCAAACTTTCCTCGACACGTAAAATATGTACATATTAATAAATCGTATCTCTCGAGTAAAGGGCTGGCTTACAAAATAGGTGAATTCTCGAGCGATACGCCTGTCATCAATTATTTCGTATCACTCTAGCATAACTATGATATAACAACATTTCCGGATCTATCTCGACGAGCCTAACGATGTGGAATGTTGTAAAAGTAATATTTTACTGTGAAAATTCGCCTATTTCCAGCACCGTCCTTTGGAATCGGCTCGAATGGCTCGATCCTCGAAGATCGATATTCGTTGATCTCTCGGTCTTAAATCTGATTCTCGTTGTTCTGAGCGGTTGTTAATTGGACACTGGACGCAACGGCGAACTTATTGTTAGAAGCGAAATCCATAGCGGTGACCGACGATGGTTGCTTGCTGGCCTCGTTGTTATTCGTTGCGCCCGCTTGTTCCGTAGTCTTGTCTCTGGGCCGATCTGTCGCCTCGGCGGACGTGTTCTCCTCCCTTTCCAGGTCCACGTAATAAACGTACCTCGCAACGTAGCAGAGCAACAGCATCTCGATTAGCATCAGCGCATTGTAGGTTACTGAAATCGTTCGGGAGAAAGTAACAGTTCTTGTTCGCTTTATCTCAGCTCGTATGGAAATGTTATAGGGCGGGCCTGACGTTTCACGTGCTAGACTCGGTTCTCAAGTGCACGGAATTTCAAATTGGAACGTGAACATAATACATACGGCTGGGTCAACCGGTCAACATCTCAAGGGATCAGTTCGGTCAGAAGATTTCAAGAGGCTCTAGTTTCATCTAATAAGGTGGAGAGAGGTAAGTCCGTCTACGGGGCAAGTCCGTTAATTGGTTATTTTTATTATAACAGGATTTAAATTTCTCCAGCTTGTATTTATTAATGTAGTATAAGTTAGTATGAACTATTCTACATAGATGTCGCCCAAGAATAAGGGGATAGGACAATCACGTGACAAAACTAGCAAACAACAAGAATCTAACTAGATTTTGGGTCGAAACATGGGTTTGCGACCCGCGGCTTTTTGTCCTTATTCGAGCAGATTTTGGGCTGGGTGAGGGCTCATTCTACAGAGGAAGGTTAGTAACATTTTGATTCCTCTATTCAGCTCGTGGGGGGTCCAACTAACTGGTGACCATTACTTTTTACACACGCTATACCACTGTGGCGTCTGTTAGTTACGAAAAGCAGGTTTTGTGAAAATAGAATAACCAAAAAAGACAGAAATAAAAATCACAGTAAAGTTGTCGAGCCTTGGTGACGGTAACAAAGAAAAAACAAAATCTTAATTTGAATATTCGAGATTCGAGATTTCGACCTTGACAAATTTTAAATGACTAGAAGTCCGGCGTCATTGAAAGTTAAAGTGTGGCTACACTGAGAGTTTTTGTAAGCGAAAGGAATGTCGGTGTTCGTGGCGGAAAGCGAGATCGCTTTGAAATCGAACCGTCGAGGAAGAAGAAGAAGAAGAAGAATTGAAAAGAATCTTCGGAAGCTAAACCACAGGTTGATCAATGGATCTCGGCCGAGTATTACGCGCGAGCTGTTGACAATGGGTCTTATTAAAATACGAAAAGGCGTGCGAAGACTGAAAAGAAAGTTCGCGACTCGTCGCCTGTTATTATTATTATTATTATTATTATCATTATGATTGTTATTCTTTTCTTCGAGTCTCACGGAAAGAAACGGAAAGGATTACCATTCGCGTAGATCTGCGGCGTAATTGGCGGATTGCATGGAAACAGGCCCGTTTGCGGCAAACTCTTCACAATGAACGCCTGCAGCTTCGAGAACAGCAGCACCATCTGGGATACCGCGGCTCTGCGGTGCAGTTTCGCCTCTGTGAAAATGACCGCAGGTCAGAAACGTATATATCCATTAACACTATGGGGGCGAGGGACAATGGGGGCTTTCCACGACCATGGAAATTGCTTCCTGTCCCGCGTTACTTGTGTGGTCCTCTGGGATAATCGCTAGGCGTTCGGTTCCCCGGTACTCTGTTCTTACTTTCTCCGCCTCGGAATCATGTTCCCCGGAATGTTTAACCAACGGAATCGAATTTGTACGCTCGCCACACCGCCGCGCCGTACCTCGCCGTTCAAACGCGGGAAATCGACTGTTTATGCTAATTCGTTAACGACCGCCGAAAACCTAACCGGTAAACTGCAGCGTTCCACCGCAATTACCTGCCAATCTTCATTTCCCATTCAAGCTAGCGCAATTTTACTGTGACTCCCGTTAAACCTTTGCACTCGCAGTTTTTTTAACACTAATTTAACAATTTAACACTTCTACGACCGGTCAAATGATCGATTTCACATTGTTTATTTCTTAATTACTGAAATTATAAAGACGCTTTCATTAGAAATCATTGTTATAAAAATTGTGAAAAATCTGAAAATAAATTCAGTCTTGCAATTTTTATAAAACAATATACAGTTAGAAGCATAACTGATGACACAGATTTTAAATTGTTTAAATTACATTTCCCGCATCGAATTCGAATTTTATAAATTTTTATAAACGTTCTCCTATCACGCAAAGGCCTACTCGCATGATGAAGACATGAATAACCGGAGTGTGCACGATGGTTACAGTGATTTCGATCATTCCCCGCAATCGAAATGATGTTGAGAAAGAGTTCGATAAATCTTGCAATGATTTCAATCGTGTTCAAAGGATCGATAATGTAGAATCGATGGGGAATGGACTCGCGTCACGGCGGCGAAGGGAAACGCAGAAAATTGCTTTGCGGTCGCGTGTTTTGAATAATTTGGTACGGTGCGGGGCTCGGCGCGGCGGCTCGCAGATAACAGGACCTGATTATGCAGTCAGATCCTTCCTCTTAATTAAGCATACACGATTTTTACCTGGAGCAACTTCCTGCAGACTCTTCACGGTAATGGTCAGCCCATATATTCCGAGAAGTATGCTGGTCACACAGAACGGCTGCAACCAAACGCCGTATTCCGCCATGAGGCTAGGCTCCTCCATCGACATGAACAGGAATATGCAGTAGATCAGTGTCTAAAAAGAATATCAACCGTTCTCAACATCGTTCTCGAACAATCTATTCATTTTGATTCGACCGATTCTACTTTATTCGTGGAATGATGATATTTTAGCATTTTGGGCATTCCATGTGCCAAATCGATCACTTTTTGCTGGTACCATCGTCGATTTTGTTCTAAATGAAATATGTTGTAGACCATGTGAAATTAGGGGGGTCATCATTTTGCCGGATTCGAATTTTCTTTTAGAAATGGCAGGCCTTCAAGGGCCCTAATAAAAAAGTTAAAAAAATGCCTTTTTTATTTTTGCATGTAACCTTGTAAATTATAATATTTTGGAAAATCTTGTTTTCATATCATTTCATAAACCAATGCTTCTAATGGATTACACTGTCCAACAAATTCGAACTCTTTTTTTACCTTTCGATTCTCACGATGCGATTCTTATAGAGTTTTTCGCGCTGATTCCGAATCTGTCCTTAATTTTTCTCATAGACGCACAGTTTTTGAGAAATTTGAGTTTGAAAAAATGACCTATTTTTCAACTTTGAACAAATATTGTGATGTTATCATAAAAGATATTGAATTGATCTTTACATAAAAAGATTCTCTAGACTCTCCCGAATCCAGTGATGTGCAATAGTAATACATTATGATTGTTTAAACATGTTTAAACAATCATAATGTATTACTATTGCACATCACTGAATTCAGGAAAGTCTAGAGAATCTTTTTATGTAAAGAACAATACAATATATTTTATAATAACATCACAATCTTTGTTCAAAGTCGAAAAATATGTTTTTTTTCAAACCCAAATTTCTCAAAAACTATGCGTCTATGAGAAAAATTAAGGACAGATTCGGAACCAGCGCAAGAAACTCTATAAGAATCGCATCGTGAGAATCGAAAGGATTTTTGGCTGTTGGACAGCGTTATGCACAATCAGGTCGTTGGGTGCAATTATAAAAAAGTTATTTTGTTTTAAAGGGCGTTCAAATACTTTCGAACGTTTAGCTTCGATAACTTTCTAACGAATAAGTTTAGGGCACAAGTATGTAGAGCACAACAAACTGCATCGATTGGCGCAGTAAAAAATATAGGTTTCCATCTAAAAAAAAAAGTGCAGTTGCATTTTTCTAATGCACCGATGCACAAAAGTGCATAAAATTAGTTGCGTAGTATGCACCGTCTGATGCCATTCAACTTTTTCTTATCACATTTTCCTCTATTCACGACCGTTTAGGAGGTACAGCCTGTTCCAGTTGCGTGGGACACCCTGTACAATAATTAACATTAAATATTCTTAATGGGTGAAATTGATTTGCAGAAGTACACAAGTTACAAACGTGTATTTGACTTACGAAAGGGTGAGTTTGGAGTGCAAAACTTGTAACAGTATTTCTAAATTCTTCTAATGTTTTTACCGTCTAAAATCAAACCTACTCATTTTTTTTCTCATAAATGCATAAAATCCGCTGTCTAACGATTACCAATCGAGCACACAACTGTCTTTCAAAGTACGTTTCAAATCGCAGGTAGTTGTTGGAAACAAAAGGTCGGCGTACAAAGAGTTGAAGCAAGTTGGTTGTGGGTGAATAAAGAAGAACGATTGTGCCGTCAGGAGCGTACGAGGGTTAAGAGAAATTTCGGGAAAGAACACAAACTCTGCTGTTTCCCGTGAAAGTCTTCAGGGAGTTAATGAGCGAAAAGTCTTATTGTTAGTGGAGGCAACGGCTCGACTTGAAGGTTGAGAGGGTGAAGTCAGCGGAAAAGAAGAAACAACCTGAATAATAGGAAGCTGTAGGACTAGGAGCCTGAGCCAGGACAAATTGGCGTCGGTCATTTCGAGTTCCGGAAAGGGCAGGCAGGGCCAGCAGCAACAGGGGCCAACTCTCAGTCTTAATGGCGGCGACGTCGTCACTCTTTTGCGGCCGATGTAGACCAGCAACAGATAGAGCCGGTACAATGACGTCATTAGGAAGATTTGCGTGACCGCCTCCGACAGCAACTGGGTCCTGAAAAATAGTACAAGAGGAATATGAATGTCACAGAAAATTTAGAAAAAAAACCCTTTGCATTTGCATAAAGATCAAATCTGGTCTAAATTAAATTTCACCAAAGTATCCTATGTTTTCGAAATTTTAATTATCATTCTTATATTTTCTAATTTTTCAAATTTAAACATTGGGGGGTTTCAATAGTCAAAAGCGCTAGATAAAAGATCAATCTAGACTGCGATCGCCCTGGGAAGACCCATTTTCACGTTTACAAGGCGTAATTTGCATTATTCGGAAGCATAAAGCGGCGCATGTAGCCATTTTCATAAAGCTGCGACACCTACAGGCTACCGAATATTGCACATTACGCCTCGTAAACGTAAAAATAGAACTCTTGAGGGCGATAGCGCCCTAGATTGATGTGTTATCTAGCGTGTTTGACTACTGCAGATCCCATTTTCCCACGTTTTTATTAGCTCGCTTTCTTGTCTGTTTGTCTGTTCGGTACAAATTTTGCAATTGATTTTAGACTAACTTCCCGATGAGCTAGAGACTTGAAATTTTAAACATAGCTCAGAACTGGATGACAATGCAATATTTAAAAACAAATTTTTTAAAAAAGCATATGCGTTTAGGAGATATAAACTATTAAATTTAACCGTTACACCTCCCCGCGCGACGCTTAGTAGTACGTGCTCGCGTTCAGCGATCCCGACTCTGCGCGCCAGTGTTCCCTACTTCACTACGCGTTCCCAATCTGACTAATCTGATTAAAAATTCACAATCACAAATTTTCAGGACTATCTGTACGGGGTTAGGAATCTGTGTGGGGCTAGGAAAAATTATTTTATATTTTTCAGTCAATTTTAAAAACGTGGTATTTGTATTATAATTATCGAGGAATGAGGCGGCGCATTCCGAACCCTTGCAATCCTGGAAAAACGAGTCTACCCCCTCAAGGACAATTTGTACCGGCACAACAAAAAAACATTTTAACTGGAAATTTAGAAATTCCGCATATTTTTTTATCAAGCCTCGAATAGCGGCGTAGGCAACCTCGCGTACACAATCACAGGACAATTAACCGGCGACTAAAATTGCCGGTTTCTTTAGGTCATCACGGCACACAAAACCGTGCGTGCGCGTCCTTATGGATACCATTAATACGCGGCCAACAGTCCCGACGCGGACGTTCCGGGACTTTTTAACTGATGAGAACACAAAACGGACATTATGCAATTTGGAGTGCTCGGTGTGTGTAATCAACCACTGAAGATTACAATTCTGGGAGGCACGAAATGGTCGCCGAGCAGCCTCATGCGCGCAATCATCGTGCAATCAACTCCTCGAGATTAAAATCCCCGGGATTTTTCGGGTCATCAAGCGCCAGGAGAGAATGGTCCCCGCGCGAATTTACTTACGGAATCACTTCGTGTAATCTGTCTTTGGGAATCAACATTCAGGGGCCGGATTCAGAAAGCCTGGCCCTCAAGAAATGATTTGAATTTTCTAATGAAACATTTAAACAGATGATGTTGACTTTCGAATGAAAATAGCTTCGACTACAAAGGGTCAAATAAAAGATATTACTCTTCGTTATCTTCGTTGAAATAATTACCCAGATAGCAAAAAGACGTCTTAAAGATGTTATTAAGACGTTCGTGTGACATTCGTGAGGTCTTTAAGACGTCCTTAAGAAGTCTTAAAGGTCCATAAATGTTAATTAAATTAAAAGAAGAGAAGAGTAAGTAAAAATAGAACTACGAACGTTTCCTGAACGTCTTAAAGACGTCTATGTGCTATCTGGGGTTATATCGAATTCATATCCATAAAATTTCAAGAATCATAGAGAATAGAAGTATTCTAGCTCGGAAGAAATGTGTAATTTTTCAGTTAAAATAGCTCCGTGTGCGAAGGGTTAACCAATCGTTGTCTGTGCATCTTCGGCCGTATTTGTATGCACGGAAGCTGTAAAACGGAGTTGCTCCAGGTGAGGCAGTTCCTCTAGTTGCGCGTCCAGAATATTTAGATCGGAAACGGCCGACGAAGGGACACGTCTAAAATATTAATGGGTTCTAACAGCGATGGAATATCCCTGTGGCTATACCGCCGCCCCTTCGAGTTTATCGGCGGAACCGATCGAATTTTCCACAAGAAGGTGTGCAGGTGTGACACGGGCCAAAGAACCACCGGCTATCTCGGGAAATCAAGATCATTAAGGGCCGCGGGACCCCAAGTTTCTTCGGCTGTTTTCGAGGTCGTTAAAAACTGTCTCAACGGGCCCGTCCGTCCCTTTGTCTCGGACCCCGCGCGTCATTCGATCGCGTTTCCGCTTTTTCTCGAGGCTCGAGGCCCCTTAAGTGGATTTTCTGGTTTACTTCATTGCCAACGCTTCGTTACCTCCCGTGTTCAGCCCGGACACGCCTTATCGACTCTTTGGATTACCCGGTTGTTGCATGTGAACCTTCGCTCTACAAAATTAATCTCTGTAGGCAGGTCTCGTTTCGCCGACGCGAGTTTCAGAATTTGTTCCGTCATCTCGAATCGTCGTCAATTACTACCACTTTGCCGATCGGTCGCCCTGTGGTCCGCAACAATGTTCTCGTCGACACTCTGCTCGTGTCGAATTTTATCAGGCCCGCGAATTTATGGAAGGACAAGTACAATTAATATTACAATATATGAACAAAAGACCGCTGTCGTCAATGGAAAGTGCTGTGTTTAAACACAGTCTGTAAAATTCGCCTTTGACTCTTCCTTTAACTAAGGTGGAGTGGGGTAAGTGGAGTTTGTATTTATTAATGTAGTATAGGTTAGTATGAAGTATTCTCTACATAGATGTTGCCCAAGAATAAAGGTGTTTTATTCTACGTACAACTTTGAGGTTAGCCTGAACGTGCAATAGTTTACAAGTTATTAATATATTCTGTGTTGTTATTTTAGGTAAGTGCAGAGCACTTTCACACAGATTTCATTTCGTTGTTACCTATATGTAATTAGTATAGGTATTAATATTAGAACGTAATCAATCATTCTGTAAGTTTTTTTGCTTATTTCTGTAATGTCCGGTGCTCTTTCTGGTATCATTACATTCGATAAAAGATTTGTGACCATAGTGCAAAATGAATTAGACCCAGATTTGCACAGATTCGAGATTTATAATTAATTTAAGTAGAAATAAAAAATTAAAATGAGCATTAAAATATGTATTCACTTATTAAAAAGTTTCAAAATAATAAATTACATCGTATTTTAACATGATGCTACATGCAAAAATAATTTTTTCATCGCAATTTTTCAGTGGTGCCCGATAATCTGAAAAAAAATGTTTCGAACAAAAGTTGAATAGTATTTAAATTAAACATCTACAAACTTCTATATATAAAATTTCGGTAGAAAGCTTTCCTCGACAAAAACTAAAAATCATTTTGATTTTTTCAATGTTAAAATACAATGTTTGATTTCATAATGTTACAGCTGACGTTAAGACTATAAATTTAAAAATGTTTATGGCAGACACGTCCCACGCGAAACGATCGATAAAATATTTACTTTCGTGATTCATCATCGACGTTATACGTGTAAGAAAATTCTTCGTTTTACAGCCTTGAGATATTATTTGCTGTGATCCATTAAAAAATTACCGAACGACCTAGATCGATCGTGGGATCGACAAGTCTTAGTTTCAACATCGATAGATTAACCCGAATTACTGCCATCAAAAGTTATCTCATCTATTCGATCCTTTGTGCCGAAAGGTTTGTACTAAAAATTACTAAAATTCATTCTATTAGAAACTTGTGGTATACCTTGGTATTCCTGTCGCTGTTAGACAGCAGACACTGGCGACAGGATACACCAACAGGATCATGATGCTACTGGTTTTGTAAAACCTCGATTCCTTTTGGTAGAAGACATTGTGGCAAGCGTCCACGGCGAAGTATAGTGTCAAAGTAGACAGCACTACACCCGAAGTCAACAATCCTATCCCAAAGGAACCCAAACCTGGAAAATAAACGCAATGACAGTAGACTGCGGATTTTATGCATTTTTCACAGAAGTAAGTAGATGAAATTTCAAACAGTGAAAAGACTCGGAGAATTTAAGAATAGTAAGGTGGAGTGGGGTAAGTCCATCTACGGTGCAAGTCCGTTAATTGGTTATTTTTATTATAATATGAACGAAATTTCTCTAGCTTGTATTTATTAATGTAGTATGAGTTAGTATGAACTATTCGACATAGATGTCGCCCAATGCCAAACAGTCACGTGCGAGGTACATGTACAACTTTGAGGTTACCCTGAACGTGCAATAGTTTACAATTTTCGGGGCAAGTGCGTAGTAGTTGACACTTTGTACAATATCCTATCAAAATGACAATTTTCAAGCAAAATTAGAATCCTACATAATACTAATTCATCAGTAATAACTGTCGCAGGAGTTTGGTACCAAAAGCGTCAAGTTTTTACATACCAGACTAAAAATACATCAGTTTAAAGTCCATCTTTGCAAAAACTAGGGAGCACTTACCCACTCCACGTTACATATAATCCGCTGTCTAATTAGCTTTAACAATAGTCCACTTAAGTGTGAAAGAAAAAGAGATTCTTTTGATTGATGACCAAAACTTTCCGAAAATTTTGTTGCAAAGGTTCAGTAGATAATAATGATTGGCTAGTGCAGTGACTTGATCGCGCATTCAAATTCAAACACGAGAGCGAGATAATAACGTTATTTCAAACAGCATTAGAATAACATTTGTCTTGTCTGTATTGTTTATTTGAATTCTGGCTATCGTTCGCAGAAGCACGTACCTACCGAGTGAAGTAAATTGCGGAAGCGTCGCGTCGATACGGATGGTTGATTGCAAGCAAAAAATGGTGTGTGAACGTAACTACACTATATAAACTCTATTTCATAAATATTAGCTAGAGATTGCAGCTGCCGATGGTGTTTTTACACTTGACTCGACTGTAGATTCGATGATTGACTTTCAGATTAGCAATGCGTATCGTCAAGCTTGTTTTCGATGAGAATGAACAAATGAAAATTACCACTTCATTCAATTTAGAAGTCGTTCGTTTAATCAGAGTCGATAATTTTCTACTGAACATGTAAATCTACGAATCATCACGGTAACTTGTAACTACAACTTTGTCTTCTCTGTTACTAAATTGTAAAGTCTACGAAAGGATTAAAAATCTCAAAAAGAAGGTCATTGTCCATCAAATTGCAAATGATATGGCGGATATGATTTTAACTGCATGGTCCACTATTCACGTTACGAAATCGTTTCTTTGGCAGGATGCTTGCATCACGTGGATTGTGAAATTCAGTTATTACAAGAACGCAGTGCAACAAAATATGCAACAACCTTTTCCTTTTAACTGGGGCTGGGAATTAGACGACACATTCACATTGTTATCTCTCATTTATTTTAACCCTTTGCAGTCGGAGCTATTCTAACTTGAAAATTAAACATTTCTTCTGACCTAGAGTAATTCCATTGATTTTTTCATTTTATGTATATGAAATTATAACACTTATTATAATTGTATAATATCTTATACAATACTGAAATGTTTAGTAATTTATTCATTAGAAAGAAATTTAATAATGTAAACTTTTTGTGTTAAATTTTTAGTGGCGACTCTGAGTTACCCCACGATTGCTAACGGTTAAGATCTTAAAGAGTTTGTTTCTTATCTTGTTAGAAAGAGGCAAATTTAGTTAACTAATTTGTCTCTACACGTGTTCACATTGTCCCATGGTTCCCAATTTTGATCAATCACGCGATAATTTCTTTAACATAAATCGAGCAGAAGTATAGCTATAATTTCGCAAATTTCTTTGCTCGTTTAATTCCGAAAATGTCGTCGGAGCTGCCGCATAAATTCAGTGACAAGAGGAAGATGAACGCGGCGTCGCGCGACAAGCAAAGTCGACTTTGTTAAAAAGTGCTCGCGCAAAGAATTCGTTCAGTCGCCGCGCCGTCGCGGACATCTGCCGCGCGACAGGATCGGAAAAGGCGCAACAAAAAATTCGCTCGATAAGTTATTCAATGCATTCGCGTCCCCGGCGCGGCGCAGTTGCATTACCGAGAGGCGCTTCGTTCACGTTGCAAAAGAAGATTGCCTTGTCCAACTTTTCCCCGAGGACAAAATTCACCCTCGTTAAAAATTCATTGCCGCGAATTGATTCTGTCCCGCGAGGATCGGGGTGGGGGAGACGTGTTACACTGTTGCAAAAATATCGTGGTGGCCGCTCGACAAAACGAGGAAGAGTTTAATTCGGCAATTTAAATCTGCCGACGCCGCCCTATCATATTCATTTATTCTATGGCGGCGTTTTTATTTTCTTTCCGAAGTGAAAGCCCCGGCTACCATCTTCGCGAGCCTATCCTTCATGCAAATACACGGGGGCCAGTTTAAAAGTCCAAGGGCTCTGTTTAATTGGGAACCGCGTCGAAAAATTACGTCGAATTTTGATTTTTAGTCTGCGCGCGATTAACCGACAGAATATTTCCTAGTAGCAATTATTATTGACCAACCCCAGATAGCACACGACGTCTTAGAGACGTCCATTTTATGTCTATTTCAAGTTTGAAAGTCTTACGTCCTAAGAAGATGACTTTAAGACCATAAACAGTGTGATTTTATATAGCCATAATCTAGCAGTACTAGCATTCGTATTATTTGTTCGAGTTAGTGGTTTTGCTTCAATTTCAATTTCAACTCTTCAATATCCATTTCAACTTCAATTTCAACTTCAACTCTTTAATTTCACCTACAATTTCAATTTCAACTTCAATTTCAACTACTATTTTTCCATTTCAACTTCAATTTCAACATCAATTTTTCCATTTCAACTTCAATTTCAACATCAATTTTTCCAGTTCAACTTTAATTTCAATTTCAACCTCAATTTCAACTATAATTTTTCCATTTCAACTTCAATTTCGAGTGCGCATAGTTAACTCTTTCGACTAGAAGCGATTCTAACCCTTTGTAGTCGGATTTATTATGACTCGAAAATTCAACATTTCTTCGGACCTAGAATAATTCGACTGTATAGGATTGTAATGCCTCATACAATACTTAAATCTATAGTAACTATTGCGCGGTGAAATTAATTTGCAAAAGGGTGAATTTGGAGTGCAAAACCTGTAATTTGCATTTGATTTGATATTTTTTTACAAAAACATAGTTAAAAATACTCCATTTGTAAAAGGTTGAGATTGCTTTGCAAAAGGATGTATTTTATTTGCAGAGATAGGTGAATGTTGAGGTCAAAACCAGTAATATGCATTTGATTTGATATTTTAAAAAATTTTTATTTTACAAAACCGTACTTAAAAATACGTTATTCGTAAAAGGTTGAAGTTGATTTGCAGAAGTTGAATTTGCGTTACAAGATTGCGAATTTAATTGCACTCTCTAAAAAGACTGCATACAATTTATGTTGCACACATGTTGCAGTAAACGTACGGTACATGTACAAAACATTGCGTAAGACGACAGTACTCTCACTGTCACATAAGACATAGATAAACACAAACTTTAAACAAGTTTTTTCATCGCGTTATACAAGAATCTACCGTATACAATTTCTTCGATCTCTGATCCGAAACATAGTGCTGGACGTCCGCGGTGCTGTTACTTCCAGGTTGCGCAATTATTGTTTTTCGAGGAAGCTAACGCGTTTCGCGTCGAACAGTACGAACTCTCGGGCTAAGGACTTTCACCGACGCGGTCGCGACTGCGCATGCTCCGTAGATCGGAGCACGCGAAGCGGTCGTTGACAGACAGATTGTACGTATGCGTTATCAGTGATCGGATAATCGCCCAGCATCAAACAATTTTATTTATTTTCCATTATTTCGCTATGATAATAACATCTCGCTTGTTGCGGAATCATGCTCGCTAGACAACGGGGAAAACGCGTTGGTCAAGGACCATTCGTGAAACGGTACTCGTTGAATGCTGCCCCAGAATGTTTCCCACTGTACTTTCTACCTCTACGTCGACCGACGCGCTCGCGCGTAATCGTTATAATACATTCTCCGCGCAATCACAGCTTCTTACGAGATTCATCAATATTTTATGATCTTCTGCAATGTATGTTAGTGTGTACAAGATCCACTAACAAGGGAAGGACCCCAAATGTCCGACTTCGATTTTGATCATTTTATGTAAGACGATGGTATATCGATCCCTAACGACGTCTGCAAAATATTAGGTGTAGTTACTCAATAGTTTTGAAGATATGAACAATTAAAGTTCAACCTGCTTACAACTTGCTAATGTAACAACAAGGTATGAAACTTTAATTGATTATATCTTTAAAACTATTGAGCAACTACAGCTAATATTTCGCAGACATCATTAGGGATCCATATACCATCGTCCCACAAAAGATTATCAAAAACGAAGTGGGACACTTGGGGTCCTTCCCTTATAAAAGAAAATCTGTAAATGTACAGTTCATATGGTTTGTCGCGTAGAATTGTGCAATAGGTTACCGTAGCAACGATCGAAGCTCGATAACAACAAAGGAACTGTGTAGTAACTAGAGGTGAATTTAATTTAATTTTTTTTTGCATTCTTATTGTCAGCAAAAGTTAATCGAGTGATAAATAGTTGGCAGATTTAGTAGGTGCAATTCAAAACAATAAAAACAAAAATAGTAGAAGAATCTAAAAATACTGTTACGTTATTTTCAACTTATTAAACGCATATCAAGGAAGAAAATAAATTTATTTATTTTAATTAATATTAATTTTGTATTAATTTCGCGGTCTACCAATCACATGAAAAGATGTGTGTACTATTCTACATATGATTAGAAAGAGTTACGTAAAATTCATTGAAAATTTCACGTGGTGAACAGAAATTCCAAGATTTTGATTTTGAATTTTCAACCGAGATTTGAAACGAAAGACGAACGGATTTCGGGAATGTTTTGATCGATTGTCGCGACCGTTGCCGTAAATATTTATTTTGTCGAAAGTCCTGCAGTGAAGCCCGAGCGAATTTCACGATTTTAATGTGCAAGTATTGCCGAGGTGAAAGTAAAAAGACGAGAACGACTTACTTTCTATGTGTTCGACGGCGGAGGGCACGTAGGCCTCGTTGCAGGTCAGATTCCTGAAGGAATTCTCCATGGCTTCGATCACGGCTGTCATCTGGGAGCCCTTCGCACACGTGTTTCCCCGATCGCTCCCTTTTCACCGCCACCGATCGGCTGTTACTCTGTCTGGCAAGCTTCGCAAACGAGGAGAAATGAACTAGCGGTGTCGAGCGTTTTAAAAACGACGGGACAGCCGAAGCCACCTTAGCCGGCGAACAGTGAGAGTGAGTCCCCACTTTTACCGCCGCCGGATCACTATGTTGTAACGGATCGGTGGAAAAATCAATATTATCGTGATAAAACGCTTCGTGTACCTTTAGCGCTATTTTTGTTTTTCTCGCGTTCTTGCCCCCGCTCTGCGGTGCGGTGCGATGCGGTGCGGTGCGGTGGGCGGATCTTTTGTTTGAAGGACGAAACCAATCGCGGAACGGCCGCGCGATTGCGTTTCCGCGAACCCTCTTCACACTTTCTTCGACAGTTTCGAGAAACAAATTTATCAGAATTATTTCTCATTTCTGTGTCGGCCGACCCCAAAAAAATGAAAGTTTCCCAGAGGAACACGTGGGACGATGGAAGTTGTGTTTGGCGATACCCCCAAGTGCACAAAGACATCTCAACACTAAACCTACAAACACCGATCAAGGTGACCGGTTCCAGGTTTCTTATTTTGCAATTAGAAAAATAAAAAGTAAATTAAAGTAATGATATTTGGTCCCCTCGAGGTTTCAAATCCATTTACCACTCTCCCCCTCTTGCCACTCTCACTGTCGCCTAATTTCAGCGGGACCTACTGTTTATTACGGTGGATTCCGAACCACCTTACAATTAGAAAAGTAATCAAACTGATTTCATAAGAATCAATAGTATACAGAGTCTTCATTTGAAAACTTTCTAGCCGAATATCTCGAAAAGTATGAAAGGTATTATTTGGGTGGCGTTTTCAAGGTCATTGAAGGTCAACTTTGTTTTTTCAAATGGAAACCTGCGGATACAAAAAAGTATCCTACGAAAATTGTTGGTCTTTTTACGTACAATAAGATCCCATAATAAAAAATATAGGTTTTCATGTAGTATCTTTAGTAGTCTAAATAAAATCAATCTTGTCATTTTTATAAGGGAACACGTATCGGTTACTTTTTAAGGCTCGGTAGGTTCAGTGTTAAAGACGTTTTTTTCAGCACGTAAGACTTTCGGACATGAAATAGACGTAAAGACGACGTCTTTAAGCCCTTGAACTTTGAAGATTTTAAACAGTTTAAATGATTCGAATGAAATGAAATGAGGTTTTAAGCATTAAAATAAATGTAGCAATATAAAAATAAAATAGTAGTAAAATGAAAACGTTTTAATCGCTGTAACTGTAAAGAAAATAATACGGCGACGTGCTATCTGGGTACGCAGATAGATTCGTAGCATAAAATGTTGGTTCATTCGTGAGAAAAGTGGCATAAGTCAAAAAGAAAAGAAATTTTACAGGAGTCATTTCAAAATTACCAAAAATTGTCAATCTTCTTTAATGTATATCAGCAACTTAGCATTGTAAAATAATTCGTTGTTATTTAGATACTGGGTTAATTGTTGTGTACATTAGTTATATATGTTAGTATACCACATTTCTATAGTTATTATTATACCTATTATATCTTGGAAATATAATTTGAGTTGTCACTTTTTATATGTAGCACTCAATTTAAGCTTGACACGTCCTGTGCCGAGCCGTTTTTCCTCGATTTTTCATTCAGGCCATTTGCTTTGTTCTATACTAAAGTTTTTATAATTCTTCATTCTTTTTGGTGGGAATATATCCTACAGTCTTAAACTTGTCATGAAATAACTTTTCTTAGCGCATTAAATAAATATGTCAGTGTGTACCACCAGTGCTACACGCAGTCTGAAGTTGAACGTGTACCCTCAGTGGTACACGTGGCAAGGAATACAAAATTCTAGGGAACATTTCTTTTAGGGACCTCGAGGGATTGTTGTGGACAAAGATGATCAATAATTTGAATAAATGTGCATTCAATGCATTTTTCTCTTTGCTGTTCTGAATTACCGACTCTATAGAAAATGGTTAGTGGCGGATGTCGATAATGTAGCGGATGTCGATACAGAAAAACGTCGATACTGCAGGATGGCGTCGATAATCCAGGAGGACGCCGACACCGACCAGATACTATTAAAGAATGCTAGCACCGACGAGGTACTATTATATTAAAGACTGTCAGCCTTATGGAAGTTCGTGTCACCCAGAGTTGGGCAAAATGTAATTTCAATTACAATTACAATTACTTACCAATTACTGTAATTTGGAATTGCAGAAACACAATTACAATTACATGTAATTGTAATTGGTAATTGCAGAGAGGAAATGCTGAGAGAGTGCTCACGCCCGGGGTTTGGCCGTGCCGCTTTTGTCTCCACATCATGTTTAGCCTGGAACAGCTCCTACATCATCTTTAGCATGGAACAGAACCTACACCATCTTTAGCAGGAAACAGAACCCACTTTACTGTTATTAAATCTGTGTAATGGATCAGAACTAGCTTCAACCACCGACCAGATACTATTAAATGATGTTAACTATTAAATAATAGTATCTCGTCGGTGCGCCCGCTTACTGCTTACAGAGTCGGTAACGCAGAACCGTAGACAGAAAAATGCATTGCATGATATATCTATACTGATCTTGTGGTGATTTCCTCTCTGGTACCAAGAAAATTCGTTAGGTGTCCAATCTATACATACTTCATACACTTTGCCTTCAACATGGCGTGTACATGGGTACTCTTTCGCAGGAAAAATAGGGCTGTCAATTTGAAAATTGTTTTCTGTGATTTAACATGAACGACGATGAAAATGCTCTTCTCGATGAAGATAAGGATCAGGTAGGTATCAAACTGCCTACTTTCCATGTAGGTTTTAATTGATGTTTTTCTGAGATTAAGAGGTTATGCTAAGAGAGCACTATTTAAATTCATAATATTATTCCCCTCAATAATATTAAACTTTTCTACGAAAGTACCATTTGAAAATATTTCAATGAAATTCTATTGATGTTGTCTCTCTCTCTCTTCTGAGATTACGAAGATTCTGAGATTAGGTTATGCTTACCGACTCTTTTAAACAAATGATCTATTACGCTTTATAGGATCAGATCAGAGCGGAACTTTCACAGATGAGCTTCGAGGATTTACAGAAGCTGAAGGAGAAACTGGGGACGAAAGTCTATAATGCAGCATTGTTTGGCCCGAAGAAGGTTCGGAAGATCGAATTCAAACGGGAGAATAAAAACAGGCCTCGAGAGATGTCCGCGAAAAAACCTGTTGCTCGGTTCAGGGAAATTGTACACGCGAAAAAAAACATCCCTAGAGATCCTAGATTCGACAGCCTGTGCGGCACATTTAGTTCGAAGGAGTTCAAAAAAGCTTACGGATTCCTCAGCGAAGTGAAAGAGAACGATATAAAGAAATTGAAGAAAGAATTACAGGAGACCGAGGATCCGAAAATGATAAAAAAGATCAAGTATCTGATCCAGAGACTAGAGAATCAGTTACGCGAAGGAAGAAGACGCGATCAAAGGGAGCAAAAGGTGTCGGAGGACAAGAAAGAACTGGTGGAAGCTATTAAAAAAGGGGAGAAACCAGCCTTCAAGAAGAAATGTAAGTAATCGTAACGATAATGCAAATATAAGTAATCTACTTCAATCGTTAACAATTTAATTATTCCTTCGCAGCCGAGAAGAGAATGTTAAATTTGGTTTCGCAATACGAGGAGTTGAAAAGCTCAGGGAAACTGAAAAAGCATATACAACGATTGCGAAAGAAAAATCAGCACAAAGACAGACAAAAGCTGACGTCGACGGACGTGGAATGAGAACGACAATGTACTATCTGCATGAAATTCAAATAATCACAACTTGTACATAAGCACAATAAACACTACCGACGTTCGAAACGATGTTTTTCCTTTCCGCGCGTTCATTGTCGTCTGGTCACGAGGCTCGCGCATGTGCAGAAATACGAATCAGAGAAGGTAGGATAAAGAGTGCTTTATTAATTATGTATTTTTTATTTAACATCAAAAGTAATGACACTTGGGTTGGACAATGTCTCTCGTTTTTCTTCCTTAATGTATTTTACGTGTGAAAACAGAACTTACAGAATAATCAATATGAAAGTAATCGTCAATCAGAAGAGATAGTTTAGTTGGTAGAGCGGTGTACACGTCATTTCTTTTAATTGGTTTTCTTTTCTCTCATTTTATTTCTGAGCGTGTCACGTGTGTAACTCTATGTTCGCACGTGTTTTCGGCGCGTGTCGTGTGTGTGTATACGTGTACATGTGGTTGAGTGTGGTATGCGGCGCTAAAACGTAGAACAGAAAAGTGTACAGGGGACCCGTGTACACGAGGGGCGGTCCTCTCGAGGGGGGCCGCCTTCCGGTGGGTCACCAATCACGCGCGATCTGTTTGTCCGTCTTCAATTATTTAAAATATGTACAATATTAATAAAACATCATTCATTTTTCTTTTTTTTGTTTATATTTTAATCATTCAATGATTCTGTCGTGGTGTGGCGGGCTGTGCAGGGGCGACATTACACAGTGTTCCTCGTGACACCGTCTCACATCTTTATTTTCTTTTCTCTCGAATTTGATTTTTCACCACGTCAACCCTCCTCCTGTTTGTCGTTCGTTACGTAAAAAGGATTTGAACTGTTTTTTGTCTCACGCCAATTGTGTTCCGATCGCGGCAACGAAAGACGAAGGTATTATTTTCTTGCGTTTAACATTCGTTCAGTTCGCCCACTCCCATTCACGCGTTACTTTTTCTCCCGCTCGATCGCCAATTCACCCGAAAAAACCATTTTACGATAATTGATTTCTTGACGATCAAAGATTCTCGTTTTCGGATTGATGCGAAGAGATTTGCGACTCGCGCGCCGAGGATCCACGAGACGGAAGGGGGGGGGGGTTCGGGGGTTGGGAAACGGAATAAGAAATGCTCCGGAAATGAAGTAGAGTGGGAGGGGATGGGGGACTTACGGCCGCAAATCTGTCCGCGTGACCGGAAGCGCCGGAAAACAGGAGAAACGGAACAACAACAGAAACATTGGAAACAAGGTTATAATACACGGTCTATTGCGAGAAGGGGACCTAGAACGTCTAAGCGTGACTTGGCTCGATGGGTGCGCGTGATTGTTGGTTGAAAATGCGAGTTAATATGTCGTGTCGAAGGTCGTAAGTGAAGTTGCTGCCCGAAAAAAGTAATGGATCGATCACGTACGAAAAGCAAAAGCGGATTTTCTCGTCAGTGTCCCGCTCACAGTCCGCCGCAAATTTATGGTCTTAGACCGGAATTTTCCTTTCACCGCCACTTCCCATGATTCTCTACTCTCGCTCTCTTTCTTTCTTTCATCTCTTTCTCTTTTCTCTCTCTCTCTCTCTCTCTCTCTCTCTCTCTCTCTCTCTCTCTCTCTCTCTCTCTCGTCGTCGTACCTCATATCATATCTCTTTTTTTTTGTTCGCTTATACGTACTTTGTTTTTTTCTTCAACAACACGATCTAGACTAAACTATATATAATAATTACATCTAATAATATCTTATTGTAACATGTATTATATTATAATTATAATTATTATTATTATTATTATTATTATATTATTAATGTTTAAATTATTAGCCTAAAGTAAAGAGGCGCACGACGGCAAAGCATTTTTTTGGGCTCCTACGCCCCCCGGGCACGGAACACCCTGTCGACAAACCACAGATCCTCGAGATCCTTGGATCCAGCTCCGTGTAACACCGTATTATATTCGCGGGCCAGTATCACTTCACAGAAACGAATGGGTCAATCCATCGCTACTCCCCCACTCATCCCCCTAAAACCCCCATCCATCGATTCTCCCTAAACATCGTAATCCAGTTCGATCCCTACTTCCTCGACCATTTCAGCTCCATCCGCGTCCTGTCTCGAAACATGGGGATCTACCGAAGGCGAAACTATGTATCTCGGCGAACATTTTTACACGTTTTCTGTTTCTCTCTCTCTCTCTCTCTCTCTCTCTCTCTCTCTTTTGTTTGTTCACTTCGTTCGATTTCGTTGTGACAGGAATGATGATTCGGTCTCCACGACGCGGGAGCCTCTGTCGTTACTTGTTCCGTAACGTGTGAAACGAGGAAACAGACCACGGAAACGGAATAACATGGCGGTCTGACAATAGAACGGCTCCTCCTCTGAACAACTAGTACTTGCGATGATCGTAATCGACGATTATTACGCGGGTTCTCTTCGCTCGAGAAGAAAACCGGGGACGTTTCGCGCGATCAGAAATCGATTTACATGTATCCTTCTCGCTTTCCTCAGTGTGGTGTTAATAACTGTGTTAGTCCGGGTCCGAGTTCGACGAGCAACGCGACGGTACACTTGCGGCGCCCTCTGTTCTATATGAAAAACGGTTTAACGGTTGGATTTGAAATGGCGATCCGCGAGTCTCGACCAAACGATTCGACAATTTCTTTGTTTGCCGTGCCAACCGAATCGCTCCTCTCGCTACGGGTTCGCGTTTCGATCTGTCCAGCCCATCGCGCGCATAACAAAAAAACTTGATCGGAAGGGCTGGACCGAGGAAACGGAGAACTCTCCTGGATCCTCGGTCGTGATCGAGGGGTTTCGGCGGGAACGGCGAAGGCGGAACATGTTACGTGTGCACGGCACCTCGAGAACACCTCGATTATTGAACACTTAGGGTAGTTTTGGGGCCAGGGTCTTGCCGAGCAAGCGTCACCCTCTACCTAAATCCTCGACGTTCGTTCGGCTCGGCTCGGTGTTCAGGGTTTTTGTTTTCAGTTCAGTTCGCGATCGATTGAACCGTACAAACGCGGTGAAATCTATCTGTCGGGTTTCTCACGTTCGTTGAAGATCCGTTCGTTTTTTTTTGTTTTTTTTTGGTTGTTGTGTCGTTTAAACGGCGAGGATTCGTCAGCGAGTATTGTAAGGTGTACAAGCCGAGAGATTCTCCGCTCGAAACGAAGCCCTACATTACCGACGTAACTAGCGCACGCACAAGAAGCCGTGAAAGCGAGCAACAAGAACAACGTATAGACCAAAGAAAGACGAGCAATAATTATATCGACGAAGGAGGCGTGTCGCGCGTTGGAGAAGCTCGGAACAAGAGCCGAACACGTTCGACGGCGCACGTCTCGGATCGTCCCGGCCCGAAAAGTCGCTTGGCAGGCATTTTAAGTCACCTTCGTTCTCCCGTTGACTTTTCTTCTCATCTTCTGTCTCTCTTTTTTTTGTTCTTTTACTTGTTTTTATTGTTTGTATATCCTCTCTCTTTCTGTTCGCTTCTAAACAAAGGAAATAAAAAAGAAAAAGAATTCCGGAGGGGCGTTGAATCGCGACACTGAGACACACATGCATACATACACACGACAGACCGCGGGTTGGTGGTACAGGGCGTTCTGCGTTCGGGGGTCAATGAATTTATAGCGAGTTGTCCCGCTGGCGTTTCTTTAAACCTATGACAAAACTAAGAGAATGAATTTATACCTTTTTTTCCTTTACTTTTGTTACTTTTTTTTGGTTTGTTTGTAGATTCGTCTAAGTAAGAATGTTTTTTGTTCTCTTCTCCTCTCCACTCGCTCGTCCTCTCTTTCTGTGTATATTTGTGTGTATGTTAATTTTTTTTTAATCTTTTTGTTGTTGTTTCATGGTATCGTTTTCTGTCTCCTTTTTCTCCTTCTCTCTTTGTCTGTGCTCTCCCTACGTCTTTACCGTTCTCTACTAGCAAATTGTTGTATATCCTGTTACCTCGACTATCGTGGCGCCCTCGCCGCCGGAAACCACGCTGGTTTCCAGGCCAGGCGCGGTTACTTTTTTTTTGTTAAACTCTCGTATCTCTATTTAGCTCGTTATTAGTATTTCCTTCTCTTTTAATCAATAACATTTTCATAATTCATTTGTCCGGTTTCGAGTCTGTGGCGCGCGAGTTCGGCTGATCGATTCACCGAACAAGGCCGCGCGCGTTCCAACCCTTCGCTCGCATAATTAAATAACATATTTCGTCTCGTCGTTTTTATTTATATTCTCTTTACGCGTCCTCGTCAGCTGACACCGATACGACGTCGCATTTGTTTCCTGTGTTCGCCCCTGCACGTTCAAACTCCGTATACCTCTCACGACTCTTCTTCACGGCGACACCCGTTCGGAACTGTCTCTCGATCGTTGCACATCCTTCCTTGTTCTCCTATTCCTTCGACCATCCCTGAAGCCCATCTCCTTCTTCGTATAGGCGATCTTCCGGTGCTGAGACTCGACTACGTAGATCACACGCGCATTCGTTATCTCTGGTCTTGATGGCTACTCGGATCTCGACATTGCTCGCAGCTTGAATGAATTAACGAACACTGCGAGCGCGCTTCTCGTTATACCATCTTCTTGCGCTTCAACTTCTTCCTTTTTTTTGTTCTTTTTTTAAGTTTTCAGATGTTCATCTCCTTCAGTCTCCTTCGTCGTTGATAATCTCTAGGGCGTGCCAATCTAGCGTACTGACCTCCTCCGTTCGTTAAGAATTAATTAAGTGTCTATTCAAGATTCCTCGTGTCACGAGACGCGTCTTCCTTCCGTCTGGAACTCTCAACGTGGACAACCTCTAGCGTATCTTCGCTCATTAAACACTTAACAGGGATGCCTAAGAATATATTTTCTTGATATCACAAGACGTCTACTTAATGCGCCACGGATTCTAATTTAAACCCACTGAACTCCATCTCGTCCTACACCCGTCGACGTTCATACGGACGTGCGCATTATCCGTCGATCTGTCGCCCTGCCATTTCCCCTATCGTGTCTCCATCGTCTTCTTAACACGGGTGTCCTCCACCTTGAATCCCCTCGGTGACATCGTCCTACGTCCTTCCTTGTCTACCGATCGTTTAGGCCCTACTAATAGACTCTCTCTCTCTCTTTCTCTTCGCACCTTCATTGTCCAGCTGTTCCGTCGAAAATCCGATGGCAGCACCGACACCTACAACCCTCGATAGTATCAGGTGTGTACCCGGAAGTCATTGAAAGCCTTCCGACGACGTTGCTCGTAGAACCCTAATATTTTTCGTCGATCTCTTCGATGTTTCACGAACGACGTCCGTTTTGTGAATGATACACCGGCACACGCGCGTGCAAGCAACTCTCGCAGAGCCAGAACGACGAACGCTTCCTTTTTTTTATTATTATATATCTTCTCTTCTTCCTTCCTCTCTTTGTTTCCAAGTTCCTTCTTCTTCTTCTTCTTTTTTCGTTCATTTCTTTGTTTTCTTCTCTTCATTTTTTGTACTTCACACTGTCGATGGGAGCGTCCCTGCCTCCCAGCTGCGTCCTCGTCCCTCGAGACTGGCTGCAAGACACACCATTTATCTATTTTGTTGCTTCTATGTTATTTCATTTTTGTTCGTTTCTCGTCGTTATATCCCATATTGTTCCTTCAAATAATCCTAGTCTCCACTCGTTCGACGATTCGGCTCGGCTCTAGCGAACTTCTCTCGTCCCCCGAATATTTTCAATATACATGTATAATATATATATATATATATCTCGTGATTTCGCGACAGTACGGATAGACCCGGATAGCACGCCCCATGTAAAATGTTTATGTGTTTAAACGTGAGTGATTTACTTGTTCTTTTGTTTTATTTTATTTTATTTTTTTTTGGTTGTTTAATTAATTATTTATTATGTATTTATTATTATTATTTTGTTCGGTGTATATCTGCGTGGGTATGCGTCTCATTCTCTCTCACATCATTCTCTCTGCCTCTCTCGCTCTTACTCTTGCGCGCGCGCTCTGCGTGTATGATTAATTCTCTTTTTTGCGTCTAGTAGTAAGTTTCTTGTTCGAGCCAGCCTCCTGGATTCCGGCGGAGGTAAAATCGTCTCGTTTCGTCGTAGATGAAGATGGCGCACATGAAGGGAATGGCGGGCAGCCACCAGACAAATCTGAAACGAAATCGAATTGCTCGTTACTGTTGTTTTTGCGGCGGAGGAGGCGTACACGAGAAAGTAAAGGGCCCGCCGATAGGGACGCAGTAAAATCAATCCATTATTTGCTCGGAATCTGCTGATCAAAAATGTCAGGCCCTGTCCTCGTGCGAAGGGCAGGTTGGTCGCACTAACAGCAGATCTAATGTTGCTCTAACAGCAAATATCGGACAAAACTGCAAAGTCGCATGTATTTTCAATAATTCAAATACTTACAAATCTTAAAATAATGACAATAGCGATTTTTCCCGATATTCAATTTGAAATCGAGGTTAGGTTCGCTCTCAGCGCGACCGACCTGTCCTCTACAACAATGACAGACCTCGGCAGCTAACTTTGTCGCCAAATGCCGAGCCTGATGCGGAAACGGATGGGTCGGAATTTGTAGGCAAGTTTCGGTAGCAAATTCAGAGAAGATCGTTTACTGAGTATATAACATCTTTATCGTCGATCTCGACTTGCAAGGCCAACGTACAAAATAAGGGGTTTCCTAGGACCTATGCTCGGTTCGACATCTTTGTCGTTGGATCTAGCAACTGGTTGATAGACAAAGGGGACTCGTCCAGGTGTTACGAAAAGTAACGTCGAAGGGACGCGATACTTACTTGAGAGGGAACATGCGGAGACCCTTTTCCATGCCGGGCGTGTAGCTTAGGAACGCGGCGAGGGCGGTCTCGAACACCAGACCAAAGTTCAGGGCCCAGTTCTTCATTCCTTGATGGAAGATGGAATTACGTCGCGTCTTACAGACGATCAAATCGGCCCACTGTACGATCACGATTGAGACGAAGAAGGCCGTGTGGCAGGTGAACTCCAGTGTCTTACGGTCCTTGTATGTCTGCACAAAACATGTACGCACGTATCAACATCGCATCTTATTTTATAGGATAGGGACCACGGTATTCTAAGGGTGCGCGTACAGTGGACCCGTTTTCGTCCGACGTCCGACTTCGGTACACACGGACGAGTGTTCCGAGCCCCTAGAAGGGTCTCACAGACGGGCTTACCCACACATTTGAATTGTCGGATGTCGGATCCACTGTACGCGTACCTTTAGTCGCGAGCTCTATCCGCCAAGCCCAGACCTGGGCGACGATGGTCCGAAAAACACATGTTGCTGTTTCTTTCCTTCTCTAGCTCGGTAAGCTCTCCTTCTCTTGCTCGGTAAGACAATCCCAGAGTAGTAGCAGCATGTGTTTTTCGAGCCACCGTCGCCCAGGTCTGCGCTAGGCCACTGTGGCCGCCCGGACCACTGTGCATCAGTTCAAAACGGTCTTGGTCGGTCGGTTGAAGTCGCTGAACGATTAGGAGCAGCTGAGCAGTACGTTTCAAAATGGAAGTAATATATCTTACCCATTCCTGGCCGTAGCTGTCGCGGAGATCGTTGATAGCCTTGGAGTCCCACATTTTTCGGATACCGAAAAGATGCAGAGGCAGGAATCCGTTCTCAGCCATGATCACGAAGTAGACGAAGAAACCGGCGGCAGCTTGGATCATACCGATCTGACCGTACGCCATCGAAATAAGCCTAGACATAGAGCGATCGCGTTAGTCGTAGCCCGGCAACGTCCTAGTAGACTTGCGATTCATGTCCAGCTTCCAATGAACTTCCAAAAGAATAGAAGTGAACTGGCCCTGGTTCATCGTCGACATAGGGATCGTTCGTTCGATTCTAGACAATCGTGTGAACAAGTTCGTTGGAAGTCGGACAAAGCACTCGTGTATGCCAGTAAGTTCGCTCCTAATAGCCTAAGGTGGTGTTAATATGGAAGCCGTAGACCGGATTAAATGCAGATTACTTACCGGATCGAAACGCAGTAACGATCGGTTGTTCGCGCTGAGGCATGCCATACAGAAGCACAAGGCACAGACATGTACAAGGCAACCAAACCTCACGGTGCACGGTTCAAGGTAGGCACAGCTTTCGGCATGCAAGCTGTCGTCGAACCGTGAGGCCTGGCGAGACCGATACAAAACAGAGAAGCAGGCCAGGTTCTTTCAAACATTGTGAATAGTAGCGCAACTCCGGAGCTGATCTTGCGAGAAGCGTCTCTCGCTCTGTACGGGAACTGGTCCCCCTTCATCAGTCCCGAGACTTTGCTCATCGTCTTGCATTCGCTGATCCTGACTATCGTCTTCGATTCGCATTGAAAGAGAAGCGTTAGAGGGACGTGAGAGCGTACTTTTTCGTAATGAAGTTAGTTTGCACAGTTTACGGTGGACACCGTGAACTCTAGGACGCGACATCGTTAGTCTTCGAGCGACAATAGTCTGATTAAATAAGACAGCGAGAAAGACAGATGGAAATTCCCGGTTGTACTTTCGTAATTCGATTAATTCGCATGACGTCGATCCATTGTGGAACACGATCGCCACATTGTGGCACGATCCGGTTCCCGCGGGATCAGCTCTCCGAGCGCAGTATGCATGCGACTGACCGCGTGTTGTCAGTCAATTAGCTAGTCAGGCGTTAGATCGAATCAACAACATTGCGCAGCGGAGATTGCAGATCTCGACAAGTTAGCGATGGAAGGCGCGCGAGGATGGTCGTCGAGACCCGGGTGACATGATGGAAACGGGCGGAAAAAAAAGAGCGACCTGATGGCGGCGCCCCGGTTATCGATTATGTTGGTTCGTGCTCGGCGGGACGTAACCATCGAGCGGTTACTGACCGACGTTCCGCTCGTGTTCCATGGTTAATCGATGGTTAATTAATTGCTGGATCGTTGCTCAGGCCGTGCATGGTCTCGGGTTTACAAGCTTGCTTCGTTGCTTTATCATTTTTTTTGCTCTGTAATCTAACGTACGGTTTGGGTTGCTATTTTGGTTTCGGATACCCGAGTACAACGGTAACCATCAGCATGTTACCGTTCCCGGTTTCACATACACGCATTACTTTGGTGGAGGAAGCGGTTAACCGACACGCACACGGAAACCGTTTTTCAAGCTGATCACGGGATGATGTCGTTAGAGGCTTGGCGATATAAGAGCGGCCCTCAATTTCTTGGTCCTCTGCGGAGGATCGGATCGAGAAGCAACCGGAGAAAAAGTGCTCCCGCAAACGGTCACTCCGAGAACGTTCTACTCGACGACGTAAACGCTGCTTCTCTTTGGAAAATTGCAAATACCCAGGAGGCATTCTGCTCTCGATCTGCCATGTATCTGCCGGCAGAACTTGTCGACATATCCCGACCTATCTGTCGCGCCATTACCCTCGTGTAGAGGGCAGTTCGGTCGCGCTAAAAGTGGGCCTAACCTCGCTTTCAGAGGATATATCGGGCAAAATCGTTACGTCAATATTTTATAATTGAAATTTAGTAATTTAGAATTATATAATTTAATAATTTCTATAAAATTCCATTTTCTCCATAAATATTCACTCACAGAGCAAGATTAGGTGCGCTCTTAGTGCGACCGACCCGCCCTCTTCGCGAGGACCTGGCATGGAATTATGCGAGAGATTAATTTGAAGAAATACGAAGCCATTTATCTCGTATAGCTCGCGTTCTCGATGATAGCACGGCCGTCGAACCTTTTCCTTCGTTTTTGCTTGCTCGACCGGCACTCTACGGACCAAGGAATTCACGGGGACACTCTGTATGTACGTTAGTCATCGCGCGAGAGATTTTCTATGTGAAGCATTCGGCATTCCCAACAACGTAACTCTCCTATGAGGTACTTGCTGTGCTATTCCTAATCAAACTAGGTTTTCCTAGAGCCGTGTTCTCCGACTCGCATAGCGTAGAGTGTCAACCGTGACTTTCGTTAACTTCCGTTCGCATGTGTGCACGGATCACAAAACGACAAATCTCTCAGACGCGTGATTCCGCGTCGCTGCTGCTACGAATTTTCAATTGATAGTTGCCTCTAGCCGAATTCTTTATTATTATTCAATTCTGCGGATCAACCGTTCGAGCTTATTCATTGTTCTTCAACGAGATCGTTCACGACGGACAACATCGCGAATTTGCTAGAACTTCTTTCTTTTTTTAATATACAGGGCCGTCGAGGTAAATCCGGAATGTTTTCCACGAAGTCCTACAGACCAAGTATAAACAAAGGTAGTTACAAAGACAACAGTTCGCGGTAAGGTCATTCAGTAAGAAACCACTGATCAGTCAACAACTAGCATTTGTTCAACTATGAACCGAGAATACGACCGAAGAGCGGAAAATCGTTTGGTTACAAAAAAAATAGTGGTGTATGATCTGGCTAAGAAGTTCAGGGAGTCCAAGAAACGAAAGGAGTTCCAACAAGACTCTGCTCCACCTCACAAGGCAAGAAAGACGCAGGCCTAGCTTTACGATACGGAAAAGAATAGGTCCCACCGAGGACACAGAAGGTCGCCCACCACCACGGGAGTAAATACGAAGAGTAGGACCCCGAGTGGTGATACATCGGGAATAGCGGAGAAGGGCTAGGCCCTGGACGGTGGGGTTTTAGTGGGTATAGGTACGGATATAAGTCCCGTTTCCCGAATTTCCACCTAAGGGGTGGCCGAGTCCCATACTACCCCCCGAACTTCATCGTAGGGGGGTGTGCAATGACAGCATTTCCCCACCGCCCTGAAAAAGAGGCATGGCCTTACGAAAACCCAAGTCACCGCTGGTCCCCAACTTGTGGCATCCCTCTAGCCCTGATTGCAATCTTACGGAAGAGGATAAGCCTAATGAGAACGCAGAAGACCCGATACGATGAGTCGCCCAGCACCACGCGAGTAAATACGAAAAATAAGACGGAGAAGGGCTAGGCCCTGGGCGGTGGGGTTTTAGTGAGTATGGGTAGTGACATAGTCCCGTTCCCCTAACTTTCATCTAAGGGGGAGCCGAGTCAGACACTACCCCCCGAACTTCATCATAGGGGGGGGTCTGCGTAACAGCGTTACCCCATCGCCGTGAAACAAAAAAAAGCCCTAATTGCAATCCCCTTGCGATACAAGTCTCCATTAAGGAAGTGATGACAGATATGGACAAAGAGGAGATCAAGCGAGCCTGCAATCGATTCAGGTCCAGAATGGAGAAGCAGCTGATAGAGTAATTAAATTGTAAATATCATTTACTACTGTTGTACCAAATAGGGTTAGAATACATCGATATTTTCCTTGAATTCGAATCATTTTTCTCTAGGTAATGACTTTTTCCGGATTTACCTCGACGGCCCTGTATACATATACGGCTTGAAATATATGCTCGAGTGCAGATGAAAGTGCGCACAATTAGAACGTTAAAAAAAAGACACTTTTCGTTGTCGCGTGCATGAACAGAAAAACAAATGTCAAGCGAGTATGTATAACCAACGAGCAACGAGAGAGATCTGTATGTTCCAGTACTTGTATGATAGAAAAACAAATGTAATACACATAATTGGCTCGGACGCTCGGACATCAGTAGACACTCTGTTCTTATTTTTCTCAATTTTCTTGTGTGTAACAACCAGTGTGCGCATACATATGTGAGCACACATACATATGCGAGGGTTGGGTGTGTGAGGTCGGGTGGCCAAACTCGTGCAGAACAACAAGCTAGAGAACTATAGTGTACTTGTTACTGTCGCGGTCTACGACGCGAAGCTTCTTCGAGCCTGAACCCGCGCGTCAGACACACCGCGTCTTCGGAAGTGCAAGAAGGAGGTCTTTGCTCCCGGGGAGTCTCCGTGCTCGCGATCCACAGAGGATACTTCAAGGTGGGATCTTCAAGCACGCGTGGATGCAGGGATCCCCATTCGTCGCTCTAGACGCAGTCGCGAGCGAACACTTCTGATGAAATCTGACGAATGGAGTATAAGGGTCTAGTTATTTTGGGTCCGGCCAGGTCCGGCACGGCCGGCGCACCAATGCTTAAGGATAGGGCGCCCGGCATCTCCGGAAATTTCCGAACCTGGCCGGACCCAAATCAACTACGTAGACCCTACGAGGCCTCTGGATACCCCGTTTTGCGATTCTGGGACCTCTTACACTCCATTCGTCATGAAATCAGATACTGTCCGTCCAAGAAGAGATGGCAGAGATTTTGACAGTGGGGCGCAGGGTTACCATATTCTAGTCTCGCCAGGTCCTTTACCCTTCCGCCCTTCGCCCAGCTGTGCTGCGGAGCCCGCCTTTACTTCACCCACTCTTCCCACTAACGCTAACGCGTATGGTAAGAGGCCTGGCGGGACTCGCAGATGGCAACCCTGGTCCTGACACTAGGCCGCAGATTCCCACTCTTGCGGTTAGGTTCTGGCGGGAACGGTCGTCATAGGAGCTCGGCGTCACCACATCGTTCTATTGCAGTCGCACTCAAGACACTCGTTTGCTGTCTTCGTCAAGCGATTCAGCCAATCGCGGATGACGTATACCGCGACGTAGGGATACCACGTGGTACCTACGAGTTTCTCTGTCCCATCTCTTGTTGGACGCACAGTACATTCCTATTTTTTCTCAGGTACAACACTTACTTATCTTCAACAGAATGGTAATTAAAGAATACAAGCTTCCAGCTTGATTTGATTGTTTTATTTTGATTAAATTGTGGGATGATTATGAACAGCTCTAGAAGCCAAACTGAAAAACGATTGCCCCACACTTAAATTTAAAAAATTAGTCAGACTTGTGATTTACATGTTCTCTACATTAGAAGAAATTAGTAAGTACCAATTTATTTCATAACATAGTCTGCATCCAGATTTGAATAAGTGTCGACGAATGGAGTCTGAATCGCAAATGGCTGCGCCCAGACAGGATTAGGGGATCCCACCTTACGAACTCACCGAATCGATCATTTCCGGATCGCGTTCGAACGAGAACGAACAGCGAACACCTTCGCAGCTTGTTCAAACAAATGTCTTCGTTTGCTTAACCGCACGGCAGCGGTGCCTGGGTCTATCTTGACCCAAAGTATGAAAAGTGTCTCGACGAATTCATTTAACGAACTGCTGCATTGGCAACGTTATAAACAGTGGCGCACTCAGTATTTAATCTTGGGGGGGGGGGGGGGGGAGCAAGTTAAACGGATACAATTTTTTGTACCCGGGGCTGTTCCAGATTTTAATTTTGGGAGCTACCAATTTTCCAGTGTTCTATTTCCTTTCTTCTTGGGGAGACCCTGCCCCCCCCCGCCCTGGGTGCGCCACTGAATATTAAAAAAAGATTGATAAAACCACGAATGGTTCTGAAAGATCATCGATTATACAATTAGGAATATTGCTGATTTCGAATGGAAGAAACACAGTTTCATACCGTACGATCTTCTCGTATGTTTCCCGGTTGTTTGTTTTTGAAAGTGACGTAATGTTACGTCGTCAGCGGGAACCAGCCGAGTCTTTTCAGAAGACGTGTTATCACATGCAGGACTGCTGCGAACGTGTCGGAGTTAGAGGATCGTCTACGGACTTCTACAGGTGTCTAGTGGCAAACGGTTTGGCCGCCCGTGTTACGTGTGTGTGTGTGTGTGTGTGTGTGTGTGTGTGTGTGTGTGTGTGTGTCGTGTCGTGTCGTTGTGTACGTGTGTATGCATCTTGGAGACTGAGTAGCTGTTTTCTCTGGTGGGTAGTTGGGAGACCCACCTTCGGTTGACAAGATTGTCTCTGTAAGGATCGCGGGGCTGCCGTTTCATAATGTCCGACTCCGGTGCCTCGTAAGCTAGCGAGATGGCCGGCACCTGCCATCCACCATTGATTAGAATGTGTGCCAAGCACCCCGTACACCGTACAAGTATACATAGATACGTACGTTATACATGTATGCATATTTACATTATGTGTGTACAAAATTGAATTCATGGCTGTACACACGGCGGTAGGCGAAACAGACAAAGGAACGCATCGAGAGACGCGTCGCACACCATGAGGAAACCTCGGCCGACACGGAGAGAAAACAATCATTCTTTCAGTAAGGTCCGCGAGACCTTCTTTTTGACATTTATGACATTTTTGTAATAAAATCCGCAGTCGCAATTTTGTGTCAGTGCTAAAGGGTTTAGCGTCCTAGTAATCAAAGAAGAGAAGAAACCAAACGTTTTCGGTTAGGTCGACTCTTTTCCTCCGTGTCCGCCCTTTCCTTCATTCCCAGTTCCTTCGAGTGATAGCGCTGTCATAGTGAAAATCTTAAAAATGGCAATACGCCGTGCAGCGTGCTCTCTGTGGGTGAGAACTGGTGACGACAGCCCTTCCGCTGAACTCGAGAATCCTCTGATCCCGAAGTCTATCGACTATCATCGCGTGTAAAAGTCAGTTATTATACTACGAGGTGATTATTCGGATGCGAGCTGTTCCTCAGCGCTCGAAGGACTGGTCACCACGAACGTGTCTGGTCACACAAAGGACTACCATGAACGTTCATCCCCTTGCCACCGCTTTTCAGCCAGCGCCAGATGAGCTCGCCTCAATTGCTTCGCTACTTTAGCCAATGCTCGATGATGCTCCTCGACGGAATCACTCGCAACGAGGACGAGTCCTCGAGCATTTTGTAATCTTCGCTTTATATTTCGTGCACGCACAATACGATTCAAGCTTCATTTCTTGTTAGTATCGTTAAGCGTGTTCTCCCCTGACGCAACAGGAAACATCGGGTACAGGGCGATCCTTATTAATCGAGCGGTTAGGTGTACGAAGGATTAACGCGACATCCTCTTAGCGTTTCGTCTGTCATGGCGACCGATGTCGGCATTAATCAAGTTTGAAATTGAACGGAACCGATGCTCCTATCGTTGCGTCAAGAGGACGCAAGAAACCATAAGGAACCCATACACCTCACGATTTATCGTACAAGTTGTACAACTCTGCTTTCTTTTATTCGAATGAACATCCAAAACTATTTTTCTTCGCGATCAAAGATATGTCTATCTCGATGGAAATTTTATAATTCTGAATTAGATTCTGAATCAGAATTTTTGAAGTAAAAACTTCTTCAGGCACGGCGTGCACACAATTACTGGCCAGTGAATGAGCCTGATCCGTCACGCTTCGAGGTGAAACGCCGTTCGGGTAAACTCGGGTGAGCCGAGTTCAGCCGAGAAACAGACTGATGAGCGATCGCCATAGGGTAAATGTTCCAGTTACCGTGTCCCACCCGGTTATCGGACACGAAACAAACTTATTCGAAACTGATACAAATACCATGAAGTATCTAATGTTACTTTATTTTGAAAAATAAAATTGATGTTTCCTCTTCGTGTCTTACGATAATTTTTGTTCAAGATATAGAAAACATTCGTTAAAAACCTTATTCCCCGAGACAACGCGATTTTTCGTTTCCGATTCTAGAAAATACTAAGAAACTGTGACAGATCAGAGAATAAGATAATGATTTGATTGTGCTACGGCATAAGAAGTTAATTAATTAATTAATTTGTCATCATAAATTTCTTGCGTCCGGCAAACATATCCAGAAAAATTTGACGGTACAAAGAAAAAGTTGCGGATCCATTTGTTTTTTTTTATTTATTTACGTCGCTTTTTTAACTGTTGTGGTTATATTTTGGGGACCTACAGTTTTTATAAGGTAGGTTCCGGAACCACCTTGGGAACCACAGCTTAAATTGGCTCTCTGAAAATATTCCATGTGTCAATTTAAACAGTGGTGCCCAAGGTGGTTCCGGAACCAACCTTATAAAAACTGTAGGTCCCTAAAATATAACCACAACAGTTAAAAAAGCGACGTAAATAAATAAAAAAAAACAAATAGACTGCTACCATTTTTCTCATAAATGCATAAAATCCGTAGTCTAATAATAACTAATGCAAAATAAATTACAGAATGCCTTCAAATTAATAAAAAACTTCCAAGTCGACAATAAATAACTGCAGTAGCGCGTTATAACTAGTTGGGGCCTTGGGCAAAGTGTAATTTCGGGGCCCCTAACCCAACTAAATAACTTTACGAGAAAATCGTACAATTGGATCTTGGATCTTGGTTCGTGTTCGGGCCCTTTTTTGCTTGGGGCTCCGGTCATTTGCCCAAGTTGCTCATGGGGTAACGCGCCACTGGATAACTGGTACCTTTACCCAAGAAGTTCTCACTTCGGTCTTATGCACACAGCATAGGCCTGTTTTAGATTTCTCAGGTTTACTCAAATGTCCGTTTCAGGCCCAAATACGGTCGCAATTTCGTTATGATTCGTCGTACGCAGTAGCGCGTTGTGACTAGTTGGGGCCTTGGGCAAAGTGTAATTTCGAGGCCCCTAACCCCAACCAAATAACTGTACGAGAAATTGTTACTAATATCTTTACGTTAATACTAACTTTATGTTAATAACTTTACGTAGAATTTGGATCTTGGTTTGTGTTCGGGGCCCGTTTTTGCTTTGGGGCCCCGGGCATCTGCCCAAGTTGCACATAGGGTAACGCGCCACTGCTGGTACGACAGAACGAACACCGTTCGACTAGCTTCGACAGATGTACGATTCGCGATTCGTCGTGACAGCTCCTCGCTGCGATGGATCGTGACCTGTACGGGTTCCTTTTCTCCTCCCGTGACAATATAAGCAGAAACAAAAGAAACGGGCGATGATCCCGTCGAATTCCCACGTTAGCAACTTTCGATGTCACCCGACTTGTAGAAAAGAACAAAAACAGAAGGAGAGGGAGAGAGAGAGAGAGAGAGAGATCGTTCATGTCGTTCGGTCGGTTCAGCACACCCGTTAGAAAGTTGCCAGTCGCAGAAGTGGTAGAAGGCACAGCGGCGGTAGGCAGCGCATTACAAGAATAAAATTGTGAGAGGACTGTAAAGAATAAAACAAACTGCAAAGAAGAGTTCATGTCACGCCTAAAAAATCGTATAAAGGGTGCCATGATGTAGCTTTCAATTTCTCTCTTTAACAGCTTGACGATTCTTTGAACCATCATCGTTTCGTCGTTCGCAGGGAAAAAGCATACGCACGTACAGGCGGAACATAAACGACCGCGTGCACGTGCGTTTGCCTTTTCTGTCAGTGGGCGGTGGAGATATACGTATATATATATATATATATATTGTGGTAGTGAGTAAGTATAAAAAAAATAGTAAATAGTATAGGTAAATAGTAATAGTAAAATACAGAAGGTAGCAGCGGCAGCTGTGACAGTAGAGAATAATAATAAAAAAGGGTAGTAGTAAAAATTCATTTGCTAAAGTCATAGTAACAATATAAATGCTGGCTTGTGGTCTGTGACGGCGTAACAATAGTAAAAAGAGAACAGGAAAAAAGAGAATGGCAGTATAAATATAAAAGTCGCAACGCGATGAAAAAAGTGAACGGTGAACAACAGTGAAAAAAGAACGGGGGGTGGGGGGATTTAAAGACGGGCTCGAAATCGCTATTGGGGAGATGATGAGGGAGGGGATTAGTCGCTGATGATTCACCAAATATACCGATGACAATGATGACACACTAATCACAGCAGTAACAACCAGAATATAGTTACCAATAGATATAATATATAAAATAGAGATGTAAACACACGGCTATCGATCTATGTACACATTATAATATACAAACTGAATCGAGACTCGACTATAGAGGCAGAGTCGCCAGATCAAAACTAATGTCCCCGCTCTACGACGCTATCGCCCCTCCCCCCACGCACTCACCGCAGTCCGGTCACGTGACGGGACCGGCGGGGAATGTGGGTAACTCTTCTCCTCGATTCGTGCTCCCTCCCCTCATCTGGCGACTCTGTACGGAGGCGAGATTCGCCGGCGGAGCGACCAATTAGAAATGTCTGAGAAGTCGGGAATAGATTATTTCCGTAGACAAAAACGACGGTGAAATCCGAAAGAAGCGATCTATATTTATTTGCTGTTTTTATTGATCCAGCTCGCATGAAAATTGACTGGTACGAACGATAATAATTAGACAGCGGATTTGATTCGGAATTAAATATATTAACACACTACTCGAAAACAAATTTTTTACCATTTCAGTATCAGTCCCTACCTTACCGACAACATTTTTATACTATTTTAATGTCACTCTCTACCTTACTGACGTAGGCGCGATTGTAATCTGTGATGAGATATGGTGCGCTATTAGGTCAACAAAGCTGGTAATGGTACATTTTTGCAATTAGTTGAAGATATCAAATATGTATATTCTGGAAATTAATATAAAATGTTTTTAAAATTCCAATTGTTAAACCAATTAATTGAATAACTACAATGGAAAGATTATGCGATCAGAATGAGTGTGGATTAGATGGGGGCGTTCACGCATACGAAAATTCAGGAGTAGTGTCGGTAGATAGTGACATTAAAATGGTAAACATTTTTTTCGAGTTGCCAAAAATCCTTTTGACAATCATCATTTTAGTCAGAAAGTAACCTATTCTAAAAATGTTATTCAATTCGGAGGATGAACGCAATCGGAAGTTTAATATTTATATTTAGCATGAAGATCCGTTGTCTAACGATCACTTGCAAAATCTTCGTCGGGATGAAATTAAGATTCGGTGAACGGTCGCGTCGCCGTCGAAACTCCCTATCTACCCACGTATAATTAGATTCGTGTAGATTCGAACTTTCTGAAACACTGTGAAACTACCGGCGAACATGTTTCCGAAGGAGGTGGGAACATCGTTCGAGAACTATTCTGCGTGATCGAAGCGATCCGTCTCTGGCACGTCTACGAATATCATGATTGTGTTTCCTCTTTGTGTGGAACTGTAGATACGGATGTTTAATGCTGTGTGTCACTGGCTCGGTGTGTCGAGGGTGGGAAATACTATTTTTCGGAGTAGACTTCTCTTTCGAGAGTTGATTTCTCAGTGTCTCGATCACCGTCGAGAAAAGTTTCAGCGGAATCGTCAGGTTTTTTCCAGGTGGTTCGGGAGAGTCCAGGTGAGATCGGTTCTGGCCGAGAACAGGGGAACGTTTTGCGGAACGATCGGAGGGAGAACAGAAGAAGGTGCGAAGATCTCGAGCAGCTGGGCGGCGACGAAATTTCGCGTAGCAAGACAGCCGAGAATTGGCGGCGATAGAGAGAAAGAGAGATAGATAGATAGATAGATAGATAGATAGATAGAGAAAGAAAGGGAGAAAGTGAAAGATAGAAGTAAAATAGGAGCTAAGACTCGGTATCAAGAGATGGAGAAGAGAGAAGCTTGTAGATTGTGCGAGTTTTAGCGCCCGGTGAAATGGTGCAGCGGTGAGAGAGTTCTTTCAGCGGCTCGACAAAATGCACGGTGTATCGAATGACCATCCTTGGTGAAGAACAAGTCATATTCTTCTTTGGGAATCTTTGTTGACCATTGCACCCATAATCATAAACAGCGATATAAGCGTAGAAGTCAATACGTGACAACTATTTTTAAATTAGTTACGAAGAAAATTGTGTCGGAGCAATAAATAAGAATGTTAAATAAATAAAAATATTTGCATTAACGTTCACAAAGTTCATTAGTAGTGTCGTTTACAATAATTTTCCGACAGCTTTCTTTAGTTGACTTTAACAGAGCAGAACTAGCAAGTCTCGAAGAATCCCGTCTCGAAATTCTTTTTGCATTAAGCTCAAACTATACAGAAGAGATTCTGAGAAAAATCAACTGCTATCATGTGCTATCCTGCCTGTCAAAATTGTTCAAAGTTTTCGCAACACTGATTACGATTTAATGGCAAATGCTGTTGATTAAAGGTGTACAATCTACTATGACAGGAACTTCTAATACCACGAGTAGCTGAGTTAGCATTATATTTTTATATCTGTTGAAGGCTCTACATGTGTCAAATCCAGGGACCAAAAATAACAGAAATTCTAAAATTTTCTACGATAAAAATCATTAATAAAAAGCTGGTTATTATTGAAATTATTGAAACAAAGAACAAAATGATTAAAAAATATCGATTTTTATACATTTTGGTTACGAATAACAGTTATAAATGTCTAAAAAAATTGGGTCCTCCTCGATAACTGTTATCGATGTGAGAGGTCCATTTCACTTATGAAGTTCACGTCGATCACTCATAACAGTTACCAACAAGAGAAAAAATTTTCGAGTACTTGTAATCCTTATTTGTAACCAATACGATTTTAGTCGATGAAATACGTGTTACCCTATGCCTTTTTTCTGTTTGGTTATAACAGTTATGGTCCCTGGTTAAATCTCATCTTCACGACCTAATACGAAATTTGAATCGGTTTCAAGAAGCGTAGAGCTATCTATACATTATCCCACGAGAGTCCGGACTCGTTTCGCGCAGCGTGGAAGATGGTGGGGGCCCAGCGATCCTATCATCTCTCACTCCACTACCCACTCCCCACTTTCTTGAACCGATTAGGGCGAAGATGCGCAGCGAGGAACGAAAGCTGGTCTTTACGCGAGTCCGGACTCTCGTGGGACAAAGTTTATATGATTTTTCTCCAGCTAGATTGGCCATCAGGTATTAAGAATTTTCGGAAAAATTCCTTTATATTAACGATCTAGCGTTAAATTGAAACCATTTTCCAAGAATTTTTTTAAAAATCGAGATCTCTTTACAACGACAATTGTAAATCAGTAGCCGCGTCTGATGAGTAGGATTTTTTCCACCCAGAATGGCTATTCGGTACACTGCAAAATGGCGTCCTCGAATTTCCGGCTGGAGTCAATTGGAAACGGACAAACATGTTCGAGTTCACGGTAGGAAGTAGCGAGATGTGTGATAGAACGGCGTCGTCGATACCGGCGATAGTTGCGGAAGCGAAAGAGGCTCGCAGAGTGCGGTGAAAAATCAACAACAATGGTCGCCGCGGTCTCCGGCTCGTAGTTAAAAAATCGCCGAAGCACTCGACTTCCTTGGCCTCCTGTTCGTCGACCGACGTTGCGCCGAAAGGCTTAGATTCCAAGGTATATATTCAGAGGGGATAATTAAAGTTTGGCAAAGCTTGGCTCGAACAGGGTAGAAACAGGTACAGATAGAGAAAGGAGAGAGAGGTGATAGAAATAGTGACAGTAAGAGACAGGTAGATAGAAAGAGAGAGAGAGAGAGAGAGAGAGAGAGAGAGAGAGAGAGAGAGAGAGAGAGAGAGAGAGACTTGAGAGAAAGAGAGATCGGCTTACCTTTGGCGTTTAACGAAACAACACACTAATTAGAAGCGAGGATCATCGTTACGGAAGCGATCGCTTGACTGGCAATTCGGTTTAGAGGAAAAGAAAATCCTTCGAGAGAAATACAGCGAGAGAGAGAGAGAGAGAGAGAGAGAGAGAGAGAGAGAAATATAGAGACAGAGAAGGGAAAGAGAGAGTGAGAGAGAGAGAAGTTTTGCGATTGCTCGTCCCGCGTCATTCGTCGTGCAACTGAATTAAATGTTTCGAGAAGTGTGTCGAACGAGAAGACAATCTTCGTGGTTATTTTCAGGATTATTTCAGCGTGGAAACGATCGTAGTTCGCATCGTATAAAATGAAGGAGAGGTTCTACGTGAAACTTTCATCGATATCTCCCGGACAAGCCGACGCTCGTTGTTGGAACGGTTTTTGATACGGACTACCGAGAGAGCATCAATGAAACGCGAGTCGTCGTCAATGGAATTGTTTACCGCACGGATGGCGGACGAGCAGCCGCGTCACTGATCAAGACACAATCGAGCTGGGAGCTCGGCGTTCGACCGGGCTCTCCGGTCTGGAAGGAAATATTTAAAAGTTCAGATAACAAAGCGGCAGTGTAATACCCAGTCACCAAAAAAGTTCCCCGAAAAAGTGTGATACCTGCGTGCACCATTCCGGTTACCTTATCCGGGTTAGATTAGCATCGATCCTAGCATGTCCTTCGATCGAGGCGTCGAACAAATTAAACCCAGCCTCTTAGCGTCTCAACAAACTCGTCAAGCAAAAATGATATATAAATATATATATAACAGAAACGATAGAAAGAAAAGAAAGAACTGTACAACGTATGCCCGTCGGAAGCTCGAGCTTGGAAAGCTTCAGCGGTTTCGTAAGTGATCGTGACTTAACAAGAACAAGAAAGAAAAAGAAAAGAAGGAGAAAAGGCTTTTTCGCTTCACGATAACTGTTGGTCGTTCCCATTCGATTAGTACAGTTATTAGCAGACAACGCGCGGACAGCATCACAACAAACTTTCCACAGAAACGATAATGTAAACCAGACAAAGAAGATTTCGGCGGACCGGTTAGGCTAGGGATTAATTTGAACATCGAACGTATCACCCGCACCCTTACTCAACAGGATCGGGGCCAACCGAGTATACAATGCGTTAGGAGAGAGAGAGAGTAGAGAGAGAGAGAGAAAAGAGAGACGTGTTGCGAGAATTTGTGTCTTCTCGGTGATTGGACGAGTATAAATCGTCGTACGAGACAGAACGAACTAACTACTACAATAACCATAGGAGTAAGTAAGAAGTGTAACGACCAATAGACAGGTAAAGGAGAGGAGCGATCGCGACTCTGTGACCTGGTCCCTGAACCTGGACCACGTTGTTCCACCAATTTCCTAATTGCATAATTCTGCCCATCAGAGAGAGAGAGAGAGAGAGAGAGAGAGAGAGAGAGAGAGAGAGAGATACACACTCTTGGGCTATTTGCTCGACGATTCTCGCTGGTGGAACTCGGACCAGCTTCAACGACCAGATGGACCATGTCACCGATTACTCTTTCAGGCCATAAAGTATATCTGGTGTAGTTTTTTTTTCGGTCAAGGCTCGGTTATGTTTGTTGATGTGTTACCTTTCGTTAACTAGCTTGTCAGTGAACGGGTTTCGTGGTTGTCGCTTCATAATATCGCTCTCTGCCTCCTCGTAGGCAAGTGAGATGGCTGGCACCTGACGTCACATTATCAATAAGCTCAGTAACAACACGCCAACAATTAGATCAATGAATATTGTTTCGGTGACCTTGGGGCAAGGATGCTGATCGTTTCGAGAACAAGAGGAACAATCAGATCGTTCGCCCGGAGGGGAAATCAATGTTTCCCAATTATCGTTTGCGACGATCAGCATTCTTGCGGGTGTGTCATAATGATGAACAAACGTAGGAGGGTAAGCAAAAAACAAAAATAAGATAACTGAATCGATTTGGGACGATGAAGAGTGTGAGAGAAAGAGAGAGAGAGAGAGGAAGGCTTCGAGGGATGTGTCCTGAGGATACTTTTTGAGGTTAGGATCGCCACGCGACGATCTGTTCGCGACATCATCAAGCTTCGCTGTTCCGAACATGACTCTTATACCTAGAAGAAGTTTGTGAATCGTTACGCGAGGATTATGTCTCTTCGGGTTTGTCCAGCTGCGAGAAACTGATCTCAAAATATAGTAGACCTAGAGAGGTAAAAGTCGGAGAGAATTAGATCTTTGTTGTCCTAGAAAATCTACTGGAACTGGCACGCCATCAATCTGGCCTACTGCGATTATTGGAGCTCTAGCTGGCCTAGATACGATTAGGAAACCTAGGAAAAGAGTGTTCAGAAAGCAACGTGGTTTCGGGTCTGTTGCACAGAGAACCTTTCGTTGACGAGGTTGTCGACGTCTGGGTTGCGGGGTTTCCTCTTCATGATATCGGACTCGGCGCGCTCGTACGCCAGGGAAATCGCTGGTATCTGGTAATCATTATTTCAGACATGAGATCCCGATAGCGATCGTAATTCCGTTATCACCGGGTGATCAGGGTATCGCTGAAAATGTCTTTATCGCTCTAGAGGAATCGCAACGAATCCTCGAGAGATCCGATCCGGTCGAGGATCTGATCGAGGAATCGTTGGATCCTGTTCTATTTCTACCTGTTCGGTCGTTTCCAAGCGAAAACGATCGATATCGATCTACGAAGAGTTACACTCACCATGTCCGTTCCCAGATCGATGCACAGGATAGTGACAGTGCCGAGAGGTAGAGGGATGTCGCAAAGGATGAACGCCAGGAATGGTGAGATTTCGGGGATATTCGAGGTCAGGGTATACGCGATGGATTTCTTCAGGTTATCGAAGATCAACCGTCCCTCCTCGACGCCAGTCACGATCGAAGCGAAGTTGTCGTCGAGCAGAATCATGTCCGCGGCCTGCTTGGACACGTCCGAGCCCGCTATACCCATGGCGACACCGATATCAGCTTTCTTCAGCGCCGGCGAGTCGTTCACACCGTCACCTGTCGAATTATGTCACGATTTAACACGTTTCACAATTACTAGGTATTAGGGTCTTGCATATGTGATATGATTTTGGAAATACTAACTAACATAGCTAGACTATGAGTGGAAGGAAGTCTACAACATGGGAATGGCAATCTTGCGAAGTAAATGAAGAACATGATGAGCTGTTTTAGGGGTTCAGATGATATCGAGTCAACGCACCAGTTACAGCGACGATAGCTCCCATCCGCTGGCAGCCTTCGACAATGATGAGCTTCTGCTGTGGCGAGGTACGGGCGAACACAATTTCGGTGTGGTACCTGAGGATCTCGTCCAGTTGGTCGGAGTTCAGTTCTCTGAGTTCGGTTCCGTGGACGACGGCAGCCTTGGCCTCGCGAGGATTCACTTCGTTTACGGGGATGTTCAACCGTTTAGCAATGTCCTCGATGGTTTCGTTACCTGCGGTGAGTATACGATTTTAAGCACAGTCTACTAAATATGTTTGTATTGTTTAAGCATCGAAGGGGACATTTCCGGGGATAAAGACATGTTCTAATCACGGTGATCGTAAATAAAATGGCACTGTAAGGGGCGTAGATCGTACAGATTGATAGACCCCTCTTGACGCCATCTTTATGTCTATGTTTAGAACCGTCAGAAAAATATAAACTTGTAGAGGCTGGTTGGAGAAAAACAAGCAATTACGCCAATGAGTGGTCTAAAGCTACGGCGGCGTGGCGGCCATGTCTGTTTTCATTGATGTTTCCAATAGAATTAACATGTTGACATCGGTGTACACAATTGAGTACATCGCTGGTCAATTTGTCAAGGGTTTAACAGGCGAAGAATAGAGACTAGAGACAAAGAGATGGAGGATAATAACCTTCAGAGATGATGCCGACAGATTTGGCAATGGCTTTGGCAGTGATCGGATGGTCACCGGTTACCATGATGACCTTGATACCGGCTGACCGGCACTTGGCGACCGCGTCGGGCACCGCAGCCCTGGGCGGGTCAATCATAGACATCAGGCCCACAAAGCGGAGTCCGTCTACCGGGAAGTTCGGGTCGTCGCAGTTGAACTTGAAACCGATCGGGAACTTGTCGGACGGCAGTATGAAGTCACAGAAACCGAGCACACGTTCACCGAGTCCACCCAGTTCGAGGTAAGCATTGTTGAACGCTTCCTTCATCTCGTCGTCGAGCACCTTCTCCTTGCCACCGATGAAGATCGACGCGCAACGGTCCAGGATCCTCTCGGGTGCGCCCTTCATTACGAGCAAGTGTCTCGGGTCATCGGGATTGTCCGACTCGTGGATAGAGACCTGATACTTGTTGGTAGAGTTGAACGGGATCTCGCAGACTTTTTTGTTGCGTTTCCTGATGCCCATCACGTCGCCCAACGCCAATTCCATACACTTCAAGAGGGCAGCCTCGGATGCGTCGCCGTTCACACCCTTCTGCAGAATCGGCAAGTGCTCCTGGCCAGCCTTGAACTCGGCTCGGTTGCAGAGTGTCGCGATCTTGGCCAATGCCTTGAATCCGGGGCTGGTGCGGTCGTATTGCAATCCGGACTGATCCTCCGTGGTGTCGGCCTCGATGATCTGATTATCGAACCACATGTGGGCGACGGTCATACGGTTCTGGGTGAGCGTGCCAGTCTTGTCCGAGCAGATGGTCGATGTCGATCCGAGCGTCTCGACAGCCTCCAGATTCTTCACCAAGCAATTCTTGGACGCCATACGTTTCGCGGTCAGGGTCAAGCACACGGTTACAGTCGCGAGCAAACCCTCCGGCACGTTCGCCACGATGATACCGATCAAGAAGATAACTGCGTCGAGCCAATGGTAACCAAGGATGAAAGCGATAACGAAGAACGTAACACCGAGGAACACGGCCACACCGGTGATCAAGTGGATAAAGTGGTGGATCTCCTTAGCGATCGGCGTCTCGCCAGTGTCAAGTCCGGATGCTAAACCAGCGATTCTTCCCATCACCGTTTGATCGCCGCAACAGATCACTACACCCTTCGCGGTACCCTCGACAGCATTGGTCGAGAAGAACGCCAGATTCTTCGTTTCCAACGGGTTCTCGTTCGTGAAATCTGGAGATCTCGATTGTGGCTCGGACTCGCCGGTCAGCGAGCTGTTGTCCACTTTGAAGCCTCGGGACTCGATGATCCGGATGTCCGCTGGTATACGATCGCCGAACTTCACCTCGACTACGTCACCGAGCACCAACTGCTCCGCCCTCATGTCCAGCTTCTCGCCCTCTCTGATCACGGTCGCGAACTGCGGCACCATATTCTTGAACGACTCCATGATCTTGCTCGACTTGCTTTCCTGGTAATACGAGAATATGCCCGTCACTATCACGACCACCGCCAACACGATGCCCAGGAAAAGATTGTCGTCGCTCGGGTCCTCGCTGGTCGACGCCTGGATCGAGTACGCGACAAAACAGAGTACCGCGCCGATCCACAACAACAACGCGAAACCGCCGAACAGATTCTTGCAGAATTTCACCCATTCCGGGGTCTGTTTCGGCGGGGTCAACGCGTTCGGCCCGTCCCTCTCCAGGTTTTCCTTTGCTTTCGCATGGCTGAGGCCCTGCAACAGAATCGGTTCGTCACAACATGTTTCGCACAACGCAATCGACGAAAATCAAACGATCAACTTTCATGGGAGACAAAAACTAATATACACCCGCCATTGCAATCTTATATTCTCCCAGTCCTTAAAATCTCAGCTCAAATTGCGACCGCAATTCCTGCAGGCAGAATTCCTCGTGAAGAGGGCAGGTCGGTCGCACTAAGAGCGAACCTAACCTCGCTTTAACAGTGAAATCGGGCGAAATCGTTACTGCAATTATTTTCAGATTTGTAAATATTTAAATTATATTCAAAACTTATGAAACTGAAGATAAAATAAAATTCGGTTTTCCCTCCCACAGCAAGGTTTACTCCTATTTTGTCCGATATTTAGTCTTAGCACGATCGACCTGCCCTCTACACGAGGGCAAGGTTTGGCATGGCATGGATTGGGCATGGACTTGACACGGACTTGGCATGGATTTATCATGGATTTGGCATGGAATTGCGACTGTCCAATCTGTTAACCGATTCGTCGGACGATGACCCGATGGGTCACGGTGTTCCGAATGCTTTAGTGTCTACTTTGGACTGTTAGAGGAAGATCGGTATTTCGTGATCGCCATCCCCGCTAAATAAGGAACATCATGAATTTCGTGCCAACGATGATACTCGAGCTTTAAATAACCGGATCAATCGATTGCCTCGGCGCGTACGTCGAGGCCGGGCAAAACTCTCTCCCTCGCTAACTTTACGTTAAATAAATTGTTCGGCAAAGAATAACGCGCCCCACCACGAGGTCGTCCCGCTGATACTTACGTTCTCGGGGTGCGTATGAAATCTTTGATAAAGTTCCTCGGGTGAGACTTTGTGGAAGTCAATGTCCAACTCCTGTTTCAAGTCGTCTAAATTGTCCGCCTTCCGCTTGGGGTTCTTCCGCCGCGACTGTTCAACAGACAAAGATGATTAAGTTAGTTGATTACCGAGACAGACGTACACATGTTAGAAGGGTCCTCGAGGATGTTGAGGATCAAGGAAGAGGACAAGCTTTAAATACGAATTGAGGATGTTATTTTTTAGAATGCTGGTTAGCTCTGAAGACCTTGGAACCATTGGACGATCAATTCTTTTCAAAGAAAATGCTGATCAGCACTTTGCCGGAGCAGGGATTATTGAAAGAATTTGGGCGAAGGATTGTTAAAGCTCTCTTTTAATTGTCAATCTCAGGAATGTTGAGTTCACCGAAGACCATCGAGGGAAAATAGTGTTGGAGTGTAAAGCACGCATGCATAATTACTATAAAGCTACTATTTAAAGCGACAACTATGGTAAATTACGAGCTTCTCGTTAGAAATATTAATTGTTTGTTTACACCGTTGACCAGTGTCTTCCAAGTAGCTCGATTGTATTTCAAGACAGGTACTTAATCATTTAGTAATTGTAGATTTCATCTGAGGATGTTACTCAGAGGTTCAGTGGTGAAGGAACTACACCGGATTACAGTATGAAACGTGTCAACACCCGTTCCCCTGTTCGCAAGATGATTATTCACGAGAATGGAAACGTAGATGGCGAATTGAGATTGGACGGATGAAGTGGGAAGGCACGTTATTAATAGCTCGGTTGAATTATAGTATTTACGGATCCTCCGACAATCGTTATTAATTAAAGGATCGTTATTTCGTACCGGGAACGCCGGGTAATCACCAAGGGACCCGTTAAACGTACATTTAGACGGTAATCCTGTGAATTCTGTGCCCGATATCAGTCAATTATCTGGAATTAACGTGTCACAAACGAGCAAGCAAGCGACAGTCGAGGAGCGATGTCTCCTTTCCCAGGATTAAATGGGCAGGATCAGCGATCAAGGTGCGCCGGTAATGTTAGTGAAAGGTGTAATCAAGAACAGTGGCCACTAGAGATTAATAGTCCACGAAAAAAAGCTCGTTTGAGAAGATGGAAGATAACTGAAAAGAAAGAAGAAGCGTTAGTATCAAGTTGAGGAAAAATGTGTGACAAACTTCTAAATACGGAAAGAAGAGATCGACGATAACATACAGTGGGTGTACAAAGTATTCCTACACCTTTTACAAAACGAATAATTTTTTTGAACTACCAAAGGCACCTTCTACAAATTCAATCAAACAATTTCGTTTCTTTACTTTTTCCTTCGCTATTGCGACCAATAACAATTTCAACAAAAATATATACAGTTGGAATAACTTATTTATGAATGGACCAAACGACTTCGATTTATCTGTGATGCTAGAAGAATTAGTTTAGCGAATGACATCTAATAAAATATGTTGGAAAAATGCATTTCGTCGGAATTATGAAGAACAATAGTAAACATTGATTTTTACGGCTTTTTCAGCTGGGCCAATGGCCAATAACGAAACTTTAAAAGATCGTACAAATTATATACGCTCCGAAAATTTCATTGAAATTGGTTAATTGGTTCACGAGTTATGAACGATCAAAAGTGGTAAAAGGTCAAAAATTTTGAAAAATTGCAATTTTTACCACTTTTGATCGTTCATAACTCGTGAACCAATATACCATTTTCAATGAAATTTTCGGAGCGTATATAATTTGTATGATCTTTCAAATTTTCGTTATCGGCCCAGCTGAAAAAGTCGTAAAAATCAATTTCCACTATTGTTCTTCACAATTCCGACCAAATGCATTTTTTCAACATATTTTTTAGACGTCATTTACTAAACTAATTCTTCCAGCCTTACAGAGAAATTGAAGTCGTTTGGTCCATTCATAAAAAAGTTATTCTGATTTAAAGTGTGCATGATCAGTTCTGCTCCTAACTGTATACACATTAGCTAGTAAACGAATCCTTCAGACATCAGAAACGTCCTCGTCTTCCTGAATCCATCGACTTATACAAACTGTTATAATTTTATGCTATTGTCTTTGTACAAATTACATGTCAAATATATTATAACCAAGCGTAAAAATAAACTACAAATAAATAATGAATAATCCTTCTAACGTCTCGAAAAGGCTCAAGCTGTTATAGGTCCAATTTCGAAAATGTTACATTGTTTTTAGAAGGTGTACGAATACTTTGTACACCCACTGTAGGTGGAGAGTGGAAAAAGTATCGTGAAAAGATTTGTTAGTATATTTAGACGAATAGCCTTCACCGAGAAGAAAATTACTCGTTCAAAGATGAGATAAAAAGCAGAAGAGGAAGGCTGCTGAAAATTTCGCAGGATCTTCCGGAAAGCGAATCCTCGTGGAGAGTGGAAAAAGTGCTGCGAAAAGATTTGTTAGGAAAGATTCGAAATAGTAGCTTCGCAATGATTTCAGAAGATCAGCTTATTGTTAGTATCCAGCCGCCAGCGAAGGAAACGACTCAAGAGAATCACTTACGGAAGAGGAAGAGTTCTCGAATAAGCAAGTCGACAGAAGAAAATAGAAAACCGAGGGTAGAGGAATGTCCTCGCGAAGATCGATTAGAAGCGATAGCGTTAGAAGTGTCGTTAGTCTACGAAAAGAAGAATGATTAGTACCCCGAAGAATCACCAGAGACAAGATTTCATGGACATGAAAACTCTTATAGAATGTTCGTAGATACGAGCGATCTATCACCAACGAAGCAAGCCCCCAATAAAATTGCGATTGTAAGTGGAGTCGCCGCGGGGACCGGAAGTCCTCCGCAGAATACCTTGAACATCCCGTCTGCCATAATGTTGTCGTCGCGAATTTTAGGTAACGTCGCGACCCTGTACGAGTCTGAGCGGCCATGCTGTAAAAAATGTATGACAAAAAAAACGTGAGACATATGAAATGACTGCAAAAAAAAATAGAAAATAAATCGGTACGATAGATCATGGTGGAAAGTATTCAGAAAGAAAAAGGAAAGATCACAGTAAATACAATTGTTCGACGGGCTCGGGCGGAAGTGCCATGAGTCAGGGGCACGATCTAAGAATGGTAATTAATGAATGGCTCGTATACTCCACGTTCCACTGCTAGATAAGATCGTATCTTCAACCGTTCGAGCTGATTTGATTCAACCGTTCATTTTATGCATTTATGACAAAAATGGGCATGTATAATTTAAAGCAGCGAACGAATTAAGAAGGTTTAAGGATGTCTGTGTATTCATTTCAGCTTAACAAGACGGTTAAAAGAAGAAAGAAATTTCTATTTCGCTGCTGTGTCCTGTAATCATTTTTTATTTTGTATAAAGATCCGCAGCCTAGTTATCCGTGAACAGCGGATTTGATGGATTTATGACGAAAACGAGTAGGTGTAATTTAAAACAGTAAAAACATTGGAAGATTTTTAAGATCTTTTTAGATTATTTTTGTCATATTAACACTAAACGATAAAGATGCTTTCAATTACTGTTTAATTACTAGACTGCGGATGTTTATGCATTTTCCAATTTTTGTAGACAAATTTTAAGAAAGTGGAATGTAATAAAATTCTATTTTTAATGTAAGCAGCCTTTGTAGATGCAAAACAAATAAGAATTGAACAAAATTCTGTCGAATTTGATATTTTATCCTTATTCGAAAATTATCATAAACAATAAAAGCATAAAGATCCTCAGTTTATTAATTCCTATAGTAAAGCTCGGCAGGGTTGGTATTAACCAAGAAAAAAAATTTCTGTCTCATTCCAATTTGTTGCAATTGAGGTAGAATATTTTTATTTTGCGGATCTTTGCGCATTTTGAATAGTGTGAAATATAATATAATTTGCTTTTTGATATTGGCGTATCGAGAAGATGCAACGCTATTCTCGTAACGGGGAGATTTAAGGTATTTATTTCGAGTCGATAATTCGCGAATTGATTCCGCGGCTACGGCGCCGTTGAACGTTCGTGGACCAGCGGTAAATCTGGAACGCGTTCGGCCGACCGGCCGACCTTCTCAACACACGTGGGCAGCGTAAAACGAACACGTGAGACCGCGGTGCAGTCGGAAGCCTAATTTTCAAGAGCGACCTCGCCAGTAGCGCTCGGCTCGCTCGCTCGTTTGTATAACGACCGCTTCCGGTGCCGTTTCAATGGAGGCGTATCGCTGAAATCGCTCCACGGAATCCCGTAATCGAGGCTATCTTTGAACGAACCACCATGGACCGCCGGCGCTAGATTTTCTCCCGCGAGAATCCAAAATTCCACCGGTCAACCATACTTCCGCACCTAACGCTGAACATACCGAGCACCGAAAGCAATTCGAATGTTCTCGCTTACACGAAAATGACAAAGCTCCGTTTCTGCTTGGACTAAGAAATTTGATCTGCTCGGACTAAGAAATTTGTCGAATCAATTTTCGTGCAAGCAACTTCCTCATTTCAATAATTGTAAGATACAGACATTTTTCTAACAAAATCTGTCGCGATCTACCTACTAAAATCTTCACATTCAACACATTTAACCACGGATCAAACAGTAACAGTTATTCTAAAATATTCTACGATAAAAATCATTCGTAAAAAACTGATTAGTTAAGATAATGTACACAAAATATAAAGAAAAAAATTCGAAGAACAAAATGACTAAAAAATATCGATTTTTATACTTTTTGGTTACGAATAACAGTTATTAGTGTCCAATAAACTGGATCCTCCTCGATAACTGTTATCGATAAGAGGAGTTTATTTCGATCACTCATAACTAAACCGCGGATCTTGATGCAAAATAAAAATGGTCTGCATCGATCGCAATAAATAGAAACTAAATCGAATGCTATTTCTTCCCTTAATGATTTTAATAAAGGAGAAATCATATTGATATCATATTGATATCTAATTTTTACAATTTTTCAACAATTTTGAATTTCATCTTCTCAATTTTGCTATAAATGCATAAAGATCCGCAGTTTTTTAAAAGTTAAAGCTGTCGATGTATGATTTCTCTTCGATTAAAATCATTAAAGGAAGAAAGGACATTCAGTTTGGTTTTTATTCATTGCAATCGATGCAGATAATTTTTATTTTGCATAAAGATCCGCACGCTTATAACTATAAGCGATCGAAATAGATTTTGTCATTGATAACTGTTATGAGTGATCGAAACAGTTTTTCTTTATCGATAACAGTTATCGAGTTAGATCCAATTTTTTGGATACTGACAACTGTTACTTGTAAAAAAAAGCATAAAAATCGATATTTTTTAATCATTTTGTTCTTCGAATTTTATTCTTGATATTTTGTGTAGATTATCTTGAATTTAAATAATAACACTGTCCAACAAATTTCAACTTCTTTTATGTTCCCTAATTACTGTTGGGTCCTTCTTATAGAGTTTTCTGCGCTGATTTCGAATCTGTCCTTAATTTTTCTCCTATACTCGCAGTTTCTGAGGAACATGGCTTTGAAAAAAAAAACATTTTTTTCAATTTTAAACAAATATTGTGATGTTATTATAAAAGATATTGAATTCTTCTTTATAGTAAAAGATTCTGTAGACTTTCCCGGATACAGTGGTATTCAATATTAATACATTATGATTGTTTAAACATGTTTAAACAATGATTAAAGACGGAGAGACACCATTTTTTCACCAATTTTTGAGGATATTTTTCAATTTATCTCAAAAAATAAGGGTCCAGCGGTAAATCGAACTATACCACTCGATAGAGCAGACTTTTATCTTCAGAAACCACCCTGTTAAGTTTGGAACGTCGACGTTTTTTTTCGAACCAGAAAGCAAAATATCTTCGCCCGAAAGTGAGCGCCACTGGCGGCAACTCATGTCGGGCAAAGAAATTTTGCTTTCTGGTTCGAAAAAAACGTCGACCATACAAACTTGAAATGGTGGTTTCTCAAGATAAAAGTCTGCTCTATCGCGTGGTATAGTTCGATTTTGCGCTGGACTATTATTTTTTTAGATAAATTGAAAAATATCCTCAAAAATTGGTGTAAAAGTGATGTCTTTCCGCCTTTAGTGATTGTTTAAACATGTTTAAACAATGATAATGTATAATGTAATGATAATATTGGATATCGCTGTATTCGGGAAAGTCTACCGAATCTTTTGCTATAAAGAACAATTCAATATCTTTTACAATAACACCACAATATTTGTTTAAAGTTGAAAAATATTTTTTTTTAAGTCATGTTTCTCAAAAATTCTGCGTCTAGGAGAAAAATTAAGGACAGTATCCGAAATCAGCGCGAAAAACTCTATAGGAACCACCCAACAGTAGTCGTGGAACAAATTTGGTGTTGGATAGTGATAATCGACTTCTTATTGTTAGTAATGATTTTTATCGTCGAAAATTTTAGAATAACTGTTAGTTTTAGTCTCTGGATGCAAGTGATCCGAATATTTTGTTGTAAATATCGAATTGAATCGATTCGAAGTGATTCAGATCCCATCGCTACATGTAAAACAGTTTAATTGTAAGGTTATCCTACAGGGACCGGGCGTTCGTATCTCCGAGCTGCGGATAAAAAACGATTATGCATTCGTTCCGTAGCAATCTGACGGCGGCATTTTTATCGGTTTACCGTTTCCGGGCGATGAAAAAAGAAAAAGTAATTATATAAGAGAACCTGTGTAGACGATGTTTACCGGATTATTGGACGTTTAGCCCACGTCGGACCGAACGAATCGGAAAATCGAAATCCCTGCGAGCGGCCCATTAAAATGTCGGTCATGCGGCGCATCCTGAGGGCATGACACACCGTTTATCCGAAGCAATTTATTTCGACGGAACGAGAACTGCCGACGACACACACCGCTCGTTAAAATCGTCGACGGACGGTCGCGCATACCTTTGTGTCTATATCATTTGGATCAATAGAGAACTAGCTTTTCTCTCTCTCTCTCTCTCTCTCTCTCTCTCTCTCTCTCTCTCTCTCTCTCTCTCTCTCTCTCTCTCTCTCTCCCCCTCTGTCTGTCCGCGATTCGTCGCGGACCTACGTCCATCCTCTCGATCCGAATACTTTTCGGGGCTATTCGTGTCTTCCGTTTGATTTTTCCTGTACGACCGACTCGCGGCTTTGCCCCGATCTAGCTGACCAAATAGAATTTTATAAAAAAAAATTAAACCGACTTCGAAAAAACGCACTAAAAATATCTACTAAAAAGTATAAAATAATTTCCATTTAAGGATGTTCCGGAGGTACAATGGGCGACAAAAGTACAAGAAATTCGAAATCCATCAATGAAAGCCATTCATGAGTATATTTTGCATTAAAAAAAATAGATTAATTTGAAAAGCTTTCGTTTAATTAGCGAATTTCATGTTGTATTTATTTTTCAATCAAGTTGTCTTCATATTATACAAAAAATTGTAAGTGACTTTCGCGAATAATTGTACCCTCTGATTGTAGCTATATTCAGTGGTCTACACAGTTGTCGCGTTCCCATGCTAGTGAGAAGGACAACACGATAAATTTGACGTTTCGTAATAGTTTATAATTTTTTGCTCTGTAACCGTTTAGTGAATCCTAATAAATTTTCAACATTTTTAATATGTACATTACATCATTTTTAATATGTATATAAAGAAACTGGAGTTTCTAGTTGCGTTTTTCCAAGGTTTAAATAGGGTTTGAAGGGCAATTTTTTGAATTCTCCATAAGAAGACGTGTTAAAGTGTGCAAACTTTAAGTTGCTATAATTCTTTAACGGTCCAAGTAAATCGAACCAAAACTTTGGTAATTGCATTAATTTAGTAAGAATTATATATCTCGTCAAATTTTTAAAAATTTTGTTGCGTTTTTATATATCTCCAGAACATCCTTAAAATAATTTCATTGAGCAAGTGAGTAACAGAGTACATAATTAGATATTCAATGTATAATTTGCTGACGGTAATAGTCGATACAATATTATTTTGTTTATTAATTCACAGACGCAATTATTAATGTTCTTGAAAATGATCTAAACGTAGAAATTTGAATCTGATAAATTGCAAAATTGCTTTGAAGTAAAAATTGATCGAACCAGTGCGCCGAGAGCATTAATACATCTTGTATATCAACAAATATACGATCGATAGAAAGCAATATTTATTTTTGGGACAGCCTGTATAGAGAAACGGAACTCAATAGAATGTTATGTGCCGCGAGAGTGATTCTCGTTGGTAAAAATGGTTCGGAAACGTTAAGGGGATGTTCTCTTATCGTTTGGAAGTGGTTTACGAGCCATAAACGAGCCGGAGGATCCGCAGTGGAGCAATAAATTTCCATGTTCGAGGTCCGCGGTTCGGCAACGAACGATCCCGTTGGTTCGGTAATGGCGGCTGTTGCGCGTGGAATAAAATTCGCGACGTGGAAAGGGCCGCGAGAGAACCACTGGCCACGCGCCAATCAATTTCACTTATTTCCGCGACACGTTCAAGATTGGAGTCACCGTGTTCCGAGAGGTCGAGACAATTTACTGCACTGCGGCTGGCAAAATCTTCGGCCGCGACGAGTGACAATTATCGCATCGCGCGCACACGTGCCCGAGAGAGCCGATCGATACGCAGTCGAGCCATTGTGCGCGGCAAATCTTGCACGGGGATGCAACTTTTCGGTTGAATAGTTACCTGGGAGACGCCGATCAATTCGTTCCGCTTGAAAAATAATTACAGCCTGCGCAGCAAGGGCTGGTCACGTGGCTACCCAGTTTTATAGTTCTCGTAGCTAAACTCGCACGGAATGTCATTTCGTCGAATTTAATACGTGCACTCTCGTCCATGAATCTCCGGACATTTTTTTAATTATTCGAGGACCTATTTTGTATTGATTTCGATGAAATTTTCACGATGCATATAATCGACACCAGGGACCGTAAATGTTATAACTAGACTGCGGATTTTATGCATTTATCACAAAAATGTACACGTGCAGTTTAAAGCAGTGGACGATTTACGAAGACTTAAGGACATCAGTTTATTCGTTTCAGCTTAATAAGACGATTAAAAGAAGAAAGAAACTGTTTGGCTCTTGTGTCTTGCAATCGATGCAAACATTTTTTATTTTGCATAATGATCCGCAGTCTAGTTATAACCAAAAAGAAAAAAACGTCATAGAATAACAAGTATTTCACCGACTAAAACCGTATTGGTTATAAATAAGGATTATAAGTAACCGAAATTGTTCTCTTATTGGTAAATGTTATCTTTGAAAGAAATTAATTTAGATCACTTGTAACAGTTATCGATGGGAGAAGTTCATTTCGGTCGGTCATAACAGTTATGCGATGAGATAAATTTATTTCGATCGTTCATAATTGTTATCGATAACAGAAATTTATTTCGATCGTTCGAATGGGAAGTTCTTTGAACTGTGCCGGCGACTGCGACTCTCCGCGTCTCTTTCTTTCCCATACGCTGTCCTTCCTTGCGCCAGAAACTTTCATCGTCAATTAAACCATAAGTTATAAGTTATACGACGACTTATACAGTTAGAGAAATTGATTTCGATCGCTCATAACATCATCAACGAGAGAAGTTCATTTCGGTCGCTGATAACAGTTATTGATGATGGAAATTTGTTCGTTATCTTAAATCTGAATAATAATCAACTTTTTATTAATGATTTTTATCGTGGAAAATTTTAGAATAACTGTTATTTTTGGATAACTGATCGACACAGATCTACAAACAGTATTTTTCAAATTTTCAATGTATGCCCACATAAAGAAGTTGTAAAACGTAACTTTTAAAAATCTCTTGTTACATCATGCAGTGAATTAATTGCTCTAACTTCTCAAAAAAGTACAAATCGTACATTCCAATATTAAAAAAGATACCGTTCTTTTCTAGATCGTGCGCATACCAATGAGAGTTACTGTTCGATTCTTATTTATGCGGTAGAAAATTTAAAAAGTTTCCGAACCCCTGGAACAGAACAATTCTTCCGAAAGAGAATTTTTGTTCGTCCTACCGAGTTGACACGATCGTCTTTAATCTCACCCATGAATTTCGTTCTGGAAGACGAGGGGTGCGACCCTCGCGAATTTCTTGATTGTCGTCGACCTTCCAAGGCCTTCGACGTACCGAACCAACCCTTCCAATATTCCCCGGCGTTTCCGTTGGTTCGTTTCTCAGATCGTTCGCATGTGTCAACCATTACCGAGAGTGGTTCCCGAAGAGAGAGAGAGAGAGAGAGAGAGAGAGAGAGAGAGAGAGAGAGAGAGAGAATTCGTGCTCCCCGAAGCGGTATCCGAGCTATAAATTATGCGGTCGATCAGAAAGTTCCGTGCTCCTTCGCGACGGAACCGTTTACGGATTTTGTCCGTCTAAAAGTCGAACGCGGGCAACGTTTCGCGGGATAAACAATCATCAAGAAATAGACAAAAGAGACAGTATGCTACAAAAAACATTTTTTTAAAAACAGTCGTCGCTTTTGATACATCCTTTACTCATGCGATAAATATTCCTGGATTTTACACGTTTTCGGTAGAAATAGGTGGACAAAATGCGGAACACTGAATCGAATTATTAAGAACAAAGATTAATGTGCACGTAGCTCCTGTATCCTGCGATGGACGCAGACAATTTTTACTTTACATAAAAGTAAAGAAAGGTATCTTTCAATCACTGAAAAATGCAACATGACAATAAGAATACAGTTCGTAAAATGTAACGTTCTTGAAAAACGGGAAGCAATACTAGTTATCAATAAACTATCATGTTGACAGAATATTCCCTCCCCCATTGTCACTTATAAGTGTAGAAGGAACGAGTTTAACACTGAATCTACCATCACAGGTCAAAATGACCGTTTCCAGATTTTTCATTTCACAATTATTGAAATAATACGCCAGCGTTCTGTGCGCTCCTGATTTCATCATTAATGTTTAGAAATGTCAACATATTAAAAAATGTATGAGAAGCTGGACAGAACCAACTGCGACAGGTTGAGTACGTTTGGAAATAGAGAAACTGGACGAGTGCGATTAACTGACCGAAAGATTCGCGATCCACGAGGCACGGATCATTCAATGATAAACGACATACGACCGTAACGAGTTCCTATCTCGACGCTCTCTGTCCGCGTAACCGGGAAAGGCGGCGGCGGCAGCGGCGGCGATCCTCGCCGGTTTATAGTCTTAACCCTGGCTCGTCTAACTCGCTGAATAATTCGCGGTAATTCAATATTCCAATGCGGACGGTGGTTGAATTAAGCGGAGTCCGAGCAGTGGCGGGAACGTTCGCTGGAATGCGTTTACGATTAGATAAAAACGGCCGAGACCATGTCGACGAGAGCCGCACAGGCTGATCGAACAGGCTCGTAAAAACTCGCGTAATTCTGTTTGCCGTGTGTATATATGTAGCGTGTACGGATGCACACGTGGTACAGATCTCGCACGTTGTTTCGTCCAATGGTTCAGAGCCTCGATTCCGAGGACAACGCACTATGGCCTGGAATCCCGTTTTTCCGTGGCCGAAAGTCAATTTTTTAAGTTTCGTATAGTGACAACCCTTTAAAACACCCAAATCCCAAATATTACTCGATTTGGATCAGGCCTGGCCAACACGCGGCCCGCCGCGCCGGGCGATTTTATATTTCTATTGAAACTTTTGTTTCTCGTTGTATGTATACAAAAATATTAAGTAAATTAAAATTTGCATGTATCATTGTTATAATGCGACGTATGACAACAAAGTTTTATTAATTTTGTATTTGTATCACATTTTTTAAAAGCATGTTTACCTAAAGTAAACGCTGTAACGTTTCGCGTCATCAAAGAGCGGCCCGCGAAACCATTTGAGTTGGCCAGGCCTGATCTAGATGATTCTGTGACAAGATATGGCGTTCCAAAGACAAAATTATAAAATGCAACGTGAAATTAAACGTCCGATACACCAAGTATAGAATATTGAATAAAAAATAAAGTGACAACCCTTTAAAACACCCAACTCTCAAGTATTACTCGATTTAGATGATTCTGTGACATATATAATACAATACATATAGAATATCGATAAACCGGTTTCAACAATGGTTTTATATGTGCTAGCAGGTGTACTTCAAGTATAAAATATTGTTGTAAGCGTTTTGTAATTCATATACGAACAACGTCGAATTTATAACAATTCGAACTTTGAGAAGGGTTTTGAAAAAATGATTAAAAGTGATAAGTAGACTGTGGATTTTATGCAATTTTGGTAAAGATGGGTAGGTGCAGTTTAAAATGGAAAGAATTTATAAAAAAAACTTTTTAAAAACCACGCTTATATTAAAATGCACTAAAGAGGAGAAAATAAATTTTTTAGGAATTAGTGACTATGAATAAAAGCGTGGAGCGCTGAATTATATTGACGTAATCTTCGTGGGCGCACCACGCTTTTATCTACAGTCACTAATGCCAAAAAAATTATTTTCTCCTTTTTAGTGCATTTTAATATAAGCGTGGTTTTTAAAAAGTTATTTCTATATAATTTTTATTTTCTAGTTTTTAGTCTTTTTCAAATGGAACGCAAGATATAGTAATACCGGTATGAAATAGTAAGATATAGAAACGCAACGTTGGAGTCCGAACGCTGACTGAGCTCCTTCGGTGCGAAATGGGTCAGTGGAGTGGGGACGCGTAGTGGAGTGGGGATCGCTGAACGCGATCACGTACTAATATTAAAACTTTTTTTCTCCCAGACGCACAGTTTTTTTTAAAATTTGTTTTTTAACCCTCTGCGCTCGAAGCAATTTTAATTCGAAAATCAAAATCATTTCTTTCGACCCATCTTTTTTATATCGTGCACATGAAATTTCACCAGTTTTCTCATGTAACAGTTGAGCTTTTCACAATTTATAGAAAACAGACGAATTTAATAATATTGAAACTGTTTTGAATAATGGTGTGGCCATTTTTACTGGCGCCTTACAGTCGCCATTCGAGTGCAAAGGGTTAATATTGCATTGTCATCCAGTTCTGAGCTATGCTTAAAGTTTCAAGTCTCTAGCTGATCGGGAAGCGGTTTAAAATTCGATTACAAAATTTGACGCATACAACAACGACAACTCGGCAAGCTAATATAGCGTGGTGAAAAAAAATACGTGAAAATTAGTGGCTTTATGGAAATTTCGGGCAGTGTATCGATGCTTCGTACGAAGACGAAGAAATGTTCTTAGTGGAGCAGCATGCAGAGCGCGACGATGCGATGCCTGGCCGCACGGTCGCGCGTAAACGCGACAATTCCGCGACATTATTATCTCTCGTTGATCGTCGCACGGTGCTCCCGTCATTGAGGAAGCACGATTATGCAATTTCGTTACGTACGCACCTCGCGGACCGACGATACATGCACTGCGTCCAATCAACGAAATGAGGGACACAAATCGACACCTTTCGGCGGTAAGGTGGAACGAGTGCGCGGCGGTATAATATTGGGTTGGCAAGAAAGTAATTTCTCGGTATTTCAAGGTGAAACAGTGCCCAATTTTTGTTTGTTCAACCAATGAACTTTAAGGAATAAGATATTTCCTTTTTGTTCGATGATCCTTTGCCACAAAAGAATAAATAAGAAAATATTTTATTGATTATAGTTCATGGCTTGTGGGCCTGCTTTTATCGTCGGATCAAAGTTAGATGATTGCGAATTACTTATTCGCACAACACGACTTCTGCTCCTGTTTTAAATGCCGGAGGTTGTACGAGAACGAGGACGCGCGAGAAAAGTACGTCTGAAGTTTCAATAGCTGATACATTTAGTCATTGATACACCTGATAGCGGCTCCTATAGAAATCATATGTCGATGCAACTTTATTAATAGTCACCGCGCGAGGATTGTCCAACTCCTCCGCTTGTGGCGATTAATGCAACTCGATACACACAGTGTTTTCGATGCGACGCTAAAAATTCCAATTTTCGAAGTATTAATGATCATCTGAAGAAATTTATGTCATCGAATATTGCTGATAATTGTTTCGGAATGTGTGAATTCATTGTTCAATCTCGTGCGTCAAATAAAATAGAATATACCCATACATGTCCTCGGACTAGTGTCATTTCCCGAATGTTTATTATTTAATTGTATTCTTGTAAGTATTTATTTATTACAATTTTTATTTATTTCAAATCTGCAAATTTCAAAACTACCACTGGAAATAACATTCCATTTTACACTACTTTCTCAAAGTTCTTTCAAAGAATGCTACTTATAAATTATATTTAATATACTAAGCCCATCGAAATTGCAGAAACAGTTTTTTGAAATATTAACAATTTTTTATGTTGTACGTTTACCATTTTGACTTTAGGTTTTAAAAAACTTTCTCTCTTCGCTGCTCAAGTTTGCCCCAAATTTTGATTTTTCTCCCATTCCCAGTTAATTTTGAAACGGAAGTTGGTGATATGATAACAATGAGTAGAAGTAATTTAAAACAGTAAAACCATTAGTACAATTAAAGAATTTATTACGAATTTATTACAAAAGAAGACTAATTTCTATTTTTCTCCAATTTGAGTCGAACATTTTTATTTTGCATAAGGCTATTTACAACGAGACTGCTCTGTATGCAAAATGAAAATGTTCTGCATTGGTTGTGGGAAGCAGGAACAAAATAAAAATCGATTTAACAACTTTGTCGCATTAAAAACAACATCACAATATGGAATTTTTTACTATTTTGTACTTCACCGAGCCAATTTCTCCATAAATGCATAATGATCCGCAGTGAGTTGCTTATAACAAATCTGATTAACAGGTTTGCGTTTCGTACCGAAGCAAATGAAATGGTATCGAATGGATTCTAGTTGGACACGACGGTGTTCGAAACGGTCCGAAGAAACGCGAGTCGGAATGGATTGCAGTGGAAACTAAACGGGGAATCGTGTCTTCGGCGGGGCCCTCGATCGATGAAGCGGTCAGGGGTGGAAGCTGAGGGGGCGACGCGGTCCGAGGAATCCTCGAAAATCCTGATCGATAGTCAAGGCTGTCGACGGCGCAGGCTAATCCAATATAGACCGCGATAAAGTCCGTAGGACGAATACGATCGACCTTATGCAAATTTCTGCGACCAGGAGAGCGGGCGAGGGAGCAAGATAGATAGATAGGTCGGGAGTGAGAGAGAGAGAGAGAGAGAGAGACAGACCGGGGGCGATTTGTACGTGTGCGCCGGACGCTCACAGCCGCATAGGTGCGCGCGCCTCGCCTCGGATTCGCGCCGGGACCGGAAGTGGTTGTCGGGCAGGAAAGCGTCGCGATAAGGCCGCGTCTCGAACACGCGGCCAACGGATCGACCCACTGTTCATTTAGCAGATGAAAGCTGGTCTCGAGGTTCGAGCAAACGTTAAGCCGCGTGCACACTGCCCCGCGGTGTCTGACCTTGCGCTGTTTGCTCACTCGAGAATTGTCATCTGGACCGGACAGTGGAATCGTTCCCACCGAACAATGAAACGGTGATGAAGTTGCTTAACCTTCCGGGTCTATTTTACCAGTGTCGAGGTCGTCGTTTGATTGCTCAATTAACACCAAACCTACCATCAGAGTTGGGAAATAATCAACTAATATTTAAAAATGACTAATAGTCTTTTTGAATGTCAGTCATAGTAAAACAGTCATTAGTCAAAACTTTTTGATTCGTTAATGATAACTAATTAATAATATTAATGTATGTTAATCGCCCAATAGTGACTGATGACTAAAGATTGATGGCTGATCATCAACTACTAATTAACTAATAAGCAATAGCTAACGGAATAACATAAAAATTAACGATTTTGTTACATTAAAAGCAATATTACAACATTCTTGAATTTTTAAAATCTTTTGCTTATTTTATACATTTCACCCAAACAATTTCTTCATATATGCATCAAGATCCGCTATGTATTCTCATCAGAATTTTTGTTGTGATGTTTTTAATAACGCCTTAAAAGGCCTATATGTTAATGTAACATTTTTTTCCTGATTTAGACCCGTAGAAAATCTGGCACAGCCTGTATATAGGTTCTCGTGAAAGAATGGCTTCGACGCTTGCCGGACAATCACACTACCTGTAGATTTCAGTATTCAAACCTGAAGTATCTACCTGAACATCGAAACCGAAGAACCGTGCTAGCTTATTCTGTGCGGTGACTTCAGAGAATATTTGTTGAACCGCGTATGACACCTTTCAAAATTCCAAAGAAAATTGATCGATACTGCAGAGATGCATTAAAGATTAGGGGATGATTTTAAAAATTAGTCAGAGCAAGACTTCTCCGACACGGCTTCTTCTTCACGTGACGCTTTTCGTCTCTCTCGTGCACGTGTCACAATGTCACGTGACTAATACCGGCAGAGAGAGAGGGTAACATTTTCCCTTTCTTTCATAACCGTCTCCTCCTCAATCTGGAAAATGGTAGAGTCTTAAAATCTATTATTTTAAGGCATTCGTGTAAAACAGAAATTAATAGTAATTCATATTAAATGATTAAAATTAATATAGTGGTATAGTATTAAAAATTTTATTAACAATTAAATGTGACAGCGGATGTTCTGCATTTATGACAAAAATTTGTTGGTAAAACACAAAATGGACGAACGTACAGCCCATATAAATTATTACGAGAAGAAATCAATTTGCATATAACTCCGTTCGCTTGTAATCGATGCGGACAATTTTTTATTTTTTTTATTTAATGCGATTCGAATCTCCAGGTAGAGATTATTTTGACGTGCGGACAATTTTGATTGTGCATAAAAATCCGCCGCGAGCTTTGTCCAGCCAAATGTGTCCAAGCAATAGAAAGAGAAGTCGGTGGCTCGTTGATTCGTGGAGATCCACTCCAGCGGAGATTACTCGGTCGATCCAGAAATTAGTTTCTCGTCATTGTTGTGAGCGATGTTGGGAACGGGGCGCACCCCACCCACGCCCTAACCCTCGCAGGAGGGGTTGGGGACTCGCTGTTCTCGAGTGCCGCAGACGCAACCAAGAATTTCGTCGTGGCAGACGCGACAAACCAAGCTTAATCGAGTTGCATAACAAGCCCCCACTCCCTTGCATCCCTTGCGTTCGAGTGGAAAGTGTGTGGGTATCGTATCCCGGAAGGGATGCGCGACGGGTTAACTCGAAATTCTAACGAAGTCTGTCCCGCTTAACCTAATTCGATTCTCCTCGAGTTTTCGGTGGTAGAGGTGGAGGGTTTTGCGCGGAGGATGATGGATGAAAAGGTCCGCGCCGTCATTACGATTCTGCTGGAGACGCGGCGTTAATGGCGGCACACGGTTAATGTGACAAGTTTCAGAAGGTGTCCCAGAAAAAGTTGCCCCGGGATTTCAAGAGGTCTGGTTTCTTAGGGTGTGCCCGTTCTATCGGAATCACGCGACAACCCCCGGCTCGAGAGATTATAACAGGTTCTTCCGAGGTCAGTGTTACTCGAGAGCGTCGTGGAATAATCTAGCTGGCTTTTACTCGGATAGTCATTCTCCCTTGTTTCAGCTCCTCAACACGGAATAGCGCGACATGAAATTCTAGCCTCCCCGATCTGTGATTTGTTGATTCTCGGAGAGATTTTCCCCGCAGGGGGGATTCCTGCAGGCGGGAAGGCCGTCTGGATACGGTTAACCGGATCCTGGCGGCCGGTTCCTGTTTGAAGAGTAGCGTCTCCACGGACTCGATGCGCTGGCCTACCAGTGCCGAAGTGGCTTCGGTTACAGAAGGTCCCAACAATCGACCTAAACTGGTACCACGGGGACCAGGTGGCCCAGGGGCATGTGCGTCGGGGGTGCCGGAGCTCCTGGGGTACATGCCCTACACCCTGGCCGTGGGTTGGACCATCATGGTGGCAGTGGTTGATAGCTAAATGCTGGCTAGGAGCCTCTCGAGGGCTCCGGCGGATGAGCTGCTTTCCAAGAGCTCGTGTACCGACCTGCTGAGTCGGTAGAGCGAGGAAGGACGCTCGGCACCACCAGTTGTCTACTCTCAGAGCCTACAGCTGACGAGCATACTGGTAGTTCCTGCCCTATGTGGGGGAATGCGCTGATTGGGCGTGTATCCCAATTCCTCGCTCATGGGGGCCGTGTGGATGAGCTTTTAGAACAGATGCCGCACGTTAAATAAATCCTGACGTATGGGAAGATTGTCCCACCCTACTAGACCGCGGATTTCACGAATTCGTGACAAAAATGGTGCATTGCAATTTCCGACTCGTTCGAACGATTGAAGGAAACAAATTGCAGTAATCTGCCATGATGAATGGCATACCATTCTCATTTTCCGTAAAAGATCCGCAATCTGGTGGCCCACTGTGGCTCTTTCTACGAACAAACGCGAATCGAGTTGGAAAGCTAACCGAATGGAGACGGTGGATCAGAAAAGCCACGTATGTCAGAGTAGTGTGCAGCCCGAAGCGTTCGTTGGGCGAGGGTGGTCGCGTGTCGCGGCCACATATTCTCTGCGACACGACGCGCGGTGCACCAAGTTTGAGGCCGATGATTTAAATGAGCCCGGGGCCGTGTCCGCAGACGGAGAAGCTTGTATCGATGGTACCGTACCATCCTGATCCAGAAACCGTTCCCCTCCGCCCCCGGATCCCGTCCCGACGCGTTCCGCTTTCCATTTCTCTCTTTTTCAGTCTCCGTCGCGGGTCGATGAGGACGGAGCCGTCGTCGGAGACGCGCATGCGATCTAGCCAGCTCGACACCCACCCCCATCACGGATCAATACCCAACCAGGCCACCTACTCTCTCCCCCTCCCCCCCTCCCCCCCCCTCTCTCTCTCTCTCTCTCTCTCTCTCTCTCTCTCTCTATCTCCTTCGTCCCCTCTTTCCCTCTTTCCGTGCTGGTGTTCGAACACCATGCAATGCAGGTGCCGCCTGCGTATAGGGTGCACGCACGGGCGAACACGTCAGGACACCCTGGCGCCGACCAGGTGCAACGGATCTTCTAGAAAAGAACAGAAGTGGAATTGAGTCCGGGAAAAGAGGCAGTCTTGACTGTCCTCAATGACATTAGAGAGCGAGAAAAGGACTCTCAGTCCTAGACGTGTGGTTTTGTGGCGCCTAACTTTCTACGCTCGCCACAACAGGGACAGAGAGACAAAAAGACCTTTCTCGCTAGTACTCGATTCCTCAATGATTTGTCTATATACCGTCCTCAACCACCTTCCGACATCCCCACGGCTAAGGCAGGGCCCGCTGGATAGCCGTACTGATGAGTCTAGATCATGGGTCGGCAAACTTTTGTTGAAAAGGGCCAGATCGTAAAGTTTTAGGCTCGGCGGGCCGAGTAGCAAACTCGAAGATAAATATTTACATGGGTAATACTACTCCTAGAGCAACAAAAAATACAGGTTCAAAATTTTCTTACTAGGAAATGATATTTTTACACAATTTTTTTATTTTATGTTATTTGATTTATTTTCAATGATTATCTGATTATTTTAATCTTAATTTTTTCACGTAAAGCACAATATTAACCTCGCGGGCCGGATTAAGAACAGACGGCGGGCCGGATTTGTCCCGCGGGCCGTAGTTTGCCGGCCCCTGGTCTAAATGATGAGATCTAGCGGGCCTGGTAGACCTCTTTCGTATTTGGTCGAGCTCCTTTCTTATCAGTCTCATTCTTCTCGAGCTGCCACAATTTTGTTAGTGGGTATTGGGGATACCGACCACCTGTGTCCCCGAGTCCCACACTACCTCTTCTGGTTATACGTAAATGTATTTTTCCCCAGGTCTTTAAAGAAAAAGAAAGGTGCAACGGATCTTGATCTCTTCCTCCGGACTCCCAAACCTTCCTTCTCGCGATTGTCACGCGGCAGAATTTCTTAGCCCAGTTTCCCTTTTGTTCTCCCGACTCTCGAGAAGAGGACCGCGCGTTCGGGGGTTCAACCGTGTTCGCACTTCACCGGAGAAGTTGCTGATTGGAATTAATTTACCTACTCGATCTTCTGCGCCCACTGTATTGTGTTCTGGCCACTTGCCGACACACGGCAGGCTCCGTTTCACGGGGCAACCAAAGAGTTTCTAATTGATCTCGATGGAGAGGATCGCGTTCCGGGCATTCATTCGCGTATTTGCTTCGGGGGAGAGGTCTCTGCTGTGACGTTCTAGTCCTTCAATTTTAAGGGAGGCTCCGCTCGGGGATGGAACGAATATGTTCGACGGGTAACAGAAGTTTTCTTCGAAATAATGTTGATGGAGAGGATCGTCTTCCAGGCATTCAATCGCATGAAATTCATTCGCTTCTTTGCTTCGAGGGAGAAGTCTCTGCTGTGGCGTTCTAGTCCTTCAGTTTTAAGGGAGGCTCCGCTCGGGGGTGGATCGAATACGTTCGACGGGTAACAGAAGTTTTGTTCGAAATAATTTTGATGGAGAGGATCGTCTTCCCGGGGTTGAAACCGTTCACTACTTCATCGGAGAAGTTTCCGGAGAAAATTCATTCGCTTATTTGCTTCGGGGGAGAATTCTCTGCTGTGGCGTTCTAGTCCTTCAGGTGTAAGGGAAGTTCCGCAAGATCATATGAAATGGAAATATTTAGAACAGCTCCGAGTGCAAAGGGGTTAACGAACAATCGGGGACAAGGAGGGAAGAATTTGCGAAAAATTCGAAACGGGAAACACGAGAAGATAATCCGCAACCCCCATACACTTGGGGGTAAGTTTCAGGAAGCGTCGGGTTGCTAGCCATCTACGAATCCTCGCGCGCAAACACACGGAGGGAGGGATTACTGATTGAGGGTGGCAGGCAACACAAACAGGAGGAAATCTTTCCTGTTGTATCCACAGAGAGCTGTTGGCTTTATTACTGGGGCGCGTGCGCGCACGCACACGCCGCCGTGTAAGAACACGGTCCGATAGATTTCAATCAACGTGTATTAACCCCGTGTATGCTCACCGGGGAGAGAACCAATAAGAACGCAAACAGGAAATCTAATGCTCCTGTTTATAGACGTATCTGTAATTTCCGTGGTTGTTATACGATCGTACGATCTACGGACGACTCGATGGAACTGATACTCCTGAGATTAGTATTTGTGCGTGAGTGTGTCTGTGTGTGTACGAAACAGTGCTCCCCGAAGGGACACGCCGCGCCGGAGCGCAAATAGAATATTCTGGTTTACTGTCCGTGCGGTTCTCTAGATAACCGTATCTACCCTTTAGGCGAGCCTATTCGATCCCTGAGACAGTGCCACAACCAAGTATATGGTCGTTTTTTATTTATACGGTGGATCCCCATGACTTCTGTTTACTATCGCCACTATCTTAGATTGATACCGTTCGGTCCGGTTGAATGCTGGCCCATTCAGACTCTTGGAACCATCTTTTAGTGCGGAGGAAAGTCACCCCTTCAGTTCCTTTGTCATTTCGAAAATAAGGCTACCTTTCACGGAGGTAGACGACAAACGGATTCAAAATTTGTGCCTTTCTCCTATAAATTGTGATGTCCTTGGTATGTATTTGGTACAGATCGATATTTCGATACTGTAGGATCAATCGCTCAGGAGTTATGCTTGCGTAAAGTTGAGCAATCTGCAGTGTTTTTGACAGGTAAGGGCGCCGCCATATTAGTTTGTCGTGAAGACCGCGAGCCGCTTACCTTGCCGCCTACATAATCACCAACCAATTACCACCTAGCGACTCTGCTCGGTAAGTGGCGCGTGACAATACAAACCAATATTACGGTGCCCTTACCTGTCAAAAACACTGCAGATTGCTCAACTTTAAGCAAGCATAACTCCTGAACCATTGATCCTACAGGATCGAAACGTCGATCTGTACCAAGTAGGTACCAAATACATCATAATTTATACGAAGAAGGCACAAATTTTATAAGCGTATTGATTTCTTATATCGCAGTTAAATGAATGACTTGAATTTTGTGAACCGTGGAGGTGGTTAGGTTCGCGAGAAGGCATGTCTACGAGAAACGAAAGACACTGTCCAAGGAGAGCAGCCGGCCGCAATCGTGAGCGATGAAAATAATGGAACGATTAAGGAAGGCATTTTCAACCCCTGCAGAAACGATCGACGAAAACGATGAGTGCGAATTTAATTGGTTTCCCCTGTTTTCGTTGGACGATACAGACTCTCTCTGTCCATCCTCTCTGTAGCGTTTGCTTCTTTTATTTCCGTTCCGGCAAGCAACGCGAACCCGTCTCGTCTCCGCGCGTTTTTGTTCGCCGTTTTAACGACTTCTCCGCCGGCTTTCCTGTTTCTATGTCGACGAGGGGTAGTTGGAACCGCGGCCAACGAGGTCACCGAGCACTCTCGTCCTCGTTCGCGCACACGTAACCACCACGCGTCGACAGACAACGAGGACATCCATCGACGTCCTGGACTCGCTTTCTGCCGCTTTTTTTTTTCTACACGTTCTTCCCGCTGGACCAGTTCAACCTTCCACTCGGCACGATATACAGCGAGGAACAACATTTGTTATTTATTCAGACATGCTCCCGTAGATTTCGAGAAGCACATCGCAACTCGATGAACGTAAAATCAAAAAGTTACGATTACGAAAGACGTCATACCTCCTCATTGAACGTCATAACTTCCAATTGAACCGCTGAACAGTGGTCTGTAAACTCGCTTTTCCTGGCCAAAAGTCTATTTTTCAAGAATTTTTCGAGTAACAACCCTTCAAAGCTTTCAAATCCATATTATTATTCATTACAGATTATTCTATATAGAGATAGAGTATATGTCTTCATTAGACAGCGGATCGTTATGCATTTATAGCAAAATTCAGTAAATGAAATTGAAAATTGTTGGAAAATTTTTAACCCGGAGAAATTTTACAATATTTTTTAGAGGAACATTAACAAATTGTTGAAAGAAATACAGCAAATGGGTATCCAGTTGACTATACAAGGGTTTAATGGAAGAAATAACATCTAATTTAGTTTCTATTCCTTGCAATCGATGCAGACAATTTTTATTTTGGCTGCTCTTTACTTTACCGGACTCAAAATTTGTGCCTTTCTCCTATAAATTATGATGTATTTGGTATGTAATTCAGTAGATTTGTACCCGGGGCGATTGCAGATCGAAGTTTCGATGCTGTAGAATCAATGGTTCAGGATTTATGCTTGTTTAAAGTTGAGCAATCTGCAGTGGTTTTGACAGGTAAGGGCGCCGCCATATTGGTTTTTAGTGTAGCACGCCGCTTACCGAGCAGAACCGCTAGGTGGTAGTTGGTGATTACCAACTAAGAGCGACCACCAACGTGGTCGCGCTGTCAACAACACTTCAGATTGCTCAACTTTAAGCAAGCATAACTCCTGAACCATTGATCCTACAGGATCGAAACTTCGAAGTAAAGTTCACCCTTTACTTTACATAAAGATCCGCAGTCCAGTCATCGTAGACTATCAAAATACAAGTTTGAATGATAGTTTCATACGTGTCAGAAAAATCTGGAGAACATTGTACAAATCTAGTAACAAATATGTTAAAATAATTCGTATCTACTGGAGCAGTCCAAGGTTCTTGACTAAAATATTGAATATATTTCTCGGTTAGTATTACGGACTGGCGCAAAAGTGAGTCGGAAAAAAATACTGTACCTAGTAAATTATTATTAAATATAACAGATACAATGTAATATAGAATCGAGAGCAAAAGTACTTAACTATAGCTTTGTTTCTTATTTTCCGTTTTAGGAAATTGTTCCTTTAAGATTTAATATCACAAAAAATATTCCTCACAATAAATAATATTTTAAATCTCCTGATATAAAAGTTTTGTTATTTTTTGCTGTATGTGTGTCGTGTTGGTACCAACTTTTTTTGTCGAACTCCCAATTCAAAAATATCGACATGGTTCGGAGAAGCATTTAGTAGTCGTTTCAAGAAAAGAGTCGCAACATAATAAATATAGTAACTAATTTCTCGAAATGGTTTCGTTGGTTAAGCCAACATAATCTGCAAAGTAAACGTAGGGGATCTTGAACGTTAAAGTAGCCGAACAAGGAAGCTGCTGAACGAATTCTCAGTTGAATTGGAACTTCTGAAATCAGGTTAACGGCGAGCAGTTGTTGCCAGAATACAATTATTCCAACAATACCCGTGGATTAACGAGAACAGAGAACGCGAAGAAATTCGAGGGAGCGTTCCGCGGCATTTCCCACGAACCTTTCTTCGCCTCCTCGCTACCCCCCTCCAACCCCCACGAAGACCCGCACGAGTCCTGAATATTAGATTCCGAGAATTCCCAAGTTTCATCGTAAATTCTCCCCCGGAACGAGCGAAGAAACTCGGGGAACACGTTCGTTGGAGCTCGGGTGTCCCGAGCACGTGAGAAACGAGAGGGGAGAAATTGAATCATCACCGAAACAACATGGCGGACCCGCCGGAATCGGAGTGAACGTGGCAGGACACTGTCCCTGGCCATTTCAAAGGTGGTCACTCGAAGGGTTGTTCGCAAAAATCATCCCTGAAACGTAAACTTCTTCTAACCCCTACTGACTGATTAAAATTCTGAAGCGAAGCTACGAAGTAGCTTCATTTTCGGTTTTGTTTCGTCTAAATATCTTAAGTCATAATTTTCTGAACATTTCTACAGACATTAACTGGTTGAAATATAAAACAGTGAAAAATATAAAAAATCTTCTTAGATCTTTTTATATACTTATATTGTTATGTTGTTATCAACGTGAAAAGACTGTTATGGGATGAAATTAATTTTTATGTAACTGCAGCTTCCCACAATCGAAGCGGAATATTTTTATTTTGCATAAAGATCTAGTAATAACCGAGAAAATAAATGGTAAAGGCTTTTCATCCCCATATTGCCCTTAAAAAAGAGGTAGAAATCTGAAATTTTACAGAATGCTGTTTCCGGCGATTGTTTAGCATCGAAGAAACAATTAAAAAATGTCATAGGGGCTGCTTATCCGCGTTTACCCAGCTAGGCGTTTTTCGTATCTTACAATTGTTGTTCGGAATCGTTATGAAATCGTTAGGTGTTTCACCCTGTACATAATATCCGTGCATTTGATAGCGGGCGAAAGGGGGGCGGCTAAAAATAGGAGGACTTAGCGAAACTTCGCGCTTTGCCGGATCCCGCATTCATCGCCGAGTGTAAAGCGAAAGCCGCCCTCGTCCCGCCATTAAATATTTCAAAGTGAATTCTATGTCTGTTCGCGCTGAAAGCGCAGACAGAGGTAATTGAAACCGAGCCGGGGGAAGCGGTGGAATCTGCTCTGTTCTGTTCTTCTATCGACGATTTGCCGGTACGACGATAAGGCCAGCGTTCTTCCGGCTCGGTTAAAAAATAGGTTTAATTTAATATCGATCGTAAAAAGATTTCGGTGTACGCGGGGACTCGTAGCATGACTATACTTTTGTTCGAAGAGATATTGATCCGCGTTTTCCGTGAATGATTCCTGAACGAAAACGCGGAAACGATTTTCGCAAAGCTAAACGTTCCTTCAACTGATCTTAGGCACCATCCCTTTGAAGGAGGTTCTCTCCGTGCCTCGCAAGACGTCTCCTGATAGCAATTCAAAAGGAATGCGCCGACAAGCCGTCCGATTGAAATGCACTTCCATTAAAATGTATTGAAAAATATCTGTCTGGTCGGAAATATTCCAGTATAAACGTACCCTTATTGGCTAAAGTGTGTGGTCACGGCCTAACCATTGGCTGCGAGCGAGAAAGTCTCGAGGGACATCTTGTGAAGCACCGAGAGTACTACTCTTTTTAGTAAACTTCCTTGTTCGTCTAAGAAATTATGGAACAGTGTCCGCAAACATTTTTTGATCTGTGTCCCAAATCTCCAACAAGAAATTGTTTTTGATCCTCGAGATGTCTGTAGGAGAGTGAATCGGCAGGTGTATTGCAAATTGAAGGTTGGAAAAATGTTTGCAAACTGTTTGCAAAGTAATGGTCAAGGGAAGATATGGTCCGGAGAGAGTGCAGACTGGACGACAGGAACGCGGATGTGGCTCGCCTAGAAGCGCAGAGAGAAGTGCATCAGCTGGTCGGTGGCAGAGAGAGAGGGAAAGAGAGAGAGAGAGAGAGAGAGAGAGAGAGAGACATAGAGAAGTGAAAAGAGAAGAGAGAGAGAGAGAGAGAGAGAGAGAGAGAGAGAGAGAGAGAGAGAGAGAGAGAGAGAGAGAGAGAGAGAGAGAGAGAGAGAGAGAGAGAGAGAGACCGGCTGGCCTTGCACGCACCCTCACGCGTTACTCACGCAGAAGAGGAGGAGACCCGTGACGTCACGCGTGCGTGGCACAGGGCGTTTTACGAATTGGGTCAAGAGGGAGAGATTGGTCGTTTAACTTGAGCGCGTTCCGCGCTCTCCGATGCGAGCGCCTCGATGCATCGGTGCATCGGCTCACGGCGGGGATTCTTTCCGCCTCTATTCGGTCTGAACCGCAGTCAACATCGATCTCTCTCGGTGCGCCCGGAAATTGAATTTTGATAGCGTGCTGTCGGTGACGCTCTGCTCGATCGATTGGAAGAGATAGAGGCGCTTTATTTATCGTTGTTCACGGCCCTGCTCGACTTACTTGCTCACCCACGTGCCAATTTCTCTCTCTTCGCACTATAATATAATAATTAGATTGCGGTTCTTTATGCAAAATAAAAATGTTTTTACTTCGATCGTGGGGAGCAGGAATAAAATAAAAATTGATTTGATCCCTTAACGAGTTTGTTGCATTAAAAACGACATTTCAATATTCTTAGATTTTTCGAATCCTTTACTGTTTTATATTTCACCGAACTGCGAATCTTTATGCATTCATAAAGAAATTGGTTGGACGAAATATAAAACAGTGAAGGATCTAAAAAATTCAATGTTGTGATGTTGCTTTTAATGTAACAAAGTCGTTAAGGGATGAAATCAATTTTTATGTTACTCCTGCTGCCCACGATCAATGAAAAACACTTTTATTTCGCATAAAGATCCGCGGACTAATTATAATATATAATCAAATTTCTTCTTTTTCCTTTTTCATTAATTCATTTCATTCCTTTGTCAAATTAGTCCAAATTCTGGTGAAATTAAAGAGTAACATTGTATGATCATTAAACTCCGGATCTTTATGCATTTATAAAGAAATTGGTTGAACGAAATATAAAACAGTGAAGGATCTAAAAAATTCAATGTTGTGATGTTGCTTTTAACGTAACAAAGTTGTTAAGGGATGAAATAGAAATTGAATTTGAATTTCTTTTTGAACCCTTAGCAAAATAATCGTTGTTAATATAATTGTTACGTTATTTAATAATTTCATATAGAAAGTCGGATGAAATGTTTAGTTTTCAGTAATACGTTCGATAAACTGAAAATAATATAACAGCATTTGTAATGTTCTTTTAATATTTTTTATAAATTGAATAAATTTTGATTCGACAAGATAACTACTACAAGAAACTAATAAATATTTGCTGGTCGTCACCTTCGTGCGCGAAGCACTAATTTTGAAGTTTTGAGATTGCAAAGTCGTTTGTGCGAGTAACTAAAATTTGAAAGATGATCCGTCGTTGAATTATAAACGATCGGAAGATCGCTGCAGATTTAATAAGTCGGTGGAAAATCGTTGGACAGGCTTCGCGTGTTCGCGATTCGACGGAATTCCCGGTCGAAGAATTTGATTGTTCTATCGTTGAATTATGAACGATCGGAAGGATCACGTGATCGAGATTTGATCGGGTCGATCGCAGCTGAAGACCGACTAGTGAACAGGCACGCGAGAAGACCCGTATCAGAGACACGCGATCCAATTCCTTCAAGGTAAACGATGCTAGTCCTGCGTCGAACCGCCTCGCTCTGCTGTTTATTAGCTCGATTATTCTTCTCGCAATTTCTCGGTGCTGGTAGCACCGAAACCGCCATTTTTTACCACGCTTATATTAGCTTGTCGGCTGAATTCAGGTAGAAAATTTTCATTTCCCCTGAAAGATCCGCTGTCTACTAATCACACGAAAGAATGCGTGTAAATTCTACATCATGAAAAAGAGTTACGTAAAATTTGTTGACAAGTTCACGCGGCGAACAGAAATTTCGAGCTCGGTGGGTGCGGTAATGCGAAGCGGTTGCATAAAACTGGCGTGAAGAGGAGGAGAGATAAACTGCGAATACTTCTGGCCGCGAAAGGTGAACGCTTCTGTTACGGGGACAGTTTTATCTCCGTTGAGAATTGAAATTCACCGTGTTTGTTGACGTCCGTCCGTTCGACGGAGCGCGTTCGCGGGTCGAGGTTCCGCGATTAAAATTGGATTTTCCTCTATTCTTGGTCGGCCGTCCCTGAAAGTCTTCGAGAGATCGAATATAGTTCTGTGCCACCCGTTCGCTACCCCCACCACCCAACACTATGTTCCTGGTCTACCTATACATAGAGCGACACTCCGTTTCGCCGGGTGTTCACCGACGAAGAGATGCTTCCGCGGAAATGGATCATTTCCAGACTTTCGAGAGACGTTTCTATTTTCGAATGTAACAACATGTCACATTTCGCACCCTCCACCAGGCTAAAAAATCGTACTTTTAACCAGTGGGGCCGACGCGGTCCCACTCAAATTGATAATAATAATAATTAGACTGCGAATATCTTTGTGCATTTATAGCAAAATTGAGTAGATGAGATTCAATATTGTTGAGAAATTTTTTAAATTCAAGATGTCGATAGATTTCTCCTCGATTAAAATCATTATTCATAAATGTGATTTCTATTTCTTGCAATCGATAATTATTTCATTGTTAAACAATTTTTACCTGAATTGCAACGAACTGGTGTGAAATAGAGATTCATTTTCTTTCTCAATATGTTTAATGGGTTATCCTTTATATGTATATGTTTATATATAATACATTAACTATGAAACTTGACAAATGTGTTTGAAATTTGTGTTTCATTTGTCAAGTTTCATATTTAACGACCAGATAACAGTGTTGGGCAATAAATAAATTTATTTAAATAAATAATTATTTAAAATTATACAGTTCATTGTTATTTACAAATACAACTTCAACTATTATTTGTATTGACAAATAATAAATTAAATTGTATTTTTTAGTTAATAGTTTTTCAAGAAACGCGCACGTGTCCATCGTATAAAAAAGAATACAAGAAATAAGAGAAGAGCAAAAACTATGTATTTGATTTCCACCTCAAACCAAATAATAAATAATCCTTTGTTTGCAAATAATTAATAATAATTTATTTAAATAAAAAGTTCAGTAGTTTAGCAATTAAAATCACACGTTTATTTATTATTTAAAATAAAATTTGCCCAACACTGGTAATACCACATACAATACGTATATTCAATACTGTAAACAATATTTTGACTAATGGAATTTTTTCGAAATTGTATCGTTGTTCAAAAGATTTGTTCGATGCCTGTCTACTTTTTCGTAGATATATTATGTAATATTGTACATTACTATATTCGGATGAATAATGTACAGTAACGTTGTTCGTTGCATTTAATTTTCTATTTGATTATTGTACAATTTTCAAGTGTTTCCTTGATGGTCTGTGCTTTCTTTGTGTCGAGCGTAATTAATGGAGTCGCGGAAAGGTATCGTTGTCGGTAAATCAGCGTTTCTGTGTAACGAGACTCGGGTCTGCGAGCGTCACGACCGCAATCAGTGTCTCCCGCGCGGAATTCAATTACGTGGCGGTGCGGCGGCCGATTGATTTTCATTACGAAACCAGTTGCATCGATATCGCCGACGTATTAATTATGCGCACGTTCGCGGAACATGCGACGTACAAGCGGTGACGGTGAACGAGATCCGTAGTATCATAGTGTCGCCGATTGCGATCTGCCAGCCGGGTAACTTCGCGAACTTCATCGTGGACAATGAACCCCACGCGCAGCTCGTACAATCACCTCAGATTTTCTTCAAGCAAATCTTCATTTTCCTTTCACACTAATGCCAAGTCATTTTCAATAAGAGTCTGCACATCGCCGAGAGCTTTGACAATGGAGAATTTAGCGAATGCATTGAAAACAGACAATGACAATTAGATGATTATGCTTTTATGATACAAACGAGTAGACTGCGGATTTTAAGTAAAAAATTATTTTGCTCATTAATCATTTTGGTATGGTCAAAATAGTATATCGACATTGTCAAACTCTTTTAACACGTACCCAATTTTGAATTATTAAAATTATTAACCCTTTGCAATCGAATCAATTTTAATTCGAAAATCAAGACATTTCTTTCACCCCAGAACATTTTTATTCTATGTAACCTTTTTTACATTATGCGCATCAAATTTCACCAGTTTTCTCATATAACAGTTGAGCTTTTCACAATTTATTAAAAACAGACGAATTTAATAATATCAAAACTGTTTTGGATAATGGTGCGGCAATTTTTACTGGCGCATCAGACTTGCCATTCGAGCGCAAAGGGTTAAAACAATTTAGCAGAAGAAAGTCACAAATTCTCTGAAAATTATGCATTCTGCTATTACTTTAAACAACGAAGTGCATAAAATTAATTTGACTGTTTCTAAGTGAACTGTCAGATTATGGATGTCACGTATTAGTGACGGTGGTAGCGAACATGATAACCTTTTTATTGTTTTCAATTACACATGCTCATATTTCTGTCATAAGTGCATAAAATCCGCAGTCTACAAACGAGTCAACCGTAAAACAAAGAAAATATTTACAACCATCCAAAAATATACTTTCGTGTTATTTCCGACCCATTCAAACTGCAAAGCACTTCCTTCAAAGGATGCCTAAGGTCATTCGAAGTAACTTTCTCCTTTGCGAAAATCTTCTTCGCGGCTTATCTCGGGAGTTATTAGCGAAAAAAAAGGACCAATCACGGCGCGGCTACTGTTAAGCGCGGCGTTGGTATTGGCCGAGCCGGGATCCGCCCGCAGTAGCCACGCTGCGATTGGTCCGCATTTTTCTTTGATAACTCCGTAACAAAACCGCGGAAAACATTCTCGCAAAGGAAAAAGTTATTTCAAATCACCACAGGAATAAGTACAACATTTTTTGGGACAGCCTATATAGTCCCTGTATCTTGCAATTAATTCAGACAATTTTTCTTCAGCACGAAAATCCGCGGTACAATGATACAAAATTCGTTCGAGTGAGACAGAATGTTTCTTTCAGAATTCTAATTATATTATTTGCCCTGTTAGTTAATCCGAAAACGATGTTTTGTAGGTTCCGGAACATGAATGTACAGGGTGTATGAAAAGTAATGGTCATCCGTCCTAGGGGTGAATCTACACCTCTGGATCGGTGGACATTTGTAAGAGAAACTTGCCGGAAAATTGTTTCTAACATAAAAATTGTTGTTGAAGTTTGTTTTTACATCAATACCTTCTACTCATCGAGAAGAGAAAAAGTTTTAAAGGAGCCACATGTCGCAAACGAATAGTTGTTGAGATATAAGCTGGTAAAGATCTTGCAAAATTTTATTGTGTAGAATTATACGTATAGACAAAAGCCTGCCACTACAGTACATTGTGTGCGTGCCTCGAGCCAAACATTCGTCGGATTATAAATTTGACTTTTTTTATATAGATTATATAATAATGACTTTTTGAACAGCAAGAATGAACAGTGGCTCTTCGACTAGGATTCTTCTAGTTGTTTCTCCGGTTCCGAAGCGACTGTAGGGTTAATTCTACTTCAACATTAGTCGCCAGTCACGTGACATCGTGGACACGAAACGCTTCACGTGACCGTGCCGTACAGGGGGAGGGTAGAGTGGGGACACAAGTCTTAATCTGGCGAGTTTGCGTCAACACCTGTCGCCTTGAATGACGAGCCGCTGATAACTACACAATGGGAAATTATCTCTTATCGATATATTATCGACTCTGCACGCGTCGGTAATTGAAAAATGATTTCTACGTTTTTGTTATTTATAAAGAGGGGCATCTTTCACGACGAGCCCTCAATTGAAGATGATGCGTACGCCGAAGGACGGAAGTGAACGATGAGCGAAGGAGCACCAGCCTTTGATTTATTGTTCTTAGCGGCGGCGTGCGATTAGATCGGTGCGAGACACAGTGCTTTAGCCTCGAATTAACCAATTACACGATCGAACGAATTAATCCAATGAACCTTCACCTCGAAACAGTCGTCTGCAAGTACGGAACGATTACGAATGCGCTTGGGAACGAGCGTGCTCGTGAACCCTTCTGAGGAAACAATCGATCTATTCTTCGACCCGATGATTTTCCAATCGATTCGGTTGTAAAATTCGATCACGCCTACTCGAAAACAAGCGGAATAGTAGGGGTGGCCGAGTTCCGGAAATTTATAAAAACAGTGAACACATTTGTGGAATTTCGAAATACTGTTGCAGTATTTTCAACCTATTAAACATATTAAGAAAGACAATTAATTTCTACTTCACTCTAGTTCGTTGCAATCGAGGTAGATAATTTTTATTTTGCATAAAGATCCACTGTCTAGCAATTAGTATTTACTAGAATGAAAAACTTTGAAAAATCGTGGCAGGCAGGATAGCACATATTAGCAGCTGATTTTTATCAGAGTCTCTTCCGTATAGATTGAACTTAATGCGAAAAAAATTTCAAGATGATATTCTTTGAAACTTGCTAGTTCTGCTCTATTGAAGTCAACTTAACGGCATAGAAAACTAGTACTAACAATGTCTAAAAATGATTGTAAAGGATTTATTGCTTCGTCACAATTTTCTCTAAATAAACGTATGGGTAAACTTTGCTTTACCAGACACAAAATTTGTACAGTTTCTCCTCTAAATTATCATGTATTTGGTATGTAATCCAGTAGATTTGTACCTGGGGCGACTGCAGATCGAAGTTTCGATCCTGTAGGATCAATGGTTCAGGAGTTATGCTTGCTTAAAGATGAGCAATCTGCAGTGTTTTTGACAGGTAGGGGCGCCACCATATTAGTTTGTCGTGACGACCGCGAGACGCTTACCTTGCCGCCGCGCCGTCCCCGATCTAGCCACCAACCAACTACCACCTAGCGACTCTGCTCGGCAAGCGGCGTGCGATACTACAAGCAAATATGGCGGCGCTCTTACCTATCAAAAACACTTAAAAATGCACAACTTTCAGCAAGCATAACTCCTGAACCATTGATCCTACAGGATCGAAACTTCGATCTGTACCAAATAAATCATAATTTATAGGTTAAAGGCACAAATTTTGAGTCCTAATTATCGAAAATCTAATTATTAGCATGAATTTGAGCGAACGATAGTTCACTTAAGTGATGAATTACTACACTGCGGATGTTTATGCAAATATGGTTGCAGAAAATTTTCGAGAAATGCTCGAATATAAAATTCGATAGAATCCAGTACAATTTTGATTCATTTCAGTTCTACAAAGGCCATCGAAAATAAGATTCTACTTAATTTACAGTAATTAAAACTCGTCTTTATCCTCAAAAATGTCGTAGAAGGGGAAAGAAAATTTATATGTTTCGTACGGCTACATTTATTTGAATACTTAAATATTGATTACAAACGAATCGAATTTGATTTCATTTAAAAAGAAAGGCGTAACATTCCTATTTGTTAGACTTTGTTTAAAATCATCTTGACGAGTGTGACTCGTTACAATACGACAAGGGGTTAATTCCACTACAACAATTGCAAATCCCATAAACATCGCTAAAATTGGTAACAGTTCATCTCCGCGAACTTCGAGAGGTGGTCGAGTGTCTCGAAATAGTTCGATCGATTCGATGGTTTCTACTGTGGTGTAATATTATTGTTGGTCGAGTTAGCCGCGACGGCGACGACTGACTGCCGTTCCGACGAATGTAAACATTGCGAAATCAAGTTCGGGCCTGCCGCGTCGAAACGTAACAGAGTGCCCGAGGCGAGGGGAGCCCCTGTGTGGTAACGTGGCAGGGCCGTAGCTAGTTCAGGGTCTCCCCTTGGTTCCCTCGAGCGACGAAAAGGGGCGGCAGCTGGGTCGCTCGCGCAATTGCATAATAAATCGATGCACAAAAGGGCCCGCACGCCGGATAAAGCGAAATGTTCGATGAATTAACGACTACCGTTCCACGCCAAGCCACGTCACTATGTCGTGTACCGACTACATTCATGTGACTGGTGTGTCTGTGTTGTTACTCGCACAAGTGTACGTTCGACACGACCCAACCAGCTGGCCGAATTATGCGGTTGTTCGTAAGGTTCACGCTGTGATTCCTCGCTGGCAGCGTTTCAATGTGTTTAAACGCGCTTAAACAGATAAAAGTTAATGAACAGGCATGCTGTTCATATGCACGGGTGACTCACATGCTTCTTCGTACACTTTTAACAACGTAGAAAGTATCGGAGATACAGGGTGTCCCGAAAATGCCGGAGAATCTTGCAAGGGCCGGTTCCTTAGGTCATTTCAAGCAACTTTTTCCTTTGCGAAAATGTTACCAGTGGCATCGTTAACGAGCTATTCGCAAAAAACGCCGACCAATCAGAGCGAGAGAGGCGGAGTCAGTCTCGGAGACGGACTGTTGATTGGTTCGTGTTTTTCGTTAATAACTCGTTAACGAAGCCGCGGAAACTGTTTCCGCAAAGGAAAAACTTACTTCAAATCACCTCAGGAACAAGTACAACATCTTTGAAAAGAATGTTCAGAGTTCGATGAAACGTAACTATGAAAATAAAATAATAAATGTAGACTATGAAATATTTTGTAATATTCTGAACAGCCAGTCGTTCATAACAGTAGAAATCGAAGCGAGTACAATTGATTGCAATCTGTAGAGGACACGTGAATAGAAGTTATGTAATTGTTACGAAATTTGTATCTTCGGTTATTTTTTTCGCAGCCGTTGTGTCGCAGTGTAAATTGCACTTCCGTGTGATTCATTACCGTGCCGAGATTAGGATGCGGTAATCGAGAAGAAACGAAAAACAAAGCTGACGATGTTTGTAAACGTGTCTGCACCGCTGACACGCTGACTTTCGTTATGAAATCTTGCTTGCAACGATAATCGTATCTGGAAAGAGCCTCCAGGAACGCAAGGTTAGATAAATTTATCAATTCGCCCGAGACGGAGACTCTACTTTCAAGGCTCCTGAAAACTCATTTACGATTGATTCGAATCCGTCGAAGCTTCGTCCGAACACTTCCACCTTTAATTCGATGAATCTCGCTTGAATTATTTCTATTCGAGATTTCGATCGTTTGACCTTGCTTCGTCCTTTTTAAGGGCGAACTTTTTGAAATATCGACAGAGGTAACTAACTTCGATTACTTTTTCTGCAAATGTCAAAGTGAATAATTTTGAAGATATCGACACTAAAACTACCGAGCACTGAAAGCGATTAAAATGTTTTAATTAGATTTCGTGCAATTTTTATTTGCCTTATGCGGCCGGATAAACAAATTTATCGAATCATTTTCCATGTAAGCAACGTCACAATTTTAATAATTATAAAATTAAAAATGTAAGACCGACCATTTGACCGGCAATAGTACGTTTAGTGTTAAATAAATTCATGACACCCACAAAGCTAAGGGAATTTTGATTGTCCATGACTGTTTTATACACTCGTCTTTATTTTACTAAAAGCTCCGGCGGATGAGCTATACCCAAGGAGAGAAGGTCGTTCTACGTCCGTGATGATCATTAGTACCTGGCACCTTCGAACCTCTAATTAAACCACTAAAAGTCCTTGAACTGAAAACGTTCATCTTCGAAGTCTAGTATCAATTCGTTCCACAATTATTATCAACAATGTACAGGGTGTTTAAGAATAAACATGTCGCTACGAATGCAGCTGCAAAATGAATTTCAGGGTCGAAAGGTCAACAATTGCATCGTATTCTGAATCGTTCTCTGAAAAAATTCTGGTAAAACTTTTTTCCATTATCAAACTGATTTTATTTATATTATGTTTTCATTTCTCAGTCAGGGTTGGCAAGAAAGTAATTTCGGTATTTTAAGCCAATTTTTCTATTCAAGCAATCAATTAATTTTGCCATCTTTCTGATATAGCTGCATAATTCCACGCTCATAAAACTTAAAAATTGTACCAAAATTGGGTTCATTTTCATCTTGAAATACCGAAATTACTTTCTTGCCGACCTAATATACAGGGTGAGTCACCTAACGTTGCCACCTCAAATATCTTTGTTGTTTTCAAAGCCTAAGTATGAAATCTACAAGTAAGGGGCTTCGAAAATTGGTGAGTGATTAACGGGTAGACTGTGAGTTTTTAATGCAAAATAATAGTGTCCTGTGTCTGTTGTGTGGACGAGGAGCTACTTAGAAAGTTTATACGTGCATGGGTAATCATTGTCAATGAATTTCTAATGAAAGGGACTATCATTGTAGGTGTTTAAAAAAGGGTGCTTCCATTTTAAAAAATGAAGGTGACCTTGATATTCCTAAAAAAATCACATAAAAACAAAAATATTTTGTGAGCCCCCATTCAACTTTGTCCTTCAGACATTTGACATATCTTTAAAAACAACAAAGATATTTGAGGCGGCAACGTTAGGTCGCCCTGCATACCTAAAATATAAACAATATAAATAAAATCAGTCTGAAAATGAAAAAGCTTTATCATAATTTTGTTCAGCGAACGGTCGAGTTTCTTTTGCATTTCGTATCCTTGCGATGAGTGGACATTGTTGACCTATCGACCTTCAAATGAATTTTTCGTAAAATCACGCTACGATAGTAGTGGCATATATTATTTATTTCTTTACAGCATGTACAAGCTGTCTTCGGATATATCTGTCGAAACGGTAGTCTAAGAGGTCTGCCTGCATACAAGGTTGCAAACATCACTATGCAAAGTCAACAAGTCGCTGGATGGAGCTGGTTTTCGTCAGTTTTTCGGTCGTCGACGACGACGTTACATCACCTAGGACGTTCGACTTGCGCGTGACTTCGTAGGTCAACCGAACAAACCCAGAAAATTAACAACAATCGAACTGAACGAACTCTGTTTCTAATCAATTCCGTCTGTATGAATGATTGAATAATACGAAGACCGAATAGCTCGTTGAAGGACCGTTGCCCTAACTACTACAACAAATACTCTTTTACTGATCCTACAAGCTAATGAACACTCTTCGCTAACGAATAGAATCAACCATTAGGAGAAGCGCGAATCGACGCGGTTCGCTACAAACATTTGTTTTAAGGATGTTCTGGAGGTATATAAAAACGCAACAGAATTTTTGAAAATTTAACAAGATATAATTCTTACTAAATTAATGCAATTACCAAAGTTTGGGTTCGATTCACTGCACCGTTTTAGAATTATAGCAACTTAAAGTTTGTGCATTTCAACACGTCTTCTTACGGAGAATTCATAAAATTCCACTTCAAACCCTATTTAAACCTTGAAGAAACACAACTGGAAACTCCAGTTTTCTTTTTATATATAGTAAAAATTATGTAATTAATTATGTTGAAAATTTATTAGGATTCACTAAACAGTTACAGAGCAAAAAATTATAAACTGTTACGAAACGTCAAATTTATCGTGTTGTCCTCACCAGTATCACGTCCGGTGGTTCAGCCATCGATAGTAATTAATCATAATCATGTATAACATATAATTTCTGAATTTCTTTCTATACTTCTACTTACTCTAATAATGTTTTATGTGAAATTAAATAATAAATACTATTGTTGATAACTAATATTGAACTGTTGTACATTATATTATATTGCGAGCGGCAGAATCAATAGAATTAAGGAAAATCTATAAGATATATTTCGCAGTTGAATATATGGAATTGTTGTGTAATTCATGTGATTTATTTTAAACCTAAACTCGACTTTAATTTGGAATAACGTCGAATAAATTTAGATCGTAGCGAAATGTATTTTATTAAATAATAAAGCGACAATTTGAAATATAAATTGCGAATGAATATCCGTTGAAGACTGTTCATCGCTGAAGAATGTGAAGATGGATACTTCGAAATGAATAAGAGATTGACAAATAATAAGCTGGTGACTAATTACCTGGCAGGATGTGTAGGGCAACATGATCGTGCCAAGAGAACGATAAAAGGGAATCAAAGACTCTTCATCCGGTCAAGAGGTATTGGTTCATAGGAAAACTGATTTCGAAGAATGCTGGAAGATGCACTCACCCCATGGAGATTACGTTCAGAACAATGGATTGATTAATCTATAAAAGGGATGGCTCTTCAAGAAATCCAGTCCAGTCTGTCTAAATTTGATCAGTCACTGTTGAAAAGCTGTCGGTTGTCAAAAGTTCAAGTGAGCCAGTCTATGCTCGAATTTCTTCAATCGTTGTTCAACGATTATCAACTAATATTAAATAATCAACTAATATTTAAAAATGACTAATAGTCTTTTCGAATGTTAGTCGCAACGTAGTCATTAGTCAAAACTTTTTGATTAGTTAGTGATGATGGTTTTACCTCAAAAATGGCAAAAGATGGTCGATCAAAACGGCACATACTTGATCCAATATACTTCATTTAAAATATTGGAAAAAAATTGATTAATTTCTGCATTAAAATACGAAGAAACTTTGTCCCCGACCCAATATGCGTTGACCCAGCCTGTATGTATGTAAAATACAAGTTGGTGCTCGGCGAATCAAGCACCAGAGAAAGATAATGATCGATAAGGAAGAAAATGAACGGCACGAGACGGTTGGTCTCGCCGAATTCGTATGGCATCGCATTCCTCCGCGGGGAAAAGCACGACGGGAAAAGGGCAATCCCTTTGCGGGCCAACGACCGTCGGACTTATTTCGTTAAAGGGGGAAACATTGGTTTAACCGAAGACCCGCAAACGCTCTAAGCAGAAGTCTTTGAAGGGGCTAATTACGGCATCCGGATTTCCACGGGACTTTCAGCGACCGTTTTCTTTCCTTGTATTGCCAAGACTCGTCTCCTGCGATTCATGGAAATAATTGTTGCGCGAAGGTCCGCAGTCTAATTGTTCATTTTCCTTTAACCCTTTAATCTTAACTCGAAAATTCAGTCAGTTTATGGATATAAAATAATGTAAACAATGCTTTGAATAACGGTAAAGCTCTAAGGTAAACCAGAATCAATGACAATCTTGTGTCAATGATCAACATTTTCTACGATGTTCAATAATGTTGCACCTTATAGTTTCAATGCATAGCTTTATATCTCAAATATAAATTAATCTGTGATCATCGAAGAATATAAAATCTGCAATAATTTTGCTATTCGTCAACAAATACCCGAAACAAATAACAAAAATATAATCATATAATAATCATTTCAATGCTAACCTTCGTTCAAATCACGTTTTTTCGTAGTTTGATATATTCATTTGGAATTCGTTTAGGTAACTTTCGTTAACATTAACCATTTACTTGCGAGGCTACGTCCATCAGACGCGAATTGCATAAACCCACAATTGAAAGCAGAGTTTCAATTCGTTAGATGGAAACAGCCCTTTCGGAGGTAGTTTTGTAAAGACAGTTTCTAGTAAATAAATCATTCCAGAATTAGATTCTACGAGCCGGAAGACCTTTGAAACCTTTCTCTGTGTAATGAATAATTAAGCTTGTTAACTATTGGATTGGCAAGAAAGTAATTTCGGTACCTTAAGGTGAAGCGAAACCGAATTTCTTTATTCAAACGATGAACATTAATCAATAAAATAGTTTCTTGTCTATTCCTTTTGGCAAAAGATCATCGAACAAAAGGGAAAATATCTGAATCATTAAAGTTCATTGCTTGAATAGAAAAATTCGGCTCTATTCAATATTTACTTACGAGGGCATCAGTAAAGTTCTGGGATCGAAACACCCCTTGCATGTTTCACAAAGACAATTCCTAAATCTCGTAAATAAATAACACCAGTGGTTCTGCACGCCATCGCTGGTAGGTACGCTCTAATTTCTCTAATCTATAACTACTGATTCAAGCTACAAGATTTCCAGGATCGGTTCAAGCTGAACACTAGGTTCACGGATCGCTAAAATTGACTACTTTATCAAAACAACAAGCATTCCTCATGGACGCATCTTTACGATAGTCGTAAATGAACAATATTAGCTTGCGTCCCGCAAACCTGGTGTTCAAAAAAAAAAAAAGAAGAAAAATACAAGAAGCACCTAGGCGAGTATCAGAAGTCTAATTGTAAGACGTGCAGACTGAAACGCCAGGTATAATTATGATAGGCACGTCATTATTCAATTTCTCGTGCGTGGCGATACGTCATGCAATAATTGAACCACCTTAATAACAAAAAGGAATGAGCGGGGGGAGGGGTGATAACGGGAACAATCGATCTTTCCTAGAAACCAGTAACGGAGTCTAGCCGCGGCACAGAAATAGCTACCTCGTTGTACTCGCGTCCGCGTAGAATGAATGATTCGACACGCTTACGTCGGGAAAATTCGAAATCGGTTCGCTGCACTGGTTCTGCCAAGGTTCTGTCGCCTAACGATCCTTCTATCCCGTCACGAAGTGGACTTTCATATGAGAACCATCTCGCTACTAACGTCGAGATATCGCCGGCTGAATGTAATAATTAGGTTACTTGAAATTTGGACATTTTGAGTTATCTACTTCGTATTAAAGAAGAAATCAAGTAGAATTTAATATAAAGACTTGGTAATCTACGGCATCTAGTGAGCAGTGTTCAAAGTAAATCGAAAATAAATACAGATTTCTATTTATGTTATAAATCGGCAACTCGACTTTAAAAAAATTTTTTTTTAATCCAATATGATGTGTTTTCATGTATTGTTCCACTTAAAATAAAGAAATATAAGCAGATATTGGCATTACGTTTAAAATAACGGTCTCCCTACCATAATCGTAAAACCTTAAAATATTGTTCCATCAATTTCTCTAAACTAAGGAATTCTAAGTTACCTAGATTTTTTATCTGCACCTGTAATGAAAATTTAGAAGGCGCCATTGGTAGGTCTAAGTAAGTTATATAGTTGTACAAAGTTTCATAGAAATCGATCGAGAAAATAGCAAAAATCGTAAGAATTTGCGATTTAAATGAATCGCAAACCGTAAATTCCAAGATTTTTACATCTTACAATGCCCATTGCTCTTTTATCCGTCAACCAATTTCAATGAAACTTTGTACATATATATAACTTACTTAGATTTACAAAATACATACATGTTTTAAATTTTCATTACGGGCACAGATGAAAAATTTAAAAATCGTGGTCTTCACTGTTCCCTTCGTAATTGCGACCAATAACAACTACAAAAAAATTATTTACACACTAGTTAGTAAACTAACCCTTCTAACGTCTCAAAATACTCAAGCTGTTAGGTCGAATTTTGAAAAATTTATTCGTTTTTAAAAGATATACGAATACTTTGTACACCGACTGTACATGTTTGTAATTTTGATTACAGGCCCAGATGAAACGTTTAAAAATCGTGATCTCTACATTTTCCTTCGCAATTGCGACCGATAACAATAAAAAAAAATAAACTAACCCTTTTAACATCTGAAAGAAACTGAAGCTGTTGGGTCGAATTTTGAAAAAGTTATTGGTGTTTAAAAGGTGTACAGATATTTTGTGCCCCCACTGTAGAAAAATAAGTGTGTTAAAAAAGTGAGGCGGTGCTAATCGATGTTCCCTGGTTCGAGATCCCGCTGTCGGATCGAATCGGCGAGTTATTCCGTCGATAACGATGGAAGAGTCGCTGGAAATGGGAAACGGAGTTCGGGGCGCACGTGAATAACACCAACACCGATCGATAGCGCGCTGCAAGATTATTTCCATCGGCCGGGGATAAGGATGGCGGCTGGGGGTGGTGAGAGAGGATCAACCCCTTCGCGGCGGAAAACCACAAAGGGGTTTACCCGTCGCAACTCGTTCCGCTCCCATCGCGCATCGGGGTAAAAGTCTCTCGCAGAGGAAAGTCGTGTCAGAAATAGGGTCCTTTAAATACAACACCGGCTCCGGATCCGAGATTACGAGACACGGGAACAAGCCCGTGAAACTTTCGAAGAACTCGAAATTGATGTGCGGGTGATAATAGGGAAACTTCTATCTTTAAGGGCAGTATCATTATTTGTGGTCGGTCGGTGCTTCGATAAAGTTAATTTTACATTTCATTCCGACACGTGAAGTAACGGTATTATACGCCATATGTAATTTAAGGATATAGAGTAAATCCTCTATCGACGCAAAAAGGTGCTACAAGATGGACGCAAGAAAATATCCCTTCTACTGTAGTGATCTGATTTCGGCTCGGGTATATCGGTGTGAACCACTACTAATGCGACGAGAGTCGCAGTCGTCGGCACAGTTCAGAGGCCCGTGCGTCCTCACAATGTAACACCAATATTTAATCTTTTTTATTACTACTTATTTTTTTTATGAAACTTTCATCGATATATTCGTGGCATTTTTCTGATCAAAAAAAATACCAAACACGATATAATTTCGGCTCGGCCTTTGAATCTCAAGAAAATAGTGTCCCTCTACGATCGATGCAAACGAATCTCCCCGAGGCTTTTGCGTCGATAGAGGATCTACTGTATTAGTCAAATTATAAAATCGCTTTTCAAAATCAACGAATGTTTTATATCTTTCAACCCTTGCCGTACTTTAACGAGCCAGACACACGATGAACATTTTAACAAAGTCTAACAAATATGAAAATCAAATTTGATTCATTTCATGCATTTATGGCGAAAATGAGTGGGTGTCATTTAAAACAGTGAAAAAGTTGGAATGATCTAATAATGCGATCTGGTGTTTTCAACTTGTTAAGATCATTCAAATAGTCCAGTGAACGAAAAGTTGTGGAGGGAAATGGAAGGAACACAATTTTTAACTTTGGGTCTTTGTTTGGACTAATTAGGAGGTAAACATGGTAAAAGTCCCCACTCCTCGGAGGTGTAATTGGGTGCAGGTCCCGTTTATATCTCGGAAACTATGCGTCCTAGAGGTAAAACCATTCTATACAAAATTGAAGCTGACAAAATGTGCCACAAGATTGATTGGATTCAGTTTTTCGCTATCTCGCATAGTGTCCGAGATATCCGCGCTCAAAGTTCACTGATTGTGCTGAAGCGTTAACTAGTCAATTAAGGCAAAAATTTCTTTTTCACAATTAGTGAACTTTGAGCGCTGATATCTCGGAAACTATGCGAGATAGCGAAAAACTGAATGAAATCAATCTTATAGCACATTTTGTCAGCTTTAATTTTGCATGGAATGATCTTATCGCTAGGGCACATAGTTTCCGAGATATAAGCGGAAAACCGAAAAAGGGGACTTTTAGTATGTTTACCTCCTAGCTAGTCCAAACAAAGTCCCAAAGTTAAAAATTGTGTTCCTTCCATTTCCCTCTACACCCCCCTTATGAGCATTCATTGACTGGACTAAAATAAGGATGAAATGTCTATCTGACACCATACTCTTGCGAATGATGCAGACAATTTTTATTTTGCATAAAAATCCGCGAGCTATCGCTTCTACGAAATTTTTGGGGATAAAAACGTTGTGATCGCTGTAACCGTGAAGAAAATGTTACGGTAAGGGGTTAATCGAATCCAAAGCTAAGGTAAATTATTGATAATAATTTTTCTGAAAATAAACTTCCCAGTCTACGAGCGTCATATCTTTACGCAAAACATTAGAATTACTTTTTAAAATCAATGAATTTCTTATTTAATGATAGTAAATTAGTTATTTAATAAAAATAACTGTTGCAAGGGGATATGCGTGAAAGACTAATGTGTCCACACGAAGAATATCACCAAAGGTAAAGCTTAAAAATTATTAATTATAGCTGTGGGCTATAGTTATAAATAATCGTCAGTTGTCCGAGGGAAAGTAATTTATCCGTAAAGAAACAATAACTGGATCCATTGTGCTACAATATGATCGGGTTCGAGTGTATTCCGAGCGGGAGACCGGATTCTATGAAATTTCAGGGACTCGTGAGAATGTCAGCCCTAATCCGCCGGAGTGTCCCAGAAATTGAAATGAAACTTCGATCGCATGAATATTCGAAACGAAGTTTCGCTGATGTTTGAGAACTTCGGGTACTCCGCTTAATTGGATAGTTGAACTATGAAAGCTGTCTAAAAATAGAGGTGGTCCGATGATCTAGCACCGAGGAGACATTTCGAGAAACGGACGTGGCGAGGAGCGGATCGTTCTCTTTTATTTCTTTTTTTCTCCGTGCCTGGCGAGAGGGTGAATTCAAAGAGAAGGGAAACTCGCTGGGTGCAGAGAGCAAGCTAGAACACGTTGGGGTAGAATTCGCCGACGTTATCATACGAATCGAAATGTCAGAGGAATTATAAATAGGTTAGGATCGATATGCAGCCCAGAAGGCGAGCTTGGGCGCCATCTAGTCTGCGGCCCTTCCACCTACAATCCCGACTGTCTTCGCCAACCCCTATTAATGAACGTTCGATGCATTCTCCGACAAGTTTCTCGACGATTTAAAGGCTTCGATAGCTTTCAATGTACACCTGCAGCGCTGAAAAGAACCTAACCCTTTCCTACAGACAGCGAGGATATTTACAGAAAGCTCTGGATCCGAATAACTCTGCAGATCAGCCAGACAGCGCGCGACTCATCGACCCGCATGGATTTAAAACGGTAATTGCGTTCGGACCTCCTTGTGTTCCTCATTTTAGACATTTTTCTTATCGAAATAGATTAGAGACAATTCCAACTTCCATATCTGAAGATGTGCTACATTATCCTGTTAGATATCGTCAATTAATGTAATTAATTAGACTGCGGATTTTAATATAAAAATTATTTCTGTCGATTGCAATACGGGAACCAAACCGGAATTTTTGTTTTCTTGCTTTTTTAATAATTTTAATTCTCGAAATTTTATCACCGAGATCGGCCAGAGAGGCTCGTCGATCCACATACAATTAAAACAATAATTTAAACTAGGCTGAATTGTTTACACACGGGACACGAGAGGACAATTCCAGCTTCCCGATCCGAAGAAACGAATCCTACAGTCTCAGCTGTTAAATATCCTCAATTAATGCAATAACTAGACTACAAAATAAGAATTATTTGCGTCAACTGCAAGATACGGGAACTAAATATAAACTTATATTGTTCATTGATATGTTTAATGTAGTGAAAATAATATGTTAATACTCCTCTCAATAACTCGCATAAAGTGCTCCACAGCCCCACAATTTAAAATTTAGTGTTTCAAGCATCAACAAAGGCGTCGACTTCACCAGCAAATATTTATTTTTATTTTTATTGATAAACATTTATTTATATTGGAGTCATATAAATCGGCAGCGGATTTCATGCGTTTCTGACAAAACTGAGTAGGCATAACTTAAAACAGTGAAAATATTGGAAGAATTAATTTTAATTAATTATACTAAAAAGAAGATTAATTTCTATTTCAGATTGTTGAAATTCAGCTAGAAAACTTTTATTTCGCATAATGATCCTCTGTTGTAAAGCATCACTTCACTCTTTGGAATAGCACTCATTTTTAAAATAAAAAATAAAATGGCACTCATTTTTGTGATAAATTGCAACGCAGTCTAGTAATAATATATTCGACGATGCACCGCGCCGAAATGTATGAAGAGACGACGCGGTGGCTATTGAAATAACCTCGTTGCTCGACAATTCCGTGGAAATCTGAGAATAAAGAATTTTTTCGACATACAATCACCCAATTATTTCGAGCAACACGCTAACGCACTGACTGCCACTCGGCCCACGCGCCGCTGACGCGACTTCCGATCCGAGAGTCACAAAAGTAATCCCCGAGATAGGACTGACTAGGGCGAGTAAAACTATAACATCCTAAGAACATTATATAATTAGGGAGTCGCCGCGATTCTAACACGGAATGACAGAAATCAACCTGTCGAAAAATTCTCTCGACCGTACGACAAATGTTCTCGGAAGTTCGACCAAAAAATGATCGTGTTCAACTATTTAAACGAATGAACGTGCGCGTTCAACGAGTCGAAGTAATAATCTTGATGCAACCCCTTCTACTGCAATACTAATAAACTATTAACATGTTGTGACAATCGGTGGAATTTAAAATAGTAGAACGATTGCAAGAATTTGAGAACATCATTGTCTTTTACAATTTAACAAAAGCAGCTACAGAAATAAATTCCAAGACTTGTGTCCTGCAATTCATGGAACGAACCGCTGTACCATATTCCGCGGTCTAATTATTAATTTCCTTTAAACCGGAATCAAATTTAGCCATTAATCAAGTTTAGCCATTAGTTAACGTGTTAACGAGTCGAGAGAACAATGCTAACATTTCTTCAAATCACGTTTTTTCAATAATCAGTGAAAATAGTAACTGTCATTAAGGATGTTCTGGTACAATGGGAGACGCAAGTACAAGAAATTCGAAATCCATCTCAATATATTGGCAATGAAAGCCATTCATGAGTATATTCTGCATTAAAAAAATAGATTAATTTAAAAAGCTTTCGTTTAATTAGTGAATTTCATGTTATATATATTTTTCAATTAAATTGTCTTCATATTATAAAAAATTTTAAGTGACTTTCGCGAATAATTGTAACCTCTGATTGTAGCTATATTCAGTGGTCTACACAGTTGTCGCGTTTTCATGCTAGTGAGAAGGACAACACGATAAATTTGACGTTTCGTAACAGTTTATAATTTTTTGCTCTGTAACTGTTTAGTGAATCCTAATAAATTTTGAACATAATTAATTACATAATTTTTACTATATATAAAAAGAAAACTGGAGTTTCTAGTTGCGTTTCTTCAAGGTTTAAATAAGGTTTCAAGTGGAATTTTATGAATTCTCCATAAGAAGACGTGTTACAACGTGCAAACTTTAAGTTGCTATAATTCTTAAACCGGTGCATTGAATCGAACCCAAACTTTGGTAATTGCATTAATTTAGTAAGGATTATATCTTGTCAAACTTTCAAAAATTTTGTTGCGTTTCTATATACCTTCAGAACATTCTTAAGCTTGTTAGCTTGTTAGCTTGTTATCTATTTACTTTCAAGAGTGTGTGTAATGAGTGGACTGCGGATGAAAATGTTCAAAAACTGCTATAATATACAGTAGCGCGTTATGACTAGTTGGAGCCTTGGGCAAAGCTGAATTTCGGGGTCCCTAGCCCCAACGAAATTACTTTATGAGAAAAACGTAGAATTTGGATCTCGGATCCAAATCTTGGCCCCCTTTTGCTTGGGGCCCAAGTTGCCCATGGTGTAACGCGCCACTGATAACATAAAATTCGATAGAATTAACAACGATTTTTATTTCTTTTAGATCCACAAAGGCTATTCCAATGAGAAATAGGATTCCACTAAATTTTTTCAAATTTGTCTATAAAAATAGTAAATTGCATAAACATCCGCAGTCTAGTAATGTATCATTAACAGAGATATGAATTTTGCGTCTGACAAACTTGTCGCGCTGCTGGCGGCGTCCGGTTCGTTACCAGAGAGAGAAGAGGAAGAAAAGAATGGATAGTCGATGTTTTCCGGAGCATTGCGAGACAGCGAACGCGTTAACGAGTCCCTAGAACTATCCAGGAGCGGAACAAGGTTGAGTTTTCCTCGGGCTCTCGGGCACGTTCGCGTGAGAACACGGAGACTCGCTCCGGGGTCGAAAGGAAGCTGGACCTTCAACGATCTCCTCGCCTTAAGAACCTGTTCAACCCCGGTGCCCCGGCCTCGCGTGAGGTCGTTAGAGGCACTTCTGACGGAAATGACCGTTTTGTGGGCCGAAGCAGGCCGAACGGGAAACATTAAGTACCGTGTGATGCTGCCGGGGATAGAGTGGGGGCAATTTTACGCCGCTGGCGCCACGTTGAAATTTCCATAGAAAACGTGTCCAACCTCTGGTCACGAGCACAGCCGAGCATCAACGAAATTGTCTGCGCACTATCATCGAGCGGTGCCATCGCCGCGCGTCGTCAGCGTCGCGATGCAATCAGGTGCTGATTGTTTTCGCTGCTCCGCGTTTTCCTTCGTCGACTTTCGAAAGTACGGAAATTCGAAGCTTCGCGAACAGATTCTGATCTGATCTGCCAAGATCCGCATCTGGATGCAGAAGATATTCACGAATATCGTTGCACTCTTTAGCGATTTTTATAGAAGAAATTCTACATTTAATTAATTCTACTTATAGTCGTCACTATACGAAACAGAATTGAACGGGCCACGTCCAATCAGGAAAATGCAACGACGATAATCATATTTTATTTCTTGAGCTGCCTAGATCCACGTCTAGATCCAGAAGATTTTCAGATCTACACTCTAACGAGAACGATTTCATCGAATTCTTTGTATAGAGAATTGTATAGAGGAGATTCTGAATTGAATAAATTGTTGATGCTTTTCCTTATAATCGCCAATGACGATGTTGACATTTTATTTCTAGAGCTGCCAAGATCCACGTTTAGATCCACAAGATTTTCAGATCTACACTCCGACGAGATCGATTTCATCGAATCCTTTCGAGATTTCATAGAGGAGAATCAAAATTGAATAAATTGTTGATTTGATTGTCTAGAGCTGCCGAGATCTACTTTGATTTGATTCTTCACGGAAATTTTATTCTGATATAGTAGAACGAAGGGTGTCGGAAGTGTCAAGTGCACCGAAAGTAGAAAGTGACGAAACGAGAGGCGACACGTGCGAAGATAAATAGACAGACTTCGCGTGCGATGTACAATGTGATCATCGAAGCAACTGAACGGTTAGACGAGGATCAAAATCCACGATGAGAAGAGGCATTGAATTGGAGTTAAACGTCTCATAACTAAGTGCATAGTCGCGAAGCGCATGCAACGATGCAGTTAGAGGGTCCGAAAGCTGCGAAGATATGAACTTGGCTGTGGTAGACCTGATTGGAAATTTGATTCCTCGAATGCACTGAACAGTCGGTTCGTCTAAGAGCGACCTGGGGGGCACGTCAATGAATAGCTCAGGTAGCAGGCTTTGTAGAGTTAGAGAATTATGCTCGATGAAAGTAGATGCTCGCCGAGATACAGCGAGTATTGACGGCGTTCTAGAATCAGCCAGGCCAGATCGGTACAGTCGAGTGTGTCTGAACACGTTCACACGTTCGATAAGTCAAACACTACACTGCGCAGGAGTCACCCAGTTCGCGTCTGATCGCCGAGGATTAGCCGGTCGCGTTCGGTGTGCACATTTCCCAGGCAGGATACCTAATCCCTGGTAACACGGTGTCGATCATCGTTACCAGGACCCAATTCGCGAAGACAATCGGCAAAAACTGATCTAAGAACAATACTCCCGCGGCGGCACTTCTCTTCTCGACCGGCGAAGACTCGTTCGCCTGTTTCACAGCTCTGGTTACGCAACCATCGAACAATAGCCGAGAAGACCGAATTCTAGTTCGAGCACGTTCTTAACAATGCGGCAAGTTTCTCTTCTCCGGTGGGTCGATCGATCTGCTGCGAACGATTAACTGCATTACAGAACCAATCTCGATTAGGAACTTTCGAAGTTCACCCCGAAGCTGTCGATCCGAGGTTATTGATTAAAATACAGGTCTCGCCCCGGGAAGGGCGAAAGGAGTTTCAAGGACTCGAGGAAGTCAGAGTCCCGTGATCAATCGAGGACGGCCGAATCGCGGAGATAGGCGAGTCCCGGACATCGGTTCGCCCGTCGATCGCTGCAACAAAGGTCGGCAAAGGTCGGCCATGACGCTCGGCCGTCATGGAACGATTTCATTCTTTCGGTTTATTGTATCGCGTAATCGATCCACCGATAGCCGCCGACCGGTTGTTGAATGAGCACGAACGTCACCGCGTTACGCAACTGATCCGAACGATCTCGCGAAGGGCGCAAGTCCCTTCCGCGACCGAAGGTCATCCGCGAATATCGTCACGGGATCATGTGAGCCTCTCGATGCTCTCTGCTCACATTATTCTGAACGGACACGAGAATTCACGCGTCGACCGAATTCAATTTTTCACTCTGCAATCGTCGTCGACGATCTGTCGACAAGCTTTTTTGAAACAGGATCTGGGGGACGCGTGTTTTTGGATGGAAAAATGGCGCAGGTTGGCCGCGGAGATCGACGGAACGTCCGCGGCGACCTAAATTTCCAGAAACTCGGGCAACACGGCGGGGAAACGCGTCACGCGAGCGCGATAATCGACAGGCGGAAGTCGCTCGAAGAAATTTCAATGAATGAAAAACGCCGGTAAGGGCCTCTTAAAAGGATCGACCTTTTCAATTGACGGCCCGCGTCCTTGGGCCACCAGCCCCGGGAGAGCCAGCGCGCGCTCTCCGCCGCCGCTGTTCCGAGAATGCTTTTGTGCACGAAAGCTGGCCTGATTCTATCTAAACTCTAAACTGTGTTGACGCGGAAGATCCCGTTCGAGATCCGATCGCGGACATTCTTCCCGCACCAGCCGAGATTACGTAAAGAAATGTACAAACTGAAGTTACTGTCGAGATAGAACGCGTTTCACACGAATGACACTCTGGTGGTTCTCTCGAATTCTAATCACGTTGAGATGTGGAATCTCGCGGAGAGGCGGGGTTGGGAAAAGACGTTTCTATCGATTCTCGCGCTGTACGGGATGACGTCGTCAAGGCGGTAGAAAATGCAAATGCTTCTGATCGATCGCCGGTACGTGTGAAAGATCTCTGCTGACGGGAACGGGACGAATCGCGAGGAGAAGCTGAATTTTTCAAGACGCTGTGATCCGCACCGTGTCACGAGGCAATCGAAGCGAGAGGGTTCGTCGAGGAGGGGAGTTCGCGATATAGGGCGTGTCACGAATCGTTCGAGTCCAGGTTAGGGCTCGTAGTTCCCCCGATTCCCTCTGGAGAACGAGAAGACGAACGTGAAGATCGAAAAGGTAATTTCTCGGTGAATAAGGGACGTCCGGCGGATCCACGTCGAGCGGGTCGTCGTTTTTCAGGCGGACGGTAACTCATCGTTATCAAGCTCTCCGATTTCTCCTCGGCCAGAGCTTGCGCACAAGCGGAGCCTGTGTGAGAGAGAGAGAGAGAGAGAGAGAGAGAGAGAGAGAGAGAGAGAGAGAGAGAGAGAGAGAGAAAGAGAGAGCCGAGGAAAAAGGTGAACTTTAATAGCTCTCTAAAAATACCAGTCTCCATGCGGCGGTTATTTTCTGCCAGGAGGATCCGATCGATCGAATTTAAGGGTGCTTTCGCGAAGAAACGAGGAGGAAACTGGTCGTCGTCGGATCGAGACGGGCCAGCAGCAGCGGAACGAGTTTTGCCGCGGCGATCGAGGGCTTGGTCTGCGCAGAAGCGGCCCTCCGGAAAATCACTAGCCGAGAGTGGTCGGTGGAGAACATTTTGGAGAACCTTGGGCCGACCCTATGGCGCCGAGAGACCCTCCATCGAGTGTCGGGAAACGAGAATTCTCCGGGTTCGATCGTGCTGCTCACGTTCGATCGACGTTCCAGGATCGCCACCTGGCGTGACGTCACTGGTACCGTCCAGCATCGAGCCGGGGAGCCGCGGTGTCTACGGGGGTGGGATCGAGGACGACGCGGCCCCGCTCGATTCTCGTGAATTCTTCAAGGCCCCCCTTGTCCCCCGCGGTCGCGGTAGCTAGGATTCACGGGAAATCGGATCGCCATCGTGTTTTCCATGTCTTCGCGGAAATGTCCGCAGCTGGCGAGAACGAAACTTGCGCGCGTGCGCTCACCCTCAGCAACACCCCGCGGACTACTTTGTGCAACCCCAACGGGCAGAGCCAGGGGCTTTCTTAACGTTTCTTTCGCACTGCTCGAACTACCCGGTCGTCACAAATGGGTCAGGAAGGCGAGATCCCACGTAATCCACCGAAACCAGACTGTAGCACCCCCCCGATCGTTTCCGGTTTCGTGAATTTATGTCGCGAGACCGGAAATCTGGGAAATCGGAAGCAGCCGGGTGCGAAGGATTCTCGGGTTCGCCTACGGGAGATGAGAGCGCGAGCGCGGGTTCTAGAAATATCAAAGTTTTTACCATGGCTCCTTCCGCGTTGGACCGGTCCGAGAACAGGAGAAGTAGAAGAAGTAGCAGAAGAAGATCGTAGAACAAGGAAAAAGAAACAGACGGGGAGGGGGGAGCAAGCCTTTCCTGGTCGAGGGAGCCCCTCGGTTTCCTGGAAACGACACTGACAGAACCGATCACCGGGAAGAACTGTTTCACGCGGGTTCCGCTAGAGTTCGACGTCGGAAGAAAGCAAGGGAGAGAGAGAGCGAGAAAGAGCGATAGACGAACAGAGAGATAGGGAAGAGAGACAGTGGGCTAGAGAGAGAGAGAGGGTAGCGAGGGGAGCTTTCCGAGGCATAACTCTTCTTCGTCTCTCCCTCACTCTCTCCCACCCTCCCTCTCCTTTCCTCGATCGAAGCTCCTCTTTACCAATGGTTACACCACAGACTCGCCTCTCTCTCTCTCTCTCTTTCTCTCTCTATGTATATATATCTCACTCTCACTCTCTCTCTCACTCATTCGCTCGCTCTCTCTTCATTTCCCAACCGTTCCAACGGTTTGACATTCCGAGAGGATCGTTTACGAGATTAGATAGAACCTTGGTTGAAGGGAATGCGAGCGACGATCGACAAACAGCCTGCCCAACGATCATCCCTGGTCACCGTGACGGGAGGTAGAGCGCTCCATTTTAACGAGATCGTGCCATCGACAAAGAACCGCTCCTCTCTACCCATTCACGCATTTTCACTCGTCTCTTGCCAGCCGTTCGTTCGTTCCCCGTTCCTCTCCCAGCGAGCACTCTATAAATTCTCTTTCTCTCTCGCCTCAACGGCGGAGGCAACGCGCACACAGGCACACACACGCACACGCACACCTGCACACCTGCACAAAGGCACTCTCTATATCGGTCTAGACTCTGTTTCTCAGCCAGGCAAAGCGGGTATTATACGATTCTCTAAAGCGGAGACTCGGTGTCTGAGACGGGAGAGATGGCTGGTCTAAGCGATCACAAACCTTGTCACCCATGGCTGCGGCGAGCGGTGTTCGATGAGATAGAAGGTTAACAGCGCGGCTTCGGGGGGACCAGAGACTGACTGGCGTTTCGAGTCGTCGAGGACCGCCGGCATCATCGACCCGTCCGTCCCCCACCACCGCGCACCTACCCCCACCCGTAACTGCACGCCACCCTCTCTCCGCCCGACCAACCCGCTACGTACTGGCATACCAGCTACCCCCACCAAGCCCCTGCGATCTCGATCCATCCCCGCTACAACGGCAGTGTACCTCGAGCGCCACCACCCGAACCAATACGACGCGTGGAAGCTAGCGATGGGATCGAGACGCTAGCGAACATCGACGATCCTGTTTCTTCGACGCGGCCAACTTTTTCTCTTTTCCGATCAGCCCTCGCCGCCTATTTTATCATAATTACTCTGCAGATTCGATATCCCGTCGGCGTTTAGCAGAACGCAGAATGTAACTCGACAAACGATACAGCGAAATTGAACGTTCACTCTTCGTGCTGTCGAAACAGGTCTCGCGGTCGTTTCTGTTCTTCTCACGTACTATGGAGGAGTTTATAATTACACGAAGATACGGAGTTTAGGAATTACCGTCTGCCTGTTTCTAAGTAGAATCTTGTATAACGCGACCAGAAACTTGTTTAAAAAGACTGTATATGATTTAAAACGATTCTTTCATCGCGTTGCATGTGGGTCTAATCGTAGTAACGTAATCGTCGAGAAGCCGAGTCAATTACGAAGAACAATTTGATTTCTGAGTCCACCAACGAACAGCATAACGGAACAAGAAAATGTACGTTCTCGAACGGGGAATGGTCCGCGAGCAATTTTATTGACAAACGATTGCTGGCGGCGGATAACGAGCTGGTTTGGACGGCTCGAGGTCGATACGCATTTACAAATCCAATAGGGAAAGTCGCTGAAACCAAAGTTTCCATAAGGAGTTGTCATATCGGACGATGGTACAACACACTCGAATGGAGCATCGTTATCCAGAAAAGTCTTGAGACAGCCCCCGTATCGAAACCGGTCGAAGCGAGAGTGTAGCCAACTTGAATTTCCTGGCCGACCGAATTGCTCAAAAAGTTTCAGGGTAGACGCGATAGCCCATCGCTACCAGCAACCCCCATCCCCGTGTCACCCCCAGCCGAGAATCACCCCGACCCTCCTCGCGACACGGTTCGAACCCCTAGCCTAGAGGACCCCGTTTCTGCCGGCAGTCCGCGCCCCCAAACGGGACGGCGCACGCTCCGCCGCGCCGTTCCGTCAGTGGTTCTCAAGGCCTTCCGAGGGATCACCGGAAGCCGATAGAAGAGTCCGGATACACCCGACGCGGTCTCCGCGAGGCGGCACCCTGGGGAAATTTTTCGGCGAGAGAAGTGTGCCATCCACGCAGGGCTAATTGGAAGGGCAAGGAGCACAGGCTGACTAGGACGAACGTGAACGTTCGGTTCGTTTTGGTTCGGTCGATCGTGTTGGACGAAACGGGGGATGGATGGGGTTGCCGCGCGGGTGAGGGTTGAGGTGGTAGGGGGATGGTAATGGGGACACGGTGTGCCATGGGGATGTGACGGTTGTTCCGGTGGTTTTCGCACGGGGTCGCGAGTCTCGGGATAAGTGGGACGGGGAGGACACCGCTGCTGTTTTCTTCCGCGACTAGAAACCGCACCGCTCCTCTGATAAATGCAACCCCTCCGAGCGGAGGATTCTCTCTCGACCGAGCTGCGACAACGCTGTACTGCGAGGGTGAAGAAACTCGTTAAGGGTGAAGCGTGCTCGTTTAAAGAGGACTCTGTGCGAGGACAGTGCCGAGCCTCTGAAATTTTCATCGCAGCCGTCGTCGTCGGCGCCAGTGATCGCCGCGACGAATGAGGACCACTGAACTGCGATCTGTGCTACTGGGCTACGCGCCACACGGCGCTTTGGCCGACCGACCGACTCTACTCGCGCTGTTCTCTCTCTCTCTCTCCCTCTCTCCCTCTCTCTCCCTCTCTGTCTCTCCTACCAGACCATTATTCCTACCTCTTTGTTCCTCGCTCTCTCTCTCTCTCCCTCTCTCTCTCTCTCACTCGATCTCTCGCTCTCTTCCTATCTTTTCCCTCCTTCCTGCTCTCTCACACACCCCCCACTCCCTCTTCTTGCTTAGACCCTATCTATACGATCCCCTAACTCCTTCCCTTGTGCTTCACCATGCAAATACCCCGTCTTGCACGTTATGAAGAACGAGCCTCTCTTTCCGAGTCTAACCCGGACTCCGTGCGCGCTTCACGGGATCCTGTTTCCCGACGAACCGACGCGCCGCGCCGGGATGATCGACCGTCACATTATTTCCCTGTCTGCCATTACATCGGCGGCGGCTGTAATCCGAACGATGCCAGGCCTCTCGCCACCCTGCAGCCGCGATATTGATGGTCCACGAGGCGACTCGCCGTCGAGGATGGAATCGCGAACGATACCTGGAGCACTACCGCGGATCCTGCCAAGTTAGCAACCGGCAGAGTTGTCGAAGCCGGTCGCGTACCTTGCAGCGACGACTGTCGTATTAACGCGATCGTTTTCATTGCACAGCGAGGCATTTGGCCTCCGAAAAATCGGGGAAACTATTTCAGCGTTATTTATGCGATCAAGCTCATAATTAGACTGCAGATCCTTTTGCATTTATGGTTTCTAAAAATTATCAAAAAATGCGAGATAAAATTCCACGGAATTTAAGGATGTTCTGGAGGTATGTAAAAACGCAACAAAATTTTTGAAAATTTGACAAGATATAATTCTTACTAAATTAATGCAATTGTCAAAGTTTGGGTTCGACTCACTGCACCGTTTAAGAACTATAGCAACCTAAAATTTGCGCATTTTAACACGTCTTCTTATGGAGAATTCATAAAATTCCACTTCAAATCCTATTTGAACCTTGAAGAAACGCAACTAGAAACTCCAGATTTTTTATATATAGTAAAAATTACGTAATTAATTATGTTCAAAATTTATTAGGATTCACTAAACAGGTGAAGGCATAGAGGAAATTTCAAGGTCACCTTGATTTTTTTGAAATAGCAAATTGTTTCGATAATATCTCGTTAACTATTACATACAGGACATATGGAGGTCAACACTTTTATACTCAGAATTTGATACTCTATCGATCTATGGTATAGAAACTAGGACATTCCATTTAAAAAAAGTGAAGGTGACCTTCATATCTTTAAAAAAAATCACGTAAAAACAAAAATGTTTTTGGATCGTATGAGCCCCATTTTACCATTCAACTTTCTCTTTCAGACATTTGACGTATCTTTAAAAACAACAAAGATATTTGAGGTGGCAACGGTAGGTGAAATACCCTGTATAAAATTCCGAAAAAAATCTTTCTCGACAGAAAATAAAGATCATTTTGATGTTTTAAATATTAAAATGCATTATCGATTTCATTTTCATAATATCATAGCTGACGTTAACACCAATTCAACGACCTGCTATATTTCAAATTGGGAGCAAATGAAAACTCATTTGCGGCGATAGTAACCTTCATAGATCTGAAGCAAATAAAAACCGTATTAAGGATGTTCTGGAGGTACAATGGGTGACAAAACTACAAGAAATTCAAAATCCATCAATACATGACAATGAAAGCCATTCATGAGTATATTTTGCATTAAACTTTTGCGAATACTGCATCCTCTGTAGCTATATTCAGTGGTCTACACTTGTCGCGTTTCCATGCTAGTGAGAGACAACATGATAAATCTGACGTTTTGTAACAGTTTATAATTTTTTTGCTCTGTAACTGTTTAGCGAATCCTAATAAATTTTGAACATAATTAATTATATAATTTTTACTACATATAAAAAGAAAACTGGAGTTTCCAGTTGTGTTTTTTCAAGGTTTAAATAGGGTTTCAAGTGGAATTTTATGAATTCTCCATAAGAAGACGTGTTGAAATGTGCAAACTTTAAGTTGCTATAATTCTTAAACGGTGCAGTGAATCGATCCCAAATTTTCAAAAATTTTATTGCGTTTTTATACACCTCCAAAACATCCTTAAATACTGTTCAACTCTTTTGTTCGAATCATCTTTCCCTATTTTATCGGGGAATCCCTGGAAAAATCGTGATAATGCAGTGCTTCCGCCGAACAGCTGGGAGCAATTACTTTCGCACATTAATTATGAAGACAGATGTCTATTATACATTTTGTAAAACAAGATATAAAAGCAATGCACTGCTCCATAGTAGCAATGAAAGAGTGTACTTGTTCTTGAGGTGATTCGAAATAACTTTTTCCTCTGCGAAAATCTTCTGCGCAGCTTCGTTCAGGAGAAAAACACTGAGTTCGGGTTCCGGCACGGCCAATCACAACGCGCCGAGTCACAATCCGCCCGCCTCAGTCACGCTCTGATTGGCCTTTGGTCATTAAGTTAATAACTTGAAAACAAAGCCAACAAGAAGATTTTCGCAAAGGAAAAAGTTATTCTAGATGACCTCGGGAATCGTTTCTTTTAAGGAAGAACATTTTTCAGACACTCTGTAGAACCGCTGCCATTGTGAAGTACAGCTTTGCCAAAGTAATTTGTACAGCGCGTTGGCACTCGTTGCACAGTGAAGTTGTTGTTGATGTAAACAAAAGGATTTGTAAATTGTTGTTGTTCGCGTGCCAGAGATGAGCCGGAGGAATAGTCTGGCCGATTCCGCAAGGGGCTGGCAATGGAGAGCCATCTTCGATCGAGGGAGCGTTTGAAAGACAACGCGATAAGAGGAAGAGATCACGCGTAAAGGAGAGTCCCTTTATTCTAAGCGTTGCTCGAGTCGGTCCCACGTCGACGTTTAAACGCGAAATTAGAGCCACGGCTCCCTCCAGCGTCTCGGGGTAAAGCGTCTAATGGATTACTTCGAGAACGAGGATAACTCCTCCTCTATAACATCTTGGCTACAGGGGGAGGGGATAGCGAGACACGTTTTGTCACCGGATATTCCGGGCTCATCGATCGTTCTTCTTAAACGCGACCATGGCGATCGGGACCACTCGCTCGAAATAAGATCGTTCTTAATTTCGTTCGCGACGTTGTCCTCTTGCTGGAGCATAGGCACGGCCAACAACCGCTCCCTCTGTCTTGGACGCGCTCCCAGTTCGCCCTGGGAGCCACCTTCCGCGCAAATGACGTCAGAAGAGGGCCACCGTTAGGGATAAAAAGATCGGGCACCCTACGTTTCCATGTTCGCTTATGATATCGGAAATGTACAGGGTGTAGAGATATTATATGTCGCTACTGTCGATCGTGTAAGAATTGACGCGAGGAAGTCGCCGCAAACTTTTTCGCGTAAAGAAATGAGTAATAGAAAGGAAAAACTGGAGAAAGTTGTTATACATTCATTCGACAAGGTTTCTGATTGTTCTCGCTTCCGTTCCAATAACTTCCTTATTCCAGCAGTGTTCAAGAATCGTGTGTACCACGACGAAGAGAAAGAGACAACGTCTGTTAAAAGACAGCCAAAGTTTGCATGGATTAATGCGCGGAGGTACTGAGTAAAAAGTTCACCGTCAAACAAATAATATGAAGTTGTTATTGCTTTTATGCAATTTTACGTTCGCTGGTGAAAAGCGGGTGCATAAGAATGCAACAACTAAAACGTAAAAATGACATCGAGCTATGCGAGAGCAGCCGGAGAAGGCGTGAAAGAGCAAAGGGCGAGCGCCGTGGTGCGCGTCGTTTAAAAATAAAGCAACACGGATCGACATACACTGGTGGATAAAATGATAAGGCACCGTTGCACACACACTAGATTTCATGTAGAGGGTGTCTCAAAATTCCTTCAACATCCGGAAATGGGAGCTTCCTCGGATCATTTGAAGCAACATTTTCCTTTGCGAAACTGGCATCCGCAGCTTTGTTCAGGAGTTATTAACGAAAAACACGGACCAATCGGAGCGCGACCTACACGTGTGTTGGCACAGTCGTGTTTTTCGTTAATAACTCCTTAACAAAACCGCGGACGCCATTTTTGCAAAGGAAAATGTTGCTTCAAATTCATTTCCGGATGTAAAATGAATGTTCGTTGCTAAAAACCTTGAGGTGCCTTATCACTTTGACCGCCAGTGTATCTAATACAATAATAAAATCGTGTCTGTCTGTCTGTTTGTGACGGCATCAATTGAGAACGGCTGAACGTAGAAAGCTGGGGTTTGAGCCACTAGACGCAGCGTTTCTTCTGGAAGGTTTAGGAGAAATTAGCATTCGAAAAAGTTCATTCGTTCAAAAGCTGTTACGTGTCATTAGTGACCAAAGACGACTTTTTCGCCCTCTTTTGGGCACGTTTCTGCTTATAACTTCTGGATTTGTTATTGCACGTGGGTAAAGTCGCTGGTATAACTAGTGTATAAATAAAGAAGAGAAAGAAAGTAAGGAAAGGAGCTGTGGGTGGTGCGCGGCACGAGTAACAGAGGGCATCGAAAAGCGAGGGGCGCGCGACACGATCGTCAAAGCGTCACCAGGATCGATCCTCGAGAAGGGGGGTGGGTAGTGGGGGTGGAAACACTTCCGCGGAACTGGGCTAGGCTAAAGTCCCTGAAACAACCCGTTACGTAACTTCCGGCGACGCGTCGCTCGACAATGCGGTCCTTATTGCGGGCCGAACGGTTTATTCGCCGAGTTCTCCGGTTAAAAAGCGACCCCCCCCCCGCCGAATCGTTGTCGTGCGACCGGCCACTTTGGCAAGAAAAAGGGCGGTCGGAGACGGCCAGCATCGTCCATGGGAACCGATAACGACTGACAAATGTCACGAACGGCAAAAAGACGAGAGGTAAAGTGGACAGGCACACCGACGCGCACCCGGCCAAAATCGCAAGACGCTGGTCAAAATTCGTATCTCTGTTAATTATACATTGTTCATGACTAGACCGCGGATCTTCATGCAAAATAAAAAATGTCTATATCAATTGCAGAAAACTGGGGCCACCTAGAAAATTTTCTCTTCTTCTAATTATCTTATACGGTTGAAACCAATACACTGATGTCCTTAAATCTTTTTAATATGTTCACTTCTGTAAATTGTACAGGGTGTCACAAAATTATATGTCGTGGACGTCATAGCGCGATTCTACACACCCGATTTAGTCGAAAATGACGTAAGAGACCCCCCGCAAAATTGATCTTTTCGAATTGAGTAGACTCGAAAACACAAGAGATCGGATTTTCAAAACCAACGTATTAAATTCCGAATTTTTGCCAGCTTCTCGGGATCAGTGTGTACGATCACCGGGACGCGAGGATACCTGGTCAAACAGGGTTGCAAGAAGAAGTGAGGAAGCCACTAATCAAGGGGAAAAAGTTACCCTCTCATGACAGAGAGGACAGCGCGTCACGTGACCGTCCGTGGGGTCTAGGGGGGGCACGCGGAAGCGAGAGGAATAGCGTCGTAGAAGGGGAAGGGGAAGGGTTGGCAAGCCAACAAAGGGGAGGGAGGGGGAAGTTCTTTCGAAAACTGAGCGGAGAAAGTGGAGTGTCCTGAGGATGGAACTTGTTACGTAACTCGTGGGGAATTGTCGGTTCAGGAAGCCCGCGAAAACCCTTGTCCCCGATTCGAGGATTCTTCTAACTTGCCTCGACTCCTGTTCGCTGGATGGCCCCGTCTCGTCCTATTAATGGGGCGGTTTCGCTTGGTGCTCGAGGGTCGTTGGAAAATTGGTGACCGCGTGGAACCCGTGCTATGGGAATAGCATATAACCGAGGGAGAGTGAACTGTACCGTGCCGACAGACGGGACGAGAAGTACGTAATTTTGTGATCGCGAATGGGGTTGTTTTCGATAAAGGCCTGCACGCGATGCGTCGCGTACACAAACAATTTTCTCGTTTTGGTGGCACCACTTTCTTCCTGAACGTCGGATAAAAAAGTCTACCCCTTGCAGCTCGAATGCGACAGAGTTGATATCTTCGCACAACCACTGGTTGGGTAAACTGTACTTTATCGGACTCAAAATTAGTACCTTCCCCTACGAATTGCGGTGTACCTGGTATGTAATCCAATAGATTTGTACCCGGCGCGGATGTAGATAGAAGTTTTGATCCTCTAGGATCAATAGTTGAGGAGATATGGTCGCTTAAAGATGAGCATCTTTGACAGGTAAGGGCGTCACTACAAACTGTAAATATGTTCAACTTTAAGTCATCATGGCTCCTGCAATATTGATCCTAGAGGTTCGAAACTCCGATCTGCATCCGCGCCGGGTACAAATCTACTGGATTACATACCAAATACATCATAATTCGTAAGAGGAAGGATCGTCTTTTAAGGATGTTCTGGAGGTATATAAAAACGCAACAAAATTTTTGAAAATTTGGCAAGATATAATTCTTACTAAATTAATGTAATTACCAAAGTTTGGGTTCGATTCACTGCACCGTTTAAGAATTATAGCAACTTAAAGTTTGCACATTTTAACACGTCTTCTTATGGGGAATTCATAAAATTCCACTTCAAACTCTATTTAAACCTTGAAAAAACGCAACTAGAAACTTCAGTTTTTTTGTATATGTAGTAAAAATTATATAATTAATTATGTTCAAAATTTATTAGGATTCACTAAACAGTTACAGAGCAAAAAAATTATAAACTGTTACAAAACGTCAAATTTATCGTGTTGTCTCTTACTAGCATGGAAACGCGACAAGTGTAGACCACTGAATATAGTTACAGAGGGTACAGTATTCGCAAAAGTTTCATGCAAAATATACTCATGAATGGCTTTCATTGCCAATATATTGATGGATTTCGAATTTCTTGTACTTTTGTCTCCCATTGTACCTCCAGAACATCCTTAACACGATCTAGTTTTCAATGATATGTTAACCCTTTTCACTCAGAGCTATTTTAACTCGAAAATTAAACATTTTTGCTAAATTATCTTTTATGTATGTCTCGGATCTGAATTCTGTTGCAAACTAATATCGATGTCTACGCTACCCTCACTTCCCACCTCCCATATCATGAGCGCGCCACCTTCAAATTTTACAGTCTCCTTCACATGCCATTTTTGTAATTTATTTACAACTTTGTCCAAATCTATTAATTTTCGATTTTTCTGACCTTTATGAACATTCTAATGATGCAACTTTTTAATTACGTGGTTCACTATTTCTTTACTGTCCCGTCTCGTTTGACAACGACTTCGATCTCTCTTTCCTATTTCTTGACTGTTAATCACTGCTCAGTAATTTACACGCGTGTGTACGTTTCTATTTCGTACGAGAAGAAGTGAATTATTTATTAACACATCTCATAAATAGACCGATGCACTTAGATAACGGCGAAGCGTTTAGGGAACGAAATCGGGGAAAACGGGGTGGTCATGAAACTTTCATGGCAGCCTACAAGCTCCGCGGAGTTCCAGAGGGCAACTATGCAAAATTTGGTCCAGATCTGTCAAAGGTTTTAGATGTTAATAGGGAGCACACAGGCGGACGTTTCATTTTATATACATGTGGGCAATAGAAACTATGATAGAATTTCTGGCTAAGCTGCGCAGCTTACCGCGATAGACGAAATGCTAATGGCACGAAAGCCGGCAGGGAATTGTTACAATTCAACACTGGAGTTAACAAAGGCTGTAAGTGACATTTTTTTAAAAATTCTTTTTTCCACAAAAAAAGGGATGCAAGTTCCAACGCCAAAGCAGTGAAACGAGCCTGAAAGTCATTCCCTGACAATTCGTTAGTTTATTGTTCCTTTTTCAAGAACACAACAAATGGACTTTCATTCTTTCCATTTGTGCAAGGTTTTAATATATTTTTTCTCACTTTGCTATTTTTTCGATTTTTTAAAAGTAGTATATTGATTTCAAGTTGTGTTCGCTACAAATTGTAATTTTGTTTCAGTGACTCTACAATAAATTGCTTTCGTAATTGAATTTTTATTTTGGCACGTTCTAATATTTTTTTCTCACTCTGCTATGTTTTTCAGTTTTCCAAAGTCATGTATTATTTTCAAGTTCTATTCACTAGAATTAGTAATAGCTTTTACGAGTCTCTAAAATAAATTGCATTCTTAATTGAATTTTCATTTTGGCATGTTCTAATATTTTTGTCCTCGCTATGCTATTCTTTTCGTTTTTTTTAAGTCTATATTGTTTTCAAGTTGCATTCACTAGAAATTGTAATTGTTTTTGAGTGAATAAAATAAATTGCATTCGTAATTGAATTTTTATTTTGGCATGTTCTAATTTTTTTTCTCACTTTGCTATTTTGTTGCTTTCTCAAAGTTATATATCGTTCTCAAATTGCATTCACTAGAATTTGTAATAGCTTTCACGTGTCTCTAAACTTAAGGGTGTTCTGGAGGTATATAAAAACGCAACAAAATTTTTGAAATTTGGCAAGATATAATTCTTACTAAATTAATGCAGTTACCAAAGTTTGGTTTCGATTCACTGCACCGTTTAAGAATTATAGCAACTTAAAGTTTGCACATTTTAACACGTCTTCTTATGGAGAATTCATAACATTCCACTTCAAACTCTATTTAAACCTTGAAAAAACGCAACCAGAAACTTCAGTTTTTTTATATGTAAAAATTATATAATTAATTATGTTCAAAATTTATTAGGATTCACTAAACAGTTACACAGCAAAAAAATTATAAACTGTTACAAAACGTGAAATTTATCGTGTTCTCTCTACTAGCATGGAAACGCGACAAGTGTAGACTACTGAATATAGTTACAGAGGGTACAGTATTCGCAAAAGTTTCATGCAAAATATACTCATGAATGGCTTTCATCGCCAATATATTGATGGATTTCGAATTTCTTGTACTTTTGTCTCCCATTGTACCTCCAGAACATCCTTAATTTCATTCTTAATTGAACTGTTATTTTGGTATATTCTAATAATTTCTCGTTACTTTGCTATTTTTCTCACTTCAAAGTCATAGTTTTCGAGTTGTGTTCGCTATAAACTGTAATTTTTTAAAATTGTTCGTGAAATACATTGCATTCGTACAAGAATCACGTGGATTTTCATAGGAATGCTTTATTTAAAATTTACAGCCTTTTCGAGTTCCAGTGTTGAATTAGGGAAAGGGTAACGGAAGGGCGTAGAAAAGAAAACACCGCGGTATCTTCTAGTTAAAGTACGTGTGACGTAATCGAGGAAGGAAGGGGGGCCTATGACACATGATTCATTTCCTGCGAATCAAATTCGTGCGGTATTTTATGTGTCAACGAGGACGGGCTTGGAGACGCTGGCCTCAGTCTGCGTGACCAGCACGCAGTTAATGACTCACGCGTTAATCGGTTGCGCTTTCGAGTTAAGTAAAACTGGCTCGCCTTGCGAGAGCCAGCCATTCGTTATCCGATTACCCTTTACGAGAGAAAGCACGCTGACTGTATGCCGAGAGTGAAGCAGAAGAGATTCGAAATCACAGAGACGGTCAACCCCCTTGCATCACCTACACAGGACGCGACACATTCTTCCTAGCAGAAAACTAAATTATTAATAATCTATAGAGAATAAGCCGGGCAGATATACAGTTCTTCATTTAACCTTTACAAGGTTAAAGTCTTCTATGATCGTATCGCATTCTACTCGTCGAGAGGAACAAATTTCTGCCGCGGATCAAAAATAACCGTTCTCTTGAAAATTCAGGTTAAAGTTCAAATAATGCATGAACTTACTTGATCAGCTTCGAAAGAAGAAGACGGGATGACGATTTTTTAGTCTCGAAATAAAGAGCGTCGTGTTATATCGGAATAAAACATACTGACGGTCGCTCGAGAGCTTATGTTAAGTTGCGAATGACTCGGGGCACAGCACACGGAGGGTTAGGAAAGCATCTCTTTCGGGTGTTCCGTCTTGCGAATGACGTTACGTCTGCTTTTCCAGTTCGCGTATCCGCTGGCAACGATTCACGGCTGGAAAATTAGGTTAAAATTATTCAGGCAACCGGTGCAACCCTATACAGTGTCCACATCGATTTTCTGTCCAAGGAACAACACGGTTACGAGGAAGGCGCGCGACATCCTGCTCGGAAAAATCGTGGAACATCCAACCCCGGGGGTTGAAGTTTTCATTTTCGACGGACCGGTTCAGTCCGGGCCGGGAACGGAAGAGAAAAAGGAGGACTGCATCCACAAAATTAAAATCAAGGCTGCCAGGTAGGCGAGGCGAGGCGAGGCGCCTGTTTCCGCGCGATCTCCTCGTTACGCTGGAAATATTTATAAATAGCGGATGAACGGGGATAAATGGCAACTCGCGCGTGACGATACGCAGAACAGCGAAGCGAAGAGGGTGAGGGGGTGAGGGCGAGGGCAAAGCGAGGACGAGGACGAGGCGAGATCCCGCGAACCAAGTGCGTCAATGAAATTCCGGCGTCGGCGGGGCTGCGTTCTCGCGGCGGCTGCACGCGACCGAACATCCCCACCTCCTCGAAACCACCCCTTGCTCCGCGACTCATCCCAGCCCTGGCGCGACGACATTTTCGGGGATTATGGCAGCTCCGGTACGTTTTCTTCCGTTATTCGACTATTTCGCTTACGACTCCGGTCTCCTTGCAGTCTATTGGGCCCGCATCGCGAACAACTTCCGCCATAAATATTAGAAAACCACCGGATAACTCAGCAAATACTCGTACCAAATCACCGAAACTAAAGTCCAACTGTGACTCGGGGACGTATGATGAATCAAGCACGGGTATATAGTGGAGCGGCCAGGTGAGCGACGGCTCACCAAGTTCAGACTTTTTGAGAACCGCGATTGTCTCCGCTATCAGAAACAAACGTTTTCGTTTCCATGTGCATCGCTGTTACACGCGACCTTGCTCAAAGCTCTTGTCACCGCTCCGCTATAGACAGTCGCATTTAATTACATTGCTTTGATTTTGCCGCGACGTTCACCTCTCCACTGTATCTGTACCCTAGCTGTTCAACGCTAAACCTACCGATCATCAAAAGCGACTGATGTGTATTCTCTTACAGAAATAACAAGATTAAATTCAGTTTTATTACAATATACAGGGTGGTCATTTTATCTGAAGATATTGAAATATCTCGAGAAGTATGCATCGGATCAAAACAAGTGGGTAATGAAAGTTGTTCGTCAAGACGCATCCCGCACCCTTGCAATTCTGGAAACGAGTCTAACGTCGAATATCCCACCCTTAAGGTGGGATATTCGACGTGTATCGGCAAGGGAGAATACTGGAATCCCCGTGTGCACCGGGACCCCCATAGTGCCGCGCCGTGACGTATCTCGCACAGTCCGACTTAATTCGCAGAGAAGAAAGCAAAAAAGCAAACAACGACGGAGATACCGTTCGGATGTAATGGAGATTTATGAGCGGGACGTGGCCACTTTGTCGGAGCTTACGTTCGTCGACTCGTTCGAACTCCTTCGAGTCGGTTCCGCTTCTTTCCGCCCGAAGCTAGATCCTCGCTATACCCATTAAAACATTAGCTCGGTAGTCACTGCTAAGCCGCTGTTGAAATATTCTTCAGCCGGTGTCGCCTGGGAACGATTTCTTCAACGAACATCTTCGCTGGAAGCCAGCAATCGGCTTCTATGTACTACATCGCTGCTAGTCCCTAAGCTTGTCTCTCCACTCGGGAGCAATTATAATTATCGAGGGTGACTGTATCAATAAGATGGCTCTTGTTCCAAATAACTAAAATAAAAATCTGTGCAAAATTTATGCGCCCACAGATAACGGGCAAACGTGTCCCAAAATGGTTAAACAATAACATATATTTAATCGAATGCTCGTAAAGTCGTTTTATATCGAATATCTCCTGAACTATTTACTGCGTCCAAAAATATGTTGAGACATAACCTGTAGATCTGGACAGGCCGTGTGTCTTTTGTTCGTGAAGCAAACGGTTCTCGAAAAAATTGAGAGAAACGTCGGACCAAAATCCAAAAATGTCTTCTTAAATTTGAAAATTGAAGCCTGGTTTCACTTCTCGTATAGATCGATTTTAGATATTATTTCAGATGCTTAAGTAACTTTTATGCGTTGCTATTAGACATTTCGCAAGTGTCCTTTTGAGCGGTGCCGCACCTCGGGAACATTTAGCGCCGGTCTCCGATATTTACCGCAGGGTTGTTTCCACGCTTGCATCGATCAGCAAATTTTGATCTTCCTACGACGGGATAATAGTCGTCACCAGGGTTCTGCGAGTCCCGCCAGGCCCCTTACCCTTCCGCCCCTCGCCCACTCTTTCGCCTGTGAAAGCGGGTAGGGGAAATAACGGGTGTTCTTTTGTTCCACGCGACGCCACGGACGGCTTGGCTTGGGTGAAGTTAGATTGTGAATTCAGTTTGTGGGAAGAGTGGGGGAAGCAAAGGCAGGCTCCGCAGCACAGCTGGGCGAGGGCGGAAGGGTAAGGGGCCTGGCGGGATTCGCAGATGGCAACCCTGGTCGGCATCCTAATGGATGGCGGGAATACAGTTTAAGGGCAATCCGCAAAGAGGCGACGAGTAATCGAACGGTATGCTCTTCGTGACCGGCGTGGGGACAGACTATGTTAGAGGAACGCGAGGCAACGACTCGAATAACAACGAGGGTGTAATAAAAGTGTGGGTGAACCTGGGACGAGCGGAGGAGCTCGTTGAAGGAATTGCTCGAGAGACACCTCGCGACTTTCATGGATGTGTATCGGCTGTGTGTTGCCGGTAAACGCGGAAATACGACGGCTTGTTCGCTTTTATGGGATTAAATAAGGAAATACAGCAGTCGGGGGCGAAATTCGCTCGACAATAATCGAGTTCCCCGGCGCGCCTCGAACGTTCCCGGCGAACGAACGAAACTATTTCGTTTTTACGGGCTGCTGCGAGGGAGGTAAATCACTGGGATTAATTTCAATCCCGTTCGGTGGGAAGGGCGCGGGGTATGTAACTGCAAATGCGTCGATAACTCGGTAAATATTGATTCTAACAAGTATTTATTCGGACGGATATTGCGGACTGGGTCAGTGTAGCGGGAACTGGGTCACACAGTATGCTATTAGAATTCCTTCTAGGATCTATTTCCCAAATTTCCCGGCGTTTACGTACGCTACATACTGCCCGAAATTGCCATAAAGCCATCTGATTTTCTCGTGAAATCTTATAATCATGTCATAGTAATGAGAAGCTGATGTACGATAGCATTTTAGGATTAATAGAAGAAACCGTTTACACGATTACATTCATACATATATTATTTATTTACAAAAATACGTACAGTTATACAGGGTGTCTCAGCTGAAGGAAGCCACCTAATTATCACCTTTATTTTTAATGGCACAAAAGATATTTATGGCATAATTTAAATGGTATCGAAGGAGGTCATCGTTATTTTTTTATCGAGAAAACTTATTTTTTTTATTCCATCTTATAGCGGCTGAAGAAATACATTTGAATATGCTTAAGTCATTAACAACATGGAATAAAAAAAGAAGTTTTCCCGATAAAAAATAACGATGACCTCGAAAAAAATATGAAAAAATAGCCGGTCATATAAAAATTGTTCTTCTATGATATTCCTCCTTCGATACCATTTAAATTATGACATAAATATTCTTTTTTTTCTCCTTCAGATGAGACACCCAGTATAGTTCAACAAAAAACGAACTGCGAAATTTCCATAAAGCCATACGTTTTTTAAGTAGATAACATCAAGATTATCGAAAATTTCTATATTTACAAATTAATACTTAATATAATTGCCATTTTCTCGAATAACGTCGCAAATTCGATTAGGCATTGATCAAATCAAAGTACGAAGAGTTTCTGCTCCGATGAATATCCACGCTTCGTTCACCTCAATCCATAACTCGGAAACAGAGCTGTACTGTTTGCAATTGCCAATATACTTTTCTTGCAAGTATTCCCCAAAGATTCTCAATTGGGTTTAAATCTGGCGAACAAGGCCATTTCAAAATCCTCATATTTTACCACGTTTCTATTAGCTCGCTTTCTTGTCTGTCTGTTCGGTACAAATTTTGCAATTGATTTTAAACTAACTTCCCGATGAGCTAGAGACTTGAAATTTTTAACATAGCTCAGAACTGGATGACAATACAATATTTAAAAAAAGATTTTTAAAGAAGCCTATGCGTTTAGGAGATATAAACTATTAAATTTAACCGTTACACCTCGCCGCGCGACGCTAGGTAGTACGTGATCGTGTTCAGCGATCCCCACTCCGCGCGACAGCGCTCCCTACTCCACTACCCGTTCCCACTCCACTGACCCGCTCCGCACCAAAGGAGCTCAGTGTGCGTTCGAGCTCCGTGCGGTGTTTGCGAAGTCGACAAAGCCGCCGGGAACATTTTCGCAAAGGAAAAACTTCGAATGATTTCATGAATCCGTTCAAAGGAAGTACAATATTTTTCGGATACCCGGTATACGCTCAACCATTGTCCGACAACGAAAAGAAACAAGCTTCACTTGGTTTTCTCTCGTTCTTTTATTACGTGCACACACAACACGCGGCTAACGTTCAAAACGTTCCACAGTAACCGGTCTTGGAACGTGGAGTTTAGCAGAATTTTCAATTTACCCAAGTGAAAGCCAAGGGTCGTAGTAATTAGATTTTCGCTGACGCTTATATTTGCGTTTCTTAATTCTGTCGCTAGCGTAACAGCGCAGCGGCACGATAGCAATCCACATCGGGCCGTTACACGGACGACAATAAAAGCTGAAAGTTTACGTGGATCGTTTGGCTTCTCATTAGCGCGTCGTCCGTCACAATTACTTTTTAATTGCGCTTCATACCCTGCAAGAGCATTCGAAAAATACATATTAACCTACCACCGCGCGTCAAATCACCGGATTTAGATATTTCAGATATTTTGTACAGGGTGTTTCAAAATTACATGTCGCGAGTAAAAAAACTTGCCGCAAAATTGACCTTGACCTTGAATTTCAAGGTCATTGCGTCGTATAGTACTCTTTAGGGGTAACAAAAGTCTGAAAGGAACCATGGGTCAAAAACGAACTCTGAGCCCTATGTAATGAACCGTTCTCTTGAAATTACAGTTCGAGTTACACGTAAACTTACGTGATACAGAATTTCATTACAACATAACGTAATATAATAATATACATATAATAAGTTTATCAATTTTCAAGAGAACGGTTCATTCGTGATCCACGGTTCCTTTAACAAGATTGTTTCCCTCCTTTGTCCTTGAAATTTCATTACAACATTATAACGTAATATAATAGATCAATTCGGGTCCCAAATTCTGAATCAAGCAAGTTTATTAATTTTCAAGAATGATTCATCATTAACCATGGTTCTTTTGAGAAGGTAGTTTCCCTCATTTAACCTTGAAATTTCATTACAACATTATAACGTAATATAATAGATCAATTCTCCCACCAAATTCTGAATCAAGTAAGTTTATCAATTTTCAAGAATGGTTCATTATTAACCATGGTTCCTTTGAGAAGGAGGTTTCTCTCGTTTGTCCTTGAAATTTCATTACAACATAACGTAATGTATTAGATCAATTCTGAATAAAGTAAAATGTGCTCTCTGAGCTTTAAGCTCAATTTTCCAGAAAACGGTATCTTCGATTAGATGGTTCTTCTCATTTGACCTTGAAAAAGTCTGTCAAGGTGAATTTAGCGGAAGACCTTTTTAACAGATCTTTGCTGATCCTGAGATGTAGACTGACGCTGTAACCGTTTTGCACACAATTTCTAGACACCCTGTATAGTAGGTCACGGCTGGAAAATAGAGGGGATGGAGAATATTATCCAGCAGTCGCGTAGATTAGTGACAATCCACCGGTTCGTCGTGTCGATGTTGTAACGCTGTTAATCTCGCCAATTTACAATACACGTGTGCGCCTGGTTCATCGATCTCTCGGCCAAGCGGTCCCGTCACGTTCCTGATACATCGAACAGCGGGGTCAGGGCGCACGAACTGTTGGTAAAATGGGTCAAGTCCTAATTGCATACGGAGACGAGAAAAGGAACAGGTACGGTGCATCGGATCCGGCTGGCTTAACCAATGAGCAAAGAACACGTGCTCAAGGCACCAGGAGAAGGGGGGGCACCATAGAAATGATTCTTAAATGACGCTACCCGAAAGAGAAAGATACGTATGTATACATATAAGGTAGATTCAAAAAGTATTCGAACACTAGATTAATTTGTCCAAAAGATTGGAATCGTAAGGTCCAATCTTAACCCCTTCCCTTACAATATCGTGTCTAACTCGTGATGAAGATTCTGAACAGAGTCTAATGCTACTAAATTTTACTTTGGTTTTGTTAATGTACAGCTATTAAAGAATATATATATACAGGGTGGTCCATTTACCTTGAGACAGTCAATTATTACGGAAACCAGCAGGAATATGAAAAAGTGTTTTATATAAAATATTCTTCATATGAAGAATATATATAAAATTCCATAATGGCCCTTTAAGGGTCAGATGAGGGGTAACTTCATTTTTTCAAATGATAATCCATAATTTGTATTTTATATTCATATTCTACATCGAAAAATGATAATGTTTCGTTATAGGGAGCGCTGGCACGCGGAGTGGGGATCGCTGAACGCGATCACGTACTACCGAGCGTCGGGCGGGGAGGTGTAACGGTTAAATTTAATAGTTTATATCTCCTAAACGCTCAGTTTTTAAAAAAAATTTGCTTTTCAATATTGCATTGTCATCCAGTTCTGAGATATGTTTAAAGTTTCAAGTCTCTAGCTCATCGGGAAGTGGTTTAAAATTCAATCACAAGATTTGACCCATACAACAACGACAACTCAGCAAGCTCATATAAGCGTAGTAAAAATGGCTATAAATTTGTACAGACACATTCTTGTTATTTTTACGGAGGAACGTAAAATAGTTAAAAAGAATTACGGTCTCGTTTAAGTGTCCGAATGTTAGTGCGAGTGGCTGTAAATTGAAGTATTCGTTGACATTTTGACCATGCTTCGGCGATTTGGTTCCACCATGCGGCTGGGAAAATTCAATACGGTTCCGGCCGGGCGTAGTCCGGCCGTTTAATTTTATTTAGAATGGAGAGGAATAGAGGCATCCATCCGCGGGAGGAGGATCGGTCTGCCCACGTCGCGATACGATAGATGAGGACGAAGAACTATCGGGAGAACGGGGGAAAAAAGTAGATAGTCGGGGCCTTTGCCAAGTCAATACTTCGTTCTCGATAACATCACTCGATTACTGATTAAAAGGAGGTTTCGATATCGATTCGTTCGGCCTATCTGCTCGAGCAATCGTTCGGACCGCGATCAAGTAGCTCCCGACAGTCGCTCCTTTATCGATACTGCGCCGCCGATTTATTTAACGATTCGGAAACGATAAACCCGCTGCGTTTGCATATCTGAAACTCGTTTCGTAACATTGTAACTGATGTCAAAACGATTCCAACGATCTACATTGTTATACCCTTTAATTCGAAAATGAAACATTTCTTTCGACCTAGAATAATTCCATTCTATTATTATTATTTATTTAATGCTTTAAGTATAGTATATATTAACATATTAGATAATAGCTCAATGCAAATTAAAACTAGTTTATGTAGCTTCTGCTTGGTTACACTAGATTAATGAAATTAAATTTTAGTTGCACGTCGCTTAAAATCGAAAATAATTGACAGACCTTTAATATCTGAGCCACATAGAAAGCATTTAACACTAAACCTACCGACCATAAAAAGTTACTAATGTGTATGGAATTGTATGGGTAAACTTTGTCAAAATGTTGCCTTTCTCCTATAAATTATCATGTATTTGGTATGTAATCCAGTAGATTTGTACCCGGGGCGACTGCAGATCGAAGTTTCGATCGTGTAGGATCAATAGTTCGGGAGTTATGCTTGCTTAAAGTTGAGCAATCTGCAGTGTTTTTGACAGGTAATGGCGCCGCCATATTGGTTTATAATGACGACCGCAAGTCGCTTACTGAGTTGGTTAGAATTAGATCTGGGTGAGGGGGGCGGCAAGGTAAGCTGCTCGCGGTCGTCACTACAAACCAATATGGCGGCGCCCTTACCTGTCAAAAACACTGAAAAATGTTCAACTTTAAGCAAGCATAACTCCTGAACCATTGATCCTACAGGATCGAAACTTCGATCTGCAGCCGCCCCTGCAAATCTACTGGATGATGGACATACCAAATACATGTTAATTGATAGGAGAATTATTATTAGGGTTAAACTTCCAAACAGATCTAAAATCTTCGTGAACTGTTAGATCACCCAGACCACTGTTGCGATGAGGTGTCGCGTCGTTTCTGCAAAAGCGATTCGCGATTCGTTCGACGGGCGATTCCAATCGCGACCGGTTTCATTTCCGCTCGTCAGTGACAATCGTTTAAGCCTCCGTGTTGCCGGCGTATGATCGATAAATTAACACGTCGAGCTGGACGTATTCGAGGGAAAATACGATCGGATAAGATCGCGTGGAACCGTCGAAGATCCTGTTTTTACTTTACGACGATCGATGTGTCGACGACTTTACGACGATCGCAAACGTGTTCCCTGCGAACCGCTTTCGGTTTCTATGGTTGACATAGTGCAGAAACGATCGACGCATTTTCAGCTTCTCGACCGTAAAGCGACGATAAGAGTACGCTAGCCGAAAACCGATACGAATTTTATATCTGCAGTTCTCGGGTTATTGAGAAGCTCGCCGGTGAAGTTCTCGTTGTAAACCGTAGCTCGCATATGTGTGGGACAAGTATCTTTCTGTTAAGTACTTGCCATTTACATAAAACTGTTATCGTAGCGACGTAACTAATGGAACACGTGTAAATGGCAGAAGGAGATAGCGGAGAAAGCGTGTCCGTAACTCGAATTTATGAGCCAAACGTGAACTAGAGAATGAGATAATGACGGTCGCTTAAGCAATAATTATTATTGCTTGTAATTAGACTGCGGATCTTGGCAAAGTTTCCGTTTACGTCCGTTGTCAGAATTGCATGAAATTTTCGAAATGGGTTCTTTTTTTACTAAAATGATAATTGTCAGAAGGATTTCTGGAAACTCGAAAAAAGAATTTTTACCATTTCAATGTCACTCCCTACCTTACCGACACCACTCCTGTATTTTCGTATGCGGGGGCTCTCCGCTCCCCACCACCTGATACTAACGAATTCTGATCGCATAATCTTCCCATTGTAGATATTCAATTAATTGGTTTAACAATTGGAATTTTGAGAACATTAATTAAATATGTTGGTGAAAGTTTCATAAAAGAATCATGATAATTGAATGTCCTGTAGATATAGCATCTATCCCTTTGCCTATACGATACCTAAATGTTGGTATTTATTTTGTATTTAATTATTTATTTGCATTTATGTATTTATTTAAATTATTTAAATTTAAATTATGTATTTATCTTAATATTTTATGGAATAAAAATTTATTTATGTTCGAGTCGTATTTAATTATTTATTTGTATTTATGTATTTATTTAAATTACGTATCTATTTAAGTAGTTATTTTATGGAGTAAAAATTTATTCGTGTTCGAGTCGTATAAAGTTCCATGTAACCAGTTACGTAGAAAATGGAGTGCGAGTAACTGGAGGTTAAATTCTAAAAGTTGTATGCTTATTTTTAATAATTGATGAAGACTGTTACTACGTTTCATAATGAAATCTCACGGTCGCTCCTCAGGAACACTGCATATAATCGGAGATTTCGGATGTTGAAAGATGCGACGACGGAACAGCTGTAAGTGCCTAAATAGCCAGAGGCACGCTACGTCTAAGCGTGTAGGTACATCGTTTCCGCATTATGTAGCACTTTCTGCAACAGTCGCATGGCTGCACCAGTTGCAGACGATCTCTTCTAGAAACTGTTGCATAATCGTTCCACAATTTCTCAATCCCTTTCTTCCAATATTTATTCAAATAGTATATGTATATATTTAATTTTCCATTCAAATATTATCGTATAATAGCTTCATCCAATGAAAATAAAACAATACAACCAAGCTGGATGCTTGTATTCATACATGTATTCTTGCCCTGCAACATCGTGTCAGACTCGTGATGAAGATTCAGAACAGCGTCTAATAAATATATGTATGCTATTAATTTCCTTCAAACCGAAATAAAATCCGTTTTGCTTTTGTTCATCTACAGCTATATTAGAAAATACAGGCTGGTCCGTTTAAATAAGACTACCTAAATATCTCTTCAGGTTATTGTGATGCAAAAAATATTTGTTACGTAATGTGCATGGTGTCAATGGACCAAATCAAGGTCATTTCAAGGTCATGTTTTTATAAATATCTGAATGTATTTTTCGATCAGTTACCCGGTGCGATAAAAAAACAAATGTAGTAATGTATCAAAAAACATCGATGACCTTGATAACTCCGACAAAAAATGACCTTCGGAAAAAAATATTCGTGCCAGATATTTGGTCCATTGACACCAAGAGATATTTAGGTGTCCTTATTTAAACGGACCACCCTGTATGTTGACGAACGTGTTTTGTAGGTGTGTCTGAAAATCGTCTTACTTGCAAAAATGGGAAAATATGAAGGATCGTCGTTTCGGAAGGTTTGTCGACACGATGTCCGTAAGGGTAGGTCATGATTTCGATAGACTTGTAGATTGTGAACGGCTTGTATAAATTGTTGGTCTGCTATTGCAGTCTTATACTTTCTCTCTCTCGACTGGTGCACCTTTCTCTGTCTATCGACCCCCCTCCCATTCTGTTATTCCGTTCTCTCCCAGCCGGCTGGCTCCACCCTAAAGTCATTCACTCTACTTTGCCAGTCTATAACAGGGCGTATTTCAGCTTCCCGACTGAAATCAGCAGCCTAATCTGCGAGGGAGATAAAGTTTTATCCGATCCTTCACCCTCCGATCGTTAGCAGTGCCGTTAGACCCACAACAGAAGTCATCGTCGCGCGGCAAGCAACGCTGTTGCTAATACAATATGGAAAAGGGTTCGAACTTTTACCGTCATCGTATGATTTTCTCGAGTGATATCGCTGCTCTCTCCATTCTTTCGAAACTTCTTGAAATCCGAAGTGGAGCGGAGAGGTCCTCGGAGACTAATGGCACACAGAGTCCTGGCCGTTCGAAGGTCTTGCAGTAGGCGAGATTCTAAGCCCCAATCTTCGGACGATTTAAAAGTCTATCCAAACTTTCCATCATATGGCGACCATTTACTCGATTTCTGCAAACCTTTCGGCAAACCAATGGACAGACAGATGTCTCATAGGATTCCGACTGTCTGAACTGGTAAACTATTCAATGTCTATCGACAGTGGGAATCTCACGCTTCAACCTTAGAACAATCAAAAATTCTATCCCAGACTCTACGCCTTACGATTCCTATTCACTCGATGCTTCCACATCTTCAAGAGAACCGAACGAATGGAGAGATAAACGAATTCGATGTCTGACGATAGTGAAGACCGTTGAACTCGATCTTCACGGAGTCTGACATTCGACTTTGCATTGTTCGAAGTGTGCCCCAACTCCGGATGAGTGATCCAGAGATGATAAGTAGCACAAGTGATTTTGGCTACCCAGAATGAGACAGTAGTTTGATGTCTTGGTACAGTGAGGACCGAAGATGTCAATCCTCAGGGAGTCTAACATTCGATCTAATACTTGTATTATTCCAAGTGTGCTCCAACTTCGGATGAGTGGGATGATAAATATCACAAGTGATTTTGACTACCCAGAGTGGGACAGTTGTTTAATGTCTTGCGATAGTGAAGACCGAAGACGTCAATCCTCAGGGAGTCTAACATTCGATCTACTACTTGTATTATTCAAAGTGTACTCCAACTTCGGATGAGTGACCCAGAGGTGATAAATATCACAAAGTTACTTTGGCTACCCAGAATGGAACAGTTGTTTCCGGACCGAAGATGTGAATCCTTAGGGAGTCTAACATTCGATCTAATACTTGTATTATTCGAAGTATGCCCCAACTTCGGATCAGTGACCCAGGGATGATAAACAGCATTTTTGATTTTGACTACTCAGAGTGGTACAGTTATTCGATATCTTGCCACAATGAGGACCTGGGGCCGCCGATCTTCAGGGAGTCGGACAGCCGATCCAAGACTTCTCATCGTGGCATTGCTCGGTTCTTCGAAGCGTTCCTCACTTCCGGCCGAGCAAGCCAGGGGCGACAAATGGCATAGAAGGTTCCGATTGTCCAGAATTGAACAGGTGAACCGTTCTTATCCCGGTGTCTTCCGGGAGGGGGCTTCTCGGGCCGTGGCGTAGCATTCATCGAGCGGTCGAGAGCGAGTCGCAGTGACGCGGGTTACGCAATCGCCGACTGGCCTTGCGCCAATCTCGCGTATCACTCGAACTCGTCCCGCGAAAAGGGAGACAGAGAGGAGGGAGCGGCAGCCGGATAGGGAGGGAAGGGGACGTGACGGAACGGAGGCAACACCGCGAGAGGAAAACACAGCCACGCCGCGCGCGGGCCACGTTTCTGCGTGTGTCTCGCCAAGCCACGCCAGTTACGAAACGCGTGTGCCGTCACGCTACCGCGTGCGTGCCGCTGCATCACGATATATCGACGCGACCGTTCCTCGATTCCCGTCGTCTCGTCGATCGGGCGCAACTCGGGAGCATTCTCGTTCCTCCCAGTTCCTGACGGAAAAATTCCCTGCGCACCAATCGATTCTCTCGCCCACCGATCGACCCTCTTGCTCCGAAGATCGTTATCGCTCAACACCGCATCATCGGACTGGTCGAAACAACCTATCAGACAATCGTATTTAGCACTAAACCTACCGGATTAACACTTTGATTACCGCGTCTCCCAGAAATAGGAGACGGATTTATTTGTTTATATATGAATGTTTGCGTTAACGTACCGAGTGCAGCAAAAGTTAACATCTGCTGAATGCGAGAAGGTTGGAAGAGCACCCCCAGCATCACAGCTATTAACATTATACTTTTGATCTCATGCGACACCTGGGTTACCAAAGTGTTCAGTATAAGTTCATTTAGGATTATTAACATTGTTATTGTAATATATGCTTGAATTGAAAATTTTATTCAATCATTTCTTATGCAAGAGTCTTTATGATTTCGAGAATTCTCAAATAAATTTAATACCAGTCTCTTCACCGACACTAATGGGATTAATGTCAAATGAATTTAATGTAAACTCTGAACTCTAGGCCTATGTTTAATGTCCAAAAGCTAAGAACAGGAGTGGTTAACTCTGTGGTAATGCGAAAAGCTAGTCGCGCACCCTTCGTTAGCCCCAGACGATTTTGAGGCGACGCGACGCGACGCGACGCGACGGGCTCAGGAGACCTTGGGCGGTGGGGGTTTAGCGGGTATGGGTAGGGGTATAGTCCCTATAATCCCGTTTCCCCCAAATTCTATCTAGGGGGTGCCTGGCAGGGTTACCATATCCTAGTCTCGCCAGGCCCCTTACCCTTCCGCCCCTCGCCCAGCTGTGCTGCGAAGTCCGCCTTTGCTTCCCCCACTCTTCCCAATAACGCTAACGCGTTACGGTACAGCTGGGCGAGAGCGGAAGGGTAAGGGGCCTGGCGAGACTAGAATATGGTAACTCTGGTGATGAGTCCCACACTACACCCTCCAGACGGCATCTGCGAAGGGGGTGTGCGTGACATTCCCCCACCGGCCTCAAACAAAAAAACGCCTATGTTTAATATCCACATGAATAAATGGACACCGGGCCGCAGAGATGACTTTCTGTGTTTTAAAATGATTTCTAAGAAAACTGGATATTTCTTGATTGAAACGATTCATGATATTGGCGATATGGTAATAATTGATAAGAAAGATAATTAAACATTTCTGCGATGAAATGGTACGCGTATTAAAACTGGATATTTCTTGATCAAAACACTTCAAGATATTGACGTTATGATAATAAAGCTAATTAAACATTTCCGCGATGTAATGATAGATAATGTCGATTATGTTCGGATAAAAACTGGAAAAATCCATGCGTACGCGTTCAACCATGTTTCACGAACTCGTTCTGCTCGCATCGAGTACTTTTTGTTTGAAGCGCGCCGGATCGGAAAGGTTAATGCATCAAACTAACCAGTTGGTATTTTTAGTCTTCACTATATGTACTTAACCGCGGTCTGCGTTTATTGTAAACGATGCTCAGAACTTTGTTGCCTTGACGGAGTTCAGTATTGTCCTCCATTTTCCTAAAGAAATACTTCAAATAATCACTGCGAAAGCTCGTGGAATCCTCAAGGAGGATAAAGATCAAAATCAATTGTGTTTGTTACAAGTAAAATTCGAGTGGTGTTGGAATTTTGGGAATAAATGGTGGAAGAAAGAGAGTGAGAATTTGTGGAATGATTATGGACAGATCTGGAAGCCAAATTGAAAAAAAATTACCCCACTTAACACTAAGTCAAAATGACCGGTACCAGATTTTTTATTTTACGATTATTGATACAATAAAAATAATTTCATAAGAAACGATTGCATAGATATCTTTGGTGGAGCACATATTACAATAGGAGCAAAGTCTAAATAAAATCAATCTCGTCATTTTTACAAAGGGACATGTACCAGTTAGTTTTAAGGCTGGGTAAGTTTAGTGTTACATTTTAAAACTTAGAAAATATACGAACAATAATGAAAATTTAGAGAATATAGAATATTCTGGTCAGATTTTATTCACATGCTCTCTACATTTAGTACAGTCAACGAAAAGTTGTAGAGGAAAATGGAAGGAACACAATTTTTAACTTTGGGTCTTTGTTAGGACTAGCTAGGAGGTAAACATACTAAAAGTCCCCACTCCTAGGAGGTGAGCAGGGGGTGCAGGTGGGCACGTAGAAGGTCCCCTTTCTCGGCTTTCCGCTTATATCTCGGAAACTATGCATCCTAGCGATAAGACTATTCCATACAAAATTAAAGCTGACAAAATGTGCCACAAGATTGATTCTTTTCAGTTTTTCGCTATCTTGCATAGTTTCCGAGATATCTGCGCTCAAAGATCACTAATTGTGCTGAAGAGTTAGCTAGTTAAATAAGGCAAAAAACGTAAGGCAAAAATTTCTCTTTCACAGTTGGTGAACTTTGAGCGCGGATATCTCGGAAACTATGCGAGATAGCAAAAAACTGAAAAGAATCAATCGTATGGAACGTTTTGTCAGCTTTAATTTTGTATGGAATGATCTTATCGCTAGGACACATAGTTTCCGAGATATAAGCGGAAAACCGAAAAAGGGGGCCTTATACGTGCCCCCCCTGCGCCACGCTCACCTCCTAGGAGTGGGGACTTTTAGTATGTTTATCTCCTAACTAGTCCAAACAAAGTCCCAAAGTTAAAAATTGTGTTCCTTCCATTTCCCTCTACACCTCCCTTACGAGCATTCATTGACTAGACTAATTAGAAAAGCATTTTTATTTCATAATGCAGGTCCTTAAATAACAAAAAATCGTCCGCATCCGAATTTGAATAAGTGTCCGGTAACTTGTGGACGGGAGTGCACTTAAAATCGCTTAAAATCGAACCGAGACAGCGTTTCTATAAGTTACCATGTTCCGGCCTGCACTAAACACGACCGAAATTTGTTATTAATGCGTATCGGTGTTATTTGTCGAATAGATAACGGGTGGTCCGTGACTCGAATGCCAAGGTTGCAGGGCTCGGATTACGTCCGCGGGATCTATCAAGTGCATCGCGACAAAGCGTTGCACATCGTGTTTGTTTGAACACGACTCAGATTTAGCACCAGAATGTCCCACGAGCAATTGCCTCGTGATCATCAGACGATCCAACTGATTAGTTCCCAACATTGTAAACGGCGCAAACATTTCGACACTGATAAGCTGTCTGCGTTACGGAAGTATTCGAGAGATCGGAGAATGACTTGCACGCGAGATGCCACCGCGGGCAGCAAAAATTCACCTCGAGCGCCATCACCGAAGAATTCGATTTTTTCTCCGAGGAAAATGTTATTTTCGTCGTGGAACGAGAAACCTTAATAATTCTGCGGTATCTTCCCAAGAAAATTGAATCCGACCGAGCGTCGTCTAGTGTCGTAGGTTTCGTTCGGAATACCATTCGGTTGACAATGAAGTTCACCGATTCCCAAACGCAACTTAAGTCTCCGATGCTCGGTGAACCTTGTCCTCGATTTTCCACGGAAATTACGGCCGCAGCGTTTAGTCGAATTATAGTGACGTAAACAGTGCGGCAAACAATACCGTGGAAACTCGCGGGGGAATCGAGGTGTTAATTATTAACCCCGTTAAGCAATTATCGGCGGTCCGAGATTCGAACGTCACCGGGCAGCGGCATCGGTAATTGCGTTCTGCCGGACGTGACTAAAAATTCCGTGTGGCCTGGAATCCCGTTTTTTTTCGTGGCCAAACGTCACTTTCTCGAGTTTCGTTTCTCTTGATATGAATCGACAACCCTGTAAAACACCCGAATTCAAACTATTACCCGATTTAGGTGATTCCGTGATGAGACATGGCTATCAATAATGGTTTTATATGTGCTAGCAAGTATACTTCAAGTATGTAATCCTGTTTTAAGACAAAAGATTTCGTTCCAGATTGGTCCAACCATCGCGGTGTAATCGGTGACAAATATTATACATAGAAAAAAAACAAAAAGAAAAGGCACATACAGATCGAATTGAGTAATCTTTTCCGAAGTCGGTTAAAATTTGAAGTTGTCGATATACGATTTCTTTTCTGTTAAAATCATTAATAGTCAATGAATGCTCATAAGGGGGGTGTGTATAGGGAAATAGAAGCAACACAATTTTTAACTTTGGGACTTTGTTTGGACTAGTTAGGAGGTAAACGTACTAAAAGTCCCTACTCCTAGGAAGTGAGCGGGGTGCTTTTTCGGTTTTCCGCTTATATCTCGTGTCACGTCCGGTGGTTCAGCCATCGTTAATAATTAAATATAATCAATGATGTATTACATATACTTTTGAATTTCTTTTTATGTTTAATCTAATAATGTTGTACGAGAAACTAATATTCAATACTCTTGTTAAAATCAAATCGAACTATCGTATATTATACCACATTGCGTGCGATAGAATTAAGAAATTCATACTTCATTCGAATCGTCTTGAGCGAAAGAACTGCGTAGCGAAATTATTTCATAAAATGACCAGATCACTTCCAAAAATAAATCATGATCTAAAATCCGCTGAAGACTGTCCATCGAGAATCGATGAGTAATAATTGTTCGTCACCCCATGTGCGACGTAAATGTAATTCGATCTGGCCAGGGGAGCTACAGATAAGAGAGCAGCTAAGAAGAAATTGATCTAGGAAATGCGCAGGGTAATAAGATCTAGCTATGACGATTATGACGACAATAATCACCTGACAAAATTGACGAGACTAAGGACTGATCAGTCTATAAAAGGGATGACTCCTCAGGAAGAGCTCACTCAAGCGCACTTTTTTCGTACTCTTGTTTGCACTTACTCTCGCACTCAAGCACACTCTCTTCATAAATCTCTAGTCCAGTCTATATTCAAATTTGTTCAATTGCGGTTGAGAGACATAAAAGTTCAGAGTCTGAGTTCAATCTTGGAGGTTCAACGAAGTTATATAGTTATTCAAGGCGTGTACACCCGCCGGATTTATAAAGTTACTAACATCAACATCGTCATCTTGTCATCATCATCTTTTTAAATTTTGTTGCTGAAGCGATACACTCCGTCAGCGAGCGAAACAGCGAGCGATTTCTGCAAACCAAATTCTGAGCGAAACCAGCTAACGGTCAATACTAACAATTTATTACAAGATCACAATAACTCTATGTATCCGAAATTTGACGCTTAAAATATAGTTTTGCTTATTTTTATTCAAACAAATCAAAACTTCAAATCATTTTTAAAGAGTATACCCAGCTTCGATCTCTTCGTACCAGTTCCACAATCAAAATCACTTAGAATATTAAGAAATCCTCGATTACCCGAACCGAAGCCGGTGAATGCAGGTAGGTTCAAAACTGCGTTATATCTCAATTATAATCATTTCAATCATTTTAATCTATTTAAACGTAATTTCAATTTTTACTATCCAAAATCTAAAATACGTCCACCTCAGGACGTAACACTCGGAAACTATGTGTCCTAGCGATAAGACTACTCTATCCAAAATTAAAGCTGACAAAATTTGCCATAAGATTGACTGTATTCAGTTTTCCGCTATCGCGCATAGTTTCCGAGTTTTTTGCCTTATTTGGCTAGCTAACTATTCAGCACAATTAGTGATCTTTGAGCGCGGATATCTCGGAAACTATGCGAAATAGCGAAAAATGAATCGAATCAATCTTGTGGCACATTTTGTCAGCTTTAATTTTGTATGGAATAGTCTTATCGCTAAGACGCATAGTTTCCGAGATATAAGCGGAAAGCCGAGAAAGGGGACCTTCTACGTGTCCACCTGCACCCCATTTTAGTATGTTTACCTCCTAACTCAGTCCAAACAAAGACCCGAAGTTAAAAAGTGTGTTCCTTCCATTCCCCTCCACAACTTTTCGTTGACTGGACTATAAGGGAAGAAACATCATTCCATTTAGTTTCTATTTCTTGCAATCGATGCAGACAATTTTTATTTCGCATAAAGATCGGCAGTTTATTTAATAACAGCGATATAAGTATCGGACTTCTTTCATGTTAAAGCTTAAACAATTTCTAATAAGAGTACAGAAATTTTAAGTGCAGCTTCCTGCAACTAAAAATTATGATTAATTGTCGGTAAATAAAGTGCTAACTGTACAGGTCCTGAGTAATTTTTCTGAGAAATAAACAAGATCTATTGTAATTTCGTAAAAAACAATCGTATAGCAATAATCTTGGGCTCATTCTAAAGCTCAAAGATTCGACTTTCGGACAGTGTCATTATCTTTCCTCCGAGATATTTGTACACGATGTAGCACATGCGAGAAAGAAGACTGATTTTTCTAAAAAAAAATTCTGTCTCTTTTTCGCGGCTTTTGATCTCGCAGAAAAGTGAAGTGGACACGTACAATGCGTCCCGGGATTACGCACACTCGCGTATCCGCCGCGCCTTCTTCCTCCTACGTGGCCGTACCACGAGCTTATAGTAACGCGACCACGAGTCGGTTGCACACGTCCATCGACACACGTGCAAATAATTAGTCACGTGCATCGTATAAAATACTTCTTTCCCCGACATGATCGTTCCGTATCCTTGCCTTATCTCTTTGAAAAACCGTACTCGTTGGATAATCTTGTGTCCCCACTTCATTTCACTCCTGTTTTCTACAATTTTTGAAATGAAAACTTCTTTGGGCGTATCGCGTACACAAATGTTGGGCAGAGAATGAGTCTGATCCGTCACGCTCCCAGGTGAAACGCTATTTATGTTAAGTACTATCAGTTTTTTAATTGCATGTCAGTTTATTTGCAAATCAATTGCAAGGCAGTAGAAAGATGTGTATATGATAAATTTCATTTATGTAACCTACTAAATAAAAATGAACATTAATAGGTTGTCCCATTTGTCTGCGAACAGCTAGACCTGCTTAAAGTTTTTAGTGAACAAGATCATTTTCTTAATTGCACCTCAGTTAATTTGCAAATCAATTGCAAAACGGTAAAACGATGTGTGAATGAACATTAATAGGCATATTAGCTAGTACTTGGGGTAAACTTTACTTTACCGGACTCTTAATTAGTACCTTTCTCCTACGAATTTTTATGTCTTTGGTATGTAATCCAGTAGATTTATACCCGGCGCGGATGCAGATCGAAGTTTCGATCATCTAGGATCAATAGTTCAAGAGATATGGTCGCTTAAAGTTGAGCATTTTCGGCGGCGCCCTTACCTGTCAAAAATGCTCAACTTTAAGCGACCATAACTCCTCAACTATTGATCCTAGAGGTTCGAAACTTCGTAGGATAATTCGTAGGAGAAAGGCACAAATTTTTGTGACCGGTAACGTAAAGAGCAGCCAGTATTTGTCTACAGCTGACTGTTCGAAGATCGAACAGCTAGACCAACTTTTCTATTCTCGAAGCTTTTAGCGAAAAAGATCATTTTATGAATTGCACGGAACTATTTAGCACGAAAACGCTGTGCTGAAGGACTGACAAGATTCGATTGAATGAACTTGATCTTTTGTACGAGGAATTTCGCGAGATCGCGCAGCTACCAGCTAACATAATACATGACGGTCGAGTATCAAACAACGATCACTCCCCGGATTCCCAGAATTTTCGCGACTTCTCCGCGGAAGAAGTTTAATTACATCGGCTGTATTCGTTTCGACGGGCTATTCACGTAACTCAGACAATGCACGTGTCGACTGGAAACTTGGAATCGCCTGTTACAACCGTCGGCCTCGGTTCTTCGGGTTGTTTATCGTCGCGCTCAAAGGAAACTTGTTACCGAATGCCGAAAGTCGTTCGGTCGCGACGGAAGTAACACGGATGAAGACCGGAGAGCCGTTCTCATAAAAGGCAGACGACACCGGCGCGGATATCAGTGTCGTCGCAATTTGCAACTCATACATGTGCATGCGCCGCGCGCGGCTTAGAGGATCGCGAGCAACCCCTTAACACCTCAAATCAGGCCCCCCTGCATAGAAATTCGCAATCCTTTACACCCCCTCCACAAAACGAACTTATTTCTACCCTTTGTACTCGGAACTATTTTAACTCGCAAATTAAACATTTCTTCCTAGAAATATTTCGACCTAGAATAGCAATATGTCTACCTAGAATATTTCCATTCCCTATGACCTTGCAAATTTTACGGACACGAAATTGATATTCCTCGCACAACACCTAAATGTTTACTCATTGATTAGATACCGACATATTTAATAATGTAAACAATATTTTTCAATATTGGCACAACAATTTTTAGTGTCAAAATTCGCCTCAGAGTCGTCATTCGAGGTTAACGAAATTACTGGTTAAATAACAAGTATTTTCTTCAGTAATTATTACTGCTCTATAAAATGGAAATATCTTTTTCCCTGACGTTATACAATATTGTCTATCATTGTGTTTGGTGGTAAAATGGAAGTTCTTAAAATTTCATTGAAATTGGTTAATTGGTTTACGAATTACGAACGATCAAAAGTGGTAAAAATTGCGATTTTTTATGATTTTCGGCCAACAACTGCCATTCTTACCACTTTTGATCGTTCATAATTCGTAAACCAATTTACCAATTTCAATGAAATTTCCAGAATGTATATAATTTATACGAGTTTACAGAACACGTCTCTTAAATTTTCGCTATTGGCTAAAATAGTTGTAAAAATCAAGTTTTACTATTGTTTTTTTCACAATTCCGACCAAATGCATTTTTTCAAGATATTTATCAGACGTCATTTACTATACTAATCCTTCTAGCCTCACAGAGAAATTGAAGATGTTGGGCCATTCAATTATGTGCAAATCTTCCTTATGTCTTAAGATAAACAAATGAATGAAGATTGAATTTTAGTAACTGATTGAATTATTATTTACTGTCTGAATTTATGCTACACTTAAAAAACTAACTATGTCTGGAAGGTTTCCTATCAAAACTGCACGTACAATTTACATATATCCAAATGTCATATATAAGGTTTCTTGCAAATTTTGTGCAATTCTTTTAATTAATATTGATATGATATTATGTCGAAGGTATATTTAAAATTACATTTGAAAAATAAGTTTAAAAAATAAGATCCCCAAATAACTTACAAGGAAAGGACTCCAAGTGTCCGACTTCGAATTTGATAATTTTTTGTGAGATGATGATATATGGATCCCTAATTATGTATGCAAAATATTAGGTGTAGTTACTCAATAGTTTTAAAGATATAAACAATTAAAGTGTCATACCATGTTGATATACCATGATTTGAAGTGTATGAAACTTTAATTGTTTATATCTTTAAAATTATTGAGTAACTATATTCAATATTTTACATACATAATTAGGGATCCATATACCATCATCTCACAAAAAATGATCAAAATCAAAGTCGGACACTTGGCGTCCTTCCCTTGTTACGTTGGTTTGGATCAGCGAGCATAGCTTGTACATCATTGGAACCTGTAATGTCGCGTATATTACTTTATCTCTGCTTCAAGAAAATTTATCCGGGCCGTGTCTATAAATTGATATGGTCCAAGATCTGTACGATTGCACCTCGTTTCGGTAAACAAGCGAGGAGATGGCAAACAAGCAGCGGGACGGCATTCGACGAGTCATGCGGCGTTATGCATTTAAAGGAGTCCTCGAATTAAACGCTCCCGCCGACGAGATAATCAAATCATTTACCAAGAGAGAGAGAGAGAGAGAGAGAGAGAGAGAGAGAGAGAGAGAGAGAGAGAGGAGAATCCAGAAGGATTCTGTGTTCCTTCCAACCCCACCCCCCGCGACGAAGTGGTTGCTCTGAAATATTCTTGGCACTCGATTCGTCGCGCCGATTCGCGAATCCATTCCCACGGATGGGCGGAGGGGGGCGAAAAAATAAGGAAAACGAACGAAACGGCGAAATAAATTTGCAGATCGTGGCCGAATCGGGGGAACCGCGGGGAGTGGAATACCCAGGAACCCCATTACTCCGCTATTACCCGTCCGGAATGATTGCCCTTCTTCACAACTGACTCCAGTAACTCTCCCCACTCCACCGAGCCGTCCCTTCTAATTCGACTTTCCACGTCTCCGATTCGATTTCTCCGTCGTTTCTAGACAAACCTCCTAACCTTTTCCATAAATTACAATGCGAATGCAGGCTACGATTAAATATCTTAAGCGTTTCTATGCGGGGCAAACCAGTGCACATAGACGAACCATATAAAAATTAAATTCTTCAATTCTTTGGTCACTAATGACGTTTCACTATTTTTGAACGAATGGACTTTTTCGAATACGGATTTCTCCTAAACCTCCCCAAAGAAACGCTGCGTCTAATGGCTCAAACCCCAGCTTTCTCAATTGATGCCGTCACTAACAGACAGACAGACACGATTTTATTATATTTAGAGATACACTGGGGGTCAAAGTGATAAGGCACCTCAACGTTTTTAGCAACGCACGTTCATTTTACATCCGGGAATGAATTTGAAGCAACATTTTCCTTTGCGAAAATGGTGTCCGCGGCTTTGTTAAGGAGTTATTGACGAAAAACACGATTGTGCCAACACGCGTCTAGGTCGCGCTCCGATTGGTCCGTGTTTTTCGTTAATAGCTCCTGAACAAAGCCGCGAATGCCAGTTTCGCAAAGGAAAATGTTGCTTCAAATGATCCGAGGAACCTCCCATTTCCGGATGTTGCAGGAATTTTGAGACATCCTCTATATGAAATCTAGTGTGTGTACAACGGTGCCTTATCATTTTATCCACCAGTGTATGTCTCGATCCGTGTTGCTTTATTTTTGAACGACGCGCACCTCGGCGATCGCCCTTTGCTCTTTCACGCCTCCTCCAGCTGCTCTCGCACGGCTCGATGTCATTTTTACGTTTTAGTTGTTGCATTCTTATGCACCCGCTTTTCACCAGCGAACGTAGAACTGCATAAAAGTAACAACAACTTCATATTATTTGTTTGACGGTGAACTTCTTACTCAGTACCTCCGCGCATTAATCCAGGCAAACTTTGGCTGTCTTTTAGCAGACGTTGTATCTTTCTCTTCGTCGTGGTACACACGATTCTTGAATACTGCTGGAATAAGGAAGTTATTGGAACGGAAGCGAGAACAACCAGAAATCTTGTCGAATGAATGTATAACAGCTTTCTCCAGTTTTTCATTTCTATTACTCATTTGTATACGCGAAAAAGTTTGCGGCGGCTTCGTTGCGTCAATTCTTACACGATCGACAGTAGCGACATATAATATCTCTACACTCTGTACATTTCCGATATCATAAGCGAACATGGAAACGTAGGGTGCCCGATCTTTTTATCCTAACGGTGGCCCTCTTCTGACGTCATTTGCGCGGAAGGTGGCTCCCAGGTCGAACTATGAGCGCGTCCAAGGCAGAGGGAGCGCTTGTTGGTCGTGCCTATGCTCCAGCAAGAGGACAACGTCGCGATCGGAATTAAGAACGATCTTATTAAGAGGAACGATCAATGATCCCGGAATATCCGGTGACAAAACGTGTCTCGCTATCCCCTCCCCCTGTAGCCAAGATGTTATAGAGGAGGAGTTATCGCCGTTCTCGAAGTAGTCCATTAGACGCTTTACTCCGAGACGCTGGAGGGAACATGCTACCGAATAATGCAAATTACGCCTCGTAAACGAAAAAATAGGACTTCTGAGGGCGATCGCGGCCTAGATTAATCTTTTATCTATTGTTTTCGACTACTGGAAACCCCAATTTTTGTGTTATCGAGACATGAGAAGGCGAATCCCGCACCCTTGCAATCCTGGAAACGAGTCTACCTTAATCGGAAGACAAACAGGATAATCGAGACCCGAGGTGGAATACTTGAAATTGATATTTCATACCAACATAACTTCTGTATTATTAGAACATGTATCTTCTTTTGCAATATATAATTGTAGCAAAATTTTCATTGCATTTGGCATTTCCAACACGCGCATAACTTCAGCTGAAAGTAAGATTAAAAGCGGTCTCGAGGCTAATTTGAGGTAGCTACTACTGGAAAGAACGTTCCGCGCCCGCTGCCAAACTGGATCTGTCCCTTCCGCAACGCGTTAGACTCTAAGGCAGATTTATGGAAGGATACCGTCCGACTCGAAACTCGGGAAATACGGGTCGAGTCGGCTAATGGCGTTGGCCGGGAGTCCTTTGATCATTCCAAGATCAGATTTACAGTGCGGATTCTGTTCGGCTGGGATCCTATCCCGAACATGTAGCGTGTAACCCGCAGATTATTGTAATCGGGTTTCCCCCGGCAAGATGCATCATGTAGTTTACGTTAACAACTACACACCCAACACTTCTCTCACATGATTTTTACGTATACAGGGTGTACCCGTTAAGTTATGTCACCATTTTTTAGGCATTTCCGGTAGTGAATTAAAAAATGTTTTAGACAAAAGTTTGTCAGTACTTGTTGAGCTACATGTTTGCATATTCTTAAATCTGAAAAAATGCTTTTTACGTAAAACAAATAAAGGTCACCTTGACTTGTTTAAGTGGCACCATATGTCTCGGACGTGATAGGATTGTTGCTGACGTCGAGACGAATTCAACAGTGTATTACACTATGACCTTGAAATGACCAGAAACTCGAAAATTTTGTGCAAACATAACTTTAATCAAAAATTATTTGTTACGAAACAAAGCAAGTTACACGACCCCACTCAAGCAAACATTTTTGGGGCACCCTGTATTAAAAGATTCTTAGCCATGGATCATAGCCTATTTTTCAAGGAGCTTCTTTTTGTGTACAAAAATATATGTAAAAGAATAGTAATATATTAGTTTTAATTCCGACATATGGCAAATGAATGAAAACGATGAAGAATCCTCGGATACCAGAATACTGTTAAATTTAACAGCTCGTGATAAATGCAAATGCACGTGGCTGTTCATTCACGGAAATCAGAAAATTGGAGATCGTAAAGTTCCCTCGGACAAATGTGAATTTGCATAGAAAATTTGCAAGCTGATAATGGGAGATTAGGAATAGAGAGACTGAATGAAAACGGCCGTTTCGTTTGGATGCAGAACGCGATTCTTCGAAGTTGTTTAGTCGCGACAAAGACGATACTTGCGTCAACGTTAATTGCTACACGTCGGAGGATCGACCGAAATTCGTGGAAAAAGAAAAGACGAGACTACGCTGGCGCCACGGACTCGTTAATGCACGGCCTTGACGAACAAATTCAACAATTGCGACCAAGGTGGGCGAGCGTAAACAATTCATTGATTACCTTTTAAGCCGTCAATCTCCACGCGCTGATACTTTATCTGGTTCGCGGACTCGGAACTGGCTCGCCGTAATTCATTCCTCGCGAATCGTTCAATTCTGGCGCGACACTTTAACGTTTCGCCACGTTACAAGAAAATCCGGCTGCTCTTCACTCTACCGGAAAATTTGTGCGTTTCTCCTACGAATTATGATGTATTTGATGTATAATCCAGTAGATTTGTACCCGGCGAGGATGCAGATCTAAGTTTCGAACCTTTAGGATCAATAGTTGAGGAGTTATGATCGCTTCAAGTTGAGCATTTTTGACAGGTAAGGGCGTCACTACAAACTGGAAATATGCTCAACTTTAAGCGACCATAACTCCTCAACCATTGATTCTAGAGGTTCGAAACTTCGATCTGCGTCCACGCCAGGTACAAATCTACTAGATTACATACCAAATACATCATAATTCGTAGGACAAAGGTACTAATTTTGAGTCCGGTAAAGTAAAGTTTACCCTTAACCCTTTCTAATGTGTTTATGCATACCGTCTTAAACTGCATCTACTCTTTTTTGTAAAAAATGCATAAAACAAGTTAATTTAGTAGTATTTGTATCATTGAAACACTCCATCAGGTTCTCGGAGGAAAATATATGCGCTTATAATTATGAAAGCCAAAATTTAAAAGAAAATTTTTAACTAAATTAGGTCAATGTAATTTCACGAATTCTTTCAAGGTTAAAAAACGATCGCATCACATTCTCCATAATTATCCTATATTCTGCAAAGTTCCAGCTTTTATTTAAATAAAATTTCATCGCTCTATCTTATTTCTATCGAAAGTTCTTTGATTTTGATACAGATTTCGTCGGTTTGGCCCATATTGCGGCCGTGCGCACCACTGTGTGGCCCCCGAATCACCATCATAAATTCGCCCGGCGCGGCGCGGCGGCTCGTTTCCCGCGACTCCGTCACAGCGACGATACGTCACCTCCGAGCGGAGTCCGCGCGTGTTTGCAAACGAACCCCGTGGGCAAGAACCCGAGAATGAAGAAGACGCGGGAGGCGGTACACGTCTAAAAGCGTATCAACGCGACGCGTACTCGTAAAACGAGAGCCACGCTAGGCATCGGTCTTTGCTCCTCGTGAATGACGCCTCCGCTGGTTCTTTCCGGTTCGAACAGCCATTCACCGAATCGTCGGGAGTGTGGTCCGGACCGGTTCAAACCGGTAAGCCCGACGGTCCCGGCTCGGCTCGATTAGCGCTCAGCAATTATTGAATACCCGGCCGCCCGACGATAAGGTTCGCTCCTTTATTCGAACTTCCTCAATCGAGACACAATTCCGCGCTCCGCTGATCTCGTAAACAGGTTCACGCAGTTCCAGTTCTGGACCTGTTCCTTTGTGCACGCCGGTGACAGTGAACCCCTCGCGAACCACGCGTGGATACGGTGCAATTAGGTGTAGTTGGCCAAGTAGAACGGTGGGACGCTGCGGAGGATCGTTTCTGGGCCGGCAATATGGCGACGCGAATCCATGTCTGGTGAGATGCTTGATTTTATTTGCGGATTTAGCCGGCCGTTAACGAGAACCTTCTACACCGTGCACACTTTTCACGAACTCGCTAAATACATATGTACTCTTATCGCATCAGACACATCGGTCACAAATGGCGGGCCGAAAATCATAGTGGTGTAAGTCACATACGCTACCGCTTAAAAGTATCCGGACACTTGCGGAATGTGTAATAGCAACGCATAAAAGTTACTTAACGCTTTGCACTCCTTTGTCGAGCGTGACTCGACATCAGAGAAAAAAAAATGTACGTAAAACGGTTTCTTATATGTATTGGGTTGGCAAGAAAGTAATTTCGGTATCTCAAGGTGAAATGAAATCGAATTTCTTTTTATTCAAGCGATGAACTTTAATCAATAAAATATTTTCTTATTTGTTCTTTTTGGAAAAAGATCATCGAACAGAAGGGAGAATATCTTATTCGTTAAAGTTGATTGCTCGAATAAAAAAATTGGGCTCTATTTCTACTTTCTTGCCAACCCAATATTTGGTTATTCCTTTATTGATTTAATTGTCTTATTTTTTAGTTGAAACAAATATAAATTACAACAAAATTTGACAGAGCTATATTTAATATAATTAGTGAACAAAATTGTTTAAAATTACTAGCAGGCGAGGAACTGTCAGTTGAAGTAAAATTGCACCTCATACGCTCCTCGGAAATAGTTGCATAAAAGATTCGTTAGACTAAGATTAAACACGAGATTCGTTGACATATCCACCGCGATTAGATATTTCCGCTTGCACTAATCGCGGCTATCTTTCTATCAGTTTTTTATTCTATTAGTATTGTATTGTTAGCATTCGTATCGCAAAAATGCTCTGAATTATCTGTGCACCTTAACACATCTCTCAAAAATTCTCCGGTCTAACTAAGAAAAACCAATTTTTTTTTAGAAATTCCGCTTTATTCATCAACATACTCTCCTTCAAGAATGATGCATTCGTTCCAACGCTTCTCTAATTTTTCGATGCCCTTTATGTAAAACGATTTGTCTTTGCTCTCAAAATAAGCCTCAGTTTCGGCAATCACTTCTTCATTTGAGCCAAATTTCTTTCCCTGGAGCATGTTTTTCATGTCTGCAAAAAACCAGTAGCCGCTGGTGGCCAAATCTGGAGAGTACGGTGGGTGGGGAAGCAATTCGAAGCGTAATTTGTCCAATTTAACCATTGTTTTCATCGACTTGTGAATCGTCGACGCGTTGTTGTTTCTGGTCCGGTGTGAGCAAACGCGGCACTCACTTCGAAAGCAACTTGCGCATGCCCAAATTTTCATGTAAAATTGTAAAGACACTGGCTTCTGATTCACTGTTTGGCTTTAACAGTATTTTTCCCCATCAAAAAACAGTGTTTAATCAACACACGAAATTCCTTTCTATTCATTGTCTTGAAAATTACAAAACTGGGGTCACTAAAACGACTGTAACCTCTAAACTAACGGTCAGAATGCCATGAAATTTTGACACGTACTGTTTGAAGGTTGGTACTACCCGAAAATCACGTGGGTCTGTCAACAATGTTGCCATATATGTGTCAGACCCGGGACTTATTGAGTGATGTGTTAGTACTTTTGAGCGGTGGTGTATCGGTTTGGAAATGTCTGACCGCGGCGATCTGCTTACTCGATTGCGTAGACGTCAATTTCTCCGGTTTAAACAGTGCCCGCCCATATGCGACTCGGTTCTCCTTATTCTCTGTGATTTCAACTACTCCAGCGAATCTTCCCTCGAGCTCCCGTAACTTTTATTGTAAAGCTACGTGAATTTTGTCCGAACGATTTCAGCCTGTTATTACGGAGAATTACGTTCAGTGTATTCTCCGAGCGAATTGTTCCTGTCGAGGCGTTCCCAACGATTTCCACGAGCCTAACAGATTAATTAAGAGTTGCGTAACGATAATAACTGCCTGGGAACAATAACCAAGCGATTCGATGTACGTTACACTATCCGCCAATTAGCCTTAACGTAATATAACTCTTAATGAAGGAAAGATATATATATATATATAAACTTGTAATTTCCCAGATGATTTTCCGTACGATCTACAGTTAGATAAAGCTTCGTCTATATTATCGTCCTAATGCTTCAACAGTGGTAATTTGTTTCGAGGGAGTAAGTTACAGGGCGCCCCAAAAATGTATTTCCTCGAGAAGGGTGATCCCTAAGTTCAATGTAACGTTTTCCTGTGCGAAAATCTTCTCCGCGGCTTTGTTAAGAGTTATTCACGAAAAGCACGGACCAATCAGAGCGGTGTTTTTCGTGAATAACTGCTCAACAAAGCAGCGGATAAGATTTTTCGCAAAGGAAAAAGTTGTTTAAAATGGCCTCGGGAATCATCCCCTTCAAGAAAGTACAATATCTTTGGGGCACCATGTATAAATACACTTTCATTCATTCATTATGGATTCATTCTTTATGGAATGGCACCAAACACGATCACGCTCGACGCAGACAAAATATCTTTGACGAGTGTTAATTCGACCATTTGCGCCGCGAACAATTTGATCGTCTCGCATGTTGTTACAAGACCGCATATGTTCGGTGGAATTCGAGTCGTCTGTGACGTAATCCGTGTGAATGGAAACATTTTTCAAAATGCTCGCGTTTGCAGAGCCAAAAATATCGTGCGGTGTCCGACTGTCTCATGTAGGACCGCTTAGATAGCGAATGAAGTGTTGTGAACGAGTACTTTAATATTATCGTGCATCGACGACGTTAATCATTGCGAGAATCAGATAGGAGAAAAATTCAACGCTGTAAAAATATACAGAATGGGTCACCACGTTACATGACAGTTATTATTCGAAGCAATAATTAAATTATTAAATTAAATTCAATTATTATTATTATTTGTAAGTAGAACACTTCGTAGCAATTATTAAATTATTAAATTAAATTCAATTATTATTATTATTTGAAAGTGTAGAACACTTCGTAGCAGTTTACATTATAGTATTAAATTAAATTCAATTATTATTATTATTATTTGTAAGTGTAGAACACTTGGTAGCAATTATTAAATTATTAAATTAAATTATTATTATTATTTGTAAGTGTTCTACTGTTCTGTAGGACGCGTCAAGGACCTATGAAGGTCAACTTTGTTTTTGTAAATGGCATCTTATATCTTTTTATGCAACGATCGATGCAGCAATTTAACTACACCTTTAAATGGAACATGTTGTAGTCCATGTGACAATAGAGGGGGTTTAAGTCATCATTTTTCCGGTTTCGAATTTTTTTAGAAATGGCAGGCTTTCGAAAATTTTAATTTTTTCCCATTTTGGCGGAAACGGGGCTTAGAAAAACCTCCCTATTTTCACATGGACTACAACATATTTCATTTAGAACAAAATCGACGATGGTGCCTGCAAAAAGTGATCGATTTGGCATGGAATGACCCGTCAATAATTACGTAAATCAAGGTGGTAATATCTGGAGACCCACCCTGTATAAATCCATTGGACGGAACAAATAGTACCGTTCTGCGTCGAATGTTTTCGTTGTGATAAGAAAAATGACAAGGGAACCGCATTGCCAGCTCTTTCTCTAAGGAATATTAATAAATGGTCGGATCGATCGAGGGATCATTGATGGAGGGTGGCATCGGGGATTAATTTCACAGCCGGATTGCAGCGGCTGCGAGCTTTCGCGTCACCTGAACCGAAAACCGGGGAGACCTACCGTGGGGATGCTCGCTGGTAACTATTGCCCTCGGATATTATCTTCGACTGGTGTCTGCCGCTAATGTCCCCCGGGAGCCGGAAATAGCTGGCTCTCTAGATAAGCGTGTACTGCGGAACGAAGATAGACTGGTCACCCGCTTCTAGTCCGTATATCGTCGCCGCGCCGCGCCGTCTCTGCCGCGCGTTAACCAAGAAAAATTCGCTGAGACCGGGATCTGACCGTGTCAATGTCAGTCCCGACGCGATTTCACCGCACTTCGCATTCTTCGAGCCGTCCTCAAATGCCCTGAGTTAACCAAATTTTTACCATTCCAAAGAATTGTGTATCGAGCCTCGAGTTTGCATCGAGAGTTCGTCTCGGGCTACATATTCATCGCAGACTGCTCGACAACGTCTCGCTGTCTCAACGAGCGAGAACAATCGGAAACCGTCTATCTTTCATAAATATAAATGCGAGATGCGGAAGGTATCTTAAAGCACCACTTTCATTCGAGTACCGCTATCATCCAAACGGACTTCGATCCTCCATAAAATTTCATTTAATTCGATCGAGTCGCTGGTAATCGTACGAAATATTAATACTCGGTACATGTGCTGTATCCGAACCATTGGTGTACCCAGGATTTAATATTGGGGGGCCGAGTTGACCCCAGCCCCGGGTTTTACGTGATGACCATTTCTTTTTTAGCCAAAATATCTGTCAACGATACCCCAGGGCTATTCTGCGATTTTAATTTTGGAAACTAAACATTTTTTTCTTGGAGGGGGGGGGGGGACTTGACTGCCCCTCCTCTGAGTGCGCCACTGATTCGAAGTATGTTTATTCGAGATTCACTCGTGTCACGAATATCATCGAGCACGTGCAACTCGACGTGAAAATTCACCTGTTCTAGGATTGTCCGCGTTTATAGTTGATACCGTTCTGGATACCTTCGATCTCGCCGTGCAGAATTAGTGAGAAATGTATCGAATTGACATGAGAGATGCATGATGATAAAATATTAACCCATTGAACTTCGTGCGCAACGGCAGTGGGAACAAGTGATTTTTAAGAATTTTCTTCAGAATAACTGTTGGACACTTAATTTAGTATCAAGTCTTCTAACACGCGAAAAAATCTCAACGGGTTTGGTTCGATTTCAATTGTGCCGATAATTATGAAAGTGCTATAAGTGATGTATTTCTTGTTTCGAGATATTTAAAGGAAAAGGTTATTAAAACTGAATGAATTAACACTGAATAAAAATTAATTATAGAATGTGAGATTATTTTTTTTTTAAATTATTGTTTTATTATTATTGTTTTTTTAAAATTTTGACTTGGACCGCATTCATAATTATTCGCGGGAGCATGTTTGCCGGACGACGTCAGAAGATGCGACGGAAAGAATGGCGTGGGATCGCACGCGTGTCCCGTATCTTCCGCAATAGTTGACGGTTATCGCGAGAAGTCAAGGTGAGGACGATCAACCTGCGATCGTCTGAGCCGCGTCATCAAGAAGTTACGTGAACCCCGGGTATTGAAACGCAGAAGAGGGAGGAACGAGGAGCGGAGACCTTGTCGATAGCCAAGTATCCAATAACTGGTCGACGCTATCGCCAGCCGTCCGAGACCGCCAGTCGCCGGTTTTCCGGTTCGAACTGGATAGGAACGCCGGGCGCCACGGCCGGTTCATTGTTCCTCTCGGGACGACTGGTGGCTGGTGGAAGCAGAACTTTGGCATCGGAGCAAGCGCACCTGTCACTACGCCGCTACCTACCTCGCGTTCCTTTCTCTCCGAGTCTCATCAAGCTTCCAATTATTCCGGCTTTTTTCGCTCGCTTTCCGAATCGTTCGAATATATGTATATCATTCGGTCAATCTTTGTTTATTCAATCGTCGGCTCGATGCTCGTGTTCGCCGTGGTGTTCAATCCTCGCACTCCTGCGAGTTCTAAGCGAGTTCTTGATTCACATCAATATCTCACTGACACAGTTTTATTCCCATCATTTACACATGAAACATTAAATCCACGTTTCTCCATGTTGGTATATCGAATGACGTCCTCCACAAAATATGCAGTGATATCATTAAAATATAAATGATTCTATTCATCGTACTATAAAATGTCCGCACCGATAGCTTCGGGAACTCTAACTTTAACTTTGAGAACATCAATGATTAAGTAATCGCACTTACGAATTCTCAACAGCGTTACGAGCCGAGGGCTGGCGGATAGACGTGGCCGAGGTTTGTTCGTGTGAACGGGATTGCCGTGAACTAGCCGGTGCCTGTTTCATCAGCGGGTCGTCACTAGGTTAGGAGATAGGGGTAGTCGTGGACTAGCGGATGTATGATTCACCACCGAGTCGCCTCTAGGTTAGGAAAGGGTTGTCGTGGACTAGCCGGTGCCTGTTTCACCACTGAGTCGCCACTAGATATGGAATCTTGAACTAGCCGGTGTCTATTCCACCACCGGGTGTCACAGGATTTCGATAAGGGTAAGGTATTGGGAAGATCAGCTCTCGTAACTCTATAAAGAATTGTTGATAAACCTCGAGTGGTAAAGGTTTATCGATACGGGTGAATTGCTAGCTACTGGTGTTTAAAGGATGTAGGAATGATATTAAAGCACTCAAATATCTAATATCAAGAGTACAATATATTCGATAATAAGTTTGATGGAAATACACTTGTAATGTGTAGTATGATTCGCGGAAGCTAATTCCCGAGCTCTCTCGGTTTTGACGCACTGAGAAATGCGGGGGTAAATTAATCGACTTGTTTTATTCCCATGTGCCCATCATTTACATTGGAGACATTATTATTATTATTATTATCATTTACATCATTTAAACAATTTTTTTTATTATCTTTTCATGTATTATTTTTTATATTTATTACAATTTGCCCTTTCACTTGTAATTCATACTAATCGTCGCAAGTAAATGATATCAAAGCAACCACCCTTTTTTTGGCTTTATTGTAGATGATCAACTACTAACTAACAATCAATCAATTAGTGGTTTCCTCGTTTTCAAGGATGGTCAACATCTGACGCGACCATTGAATTTTCAAAAATGTCGAAAATCCGAGCGATACAATTATTTAAAGAAAAAGTCAGCTTTGTTATTTTTCTCGCGATTATTTTCCGCGATGCAATGTCGCCAAGGCCACCGTTCCTCCGGCGTTGCGTCGTCGGTCGTCATCAACGCTGCTATTCCGAGGCGCAGCGAAGCGATCCACGTCGCCGCGCGTCGCCTCGATTAATCGTCTCGATTACAAGAAATCGTGGCCGGACAGCAAAGCGCTGACGTTAACGAAATCGCCGGAACTCAATTTGCCGGTAAGGAATACCTGGCGCAACCGGCGGCAACCGGATCGTTCCGAACTTCTCGGGAGGAGCCGTCTGAGACGGGAAACCGAGGCGTGCAAGACTCTCCGCTTCGTCGCGCGTCGTCAAGAGAAAACGAGACACACCGGGATCCAATTCGTCGTTATTTAAATGGGGTCGCGTACGATTGAGCTCGTTTAAGTGCACACGATGCACTCGCGGACATGCTGCTGCTCGTATGTCGTCCCGCGAACGGTTCCGTCATCGAGCAAATCGCGTACATGTGCTTTTCACCGCGCCGCGAACGTCTTCGAACGTCGCGCGCAGAACATGCAGACCACGAGTTTCCCTGTTTCCGGAACCGCCGACGCTTTTTCTTAAACAAACTGAAAAATAAAATACTTTGTTCTTTAATTCTACTCTACGTTATTCAAAGTAATCGAAATCAAGTGGAAATTAATTAGCATTTCCATATTAGTTATGTGAAATGAACAGTATAAGTTCCTTCTTGTTCTATGTTATTTACATAATTGACAATATTGAAAACCAAAATGAACTGGAAATTAATCAGCATATCCATATTAGTTAACTAAAATCGACATCATACTCTTCTTTTTGTTCTACGTTATTTACGAGGTAACAATATTCAGAACTGGAATCAACTGACAAATTAATATAATGTATAATTAATAAATGTTAAATTTAATAAAACAGAGATTACTTTCTGGGTTTTAGAATGATTTCTAAGAGAACTGGATGTTTCTTGATCAAAACGATTCGTGATATTGGCGATATGATAATAATTGATAACGAAGATAATTAAACATTTCTCCGATAAAATGATATAACTAATAAAACTGGATATTTCTTGATCAAAACAATTCAAGATTACATTTATCGTTGCTTTCAGATCAAAACTGCGAACGCTGGAAAAATCCATACTTGTTTCAATCATGATTTAAATCATGTTTCACGAACTTGTTCTGTTCGCGTCAAGTAAGTTGCGACCGTTGTCGCAATGATCCTAATAGATCTACGGAAATATTGTCAACTAATTTGAGCTCAGCAACCTTGGCATTCAAATCACGGCTTAGGATGAGTGAACCGGATTAGATCATCGGTTCAATTAGACGAATACCACGGAATTTGCATCGACAGTAAATATTCAACGATTTTTACGGAAACCCACGAAACACTTTTTCTCATAGAATTCGAAAAAATGCAGTTCAATTTTGTCATTTTCTTCTAAACGAAATTAATTTCGTAGATATTTCGAAACCAATAACTAGACTGCATATGATTACGCAATTTTCAATTTTTATTAAGAAAGCTGCGTAAAATAAAATCCTATTTTTAATGGGAACAGCCTTTGTAGATCCAAAACAAATAATAATATTATTAAATTCTATCGAATTTTATATTCCAGGGATTTTTGGAAATTTTCATGAGCCATAAATGCATAAAGATCCGCAGGCTACTAATAGCACTTATTATAAGTTATTCTTCATCTTTTCTGAAGGTTCCACAAGTTTTCAAAGTCGTTATTTGAAATGTTTCTTTAGGAAAATGCAATAAATCATTTTTCGTACTGCTTAATAGGACGAGCTTAGAAATCGTGATTTTTACTGTTTTCTTTGCAATTGCAATTATTATTTATTAACTAATCTTTAATATATAAAGAATAAGTATAAAAATAAAGTTAATTTATTAATTAATTAAATTAACATTATTTACATAGTAAATTAATCCTCTTAACATCTCAGAAAAGTTCAAGCCATTTGCTCGAATTTTGAAAAAATTGTTCGTTTTTAAAGGGTGTACTTTTTACACTAACTGCAGATACTAAAAATTAGAGGCGTACGAGAATAAGATGGTCGTCGCGGCTTAGGTTTCCAAAAATTTCTGGATTCTCGAATATATCGAGATTTCCAAGAATTTTCGGGAATATTCGAGAATGCCAAGAAGATTCGAGAAACCCGATATATTCGTGAACCCTAATATGTTCGGGAATCCCGAATATTCTCGGGGATGATCCTGAAAATTCTCGAAAATCCCGAGAACATACGACAGCTTGCACAGTGGATCGAATCGAACAATTATCTGCTCGATTGCAAAAAAAACCGATTTCTCGATGTTTAACACATATACATATTGAGTTTCTTTCCATCTACAAATTGCAACATCCGAGGATTAAAACAAAATCGTTATAAAAAAATCAAGGTCAACTTGAAATTTTAATTGTTACTACATATTTTCGAGTACATAGTATGATAGTTCATACTATGTTTTTGATTTTATGTTACTATGGTTTTTTTATAACGATTTTTGTTTTAATCCTCTGATGTTGCAATTTGTAGATTGCTGAATGTTGATAGTTATACGAATTTCTCCGTTCTGAAATGTTTGTATACTAATACAGGGTGAACCACGAATTTACGCATTAGCCAGTAAACTAATCCTTCTAACGTCTGAAAAGAAACTGAAGCTGTTGGGTCCAATTTTGAAAAAGTAATTCGTCTTTGTAATGTGTACGAATAGTTTGTAGACCGACTGTAAATCTGATTTGGCCCGCGGTGACCCGACCCGAGCCTGAATAAAATTTTCGGGTTCCCGCAACGCCTCTGCCGGAACTGACACCGAACCCTTTGGAGGACAGTGAACTTTCGAAGAGAATTGAATATTTCCAGTGTTTCGTATTTAATCCTCGAGCCGACGGACTCTTTGAAGAGAAGCAAGATCCTCCGACCGGAAATCCGCGATCTCCCCGTGGATTAAACAGGGTCCCTTCGGGAGTCCAGGGCGCGGGGGTTAGGTTCACGCGGAGACGAACGCATCCAGGACGATCGATGTCGAGGAGAGCCGAGGCTTTATCAGAGTCTGGGAACGGTTCCCGGGAGCTGGTCCGTTGGTTTGGAAAACCAATGACCCTATTCGCCTCCGCCAATACGCTACAGTCTCCTCGCTACACCCGCCGCCAATCCTTTGGAAATATCAGGAGAGAATAGCGGTGGTTCTGGCTCTCAACCGAGAGCCATTCTCGCTCGAAGGATGCGAGAACTGCTGATCGGGATCATGCCAGATCCTTTGCTCGAGTGTTTGTTAGGCCGGATTAAGCCTAAGGAGCTAGATGATCATTCTGGCCCGTTGTAGAATCTTCATCGCGCTCGGGGCTTCGCGGGTACCTCGCGAATAGAATCTTCGGAAATAGCTGAGGACTCTCCAGTTATTTTCATCTTAAATCCGTTTTTTGCACGTTCATTCGGCGCAAACGAACAAATTCTTTTCACTGTCTTAAGCTATATCTACTCAATTTTGCCATGAATGCATTAAATCCGCTGTCCAGTTACAATCACCCCCATATCCAAGAAACTGGAGTGATATGGAAATGTATCACCTCTCTTAATATCAGGGAACATAACTGTAATAACCAAAACGGAAAAAGGTCATAGAATAACAAGTATTCCATCGACTAAAATCGTATTGGTTACAAATAAGGATTGTAACTATTATAAGTAACCTAAAATTTTTTCTCCTGTTGGTAAATGTTATCGTTGAGAGAAATTCATTTCGATCGCTCATAATTAGACTGCGGATTTTATGCATTTATGACAAAAATGAGTGGGCGTAATTTAAAATAGCAAAACTATTAGAAAAATTTAAACAAACTATCATATTATTCTCAACCTACTAAACATAATAAGGAAAAAATAAATTAATAAATATAAATTCACTCCAGTTTGTTCTAATGCAAGTAAGAAATTTTTATTTTGCATGAAGATCCGCAGTTACTCGTAACAGTTATCGATGGGAAAAGTTTATTTCGGTCGCTCATAACAGTTGTCGATAAGAGAAATTTATTTCGATCGTTCATAACAGTTATCGATAAGAGAATTTTATTTCGATCGTTCATAACAATTATTGATGAGATCAATTTATTTCGATGGCTCATAACAGTTATTAATGAGAGAAGTTCATTTCGATCGCTCATAACTAGACAGTGGATTCTATGCTGATTATAATTATAACAAAAATGAGTACACGTAATTCGACACAGTGACAACATTAGACGAATTTGAAACCATTGTTATATTATCGTCGACCTATTAAACATATTAAGAAAGGAAATCAATTTCAATTTCATCCTAGTTGGTTGCAAATCAGGTAGAAAATCTTTGTTTTGCATAAAGATCCGCTGTCTACTCATAATAGTTATTGATGGAGGAAATTTGTAACAGTTATTATTAAATAGTACAATTTTCAAATGGTAGACAATCAATTATTTCATAAATCTTTTATTCGTAAAATTAATTGCTACAATCCTAATTTAATGTGACAAACAGAAACAGATTTTGTGTTGTTCTTATGGTCTGTTGATTCGTCTTGCTGTACGAAACATTCTCAATGAATTTCACAGACTTGCTTCATCCGATAAAGAGTAGACAACTCGATAAATAAGCAACCAAAATTACATTTCTCATTAATAATTATTATGAACAAGTGAAAAGAAATTCGATCATAGATAACTGTTATGAGCGATAGAAATAAATTTCTCTCATCGATACCTGTTACGAACGATAGAAATAAATTTCTCTCTTCGATAACTGTTACGAGCGATCGAAATAAATTTCTGTTCTCGATAACTGTTTCGAGTAGACTAAAGAAAAAAATTTATAACAAAATGTGTACGTAAAATTTAAAACAGTGCACATGTAAAAAATATTTAAGGACATCAACATATTTTTACTGCCTTCAACTGCATCTATTCATTTTTTCGGAATGGACAAACTGACGTGATATAGAAATTTATTTTCTTTTTTAATACGTTCAATAGCTTGAAAATAATATAACAGTTATAAATATAACAGAATCACCGTCATAACATTTGTCATAACATAACATTTCACCGTCGTAAATTCCTCATTTTTTCCATAAACGCATTAAACCCGCTGTCCAGTTACAGCCACCCCGAGGTACGGAACGGTTGTAACACTTGCTCTGGCTTCCATTTTAGTTGAGAACATGAGCATTATTATTGCAAATCAGTCGAAAACGTAGTCGAAAATCAAACTGTTCCTTTCGACCGTGGTCTCCCCGACTCTCATCTATTATTTTGACGAGTTTCGGGAGTAGAGACTGGTGGATACTGTCGAGCACTGTTAGGACAACGTACTCTCTTTGTATTTCGCAGCCGGTTTCATTAGCCGCGTTACATTCAGGAGAAAGCTCGTTGAAACGGCGTGTTTGTTGCCGCGGCGCGGTGTTCGTCACGGATCGAGACGCATTCAACAGCCTGAAAGGGAAACGGCGTGGCGCGGCGCGCGGCGGAATTAAATGAAAAAGAAAAATTATTCAGCAAAGTATCCGGCCCAAAGTGGATACTCTCCGCGAGTAATTAAAGTCCGACGGAATTCCCGGCGTTCTTTCATCGCGACGCGACCGCTTTAATTATTTAGACCGGCCGGGGGCAACAAAGGGCGCGCTCCGAAGGAACAGCGGTTCCAGCTCTTGCTGGTTCAAGTAGAGTCGCCCAGTGAATGGTCAGACGCCGTGGAAGCACGCAGAAAGGACGTTCCGCCAAGTTTAACGATGTCCAATCGGACTTACTTTCCTTTCACGATCATTCCACCATTCGGAACTGCTCGCTATACAGTTCGAGCGATGCCGATATCCGCCGATCTGCAAGCACTTACGCGACGAACGTTCCACGTACGCGTAAACACTAGCGTGGACCTTGGCTATACATGACGAAAAATTTAGTACTATCAGAAATACAACTATTATATATTTCAGATAAAATTTTAAATGTACTTGAACACCTAAGTGCTTTGGTTTATCTTTCTTCTACAAGATATACAGGGTGGGCATTTATCCTGGCCACCTGGAATATCTCGGAAACTAAATTCCAGAGAAAAAAATATTCCATTTTATATTTTCATCATATTTTCAAGGTCATTCTAAGGTCAACTCCATTTTTTAAAAATGGAATCAGGTATTTTTTAATACACCAATCGATGCAGCTGGACATTCGTTATAAAAAATTACTAACCCATGTATGTCGAAAAGTTAGTAGTTCAGGAGATATTTCAACTGAAATAACTCTAAAACACCATTACTGTCGTACTAGCAATAAGAAGTTCGTAATATTTTGGCTATTTTAGATTACACCTACCCATTTTTGTCATAAATGCATAAAATCCGCAGTCTAGTTATAAGTGATCGAAATGAACTTCTCTTATTGATAACTGTTATGAGCGATCGAAATGAATTTCTCTCAACGATAACATTTACCAACAATACAATTTTAAAATAAATTTTGTGGGATTATGTTCGCGGCGGCGCACCGGTTCGATCAAATTATACACTAAATAGCAATTTTGTAGACATTTATCAAACGTTCGATTCGGATTTGAATCATTACGTCCTGAGACACGTTTGCTATAGAATGTTTTCTATAAGAGAAAAAGAAGAAAGATGGTGGTGTGTTTTGTCCTAGACCCGCTAGAGGACTCATCAGTAAGGCTATTTAGCGGGTCCTGCCTTAGACACGAGTGTCGGGAGGAGGGACGTTAATATACTAATTGATGACATTTTAGTAACTTGCGAGGAAGTCGTTCAACCATTTGTCCATCTTGTGGACAATGTCGAAACTAGGCCTTCTCGAACTTTTGTAGTTTTATCGCCAATTATGAAAAATAAGAAATTATTTCTTATATAATTTCTTATATGTTCGCGCGCCGCGAACATAACCCCAAATTTATTTGGAAAATGTACGATCGAGAATAATTTCTTATTTAATACAATTTTAGTCAATGAAATACTTCTTATTCTATGACTTTTTCTTTTTGCTTATAATTCGTGATTCACTCTGTACATTTCTGACTTCATAATATTATAGATGGTGTGTAGGCGAATTCAACGACCTAGCATACTGCAACGTTAAACCTTGGATCAACGCTGAAACACTTTTCGCCTCAAAAAGCGAGTTTCCAGATCGTGGTGGGACGTAAAACCAATGTCTGGAAAAATTGCGATAGGTCAGAACCGTGGAGAGAAGTTTCCGCGGTTGGTTTTCGCAACTTTTTCATGTAAATGTGTATTGAAAATTTACAAAATAATATAGCGAAGAGGTCACAAAGAAATAGTAGAACCACAGGAAACGCCACATCATCTATCCATAACAAACGCCATCGTTTCATTCCCTTAAAAAATAATTTCACTGTGCTGCGACAAAACAGACACGCTGTATTACGAAAATGTATTTGTTCGGCAAGGCTCTCTCAGCGATATTTGCGAATTTGATCATTCCGACACAGTGTAACCGGAAAAGCGACGAATTGTCACGAGGAAAGAGTCAAAAATGTAGAATAAAATTGTCTTGTATGAAACATCGCTTCCGAGATAACTTGATTTTAATATCTGTCCGTCACGCGCGTGCTGTCGAATAGAATCCGACCAGCGCGCGTGACTCGTAAAATGTGAAAAATATTCGGGGCAAAAACGTTGACGGTTACAGTTCGCAGCAATAAAATATCTGCTACACGTCGAGCATCTGTTCCGTTTCTTCCCACCACTGCGAAAGGGAAGATCGTTGTTTACCGCGCAAACAATCAAATATTTCTCCCAGCGGTGTCTTTCGAAATTTCGAACCGGTGGGACCTACTCGGTCGTGCTGCGATCAGCAGTCTCCTTCCGCGAAAGGTAGAGAAGGAAACGGGAAACAAAAGGAAAGATGAAAATACACTTTACCTACTTCGGAGTTCGAAAGGTAAAGGAGAGTTGGGGAAGAATGAACTTCGACATTTAATATCTTGAAGTTCCATGCCGGCGAAACACGTTGCAGGCTGACTCGAGAAAATCGAAGAAAATATAAAGTTGAGATACTATTATTCGAAATATTGTTTACATTGTTGAATATGTTGGCATCTAATCGATTACTCAACATTTAAGCATTGTAGGAGGTACTAGATTAATTTCCTATCCACGAAGGGTCATTTTAAAGGGACACTTTTTAGAGTACAGACGTGTAAAATGTTGCCCTTTATTTCAGTAAATGATAAAACTAGAACTAGCAAACCGATGGAAATTAATTTTTAGGAGCTTCTAACAAATGTATTCTCGTTTGACGTTCACATCAGATAAATCATTTTTCTGCCTTTCTCCTATAAATTATGATGTATTTGGTATGTATTTGGTACAGATCGAAGTTTCGATCCTATAGGATCAATGGTTCAGGAGTTATGCTTGCTTAAAGTTGTGCATTTTCAGTGTTTTTCACAGGTAAGGGCACCGCCATATTGATTTGTAGTGACGGTCGCGCGCTGCTTACCGAGCAGAATAATTAATGGGTTGGTTGGTCGATTATCGGCTCGCGATCGTCACTACAAACCAATATGGCGGCGCCCTTACCTATCGAAAACACTGTAAATTGCTCAACTTTGAGCAAGCATAACTCCTGAATCATTGATCCTACAGGATCGAAACTTCGATCTGTACCAAATACATAATAAATACATCGTAATTTATAGGAGAAAGGCAGAAATTTCGAGTACGATAAAGCAAAGTTTACCCTTTACTTCTATGAAAAAATACTTCCAGATAAAACGTGACAGTAAGACAAACTCCTGCTGGCCTTTTTATATTTTATAGGTGTGTTTTATGAAACTTTTGCAATCCAATATAGTTAGGAAGAGCGGTGATCCCTTTTGCACGGACTGTATTGCTTAACGTCGTCGTTCATTCGCAGAAATTTGCATTTTTATAGAGAATCCTGTGAAATTCAATAAAACCCTGTCTCGCTCGCAAATCGTCGCTGTGAATTAAATTTGAAACGAAACGAAATTAAATGTTGTATAGCGGCTTTAATAAAAAAAATTCACGGTTCATTATCTGCGAATCGATTTCGACGTTATAAATTCAACTAATCCATTGCGATCGAAGAATTGATCGAATTTGAATAAAAATCGTCGATTCGTTTATCAGCGACAAATCGGTTGGCAGGTCGAATGAATTGTTCTGTAATTACAATTGATGGCGAACGAAGCGCCCATTCAGAGTTTCGCTCGATCGATAATCTGTAATCTGGAAGAGCATTACAAAAATTGAATTTTTAACGCATGGCTGATAGGATTCCATTAACGTTTTCTCTTTGTGTGCGCGACTTTCGCGAAAAAATATTCCGAGCACGGGAGCAGAAAACACAGTGATGCGACATTAAATCTACAGGAAAATATCGTGACGAAAGTGGAGAATGCGTCGACGGAAGCCACAGAAACTCCAGAAAAATGCAATCTGGCTTGAGAACGTACACTCACGGACATACACGCGTGCGCGTTCCACATTGTAAGGCATAACCTTTGAACCGTTGCATCGGCCGCCGCCTGTGCATTTAATTTTTTTGTCCGTCGGAAAGTGGAACAGATCCAGGTGCAACAGTTTTGACGTGTGACAACGGTCTTGGCGCTTTCGACGTTCACCGTAAATCTACCTTCAAATCGAAAACCTGTGTCTGAGCAGTCGCGGCCTTTTCTACTGCGGGATTACATCGCAGAAGACTATCGCCACGCGTCGCCTCGCGGTATTAAATTCTTTCGCGATATTTCTCCTGGAATTCTTTCCGGACAAACGAAACGGGTCTACACTTTTTAATTAAACGAGTATTCACATAAACGAGTGCCTGTGGACGCGTACCAACAGCCTACGACCTCCACCATTTACTAACGACAATCATTAGAGTCTGTTCCACTACGCGTGTACGCGAACTTTCAGAAATCATTCGAGATAAGTTGCATGTCATGCGCAAAATCACTTGTCTCCTATCGCTATTTAATGCATCCTTACTTTAGAAACGTTCAGCAATGCCGAAAATGTCGATATTAATGAAATTGAATAAACATTATCAAATTAGTACAAGCATTTAAAAATGAACATTTTGTGAAGATGATTTTAGAACCTATTTAATGTCTAAAAAAATGTCTTTTTTAAATGGAGAGCTTTCTTTTGTAGTTCGCCATTCATTAAATATATCATTCATAATGGATTACTGAAAGTTGTCGAAATTATTTCTCTTTAACGTGAAATATCTATTGAGTCCCAATCAGGGACCAAAAATAATAGTTATTCTAAAATTTTCTACGATAAAAATCATTAATAAAAAGTTGATTGGTATTGAAATTTCAGATAATCTACACAAAATATAAAGAAAAAAATTCAAAGAACAAAATGATTAAAAAATATCGATTTTTATACTTTTTGGTTACAAGTAACAGTTATTAGTGTCCAAAAAATTGGATCTAACTCGATAACTGTTACCGATGAAGAAAAACTGTTTCGATTGCTCAAAGCAGTTATCTATGAGGGAGGTTCATTTCGATCGCTCATAACAGTTATCAATGAGAAAATTTCATTTCAATCACTTATAACAGTTATCGATCTGAGAAATTTATTTCGATCGCTCATAACAGTTATCGATGAGATAAATTGATTTCATTTCACAGAACAGTCTACCGTTTCGAAGTTGTACTATGTAATAATAACTATTACAAATTTCCTTCATCAATAACTGTTACGAGTAGGGGTGGGCGGGTACCCGAAAGAAACAGAACACCTAAATCTCCGTTACTTTTCGTTGTACAAAAAAACTTCTTAGGACAAAGTTACACTGTTTGAAGGGAAACATGTAACGGTGTAAGGGAAAAAATTTTCAAGGTCATTTTTTTACAAAATTTCAAGGTTATCAATATTTTTTTAAATGGAATGAGGTATTTTTTTAATACATCAATCGATGCAGCTGGACATTCCTTATAAAACAGTACTAACCTATATACGTCGAAAAGTTAGCAGTTTACGAGATATTTCGATTTAAATAACTAAAACACCATCGGGTGCCCAAAGTTTATAAACTTTCGGGACCCCGACCCGACCCGACCCGACCCGACTGCCATTTCGGGTACCCGAAGTTTATAAACTTTCCGGATCCCGACCCGACCCGACCCGAGGCTCGGGTACCCGCCCACCCCTAGTTACGAGCAATCGAAATGAACTTCTCTCACTGATAACTATTATGAGCGACCGAAATAAATTTCTCTCATCGATAACTGTTATGAACGATTGAAATAAACTCTCATTTATAACTTTTATAAGTGATCGAAATGAATTTCTCTCAACGATAACATTTACCAACAGGAGAACAAATTTTCGGTTACTTATAATCCTTATTTGTAACCAATACGATTTTAGTCGAGAAAATACTTGTTATTCCATGACTCTTTTTCTTTTCGGTTTTAACAGTTGGGGTCTCTTGTTCCAATGAGTTCCGAATTTATTCAAATTGGAATATTTTCACTATACTTATCCTTGTATTTAGATTTTATTTTGCTTAAGGAAAATAGTATTTTAAATAAGATATACGATTTCGAAGATAAAATATTTGTATTTTATCAATGTGAACCACAAAACAAAATATTTCTATTTTAACAATCTGAAAAACGAAATCAGATATTTTACTTACTGCGTCGTTATAATGCTCTAGGAAACCGCATATAAACATACAGTGTATGTTATCGGTAGAAAACTATTTATACTCATAAATCCGAATCGTTATCTTCAGCAATAATATTTAAAACTGAAATTGAAAATAAAGGCAAAATACAAATATTGTCAATATTCTTAAAACAAAATACTGTTTTCAAAAATGACTGCAGCAAATAAAATATTTTATTCTTAAAGTTGCACGCATACTTTCAAATAAGTAGGATTATTTACTATTTACTATTTACAATACTATTTATTTATTTACTATTTACAATACTATGTGTCAAACAGACGTGTCAAACAATATTGTCACCGCTTTTCATTAAATTATAAGATAGAACTAACAAACCGACGAAAATGAGTTTTCAGGAGGCTATAGTGCAAACACAAGAGTATCTACCAAAAATGTGTTTTTCACCATTTATTTCGCAATTCTTGTAAATAAATAAGACATAACCACAAGTGTCCCCATTTACGGGTTCGTTTCTAAAAAGTGAAGATTTAAATATGGCGGTTCTGCGTTCACACATATTATTTACAAAATAAAAATAAGAAAGTATTACGAATGGTTAACTGTTTTCTAATTTCGAACGAAATGTGCTGCACCCTGGAATGTGCCACTTTGAATACAGACAATGTTTTTATCACATATAGCACATGGTTTCAAAAGGACTTTCACGTGATTATAGCAAATTTTGTGTAAAAAAAATGAAAGAAGCATTTTTTGCAATTCTTTTTATGTCATGATACTTATTCGAATTCTTTCTTGAAATCCTTTATGTAGACATAAAAAAAATCACAGATGCATTTGCAAAAAATTGAAGATGACCTTGAAAAGTCATGAAAAAAAAGATTCGACCAAAAATTTATTTGCTATACCAGATAAAAAGATTTTCGATCGGACTGCTAATAACAGACTAATCTCTACCGGTCACGATTGGTGATTCACCCTATATTTAAAATATCAGCAATTTTTAGCGAGGATTCGAGAGTGTCCGAGTGCTCGAGGCGGGTATAGCTGTGTATATAAATTCCATCTAAATTGCATCGTGTCAAACGCATGGATGCTGATCCGTCCATTTATTTTCTCGACGAGGCGACCGACAAAATTGGATCGCTCGAGGAACAGTGTCGGCCGGGAATCTCGAGCTGCGGGAAGATCCGATAACGAAGGTCGAAACGTGGGGAAACGGGATCGATTATCGGAGGGTACGCCGCCGCGCCCATTCATTCCCTTTCCCGATGAAAGTTAAATGCCTCGACTTGCGTATTCCGCGGGCCGGCCGGCTCTCGTGGCATCGTACCCGCAATCTCCGTTGAATAACGCCCGCCACGTTCCTCCGCGGCATCCTTGAGAAGTATCGAGAGAGCCAGCCCCCGTTCGAGCGAGATAAATTAGTCGGTGTCGCTGAATGCCTCCGACGGAACGCCTAGCCTCGCCATCTTCTCGCCATCTATCCTCCACCCGCGTCACGTCGGCGTCGGTGTCCGTCTTTCTTTCGCGGCAGTCTGTTCCTGGACAATGCCACGAGGAAAATGAATGAGCTGACGCCCGCGGGAATTGTCGCGTAACCGCTGATTGGAATACTTGAAACTCAGACTCGCGGGAATGATAACACAAAGCTCGGCTCGACTTCGAGTGTGTGGGAGGTTACTCTAACGTCGCGTCGTCTACCGAACGCTTAACGAGCGAAAGACAACTTTCACGATCCAGTGTATCGCGATGCCTTTCCGGCACCTCCGCCGGAAGTCATCCAGATCGTGGGAGGGAGCACGAATTCAGTGTCGCCAGATTGAGGACCAAACCGGTGTCATGTACTCTCCTCCTTACCCCTTCCACTATCCCATTCCAGCACCATGCGCACACTCCAACGTCCCCCACTAAGATTGTAAATAAATGTTATATCGTTTATTTCATCATAATGAGATGTATATACGCTGGTAAAAGCGATAATAAGAGTGTTAAGGCTTGCATACCCACTCTACCTTCCCCTTCTACGACGCTACGGTCACATGACGCGTTTCGTCTCTGGCGGTACTGTTAGAGAGACACACACACACACACACACACACACACACACACACACACACACACAGAGAGAGAGAGAGAGAGAGAGAGAGAGAGAGAGAGAGAGAGACAGAGAGAGAGAGAGAGGGACAGAGAGAGAGAGAGAGATATCTGTAACTCTGGATACTTGTAACTTACTTTGACCCACAGGTTTATTCAGCGGAAGATTACGTTCGTTCAATGTCACTGTTAAAAAGGGTCGAATCATTTGGTTCTGTAGAAGCGAAAGATTTCGGACGAAGGCGGCGAGGCAACGGAACACGAGAATGATAATTCGGAGCATAGAGGTTTAAGAAATTCCTGAATGGAAATAAGAACGATCTGCCCACTCCCATACACCTGACCTTAAACGCGTTGGAAGCGCTGTTTAACGTGGTTTAATGGCGCGTAATAACGCGGCAGGTATAATGCCGCGCGCTTGGTCTGGCGGTACCACTCTCTCACGTATCGCTCCAACGTCGCCTAACGTTGGCCTAATGTTCCCCCGGACCATTGTGTCATACACCATGGCTACGGCGGCGAACGTTCAACTAGTTAACTGGTTGTTCCTGTGTCGAAACTGTACTACGCCGCCCACTACCTGACGGTCCCGTCCTCCGTGTGTGCACGTGGCCCCGTGAAACTTTTCTGCGGAAATGTCCGGACACGAGCAACTGCAACCGTGCGGCACTTGACTATCTCTACAACGCTCGAAGGACTCGAACGACCCGTCCAGGAACCACTTTAGAGACATTCGCGCCTTCGATTTTTCCACAACCCCGCACACCGCAGTTCACTATAATCCTTTTCACGCTTCCAGTCCTCTTTTCCACGTTCTTGTTAAGTCCTCCCGGACCTGGAAAATTTCACGCGAAACGGGCAAAGCGGTAGGTCGTCTCCGATAATAACAACCGCGGAGTCTCGTTCGAATGGTGACGCAACTAAAGAACGCGGTATTCCCGCAATAAAGATTTTAAGAAAATTCTAAACATTTCCGTCGAGATAGACATCTACAGGGTGTTTACCTACAGGTGGGAGAAAATTTAAGGGGTGGTTCTCGACGATAATCTAAGACGAAAATGAAGAATAAAAAAATTGCGATTTCGGCTTCGTTATTTAGATATTAACAATTAAAAATTCACCTAAAATGCTGCAACACTTCTAACAAAAGTGTACGTTGCGTACGTCACACAGGCGCGCGACAGTCTCGTATCAAGTGACAAACGCATGCATACCTTGGTTCTCATTTGGGGCCCCAGCGAGGTGAAAATGTTTAAAAAATCGTTGGACGACATTGAACCTACCTACTCGTTAAAATCCACAAGGGCATTTCAAATATCCGCCCTATGGAATTATCGAGTAGAAGGGGTCAATGCCCTTTCACTTTTACATTCATTTCACACATATCCACAAATCCTTATCCTGCACTATAATTGTTCATAACACCGTACTTAATATACTGGAGGAAACGCTCTATCACTATTTACAATATCATACACACGCACTACGAGTTTCTGCGAACGGAAATCTTCGACGCGTGCGAGAAGAATCGTCCGTACAAGCTAGCATCCGTATGCACACTGATTCAAGACAGCTGATGTGGTCAATGCACACACATGAAATATTTCGCGTTCACAGACAGAATGAGAAGGAATCACGAAATTCGTGAAAACAGGATAGACAATGTATTAGTATAGCAACGCGCGACGTTTGGGCGGTAGTTTGCTGTAGATCTTCATTTGTTTTATCGATCTGGCATCGACCTCATCAGCTGTCTTGAATCAGTATGCATACGGATGCTAGCTTGTACGAACGATTCTTCTCGCACGCGTCGAAGATTTCCGTTCGCAGAAATCACACACGACCTCAAGATGTCCGTTCCGTCTGTGAACGAGTCTCGCGACGTAAATCAAGTTCCATAAAGTGCGGTGTTTCAACATTAAAGGATTACCAGTTCTTTACATTCTCCTCATTTCCCTCAGTAAACTTGTACTCTCTGTAAACTCGTAGTGCGTGTGTATGATATCGTAAATAGTGCTAGAGCGTTTATTCCAGTTTATTAAGTACGGTGTTATGAACAATTATAGTGCAGGATAAGGATTTGTGGATATGTGTGAGAAGAATTTAAAAGTGAAAGGGCATTGACCCCTTCTACTCGATAATTCTATATGGTGGATATTAGAAATGTCCTTGTGGATTTTATCGAGTAGGTAGGTTCAATGTCGTCCAACGATTTTTTAAACATTTTCACCTCGCTGGGGCCCCAAATGAGAACCAAGGTATGCATGCGTTTGTCACTTGATACGAGACTGCCGCGCGCCTGTGTGACGTACGCAACGTACACTTTTGTTAGAAATGTTGCAGCATTTTAGGCGGATTTTTAATTGTTAATAACTAAATAACGAAGCCGAAATCGCAATTTTTTAATTCTTCATTTTCGTCTTAGATTATCATCGAGAACCACCCCTTAAATTTTCTCCCACCTGTAGGTAAACACCCTGTATAATCGTGCAGAAAATATTATTGCAAGAAAATTCGACTAGGCTCTGCAGTAGCGCGTTATAACTAGTTGGTGCCTTGTGCAAGGTAGAATTTCGGGGCCCCTAACCCCAACTAAATAACTTTATGAGAAGGACGTAGAATTTGGATCTTGGACCTTGGTTTGTGTCAAGTTGCTCATAGGGTAACGCGCCACTGAGGCTCTGTAGTCAGCTTTATCTATTCTTGCCACTACAAATATGAACTAGCTCAAAAAGAAAACTGGCATAACTGACATAGTTTTCTCGGGAAATCTCGAGAAGCGCACCGCTACTGAATTGCTAAATTACATTTGGATACGTCATATTCAAATACTGCAAGTTTCAGGAAAATCCGGATCCCGACTACCTTGGCCTCTCCTTGTTAGTGGGGGACGTTGGAGTGTGCTCATGGTGGTGCTCATGGTGGTGGAATGGGATAGTGGAAGGGGAAAAGGGGGAGAGGTAAAACCGACCAGTTTTATATCACACGTTTGTATTGCATGTGGAGGCGGCGCCGCCGGGAATGAGGGGAGGGAGCACGAATCGAGGGGAAAATTACCCCCTCCCTGCCAGTACCGGATTAGTCACGTGACATTGTGTGACGGCGACAGCGTGGGGAATAACGTCGTGGAAGGGAAGGTAGAGTATGGATACAAAACTGTTCCAGCTTGAAAATCAGGATTTTTTTCGTTGTGTCACCGTCCTTCCTGGGGTGCGATTTGATACACAATGTCTGGAAGACCTAGAAGTTCCCAATGCTTTCCTCAATGCAACACCTCTCCGGAAAATGGAACAGATCGACTTTGAAATACACCGACCGGCCCGCTCGACTCGAGAACCAGCAAAGACAATTAGCATTGTCCATTGAGATGTTACCACCTGTAAAGGTATCGCGTTCAGGGTCCGCAAGGACAATTATCGGAACAGACACGTACTCGACACAGAAGTAATGAAATAGGTTCACAGGGACACTTATCGAAAGCGGGGCGCGTATCCGACGTTGTTGCGCGAATGAAAATGGGAGCGCGGCGAAGTGCCGAAGACAATTGCGGTTTGCGAGTTTGTGAACTGAAACAAAGGAGATCTCCATCGAGACCTCGCCCTCTCGGCGCACAGTGCATCGACAATGGACAAAAATCAAGATCAACTTTCATGCTGGTATAAATCTTCGCTGTATGGTCTTCGAATAATCAGAAAAAGAACTCGAAAATTCTTTTACGTCTACTTTTGCTCACGAAATCGAAGGTATAGGTTTATACTGAAAACTTCAATGGTAGCCTCTACGGAGCCTCAACAATTATCGTCACCTCTGCATTCTATAACTGTCGTCGGTTAGGTGCATATGACCTCAAACACGCAATTAAATAAATCGCATCTTCTACATTCTATAACTGCCGTCGGAAACATCTTCTCAACGTCGAGCAAATGCATTCATCGTGTCTTCTACATTCTATAACTGTCGTCGGTTAGGTGCATGCGGCCTCAAACACGCAATTAAATAAAACAGAAAAACATTTTCTCAATGTCAAACGAGTGCAATCATCGCATCTTCTACATTCTATAACTGCCGTCGGAAACATTTTCTCAACGTCGAGCAAATGCAATCATCGTGTCTGATATATTCTATAACTGTCGTCAATTAAGTGCTTGCGACCTGAACACGCAATTAAACAGAAAAAAAGAACATTTTCTCAATGTCAAAGAAATGCAATCACCGTGTCAGCTATATTCTATAACTGTGGTCAGAATTTTGTCGAGGAAACGGGTCGTCTTCGCAAACCGCGAGCAGCGGTCGAGCAAGGTTCGCGGAAGAGGGACGAAGGTGTCACAGATTCGTCGGCATGCTTGCACGACATGCTTGTCGAATCGGTTAACGTTGCTGGTGCGTTCGTACCGGCGCGATCACCGTGACGCGCGTACACGCACATCGTCGCCGGCTCTCGTAGCTACAAATGTCTCCGTATGCGTGTGGTGACCGTGACTGTATCTGCGTCGGAGGAAGAGGCACATTACGCTCAATCTACCTCCGCTCCGCTCGACTCCTACTTCGCCGCTTTTCGCGCTCGTGATCTACGATCCACAAAGATCAAGAGAGAAAGAGAGAGATAGAAACACGCGCGTACCAGTGACTCACCCCTGCCCCACCGTATTCGGCACGGTTTTACACCGGCTATGCTGTAATACCGCTATCAGGCCGCGTGTTTCGTCCGCCACGCTCGTAGTTCGCAGCCAGAACGTATTGCAACCGCTCGCAGAACATGTAACCGTTACGCTGTGCTCTCCCATCGTTCTCGCCGCCACGCAGTTCGCTGATTTAATGCTACCAACGCTGACAGCCATTCCCGCTTCCAATCGAACCTACTCGCTCCACTCGCGCCCACCTTTGTCCCGTCTATTCCGTAACTGTCGCGTCGTCGGGTCCGCCGAGCGACAGTTCTAGCAGACCTGCTACACATTGCAATGTGCCCAAGAAGAGGATACAGTTTTGTCTCTCATAGTGTTACTACCTCGGGGATACGGAAGCTCAGAAAGCGTAGAGTTACTACGGTCTCTGACGTTTGCCGAACATAGAGAAGCACAGTCACTTTCCTTACATAACTTTTCCAAATGTAACACGACCATGTTGGGTAAACATCGGTATAAAATATTTTATCTTCCTGCACTTTAAACTTTAAACAATAAGAAATGATGACCCAAATTATGGCGTGTTTGGACTCATTTTAATTAGAAAAATCTGATGAACGAGTTAGTACAAGCTTTATAGAGAGAGAATTCAAAATTAAATAATTTTTTATTTGCTCTTTCTTTCCACATGCTGTCCTTCTTTGCGTCCGAAACTTTCGTCGCTTATCAGACAAGTGAATATTGGGACGTAGGGAAAGTTCTGTCGTATTTTAAAGAGAACATTTGGATTTAGAAATTATAAAAATTTGTTGCCATCTTCCAGATAACCTGTCAATTCATGTTTCCCAATCACTCACTAGCAACATGTGTTTTTCATTTACAAGCAAAACTACTTATTTCAAATACGACGTAACTTTCCCTTCAACCTAATATAACCGCAATTCTATCGTGTTTGTGTCGTCTTGAATATTATAGTTCCGACTGCCTAATCCCGGTTCCGCTAGTGACCCGTCTCGCCTAAACCGAGAAGCAATCCTCGAGTCTCTGTCCAACCAGCGAATTCTCGTTATCGCGCCGCTAAGGGCCCGCTAATGAAACTCTCACCAAGACGGACGCACGCGTTTCGTTCCGCCGTGGAAGCCTATCGTTCTCGATGGCAGTAATGATGCAAAAAATAGCGTTCCACGAGGATCGATCGGTCACCGACGGCGGAGAGACAAGCGGGGGGAATATTGTGGTTGCATGGAGGGCCTGGCTGAGTGAATTCACCCGGCCAAATAAAGGGTCCTCTTAATTACGCGATTCGGAACTCGGCCAAGAAAGAGGACTTTCGGAGAGCTGTATTAACGTCTTTCCCGGAGAGGTCGATTCCGAACGATGTTGTTACTTGGCTCCTATCTGGATCACCCTCGTTCTCATGCGAACACGCCCCATGGATCAGTCCGAGTGGATTCGGACCACGTTCGAACAGTCAATTTCACTCGAAGAGCAAGTCACAACTAGCTCCTTCATCGAAGTTTAGTCCAGTCAACGAAAAGTTGTAGAGGGAAATGGAAGGAACACAATTTTTAACTTTGGGTCTTTGTTTGGACTAGTTAGGAGGTAAACATACTAAAAGTCCCCACTCCTAAAAGGTGAGCGGTGTGCGGGGTGCACATGGAAGGTCCCTTTTTCGGTCTTCCGCTTATATCTCAGAAACTATGCGTCCTAGCGGTAAGACCATCCTATAGAAAATTAAAGTTGACAAAATGTGCCACAAAATTGATTTGATTCAGATTTTCGCTATCTCGCATAGTTTCCGAGATACCCGCGCTCAAAGTTCACTAATTGTGCTGAAGAGGTAGCTAGTCAAATAAGGCAAAAAACGTGAGGCAAAAATGTCTTTTTCACAATTAGAGAACTTTGAGCGCGGATATCTCGGAAACTATGCGAGATAGCGAAAAACTAAACACAATCAATCTTATGGCACATTTTGTCAGCTTTAATTTTGTATAGAATGGTCTTATCGCTAGGACGCATAATTTCCGAGATATAAGCGGAAAACCTAGAAAGGGGACCTTCTACGTGCCCCCCTACACCGCGCTCACTTCCAAGGAGTAGGGACTTTTAGTATGTTTACCTCCTAACTAATCTAAGCAAAGTCCCAAAGTTAAAAATTGTGTTCCTTCCATTTTCCTCTACACCCCCTTATGAGTATTCGTTGACTGGACTAGTTTTAATTACACAGCCCTGCAAAATAAATAAGCTGATTCTCATCGATTTTGTCATTCTACAACCAAGTCCAAAAACAGCATGATGAAAAAATGCATGATTCTGCGAGAAAATTCAGGCTTCAGTCAAAAGATAGAGGGGACTCTCCTCTACTCATCCATATAGCCAATTATACAGGGTGTTCGAAAAGTCTGGAAACGGTCGAATATCTCAAAAATAAAGCATTTTAGAGAAAAATGGTTCAGACATATATTTTATGGTTTCGCAAGGGCTATAAGATGGCGCCATTGGTTTGACCTTGAAGAATCATTTGAAGGTCACGTGAAGGTTACCTCAATTTTTTAAAATGGCACCCCCTATTTTTTATTACATATTCATGTAGCTAATCTCAAGAGCTTTCCAAAACACTATAATCAAATGTTTTTTCATCAATTACTTTTCGAGTTATAAGGCTTCAAAGGTACAATACCGCCGGCATTAGCGTTAACCGAGATGTACCACGTGGAGGTTGCACGGACGATGGTAATAGATTTGTTCTTCGTTATCGACAGACTTATCTTTATTACATTCAACAAAAGTAAGAAAGACCTTCGGTAGTCGCCAAAATAGTATTGACTGAAAGGGAAAGAATTACATTATTAATGATGGGAGGATATGATGACCGCGTTAGGTCATTCGAACAAGTAGCGACTTTGTTTAACGATACTTATCCAGATCGTGAACCCATTTCACAGTCTACAGTTCAAAAACCTGTCAGACGATTTGAAGAAACAGGATCTGTCAAGGACCGCTCGCGGAGTGGTAGACCAAAATCAGCTACAAATTTTGATCAAAGTATGGATGTAATGCAATCATTTGTAGAAAATCCTCATTCTTCGATGAGGAAGGTAGCACAGGCGACTGAAGTTAGTACATCTTCCGTTCATAAAATTATGATGAAAGAAAAATGGCATCCTTTCAAAATAAAACTTACTCACGAGCCAGCGGAATGTGATTTCGATAGAAGAATTGAGTTTTGCGATGAAATGATGCGTCGATGTGATAATGATAACTCTTTTCTTGATAACATCATTTTTTCCGACGCTTCTTTCGAATTAAATGGTACAGTAAATCGTCAGAATTGCCACTATTGAAGTGACGAGAATCCTCACTGGATGCGTGATCTCCACACACAGTATCCCCAAAAACTAAACGTGTGGGCGGGTTTTTGCAAACGTGGTATTATCGGGCCCTTCTCTATCGAAGGAAACTTAAATGCAAACATTTATTTAGATTTATTGCGAAATCAAATACTTCCTGCTATTGACAATTTGTTTGACGGAAATATACAAGATATTTGGTTTCAACAAGATGGTGCACCGCCACACTATGCAGTAATAGTGCGTCAATATTTAACTAATACTTTCCCAAACCGATGGATAGGAAGACGTGGAGAAATAGAGTGACCCTCTAGATCACCAGATCTTTCTCCATTGGACTACTTTTTATGGGGGTATGTTAAAAACAATGTATACGTAACGAAACCTGCTAATTTGGCAGACCTTAGGGAACGCATACTGCACCAAGTAAATCTTATCTCACCAGAAATGAGACGAAACGTATTAAATGAATTTTATCTACGATTAGGTCATTGTCAAGCAGCAGAAGGAAAACAATTTGAACATTTAATTTAGTAAAAACCCGTTTACACACCTGCGCGCACGCACACACACACACACACACACACAAGAGATGTAAATCCGACCGTGCAACCTCCACGTGGTACATCTCGGTTAACGCTAATGCCGGCGGTATTGTACCTTTGAAGCCTTATAACTCGAAAAGTAATTGATGAAAAAACATTTGATTATAGTGTTTTGGAAAGCTCTTGAGATTAGCTACATGAATATGTAATAAAAAATAGGGGGTGCCATTTTAAAAAATTGAGGTAACCTTCACGTGACCTTCAAATGATTCTTCAAGGTCAAACCAATGGCGCCATCTTATAGCCCTTGCGAAACCATAAAATATATGTCTGAACCATTTTTCTCTAAAATGCTTTATTTTTGAGATATTCGACCGTTTCCAGACTTTTCGAACACCCTGTATATTTTTCACTTTCTAATAGTTGTAAACGCTTGTTGAAGTTTGAAAAAGAGCCGACGCTGGTACTTTGTACGCTCTGCTTTTGTATTTATGTGGAGAACCCTTTATCTAGCAGAAATTTACTATACAGTATCGAATTCTACAGACGTTCTTGGTGTTTGGTTCGGTTAGTACAGGCCTGGCCAACACGCGGCACGCCGGGCGATTTTATATTTCTATTGAAACTTTTGTCTAAAAAAAAATATTAAATAAATGCAAATACTTTGCACAATGTTTTGTACAACGAGTTATAAGCGCTTTTCGATCCACATATGTTTGTGAAACATTTTTTTCGAAGATAAAATTTACAAAGAGTGACTGTCGCTCGATAGCCAGGATAGACAGCAGCGCTGTCGCGCCGCCATAATGCGTTTCGAACTCCGCTACATACAGCCGAATAAAACAAATTACGCCACGGTAACGCAAAAGTAGGCCACCTTAGGGACCATGCGTGCTAGATTGATCTTTTATCTAGCGATTGTGAGTACGCAGGGGCCCCAAATGTGCATTAGCGAGATGTGATTAGGCAGAAGCCGGATCCTTGTAATCCTCGTGTACGTGTAGTATGTATCTAGCGGTGTGTGAGTGCGTCACCACACTCTCGCTCGACCAAGGTCAAATCCGAACCTGTATCAAATTCCACACTACCCCCTCTGACCACCATCGGAGGAGAGGGCGTGCGTAAGAGCCCCACCGCCCTTAAAAAAAAGGCATTTTTACAAAATAACCAATGAATTTTGAGAACGCAATAGAGCAACTCTGCGAATTTTGCTGGACCGTGTAATTAAATGCGTTCGTGAACGAGAAGAAAGCGAAACGTTCGATTAACCGCGCGCCATGGTCGACTCGGCAGACTCCACTCCGTTCGGTTGCGCAATCCGCGGCAAAGGAATAATCCGAGCCCCGGGTCCAAGAAAATTGATCTAATTCCGATCGAGCGGATCCCCGCAGCGAGCGGATTCAATTATTCGAGCAGTCGGAAGAATCGCTGGTTCCCGATGGATTTGGTCCTCGATTAAAATTACTAATTACCGAGTCACGGCTCCGGACACGTGCTCGGCGAACGGCGAGACTGGTGGATTAGCCGCCTACGTCACCAGTTTAATCAGGAGCGGACCAGCAACGTGCGCGCAGGACGTTCGCTGGTTAGCAGACTTTAGAGCGACTAATGCATCGGTAGACAGTCAAGCGCTGCGCAAGGGGACGATAAAATCGTAAATTGCGGCGGGCAGCACGCCGACATCGCGGGGACAACGACCGGTTACCGTAATTGATATCGCATGTTGCGGCGTGTACGATTATTAGAATGATTAACACCCTCTCTTTCCCTCTCGTGGCCTCGAGTAACCATAAATTATGCAGGTTGCATCGCGTTTCGGCGCGTCGTTAAGATCACCTCGCGTCTCACGACGATCGAAAACCTCTTCGGTAGATCGATCGATCGCTCGTCCGACTCCCGTTTCCAATCACTCGTACGATTACGAGGAAAGACATCCGAGGTGGATTCTGTTTATCCGAGAGCCCGAGAGTTTCGGAATCACGGCGACCTTCTTCCAGAATTTATACGAAACCTATACGAAACTCGCTCTGTCCCACGTCCCCGGCAGCCCGGCTGAACACGGCTGCACGAGCTGCCTGGATTTTTCATGAGGATTTCGAAATTTATGTCCTCGGCTGGTCCATTACTCTTTACCTTTAACAATTAATGGACCGGCCGCGGCCGGTTCGACATTATTTTCTGACCGCCGCGCCGTTTACGTCGGGACATCACCCTGCGATCTTCCCCATCTGTTAATGAAATTCTTCGGATCGATCGAATAACGTAAATTTTGAAAGTACACGGTCATCACGATTGGAGTACAGTAGACTTTCCATTTAACGCGATGAATAAATTGTTTAAAATTACTGTGTATCTCTACAGTCGTCGACAAAATTAAGACCAAAAACTTATACCGTGTGGAGCGTTTTCGATTTCGAAAGAATATTTCGAAAGTTTACGGCCATTCGATTGCGTTTGAATAGTCCGAGGTAGTTACTGTCGTTGCGACTGGATTGCAACGCTGATTCTCGAACGCGATAACATGGTTGCACGCGTCCCCATAATATAATATTTGTCGTTTCGGCGGATAGTGAAATCCTATTTTTCGAACGGCTTCCAGCAACGGATCGAAGGAGCGCGAGGCGACACACGGGATCTCCTTTTCGCTCGATCCCTCCGTGGCGTTGAATTCTGCGGGGACGACCGGCCCGCGATTGAACCGACGAATGAGAGGGAAATCTGATTTCTTGAGGGATATTGTGCCTGAAGTTAGGGTGTCGGCACGTTTCGCCGGCAGCGACGCGACGCCGTCGTCGCTCGGATTCAAAACGCTCGAAGAAAGTCACCTGTCTTTCTCTTTATAGAGGACACCAAAAATGCAATTGATTCGCGCGCTCAATTCGAACAGAATCCTCGGAAGACTTTCGGATCCGTTTCGAACCGGTGACGGATCAATGGGTCATCAATAGACTCCGGATTTTATGCATTTATGGCACAAATGAGTAAGTGCAATTTCAAACAGTGGAAACATTTTATCCAGGGACCAAAAATAACAGTTATTCCAAAATTTTCTACGATAAAAATCATTAATAAAAAGTTGATTATTATTGAATGTACACAAAATATAAAGAAAAAAAGGCGAAGAACAAAATGATTTTAAAAAATCGATTTTTATACTTTTTGGTTAGAAGCAACAGTTATTAGTGTCCAAAAAATTGGATCCTCCTCGATGACTGTTATCGATGAAGAAAAACTGTTCTGATTGCTCATAACAGTTATTGATGAGAGTTTATTTCGATCGCCCATAACTAGACTGCGGATCTTCATGCAAAATAAAAACTGTTTCGCATTGATTGCAGGGCACAGGAGCGAAATAAAAATAGATGTTTTTCTACTTCGAATGTAAATTAATCTGTGATCATCCAAGAGTATAAAAGTCTACAATAATTTTGCTATTTGTCGACACTACTAATCCAATTACAAAACTTCTTTATTTTTAATTATTTTTTATGGGACTTTTACCAACTGATTTGTTGCATTTTACTGACCCAAGTGACACCAAAAACGATATAATCTAATTTGTTATTAATTATGAAGTAACTTTAGGACAAAGATGAGGACAAAATTCAAAATTTATTGTACCGTTTAAAATACCAACCCGATGCTAACTTTTTTATTTTAATTAACTTCCCGATTTTATAGGGAAGTTATTGTAATTACCCCGAAAATCGAAAATCGATTTTTTATCAGATCTTCACGTTTCATGGTCATTGGAGTCATTTTAGACTATTTTTATCAAAATGTTCGTGTGTGTGTGTGTGTGTGTGTGTGCGCGTATGGCCGTTTCTATGTAATCAAATTTTTCGTTAACGTTTTCAGAAAAAGTAACAACGCGATCAGGATGATGAATGATGCAATCGATGTGCCCCGTCGTAACTTAGAGCTGATTAGATTTTGGTCCATATTGGTCAAGTAGTTTTTTAGATTTTTAGTTTTTTTTCGAAAAGAGTTGATTCTACAATGCAATTTATAAGGGAGGACGAAAATTTTCCACCAAAGAACCAAACGCAATTACATAAAAAAAATTTTTTTCTTAATTTTTTTTTGATTAAAAATAATTTTTTTTTAGATTAAAAAAATTTTTTTTTTAACTGATGCTAATGTTACCGCTTGAAAATAATCGAAAGTTATTCCATTGCGACGGTGAATTTATCATCTCTACTCCCAAGAATACATTTTGGGAGAATATCGATGAAAGTACAAAACTACTTCACGATCTCTGTCACAGCACAGAACCTAGAATCAGCTTAGATCTCGGGATTATTGTATCCCGTGTGTCTTCGTTGCCCCACCTTACGTAGCTTCGTAGCCACTCGCGTCAGGCGAAGCGCGTCCTTTGAAAGGGTAGTGGGCGGTGTGGTGGGGACGGTTTTATCTCGATCGAGGAAAATATGGTGGTTCTACACTTCGACCAGCAGCTTCTTTAAATCGGTGATATTAATCCATCCAGTATATGTATATTATCGCGAGCCACGCAGCGTCAACCAGCGTCGCTAATCCTCATCCCAGTCGTCGCGAGATTGATCAACGAACCGACGCGCTCGTTTACCATTCTTTCTCCCAGCAGCGACGCGGACCCGCTCCTTAATTATCCCGCACTCGGGGAGAGCTACTTTAAGCTGCTAATTAACGGAGCAACGTTCCCGGCAAGTTCTCGCGATTAATTTTCATACGATGCGACCCGTAAAACTGCCACGCCTGGTTTCCGAGCCCGCGCGGATCGTAAAGAGACACTGCTATGCTCGCGATACGACGACGACGCGCGCCTATCCCCGGAAATCAGACCGATGCTATTTGCTGAACACCCGGTTCCCTGAAAAGTCGTACGCGGAAGAAAATCGAATGGCTTCTGGAGATCAATCATCCGCTTTTACCTTTCGACTCCGCCTTTCGATCCTTTCATCGAGTTTTGCGAAGGTGCCGCGGAGTTGCGCCGCGAGATCAACTTGTTCTTGTTGGCCGCGGCAATTAATCTCTCGTCTCTCCCCGCGATTCAACGCCTACGACTCTCGCCGGCAACGAGAACTATCGAAATCCACGTAACACTCCTCTATTAATAGCAGGGACCAAAAATAACGGTAATTCCAAAATTTTCTACGATAAAAATTGCTTCGAGATCTCGAGCAGGTTTTCAACCGCTTGAATGCAAATCCACATATGGATTAATAAATCCTATAAATCGAATTATTGCGAACTCCAACACTATACAGGGTGTCTCGAATTTAAATGGCAAAACTTCAGGAGCGTGTAGGGGACCGAAAAACTAAGTCTTTTAGAGATTTGCTCGTTTTTGCTTCGTTTTGGAGAAAATCGCAAAAAAGAAGAAACAAAACAAGTTTTCATTTTTGTACTTATTTATTTACATTTTATCTACGTTATCATCTGTTTAATGTAGATATTGTTCAAAATGTTGCCCTCTTGCAGCAATGCAAGCATTACATCTAGCACTGACTTGATAAATTGCAGCTAAACATTGTTCTGGTGATATTTGGTGCACTGCATCTATGATTCGGTCTCTTAATTGCTCTCTTGAATTGATTGGCACCGAATAAACTTTCATAGGTAAATAAAAGTCATCTTTTATAAACTTCTAGATCGACGACCCGAACCGCTGTGCGGCGGGAAGATGCAATGGCAAAGTGAAATTCATATCTCTTTTTGCAGACAAACCTAACCGCATCGAGAACGTGTGATTCGCAGGATAAGTTTCTCCCAGGGGTCTCGTCGAGCTCATCAAAATGGAAGCATCTTCGCGCATTACGAAAGACTCGAGGCACTTTGATATTTGTCACAGAGCATAGCGGAACAATTTCTTCGAGTGCTATGCTCGGGCACGCTATCGCTAGCGAATCGAGTTACTCGCAGGTATGTCGGTAAAGATTCGATCAGGGCGTAAAGATTCTCTCGGCGGGCGGGGGTGTCGGCTGCGCGCGGCGCAATCTTCGCAATCTTCGCAAATCGTTCGCCTCTTTAGCCCTCGAGATCTCGAAACGGCCTGCCCTTCGACCTTTCGTTTGAATCTCGTCCTCGCAGCCGGCGCTAGCCTGCCGTAAAATCGAATCGACTCGCCAACGATTTATAGTTCGTTTTTACAGAACGAGAGGATCAAGCGAAAATAATACTGTCCGCTTTGGTAGATCTGGTGATTGTTTACAACCAGTTTACAACCATTTTCAACTTAACACATTACCGACCGGTGATTATTGGGTAATTTTGAAAAATCTTTGGTACATGGCTAAACACTTTTTAATGGAACCTTCAATGGCAACAGCCATTTTCATTGTGAGCTAACAAGTCACCCTTAATAACGTCATTCAATAGTTTCATTTAAGATTGCAATGTAAAAGAAAATTTCTATGCTTTCTTTTGGTACAGCACAGTTATCGAAAATCCTATTAATAGGCTTCCGGTGGGTAAAGTGTTAAATGTCCGAAATAATTGTGGTGTATGTGTCCGGACGAGAGACATTCATTCAAATATTTTTCAGAAGTTTCGGTCAATTCTGTAATTAGTGAGACCGTAAAATAAATCCCAAGAAAAACATCCTGTAAACAGGAGCCAAGTTTCTATGACCGTAAAAAGTTGCGAGATCAAACAATATACGGCCAAGTTCGTTAGCTTAGAAATACCTCTTGCAATACTGAAAAAAGCGTTTGTGAAAATTAGTTTAAAAGAACGCTATTTAATTTTTAAAGAGTTACATGGAGGGCTAAATTATTCAAACTTGGCCGCTACCTAGCACCTTTTATGGCAATTGGTTTAAAAAGTAACGACCAAGTTCGAATAATTTAGCCCTCCATGTAACTTTTTAAAAATTAAATAGCGTTCTTTTGAACTAATTTTTACAAACGCTTTTTTCAGTATTGCAAGAGGTATTTCTAAGCTAACTTGGCCGTATATTGTTTGATCTCACAACGGTATTTCTAAGCTAACTTGGCCGTATATTGTTTGATCTCACAACTTTTTACGGCCATAGGAACTTGGCTCCTGTTTACAGGATGTTTTTATTGGAATTTCATCAATTTTTGTTGAAATTTCATCAATTATCAAGTAGGTATCACAGAAAAAAATACTGTAGTATGTAAAAGACATAGAGTGTATAGTATGCGAAACGTACAAGTACATAAAGTGCCTTGTACTTTCGTCCAACGCTATACGTCACGGGCCTAAGCTGCCTTAACAGCATCCCCTTGGTTAATCTCGTTTCCGTAGGTCATGAAATTTTTCCGCAGTCTTCTAGAATTATTATTATTATTATTATATATTATTTTCGCGGTACCTGCTCGCTCTTCAGGCTGTTTGGCCCTCGAACGGTCTCGGCGGTCGTTCTTTTTGATAATCCTGCTTTCATAGCTCCTAAAATTTTTTCATAGACCCCCGCAACACAGGTTCTAGGTGCACCATTGTACTCGAGCCTCGCAACCCGCCGCAATACCCAGCTGAACTGTCCCAGGCGAGGGCTTTCTGTTTCCTTGGTTGCTACAATTTTTTGCGGGACCTGTAAAATGTTCGCGGAGCCAGTGGCTATAATTTTTAATGGGAAACCCAAACGGTAAAGCCGCGCAAAGATAGAATCAAACTCGAGCCAAATCCGCCGCGATGCCCGAAACCGATCATCCGGGGGAAAATCCGAGCTGTTCGCAGAGGATCGAAACCCGTTGCAGAGTGTGCGGGGTGAATTCGGTGGTACGCGGTCCAGCAGCATCCGGGTCACCGGCGAACGAATCAATTTTATTCAGACGATCCCGCAACGGTGGCGCTTTTCTTCTCCCCGCCTCTGATTCGTGCCGTTAATAACGGCGATCGTCGGGGACTATCGATACCTGGCGAGAATAAACTGGTCTCGCGGTCGACTCGAGTCAGGTCGAGTCGAGTCGAGTCGTACCCGGCGTCGCCGCTGCGCGCGATTTACCCGCCCCTTTCAGCGTCGACGGCATTAAGCCGTGCAATTGCTCGGCGAACGAACAGAGGGTGAGAGAGCTGGGTTGCGGCCGTTGTATTCATCCACACACACACACACACACACACACACACACACACACACACACATGAACACACATCGACACATACGCGTACACGTGCGGGAAGAAGACAGAAAGAAAAGAATGGAGAAGAGAAAATGGGGGGCACGAGTGGGGGTGGGGGGCGACCGGGGGCGGGGGGTGAGAGTGGAAAGAATAGCAGATGGAACGGTGGCAAGTCGGGCTTTCGGGCTTTCGGGCTTTGTCGGTCACAGGGACTCTCCAGTCGTTTCGACCTTCTTTCCGCGGCTCGGTGCAACGGCCAGCGAACGCGAAACCGCGTAGATGGCGCTCATACTAATCAGCCTGCCGCCCTTCTTCGCCTCCTCCTGCCCCCAGCAGTGTAGGCAGGGCGAAACGGAAGAAAGGAAGAACGTCGACATACCCACTGCTCCACGTTAGGGATGAGAGGGAGAGAGAGAAAAGGGGACAGAACGAGAGAGACACAGACACACATACACACAGCGTCAGACGCGACGTGCGACGGGAAAAAGATGAGCAAAGTAAAGTCGCCGAGGAAAGAACGGAAGGAAGAGACGACGGAGAGAGCGGAGGATCAGCGAAGAGGGATCTGGTAAACGGGGTCGCGGGGCAGGGGGTGCAGCCTCTGCGGGGGTGGGAGTTGTATCGACCGCGCCGCACTGCGGGGCTTTATCCCCTCTCCCGCCGCCGCCGTTCCACCACCGTCACCGACTACAACCGGAGGAATATATCCTACCCCTTCCTCAGTCCTATCCTCCGCCCCTGCCGACCCTTCTTCCCCTAGCCCTGCCCCTCTCCCTTCCTCGATCTCCACACTGTCGTCTCTTTCGAATCGTTTTATCCTCCTTTTCCTTTGTCACCCCAACACTCCTCCCGTCTCCTTTTTCACACTCCTACCCCGGTAGGTGGTTCCTCCAATTAGACATATTCTTATCTTGATCTATTCTGTCTTTGCTGGCTCTTTTCAGCGCTAGCGCGGCTGGCAGCCCTTCTCTGATTCTCCGACTCTCTCTCTCTCTCTCTCTCTCTCTCTCTCTCTCTCTCTCTCTCTCTCTCTCTCTCTCTCTCTCTCTCTCTCTCTCTCTCTCTCTCTCTCTCTCTCTCTCTCTCTCTCTCTCTCTCTCTCTCCGTTGCGTTTTCGTTAACATCGAGCCCCTTCCTCCTCCTCTCCCCCATTTTCGCGAGAGATCTCCGCTCTGCACAAGCTGCCCGTGGTTTTTCATCGTTCGTTTGTTTGTCCGTCTGTCTACCAGCAACCCCTCCCGCGCCCTTTTGATCGCGCGCAGAGCCCTCCGAGAGCGCCCAGTAACCCGGTCCCACGGAAATCCCGGGAACATCGGGTCGGGAGGGAAACGGATTTTTTCTCACCCTCGCGCCTCGGCTCGATTCCGATTTCCGTGCGCGCGGCCGTGTAATTCGAGTTCCTGGCGCGAGGCGCGGACCGCTTGATCGAAGTCCTTCCGGCGCTACACGAAGCAGCTGATGCACTCGGAGTGGAACGACGACAGCTGCTGCAGCGGGAATCCGTTGACAACGGAGGCTTGTTACGTCAAGGGCTGGCTGTTTCGCGGGAGAGAAGACTCGATTACCGGGAAAATGAAAATCGTACGAGAGGACGACTCGCAACCCCGCACCGACGCGACGACGCGGCGATCGTAAACTCGTTGAAAGGTTCCGCCCTCTTTCATCGACTCTTACTGGTTCGATCACTTCTCCGCGCTAGTTGGACCAATTATTTTTTCTACTTGTCCGGCGGTTTTCAACTTGTCTGGCGTTTTCCAAATTCTATGGCGTTTTTAACTTGTCTGGCGTTTTCAACTTATCTTGCGATTTTCATCTTGTCTGGCTGTTTTCAACTTGTCTGGCGATTTTCAAAATGTCTGGCGGTTTTCAACTTGTCTTGCGATTTTTCAACTTGTTTGGCGGTTTTCAACTTGTCTTGCGATTTTTATCTTGTCTGGCTGTTTTCAACTTGTCTGGCTGTTTTCAACTTGTCTGGCGTTTTCGACTCGTCTGGCGATTTTCAACTTGTCTGGCGGTTTTCAACTTGTCTGGCGTTTTCCAAATTCTATAGCGTTTTTAACTTGTCTGGCGTTTTCAACTTGTCTTGCGATTTCATCTTGTCTGGCTGTTTTGAACTTGTCTGGCGTTTTCCAAATTCTATAGCGTTTTTAACTTGTCTGGCGTTTTCAACTTGTCTTGCGATTGTCATCTCGTCTGACTGTTTTCAACTTGTCTGGCGTTTTCCAAATTCTATAGCGTTTTTAACTTGTCTGGCGTTTTCAACTTGTCTTGCGATTTTCATCTCGTCTGACTGTTTTCAACTTGTCTGGCGTTTTCCAAATTCTATAGCGTTTTTAACTTGTCTTGCGATTTTCATCTTGTCTGACTGTTTTCAACTTGTCTGGCGGTTTCCAACTTGTCTGTCGTTTCTCATATTTCGACCACCACTCAGCTTATAAGCTCATAATCTCATTAATACACGTCAACTTTCCGTTCAGCCCGTAAGGAATTTCCGCCATTAGGGCTTGTTGAGAACCTAACCTAACCGTGTTATCACGACAATTTATTAACATGTGAATAGACAGCGGATCTTTATGCGAAATAAACATTTTGTACCTGAATTGCAATAAACTGGAGTGAAGTGGAAGTCTATTTTCTTTCCTAATATGTTTACTTGATTGAAAATTAAATCTTTCCGATGGCTTTTTTTTACTTTTCTTAATTACATCTACTCATTTTTGTGTACAAATTTACACTGCAAATGTTAATAAGGAATTGTGATGTTTGAAATCTTCTACTTACAACAAAATGACACAACTTTGCCCTTAAAACTATTTCTCCATAGCTATTTTAACATTTTTGTAGTAGAAGGGTTTTGATACTTGGTTGACACCGTTTTTGTTGACTTGAAAATGAATGTCGTCGAGCTAATTGTGCTTCCTCGGGTAAAATGAACGGCTCTTCTTACATCCCAGAGACGGTTCTACTCCGTTTATTTTCCCCCTCGATTTTTCGCGATGCTAACGAGGGACGTTCAGCAAGCGTTCGTCTCCAATTTTCATGAAACTAACGCGAAACCAATGAAAATATTCGATGTTGTACAGTTTTTATCGGTCGTTCGTAGTCGAGTGAGGAGTTTAACATATTTTTCTGGTAAATTATTAGGTATCCCGTTAGCTCGAACTCGGTGTTTAAAAACGCGAGCCGTCTATTCACGCTTTTTCCTCGCACCTAATAGTTTCGATGATAAACGACCAAAGTGTGATTTGCAGCTTTGATCGCTGTTTCACAACTGGGTATGAATAATGGCCGTTCAAAAGTATTTTACGATTAGTTGGAAAATAAAAGTTTTCTTGATACCGAGCCACTTTTTTCAACACTCTTGTCAACAACTTTCAAATAATAGACAATCAATTATCTAATAAATTTTATATATAATAATTTTATATACTAATAAATTTAAAGATAAAATTTAATGTCACGAACATGAAATTTTCATAAGTTTTCTCCTCTAAACAATTACACATTTCTGACAATTTTAGGACTCTTCTAACTGTTAAAACAATTTTTAAAGGGATATAAGTAACTTATAATTATATTTTGTTCTTTATATTTTCTGTTGATAGTCTTAAATTTTAATAATAAACAGGCTTTATATTCCTGACTTTTACATCGTAGACAATTTTTTTTGCCACCGTATACAAGGGGGGGCATTTATCCAGGCCACAGGGATATCTCGAAAACTAAATTTGAGAGAAAAAAATATTGTAAATAAAAAGTTTAAGTCAAGGATGGGCTGATGCAGCAGTCATATCCATTTTAAATTTTCATAATGTTTTCAAGGTCATTCCAAGGTTAACTTTATTTTTTAATAAAGTTTTGTATACAAGTAGGGCAATAACTATGTCCACCTTGAATATCTCCGTTATTCGTAATAATATGGAAAAATGTTATGAACAAAATTTGCACGGTACAAAGGGGGGCATATTGTGTCATAAACATTGCCGCGTGGGTGGAGGCATAGAGGAGATTTCAAGGTCACCTTCATGTTTTGAAATGTAAATACCTACTTTCTGTATCATGAATCGAATTCTGAAAAAAAATATATTGACCTCCATATGTCCTAAATCTAATAGTTAACGAGATATTATCGAAACAATTTTCTTTTTTCTTTGGATAATATCTCGTTAACTATGTATTACCCTAGTAGCACAAAAATATTGGATAAATATTTTTTAAGCCACACTTTTTCATATGAGAAAAATATTTCTTTCTAACTTATATAAAAAAGAATATTTGGTACTTAATGTAAAATAAATATTGTATGTATATTTGAATATTAAAAACAGATTGAATCTCTTTTTGATATTATATGAATGTATATACAATATTTTGTGCTGCTAGGGTAGGTTTAGGACATATAAAGGTCAACACTTTTATACTCTATCGATCTATGGTATAAAAAATAGGTCATTCCACTTGAAAAAGTAAAGTTGACCTTGGAATGACCTTGAAAACATGATGAAAATTTAAAATGGATATGACTGCTGCATCAGCCCCTCCTTAACTTAAACTTTTTATTTGAAATATTTTTTTTCTGGAGTTTAGTTTTCGAGATATTCCAGGTGGCCAATATAATTACACCACCCTGTACAGGGTGTCCCAAAATTCCTTCAACAGCCGGAAATGGGGGCTTCCTGAGATCATTCGAAGTAACATTTTCCTTTGCAAAAATGTTATCCGCGGCTTTGTTTAGCAGTTATTAACGAAAAACACGGACCAATCAGAACGCAACCTAGACACGAGTTGGCACAGTCGGCCAATAGACAGTTGGCGCGCCGGACCGACTGTGCCAACTCGCGTCTAGGTCGCGCTCAGATTGGTCCGTGTTTTTCGTTAATAACTGTTAAAGAAAGCTGCGGATAACACTTTTGCAAAGGAAAATGTTGCTTCAAATGATCTCAGGAACCTTCCATTTCCGGCTGTTGAAGGAATTTTGGGACACCCTGTATAACTATTACAATCTGACTTCCCAATGAATATTCCTTTACGTCGATCGTAGGTAGTGCAAATAAACAATTTAATGATTTCGGCGCCACAGGTCCGATCAAATGTTTTGAAGAAAATTGTAAGCAAATTGCAATTTTTTATCACACTGTTTCTAATAAATTTTGGTATTATATTGTGAGTTCTGCATTTTAAAAGAAATCATTTTCTGTCACTTATCTTAGCTGTAGATTTGATCGAACATGTGGCGCCGAAATCATTAAATTGTTTATCTGACTTTGCAAAGTCTGGATATGACAATTAGTTGAACGATAAATTATGCGAAAATTTTTGAAGTTCGTTCATATTCTTACTGTCGGCGAACCTGTTAAAGTCTTCAGTCTCTGCCAAGTTTTCTTGATATAAATTACAGTAACGTATTCCTCGCGTTCGATACAGATTCGAAATTGCGTCCATACTTCCATTAGAACGAATAATTCGTAATTCAGCTAACAATCTGTTTCGCCTGGTACGTTTCATGTTCGGTTCTTTAGCACGAGCAATTAATAACATCGCGTATTATACATCGAAACGTTTCCTCTCGCGCGTTATAATTTCTGTTCAGCTCTGCGAGTCGTTCATGGATTAATTGCAATAACAATATTTCAGACTATAGTTGGACACGCTGTAAATGCTGGAAAAATTAACCGGAACAATTGGGTTGCGTGCGATCTAGTTTTTGTATGGCGACCGTTACTCTATCGGTGTCGGCATTATATAACACTATCCCATTCAATAGTTAATTATTGCGGTCCGTTTCGAATAGTTGATTGATATCAATTACTAGCCAATCAAATTTAGCGAAATCAATCAGACCGGCTGCCCCATGCAATTATTGAAACGTTAAACATTAGACGCGTATAACTAACGTTCGCATAATTCCATCGCTGTCCGTTGTTCCCGCGAGCCCGAAATTATTCCAGCGTTCCTTCACACTCCTCGTAATAGGTATTTAGGTCGTTTGCTGTGTTCATTTATCTTTTAAAAAATATTTTTAAAGATTTAACCGTTGGCATCTAACCAATCACTAAACATTCAAGTATTGTATGAGGTGTTATATCAATTTTCTATCAGCTTTTAAAAACTAAAACCGACCCGATTTCTTATAATCGATTGGAATCAGTGGTTTACGAAGTGATATGCAAGAAAGATTTTCCAGAAATTATAATACACAAGGTTACATGAAATTTAAAATATATGTTATGTACATTTATGTTAGTTATGCTCACGCTGAAAATTTCATCGGAATTGATTAACGTACACACGAGGTACAAGCGGTTAAAAATGTTATTAAATATTAAATATTAAATATTAAATATTAAATATTAAATATTAAATATTAAATATTAAATATTAAATATTAAATATTAAATATTAAATATTAAATATTAAATATTAAATATTAAATATTAAATATTAAATATTAAATATTAAATATTAAATATTAAATATTAAATATTAAATATTAAATATTAAATATTAAATATTAAATATTAAATATTAAATATTAAATATTAAATATTAAATATTAATAAATATTTATTTCGACGTATTTTCATCCCGTTGGGAAAAATACCGCAATAGAACGTACACCTGCAGTAATAGGTATATTTAAGTACCTTATCTGATTTTCTGAATGTTTCCCGTATTGGCGCGCGCGATCTCCACGGATCGTGGAACAAAGTGAGCCAATTGGTAGGAACGCGCAATTTAATTGCGCTCCGCCGCGGTGGCGGAACAAGAGGGGGAAAACGCAACGAAAAAAGATTCACCCCGTAAGCCGCGCGCCGTTCCGTCGAGTCTCGGGCAAACAATTTAATAAATACCGTGCCGACATTCATAACTTTAGCAGAGGAAGCCCGTGTTGTCCCGGAATTAAATTATTTTCCCTCGAACAAACGTCAGTCGTTTCCATTGGCTCTCCACGAAACTTCGTAATTGGTTGATAAGTGATCAACAATTTAGCGCTGCTGCGTCGGCGTCGTGTCAAACGTTTTTTGGCGGACGCATTCACCCGGGGAAAAGAAATTCTGTGGAACGTGCATTCTACATTTATTAACGGGGAGCTAAAAGGAACGTCGCATCGCTGAAGACCATCTCGCATTTCCTTCCGCTTGTAGAATATTAAAGCCCAGCTTTAATCCTTGATAATCCGCTGGTTACGTGCTAATGAAAACCTGTACACACTGTTTTCAAATTCTTATCGCATGGCCAATTAAATCCTTAAATTCAACGTTCGCGTGAAGAGTTTTAACAAGCGTTCGCACTATCCAGATAGTACAAAGACGTATTTAAGATGTCTGTTTGATGTCTAGAAGGCGTTCAGGAGACGTCTGTTTGACTTCTAGAAGACGTTCAGGAGACTCTGTTTAAGAAGTCTTAAAGGTGCATAAATGTTAATTAAAATAAAAGAAGGGAATAGTAAAAATGGATTTCGACAAAAACGAGTTTAAAGTTAAACCAATAAATAGCTTTATCAGACGAACGTATATGGAATTGACATAAAAAGTGTAATAAAAATAACAATTGTAATGAAAATCACAATAAAAATCATAAAAATTAGAATTAAAATTACAATAAAAATTGAAAATTCGAGAATCTCAAAATTTTTGGGTACCCGTCCCGATCCCGAAAAAATTTCGTTAAAAAATATTTTCATGCAATTTTTATCCCAATCAATTTCCATGTAAACAACTTCGCAATTTCGATAATTGTAAAATGAAAAATATAAAACCGGACATTTGAACAGCAGTGATGGATTCAATGTTAAATGCAGGTGCATATTGTTGTATTTTTTAAGGATTTTTTCAACTCAGTATGAAATAATGAAGCTAAAGATGATGTGAATGTAAAACAGAAGGAGTAACATGTTGCACCGCAAAGGGTTGATAAAACACGCTCCTGCATGTTGTAACAGATGCTGACACATTTTAGTTACTCATGGGAGCAACCGCGTAATGTTAGCGTCGGATTGTAAAACAAAAAATTCGGGTAAACTTTACTTTACCAGACTCAAAATGTGTGCCTTTCTCCCATACATTATGATGTATTTGATACGTAATCCAGTAGATTTGTACCCGGGGCGGCTGCAGATCGAAGTTTCAGTCCTGTAGGATCAATGATTCAGGAGTTATGCTTGCTTAAAGTTGAGCAATTTGCAGTATTTTTGACAGGTAAGGGCGCCATATTGGTTTGTAGTAACGTTCGCGAGCCGCTTATCGAGCAGAACGGCCGGTCCTTGCCCCCCCCCGTCCTAATCACCAACCAACTCATTAATTACAAACCAATATGATGGCTTCCTTACCTGTCAAAAACACTGAAAAATGCACAACTTTAAAGAAGCATAACTGCTGAACCATTGATCCTACAGGATCGAAACTTCATATATACATCATAATTCATAAATACATCACAATTCGTAGGAGAAAGGCAGAAATTTTGAGTCGGGTAAAGTAAAGAGCAGCAAAAAATTCAAATTCACCTGTTTAGCTTGGTAGTTGCGGCGTGAAAGAACGATCAAAAGCAGCAGAGGTGCAAATAATAAGATGCAAATGAAAATTCGATAAAACTGCCGTGCGGAGAACGGTGTGCAGCTGCAAACTGTTACGAGCGAGCCGTATAAGATGGATTCGACCCGAAATAGTGTTACGGCGCACGCCAGTAAAATAAGGGTCGAAAGGGGGTGGTGGAAGCAACGAAAATCACGATGACCCGATTGCCGAAGAATTTTCGAACCGGTGGGGATTCGTGCAGGGCCGTATCGCTCGGCGCGATCACGCGGAAACGTGCCGGTGCTGAACAATGCACGAGATTGAGGCGTAAAGGGCTAAGCAAACAGGATAGGGTATAGTCGGATAAGCGGATCAAATATGCTCCCAGACCAAATTGATTTTTCTTCGTACTATGATTCCATCCTGATCGAAGGAGGTTTCGCAGTCGGATACCTTGCCGCCTGCGCTAATCAGAATTATTCAGAGTTGCTTACAATGACCCCCACTAAGATTCGGACACTTTTAAAAAGACGATAACTTTTTTAAAACGTCTTATTTCAGACGTTAAACCGACGTCCCGAGAAAGACGTCTTCTTAGGACGTCTGTGTGGACGTTTTTAAGGCGTCCTGTGCTATCTGGGTAAGTTCCTAAAATTTTTTAAAAATCGATGTTTCGGTCAAAAATTCCGAAAAAATTCACAATCGTGTGTGCTGTTCGGTAGAATGTTCATGAATTTCTTCGCAATGTTCGCCTTTAAATACTAGCCTTGCGGTAGAGGTGGAACCGACTTGAATCTAGCCGCAGAAGAAAGGTCAATTTTGGTAACACATTTGACCACCTTATCCGGCTATTTATTCCGAAAAAAATCCGCCCTTTAGATTGGAGGTCGCCGAACGAAGTGGCGGAGAGAGTCCGCCGGCGTATCGACACCGATGAAAACTCTCTGTATCGATTGCCGACAGTTAGCTATGCAGCCGAGGCGAACAAACTGCTTGAAAAAAGGAGCCAAGTGGCGGGGTGGACGGGCAGGACGAAGAACGACCAAGAAAGGCACGAAAACAGGAGTCCCGGTATCTAGCGGAGTCGCCAGCACCGGATTAAAAGGAAAAAAATTTACGGCGGTGTAAAATGCATTACTGTCCCGGCACTATGAATCAGCTGATCCAGTTAAGAGGTTCCGCCGCCAACCTGAGTCGACAAATCGCGGGGATAAGAACCGTGTCCCCTCGTTTCATGGAAATTTGAATTGGGCGATGGCGGAACTCGGTGTCATCGAAAAATTAATTCAACCATCAAAGTGAATTTCGAAATACTGTGTTCCCGCGATTGATGTGACTTTCCGGTATGCGGATGACGTGACTTTTTCATCCCCACTAATAAGGGGTTCCCCTTGGGCGGTTGATCGCGCTAGAAAGAAATTAAGGTATTAGGGTGTTTAAATTGGGGTTTTATGATGTTTATGATGTTGTATGATACTATTATTATGACGTATTATTCTCAGGTATAGAATAGCATTAGTACAATACAACAATTTCCCGCTTAGCACCGTTGTATAACCAGGATCGTCGTTTACACTTGGAAAAGTCTAAAAAATCTATGGTGGGCACACACACACGTAAAAAAACGTACAACCATTTCGTTTCCTGAGACTCGATAAACCAAAGGATGCTCACCTGGCATCACTGCGTGTGCAACTGCGAGGAAATGACCTCCCCTACAGTCTGCGGGAGTTTAGTGAAAAGGACCCAGGAGTGAGGAGAGGGGTCTGTGGCTAGCGAGCCGCAAGTTGGCTGCCCTACCAAATGTTTGATAGGCACCTTAATAAAAAGGGTACAGCCTCTCACTTGTATATGGCATTGAACTAAGGTTGAAATAGAACTAATGTTGGATCAAGAATCTCTCTTGATCCGGTGTTTGTCGATTTCTAATTCGATTGCGTGTCGCAGAGGTTGCCACGAAGAACCCGTGAAGGTGTTTCGGCGCGAAAAGGGTCGTAGATAGCGGAGCAAAGGGGTTGGCAACGGTGGGGGGCTGCGGAGCAGGATCGATGGGCACGATCCTTTCGCCTTAAACCGTCGCCGCCGCGGCACAAATATTAGCTCAACTCCTCGTGCGTCTTTCTTTTCTTTTTGCAAACCGTTTCATGAAATATTCCGGGCGATTCTTCACGTTAACCCTGCGAACGACCGAGCCCCGTCGTGACGGTAACTACCAACGGCGGGAAGAAAAATTCGCTCGGCAATGAACATTTGTTACCTTTGTGTTCTACAGTTGCACAATTTCAGCTTCGAATTCATTTTCCTCCTGAGCGAGACGCGAAACGTATAATCAATTCATTGTTGGGCGAAAGTTCTCGCGGGAGCTGTGTTCCCTTCAACAATCGTGCTTTTCCTCCAAAATGCATGCAACACACACGAAAACGTAGCATGCGTGTTGCATTTATTATTGTACCGATCGTTTCGCCAAGATAAACTTTCGAGATATCATAACGTGTACACGTGTGCTCGTGTTGTACGCGTCACGGACTTCGTTTCGAAGTGGAATTAACAAGCTCGCCAGATTGTTGTTGTTTCATTACCTTTTTCGGAAACAAAACAGAGGCACTCTCTAGCCCGTTTCTACGTTGAAAGGTCGATTCACACCATCCACACGGGCACGGGACGATTTCGAGTCGGTATAAAAATTAGAATGCGGAGCATTATGCAAAATACAAATTGTCTCCGACAATTACGACGAAGGGAAGTTATATAAAAATTTGGATAGGTTATAAATGGTGTATGTACCAGTGATATTAAATGCATTCGATGTTTGTTCTAGTTTAGTAATAATTAATAAATGCATAAATTCCGCTAACAATAACACCACACGTACAAACTTACATCCAAATGCATTGAAAAATGTTTATCTAATCGGTGCTGAACAAATATGTTCTGTCCCAAAAAATGTTGTACTCCCTTGAGGGGGGCAAATCCTATGATGATTTGAAGTACCTTTTTTCTTTACGAAAATGTTCTCCGCGGCTTCGTTACCGAGTTATGAACATTATGAATATGTTTGGAAAAGTTCAAGGTAGAGGAGAAATGAATACCTAAATCCTTTACCTCACTTATTGAGGAGAGAAGACAGTCATTGAGACGGTAGGGATATATGAATGGTACAGAGCGACGGGAAGACCGCATAACATGACATTTTTCAATATTGAATTTTCAATATTTCAATATTCTTGCGGGGCCATGTTAAGTCTCTTGTTTATTCCAATAAACTGTTAATGATCTTACAGCAAACATAATTCGAGTTATCGGTGAGATACGGCCAGATTTATGTGCCAGAGTAATCGAAAATTGGGTTTGTTGTGTTCACTCCCCAAACGCAATAGTGGTGGTCATTTAAATGATATTGTATTTCATGTATAATGCCGAATCGAATGTACTCTAAAATAAAGCAATGAATACTAGAAGCCGTGCAAGCATCGGTTGAATATTAATCGACCACCATTCCGTAATTATGCCTCCGCGTTCCTGGCCCATATTTTCGACGTACAACGACAGTGGACATTGGGCGTGTCTATTTGCGTTAGTTTTCAAGATCCCTTTTACCACCGTCTGTCGTTTCCCCGAACGTTCAATTATCTCGAGTAATTGCCAACCACCAAGCACCAGGCCGTCAACCAGGCTGAATTTTAATTAAAATCGCTTCTGACATTCACACCGAAATCTGACCCAACGAGATACTCGTTCTAAATGGTGTACACGTTTTTCGAGCTCGAGGCACGCCAACCGGAAGCGCCATAAATCTTTGAAAGGTTTCGGTGAAACAGGAAACTCTTCAAGCATAGTACGCATTCGGAAATCCATCAATTTTCTCCCGACTAAATCCCGCAACATCGAGTTGAATCTAAACGAAGACAACAGGAACGTCCTCCTCTTCTTTAAATCCATCGATTTATGTAAACAATATGATATACAGTAGCGGACAAAAGTTTAAGACCCCTCTAAAGAAGACGATAACTTTTTTAATATTGTACTATACGATTTGAACTTTTTCGGGAAGCTAGAGCAAATAGTTTACCGAAGGATGTGAAAAGAAATTTTTCCAAAAATTGCAATTGATCGGAATTATTGAAAAAATACTAAAAGTTGAATTTTTACCTTTTTTATGTGGGCCTATATTGAAAATTGAAAAAATACGTTTTGTAGATCTGTGTCAATTAAACATATTCTGAAAATTTCATCAAAATCGGTCGACGTTGCAATGAGCTTAAAGATGAACGTTTAAAGATGGTAAAAATTGCAGATATTCTCGATTTTCGGCAATAAATTTACATAAATATTTGTTGTACTTACGTAAAATGACAACACAGAATATATGAATAATTTGTAAACTATTGCACGTTCAGGGTAACCTCAAAGTTGTACGTGTACCTCGCACGTGACTGTTTGCCATTGGTTGATTTAAGCGAAGAAAACACCATTATTCTTAGGCGGCATCTATGTCGAATAGTTCATAACAACTTATACTACATTAATAAATACAAGCTAGAGAAATTTCGTTTATATTATAATAAAAATAACCAATTAACGCACTTGCCCCGTGGACGGACTTACCCCACTCCACCTTATTAAATTCGACTGTATTCTATAAATTTTAAAACAGATTCAATTCGATGTGCACAATGTAAAGAAGAATACGCAGTATAAAAATGATCTGGGCTGAAAGAAAGTGTCTTGATTTTGCGAATGAAAATTGATCGAGCCCAAAGGGTTAAACTCAAGGAAGTTGATCTCACACATAATTGTCGAAGTTCGATTTCCCGGGGAACCTTTGAGATCGACGGCCTACGAAATTATGCGGAGTCGGGGAACCGCGTCAGCTAGGGAGAGATTAACGTTTATAATCAATGATCGCGCGCCCGTAAACTCCATCCAACGTTTCACACCTAATCAGCAAACCCGGGCAATTTGTTATGCGTTGCGGTGAAGCTTGTCTGTCCGCTCGGCGGCTAACTCGCTGTCCAATGAAATTCCACGTGAGTGGAATGAATATTTAATTCCTTGGCGGCTGGTCCTTCCTCGTCCTTCCCCCTGTGCGGCGAAAGCCGATTAATAAACAAATGAACACGCGCATCTTTCCGCCGCCCTTTGAACATTTCAAACGATTCAATTACCGGAATCCTGCGTGACTATTAAAACGCGTTTGCCGCCAACGGAAAGTTTGTAAAATTATGTTGTTCGAGGTAAACTGGCCCAATAAATCATCTCCATTCCTCGAGGCTCCCTGACTTTGCGTCAGGCTCGTCCTCGCTGTCTAAAATCCCAACGGGTCCCCTCTATTTCGCATTGGGTTCGTCCGCGTATCAATATCTGGACTGTCGAGTTCGGGCGCAATGTGTTTGACGGGCCCACATTCAAAAAACATGATGAACACCTAATTAAGTTCATTTATACAACTGCTGTTAGGGAAATAGTGCACTTGGTGAGGTCTATATTCGTAGGGCCGCCCTTTTGGGTCCTCCCCAAGGGTGGGGATGACTGTTTTCGAGGTACCTAAGAGGTACCTAAATGATCGCGCTGTGCCTCTCAGATCGGTAGCGCCCAACGGAAGGTTCACTAACAAATTGAGACCATATTCCCAGGGTAACAACCCCTCGCCGGCCTCTCGTGCTGCTCGCGGCCCTGGCGCGTAACAAAAGTGTAACTTGATGTTCTGAAATGCAAATGCCCACTGTTCGGTATTGCACGATATTCGCCGGAGAAAATTACGCAAAGGGGTTAATTAAAGTGTTCAAGACGACTTCCTGGTAGCAGGAAGTTCGGAGCAGTGTCTCGCACTCGAGGCGACGCCGATCAGAATTCTCATCAAGTGCGTGCTTATCGTAAAACCTCGCGCGTATAAGGAATATTATTAAAGGCGAGTAAAAACCAGCGGAACCCGCGTCGCCGGAGATAAGAAAGAGCTCGCTCGGTATCCGGGGAAAACGATCAATAAGAAAACGCCCTCGGTTCTCGGATATTTACATATTACAGAGATAAAAAGGAACCGGGTCGGGAAATTCGTATCTAATATACCACCGTCCCCGGGCGTTATTTGATTTCCGGATTAATGAGAATCAAGAACGAACCGGAAGCAGATATTAGCGTGACAGTTGGCGAAGTAATTGTGTGGTTCGCTTCGTTCTTTTCTTCGTTAACCGCTGTGGCCTGCTCGGGTTTCGAACAACAACGGGCCGAATAAAAGGAAAATAAATGAACGAGAAGAAAGTAAAACCATCCTGCGAAACCTTCAATTACGAACAATTTGTATACCTCAGAGTCTCCGGACGCGAAAGAAATCCTCTTTTGAAGAATGAAACATTTGTCGGCGCAAATTCCGTGAGAACGTTTGCTCCCGGGTTGTCGCGAATTAACTCGCCGTCGCGCCGGACGGTCCACAAAGAATCGGAAAAAGGATTTCTTGCCGCCATTATGTCACGTCCCCGCTCCCGGTCCCAGGGAAAGGATCAAGCATTTCGAGTTGCACGGGAGTGCTCCCCAACGAAACGAGAAACCGAAGAACATTCTACTTGGTCGCGTTGCTCGCGGCACACCGAAATGTAACAATAGTTCCCGACCCCGATTTTACGATAGCACACGCTCGGAAAAATCCGTGGCACCGGCTGCTTTCGTTGAAACGAAGAAAAGTGATACTCGATCAAGGGTTACCTAACCTCCATCAATTCTTCTAACTTAAATGTTACACGTGGTGAACGAATTAAACGGGCATCATAATTGTTATAATTAGATTGCAGTTGCTTATGCAATTTTTCATTTTTATCTATTGCAGAATTGTTTGCGCAGTATGTTCGTCGTAGAGACAGCGGTGAAAACAATATTTGTGCCTTTCTCCTACGAATTGTGATGTATTTGGTATGTAATCCAGTAAATTTGTATCCGGCGCGGATGCAGATCGAAGTTTCGATCCTGTAGGATCAATGGTTCAGGAGTTATGCTTGCTTAAAATTGAGCAATCTGCAGTGTTTTTGACAGGTGAGGGCGCTGCCATATTGGTTTGTAGTGACTATCGCACGCCGCTTACTGAGCTGATTAGGATTAGGTCGAGGAGGGGCGAGGGGGGTGTGGCGGCAAGGTAAGTAGCTCGCGGTCGTCACTACAAACCAGTATGGCAGCACCCTTACCTGTCAAAAATACTCAACTTTAAGCAAGTATAACTCCTGAACCATTGATCGTACAGGATCGAAACTTCATATATACATCATAATTCGTAGGAGAAAGGTACTAATTTTGAGTCCGGTAAAGTAAAGTTTACCCAAAAACATGCGAAGATGAGGATCGTCTTCGTAAAAAGTGTTTCGTTAAGAAAGGTGTGGAATATTTGCGTAAAGTAAAATCACGTGTCTGGGATCATGCTTTCCTCATTGATTTAAGATCGGTCCGAAATTGAATCGGAATCGTTCTCGTTTCGGATAAAGAACCGTGAAGTTTCGCAAAGAACCATTTTCCCAGTTTCATCGTGGTTTCCCTTGGTTAAGAGACGCGGGAAAGATCGGGGAGGACGAGGATGAACACCGTGGATCATCATTCTCGAAAATTACTCGCGCGAAAATGAAAGCCGGGTCGTGCAAACAGGGAGGGAAATGTGAGAGGAACGGTGGAAAAAGGTGGAATAAAAATCAGGAGAAAGAGGAAGAGAAGGAGAGAGAGAAGGAATATCGATGCGTGTTCTGCACGTGCTTGTACACACACTGGCTGGGGCGCGCGGGCAAACACGCTGCTCCTGGCTAACCAGGCTTGCCACCCTTGCTTCCTAATTATGCACGAGCCTCCTTGTCGGCGTAGGTTGCTGCTACTTTGACGGGCACACACATCATTGTCGTCGAGGGCCACGCGATACGCTTTGCATCGTCATCGAGAACACTACCCTGTGCACACCGTGCGCCCCTAACCCCCGAGGAGCAACGAGCCGTCTTCAAACAGTTACGCGAACCAGATGACACTTTCGCGCGGCAAAAATTTGCTGAGACCCGCGACACCCTGCCTCGAGACTTTCGCGGCCCTCCGGCCATCAAACTGGGACTGTGCACGACAATATTACCGCTACAACCGCCTGTCTCGAAATTTCGAAATTTCTGAAAACTCTAGCTATCAAATTAGAGCCGTGGGCCAAAAATTTCACTATCCTGACAAAATAACTGACAAGGATCTGAGGTGGTCGTTCCGAAAAAACGCCTAAACTCTTGTACTATGCGTCCGACGAGAGATGGCACAGAGAAACTCGTAGGTACCACGTGGTATCCCCACTTCGCGCTACACGTTCTCCGCGATTGGCCGAATCGCTTGACAAAGACGGCAAACGAGCGTCTTGAGGGCGACTGCAATAGAGCGATGTGACGATGCCGAGCTCCCATCACTACCGTTCCCGCCAGCATCTAAGCGCAAGAGTGGAAACCGCAACCTAGCGTCAGGAGTGGGGTCTCGCGGATTCCCCTGCACCCCACTGTCAAAATCTCTGCCTTGTCTTCTTGGATGGACAGTACCTAAGACGCTATGGCTACTGCTAAGCACTATGGCTAAGGCTACCACCGTGCAAGAGTACATTACATTCGAAGACGAAGCAGATCGGGTCCTTCCCTTATGACTCACCTGGGCGACGCTGGCTCGAAAAACACATGTTGCTGCTTCTCTTGCTCGGTAAGACAGTCCCCACCACGTCCACTCCGACAAAGGAGTAGCAGCAACTTTTTTGAGCCAGCGTCGCCCAGGTCTGCCTTATGAGTATGATAGAAATGATCGAAGAAGTATTAAATCGGTACCTGTTTGTATTACAGCATATTTCCTCTGAGGAGATGGCAATCTTTTAAGCCATTTTAAGCATGGGTGAAGACTTTATAATGGCTCCCTCAAAGGTAACAGCAATCTCAATTGTGAGCCAACAAGTGATTCCCAGTGACGTGATCTAATGCTTTCGTCTGAGATTAGTTCTTTTGACACAGCGCGATCATTGAAAATCCTATTAATCCGGTAGGGAAGATGTTAAGATATTTTGTGGCCTCCTTCAGCTGAGACACCCTGTATATATTTTTCCAGTATATTCTAGTATGTTCTAGCACGTTCTAGCATGTCCTAGCACGTTCTAGTATAATCTAGAATTTTGTTTGAGAAAAGTATACCCTACTTTTGGACTATACATATAACTTGGAGCGGTCGTATCCACGTAGGCACGCCGGGCGTCCAATCAGATCTCCATTTGGCAGTCGGGTTCACTATGGAAATTTCGCCACAATGTGGCGTGATTGGAGCACCGCGCCGCGCCACGCCGCGCCGTTGGAAAAACAGATCATAGGAAAATCCGGGTCGATTTTATTGTTCGCGGGACACGGGGTGTATAACGACGGGTATTGTTCTTCCGGCGACGGTGTCGTGATCACAATGGTGCTGGGAATAATAAATAAATCGATGCCATTAGCGGCGACTATTGCATCGTAATTCTTGCATCGAGAACGCGCGCGCGCGCGAGCTCGGGCTGGGTTTTCAAGGATCGTTATCGGGAGTGACATCGGTGGCGGGTTCTCCGGTGATAATTACACGTTATTTTATCGCGCCGGGGTAACCGTCTTTGTTTCCCGCGGTTGCGGGAAATTATGGCCAGCGGAACGTGTATCGGGTAAAAATTAAATAACGAATGGCAACGACGGAACAACTCCGCCCGCAATGTCTGATAACGCGGGCCACGCAACAGCGTCGGGTGTAATAACGGTGACGACAATGCCCACGGAGACACAATGTGAGGCGAATTAATTAGACGTAGACCCGTAATTGAACGGGCGTAGCCTCCTAGAATATTCCACGATTCAGTTCCACTGCCTTCATTTTTTTCTTTATCTCGCTCTCTATTCCTCACCCTTTTCTTCTCCTTTTCACCGTCGCAACGCTGGAAGACGAAAGAATGAGAGCTCTTTCGTGGTGTCGTCGATGAGTGTCACAGTGGCAAACGAAGCCGTATTATTTCGCAGCGTGCGTGTTTATAACGCGTACGCATTCGCCGTCTTGAATCGATTCGTAACCGTGGTCGGCTGCGTTAATGTAATTAAAGACGGGAATCAGGCGAATAGAATTTTTTATTTCCCATCGGAACGTCGTCGCGAATTTTCTGTTAAAATTTGTGCCTTTCTCCTACGAATTATGATGTATTTGGTATGTAATCCAGTAGATTTGTACCCGGGGTGGCTGCAGATCGACGTTTCGAACCTCTAGGATCAATAGTTGAAAAGCTATGATCGCTTAAAGTTCAGCATATTTCCAGTTTTTGGACAGGTAAGGGCGCCGCCATATTGGTTTGTAGTGACGGTCACACGCTGCTTACAGAGTTGGTCAGGATTAGGTCAAGGGGGCGGGGGGCGGCTAAGTAAGCGGCTCGCGATCGTCACTACAAACCAGTATGGCGGCGCCCTTACCTGTCCAAAAACTGGAAACATGCTGAACTTTAAGCGACCATAACTACGCAACTATTGATCCTAGAGGATCGAAACTTCGATCTGCATCCGCGCCGAGTACAAATCTACTGGATTACATGCCAAATACATCATAATTCGTAGGAGAAAGGTACTAATTTTGAGTCCGGTGAAGTAAAGTTTACTCCATCAAAGTATTATTCCTCGGGAAGAAATAGGAATTTGAAAAGCGCAAACGGAATTAAAGGAATTCTATCATTATTATCAAAATTAATGCTGATCACAGGGATTACTACTTTTCGATCGTACAAATTCTGCTGATGTTGGGTTCAAGCAACTGTATCATAGCGCTTTCGACTACTGAAAAAGCCCATCTGTGCATTATCGAGAAATAGAAGGCGCGTATCCCACACCCTTGCAATGAAAATGTTTAATTATCGGAACTTCCGAGGCATAAGTCTGCCTACACACAGACTCCACATCCATTATTATGGTTGCAACGAATTCGCATATCTCCAGTCGAGCGAGTTAATTATCGATTACGTTATTATCTTTTAGGATATTAATGGCAGGCGAAAATCCGAATATTTTCTTTGCGTTCGCGTTCGCGTCCGCGTCCCATTGGGAGCAGCGTTCCATAACAGAGGAAAAGAGAGAGATTTAAAGTAAACTCGATTAAATTTTCTATACTAGTCCTTTGTTACAACGCGAGCACGATAAACTTGGAAATTTCGTAATTTTATCAAGATCGCGTTTTAACCCTCATCCGTCCGTCGTGTCAATTTGACACAGTTTTCACGAATTAAGGGGTGCTGTTCTGTTATTTGTCGGTAAATTTGCCCGAAAGTTTGTGACTTTTATTTTTTTAATGCAAAACACATATACCTAGCATTATTCATGGAAAATAATAATGTCAAAACTGCAAGTCGAATTTGTTACGAAAGAGTCCCTGTGTGTCAATATGACACATGTACTCTTACGTACTGTCGCGGAGTTTTTCAATCGCCATTATTTCAATGAGAAATTTATACGGCATTCGGAAATTGAAGGAAAATTGATTTTTTCTAAATTAGAATGTAACGTATTACTCATATAGTATGGAAATTTACACGGGACGCGATCGAAACTGCGACACAGAAGTAAAGCAGGGTCAACGCGTAGTGCTACAATTAGTTGAAGGTTTGGGTGGACGCAATGTTATGTGTGACCATTTTTTTACCTCACACGAATTAGTAATTATATTACAAAAACAAAATATGACGCTTGTAGGGACCATACGAAAAAATAGAAAAGAAATTCCACAAATTTTACTCGATACGAAGAAGAAGCCACTCCATCATTCGGAGTTTGTTTTTGAACACATACTAAAAGGTACAATGGTGTCTTATGTGACAAAAAGTAGACGATTTGTTATTCTACTTAGTACATACCATACGTCAAAGCAAATGAGTAGTGAAGTAGATAAAAAATCCTGAAATAATAAAGTATTATAACGCTACGAATGGAGGCGTCGTGTCGATGTCCTCGATGATATGGAGATGGTGGGCACATACAGATGTAAGCGCGAAACAAATAGATGACCAATGGCAATTGTTGCTAATATGTTAGATATATCAGCATGCAATGCTTTTATAATATTTCCTTCACTCAATGCAACGTGGAATAAAAATAAAAAATATCGTCGACGCCTTTTTTTTTATTGAAATTGGACATTCTTTGGTGCATTCGTATATGTATTACGTTTCGCACACATCTACCGCGAGGATCTAATGCGACTGCACTTGTTGTACAAATAAAGGGTATACCAACAGTGATTGTACCGTCTTGTAGTAATCGTATAATGCATACTCCACCAACAAAAAAACGAGCCCGGTGTCACATATGTGAGAAATGACCGAATGCTAATATACATAGTGCCCGATGTGATTTGTCCAAACCAGCAATATGTCCCACACATCGCTTTATTTTATGCGAAAATTGTGCAAAAACTAAGATGCAGATGTTAACGCATCCATTTGAATACAAAAATATCTTTCTATCTTGTTATTTCGTCGATATTTTACCACTGTGTCAATTTGACACCGAGGGACAGATTCAGTTCGCGAAATGAGGGACGGATGAGGGTTAGTTGTCGCTGAAATTGATTGATATTACAGTTGTCCCGGTTCGACGGCACATTTCTACATTTTTATTATTAAACTCGACTAACTAATGGAGGCGGAACATCCGAGACGGGACGGCAGGATGTTCAACGAAGTTTGAACAGGATCGGTTCTCCTTTTTCCGGCGATGCGACGGGAGCAGTTTGCTAAGAAAGAACTTGGAGCATAGTTAGACCAGAGGCAATATTCACAGAATTCGCTGTTCGTAATTTGTTTGCCTCTTTGCTGGCATCTTGATAAAATATCGACGAAGTTCCGGGAGCTCGATTCGCGGCCGAGCTTTTGGACTGGAATCAAATCTTTTTTTTTAAGTGGATGCTGTCCTTCGAGCCTTCGACCATGAAGATCTGCTGAACCCCGTGCACAATGCTTGAAAGCAAATTATTCTTTCCGAGGATACAGCGCAATCTCGGTTCAGAGATTCAAGAATCCTGGAGACTCTTCTGTTATACCTAATAATACCTCCTTCTTCTACTTATCCTATTCCAGTACTCTAACATTCTAACTACCGTAATCCTAATATTGTCTCTACTAATCCTAATATTGTCTCCTCTCCTCTTCTCCTTCCCTCTATTTTTTTTCTTATTTTGTCCATTTTTCTGAGCCTATTGTTCCTACTACTCTTTTATTTTGCAATGAGTGTACTTCCGAAAGCGACTACCCTCCGATTTTGCTGAAATTTTTTCCAAAGCTTATCCTTGATTAGAGAAGAAAATCCCCAAAAGGATTTTTCGCGACAAAACCTCGTTTGCCCCCAGCCCTCTTCAAAGTTTTGACAATTCTTACGCTAAATATTTTCGAAAATATTGATTTTAGATAAAAAAGTTTCAAACAAAAAATGAAGCTCATAGAAAGCTCTACAAAAAAGGTTGTATACATTTTTAGATAAATCTATTCTTTTGGCTGTTATGATCCAAAATATCTCGGCGGGGGTCAAATTAACTCTGTCAAACATTTTTTTAAATTTATGTTTTATTAAATATGCGAAAAGTTTTTAATTTAAAGGTTACATATATTTATTTAACGTAAACAAAAGTTTGGGGGTACTCTTCCGATGGGCTTATGCTTTGAGTGGGCTAAAGTTTTGGGAATAGGTTCTTTTTTGATGGGAGTGTAGGTTGCGGGGGTATTTTTTGCGGTTCGAGAAAGGACATACCTCCGATTTTTTTATACTCTGCATTCTTACGTATTTTGACGTGCTGATTATGAACATAATAGTGAAAATTGGCGCAAATTTTATTTTCATATCGAAAATCATGAAATAATCATTGTTTTTTTATTTACTTCCGTAGATAATGGGAATTTTGAAAAATACTTCAGATAAAAGTTGTAGACCTCATCAAAATACACATATTATGTTGCATTGATTATCGTCATAAAGATAATACTTTCTGAGAAAAATGATAGGTAATTATTCACTTATAAGGAGCCACCCCCGATTTCAATGATCGCATGATTTATCCATTACTATTTAGTTCAAATTCTGTATGATGGCTAGATAGAATGCAAAGATTATGCGATCAGAATTAGTTTGGATTAGGTGGTGGTGGGAGCGGAGAGATCCCCCACCACGCAGACAAAAATCCAGGTTACATCAGTTATATGAAGTTTTGAACATTTAATATCGTTTTTCTCAAAAACTACTGTCTTTATAACAAAAATCAATACGACATAAAATGTGTATTTCGATGAGACCTACAACTTTTATTTGAAGTATTTTTCAAAATTACCATTATTTACGGAAATAAATGGAAAAACTATGATTTTTATGGTTTTTTAATGGTTTCCGGCATTACAATAATATTTGCGCCAATTTTGCACTTTTATATTCGTAATCAAGTGTCGGTCACGTGACTGGATAAACGAGGTAGCGTGGGAGAATAGCGCCGTAGAAGGGGAAGCGTAGAGGGAGAATCTGATCCTGCACGCCTTCCATCCTCTTCAAGAAAGGACCTGGTATGATACTTTGCAATCCGAGTAAACATTGTACACACCACTTAAAAGAGAGAGAGGGTCGAGAAGCTAAAAATTTGAAATAGATCAGTTCGTTCTAGAAAGACCCACCGCTTTTCAAGTACGAAAAATGTAAGAATATTTATGTACGCTCGTTTATTTGGTCATATATGCACAACAACAAAGAAATTACGTAATCTCAACGCTCGGAGTGACCGCGTTCTCGAGATTCAGCAGTTTTCACGGTCCCTGTGCCCGACTGTATTATACGTATGCAGTTCCGAGGGAATTTATGCCGCGCGGAATTGCTTTCACCTGGCGAGGATGGAATTATTCATAAAACGGCGATATCTTCGCGTACACTAAATTCGTCGGTCCAGTCCATCCGGTGCTAATTCTATCCGATTGACCTTTCGCTTTAATCGAGACTCCTACCTTCCACCGAAGTATATAATCGTGTCCATCAAAAAGTTCCGCGCAGCGTTCTCAAAAGTTCAATGTTCAATTAATTGTCCGACGAAGTATGTCAGAGTTCGGGTAGAGGAGAATAGATCAATCGATGAAGCAGACTGCGGATTTCATGCATTCGCGGCATCCACGGTCGTCAAAAATTCAACAACAACTCAACGCAAGAAAACCAATTATTATTGCTTAAAATTAGTTACCCGAACGTTTAAACTGTACACCTAATTGCATACGTTTACCACGTTATATCTAAATGGGTCCAGGATGATTATGCGAAAAAGAAGGCGATACAGAGTGTCCCAGAAAAGCTTCCTCAGCTGATTTGAACGAACTTTATCCTTTGCAAAAATATCGACGGAAACCGCAGACCAATCACAGCGCGGTTACAGCGGACAGACTCCGGCTCGACCAATGACAACACTCCACGCTCAGCGGGACTCATAGCCGCGCTCTGATTGTTCCACATTTTTCGTCAACAGCTCTTCAACAAAGCCACGGAAAACAGTTTCACGAAGGAAAAAGTTGCTTCGTACAACCTCAGGAGTCATCTCTTTCAAGTACAACATTCTTGGGACACCTTGTATAGCTGGAAAATGATTTCGTTCAAAGACTACCTTCTTGTGCGGAACCAGCGAAGTTCCATAGAGAACAGAATTTCGCGTTTCCGAAGTTGCGCCGGTAGTTAGGCGAGTTCGAGCGGTATCGAGAAACCGTCCTTGAGATTTTTCAAAATTAAGGCAATGGCGGAAGGGGGGAGGGTTTGTCGACGCGCGGAGAGGCCGACGACAATTTTCAATGGGCTCTTAATTAAAGATAAACCCATTAACATGCTGGCGATCGCGTGCGCGCCGCGTTACGTAATTTTATCGGAGGATAAGCCTTTATCTCTGGCCACGGTATCGAACAGGAATATTGTTCCTGTCGGCGTACGGATAATAAGAGCGCAGCCAGACACTATGCTGGCTGGCACGTGACGAAAGGCTCGTTAGCGAGCGCGCGGGAGCAAGATTCCTCGGTCTTCGAATTATGTGGGCGTTGAATGGGCAACCGCGAGATTCTGCTTAATCTACGTGCTCCCATTCTTCCGGGGTATTTTATACACATTACCGGTGCCGTAGAACTTCGTGCCCGAGTCTTGTACAATGCGCATAATTCAGCTCGGCTCCCCTACTGAAACGTTACGCCCCTTTATAGTCTTGTTTTCTCAAAAGAGGCTCCGGCCGCTCTATGACGACCGCAGTATCAGTGACGCGTTACCCTATGGGCTACTTGGGCAAATGCCTGGGGCCCCGAACACAAACCAAGATCCAAATTCTACGTTTTCTCATAAAGTTATTTCGTTGGGGTTAGGGGCCCCGAAATTCTACTTTGCCCAAGGCCCCAACTAGTTATAACGCGCCACTGCGCATTATCCATCCTCACGCTTTGTTCGCCATTCGTTCAGTCTTTGCTCGACTCTCCTTCATTATATTTACAACAAATCTTCAGCTCGAAACAACCTCCCACAATCGATCTTAGTCATGTCATATTTCTGCTTCCTAAAGACAAACACCGTTTCCATCTCGGACAAAGATAAATCGAGCGCGTACTGCACCGCTGTGCAATCTGGAACACTACCGAGAACTTTCTTCTATTTATTCTGTGCAGGGTGTACGCACCTTCGTTTGGATGGAAATTCATGTAAGAAAGCTGCCGCGAAATTAACTTTCACCTTGAATCTCAAGGACGAGAGGTCAACAAGTCGTTCTATTCGTCGCGAGGATAAAAAGGAACTCCATCGGTCGAAACTCTATCGTTCTTTCAACAAATTATGCTGAAGTTTTTTCATCATTAGACTGCGGATGTTTATGTGGTATAGCCAATAAAATTCCATTTTCATTGGCAATGGCGTTTGTATATTCATTACGACCAAGGGACAAAGTATAATTTCTAACTCTGTGAATCGTGTGCCATTTCAGGTGGCAGCCATGGGACCTCTTGCTGCTGTGGGACCGATCGTCATCGAACGGTGGTGCCACGTGGAGGAGAAGAAAGAAATCGGCCCCGGCACGTCGACGGCATTTAAATAATTAAAGAACGCACGCGGATGCGAGAGCGAATTAGACGGTAGAGAAGTTTAAAAGGGCCAATGTACAGGGCCCGGGGGTTTCCTTCCCAGGAATTATGGTCCCTGGCCGCGTGGGCTGACCCCTCCGGTGTTCACGTCGTCTCGCGGAAGTGCGTCATTAAAACAGCTGGATCGAGCCAGATCTCGCGAGACGAATCTAGCCTCTTCACTGTCACGGGTCTGACCTCGGATCTCGGGTATCCTCGATACGGGTCATCCCTGGTATCCTTGGGAGACCCCGTTGGGGATTCTACGTCCAATAAAACCAGTTACGTTTCCTGCAGGACGTGTTTACATCGGCGGATCCTGTCTGACGTACACATGTAGCCTGTCCCAGATATGCATTGCCAATTGAGAAAGACTACATTTCTCGCAGTCTTCTGAACAAGAGGTATCGAGCATCATTATTTATTAAAAAACAGTTTAACGTCTCCTATCCGAATGTTGTCCGATCATTCTTTACAGCTGGAAGAGTTCATCGGCCGTCCACGGTGCTTACAAACGAGATAGGAAAGCCGATGGTGCTCTTTTTCAAACTTGATCGTCTTCGGTAGCGTAGAATTTGGATCTTGAATCTTGGTTTCTGTTCGGGGTTCCCTTTTGCTTGGGGCCCAAGTTGCCCATAGGGTAACGCGCCACTGATCACCTTTCAAGATGTTGTCGGATGATGTCTTCGGATGAAGAACAACTAGATGGTAACAATCAGCACTTGTGCTGCCTTGTTTACAAAAAATATTTTGTTTTCACGTTTTTCAATGTTTTCGCCAGTAAATTAGTTATGGAATGTCAGCAGAAACATTCCCATAAGGTATTTGTTCTAATAAGCTCTTGTAATGATTTATGAGTTTTGAAGCAAATGAAGCAAAGGCAATAATACCGCAGTCGATCGTTGAAGATTGTATCCGATAAAATGATTGACGTGTTTTAATAAAGGTTCCATCTCGTTCGAACCATGTGAAATCATTCGACCAAATAAACAGATTCTCCTTTGATCTTGATCCGGCGCATCGGACCTCAATTTCCCGGAAAACTGGATTGTTCGTGCAGAGCCGCGTTTCATTATAAATGAAAGAAAATTGAACTTAAATCGGGCAGAAAGCACCATCGAGATGCGACACTGGGTCGCCGGAAACCGCCACGCTAGCCGACTCCATCGCGGTAGCAAACGCGCTGGAAAATCACGTGCACCTGCTGTACGTGGAAAATTTATATTTTATCTGGCCGATGCAATTTCCACCGGTGTCTGAACCGGGCATCGTGATCGATCCGTCTTTCTATAATACTTCTCGGGGTGTCATAAGACGGAAATAGTGTTTTACGATGGCACTCGAATCCGAAAAGAAGCATGCTCAAAACAGATACCATGTGCCGCTAGTAAAATCAGAACCGATCAAATAAAATGCGAGAGGCTAATGCATTTTAGACAAGAGCGACGATAAAAACAAAGTGAAAATAACTGTTCGACGAAATGGTACAACTGTATTTCTAGTAAACCCAATTAGATATCATATTTTTATCGTTCGTGTTATAAAATTCAAAATTAACACCTTGCACTTATTTTGTGATTAAAATCTGATAGAAATTCTTCAGGATATCCTTGAAAAAAAAGAAAGTGACGACTGTTCGACGAAATGGTACAACTGTATTTTTAATAATTATTGTTAGATGTCATATTTTTATAGTTTCATTCACAAAATCCAGAATTAACACCTTCCACTTAATTTGTGATTAAAGTCGAACAGAAATTCTTCAGGATTTCCTTGAAAAAAGGAGAAAGTTTCACGACAGTTCGATGAAATGTTACAACTATACAATTTTTAATAAATATTGTTAGATGTCATATTTTTATCGTTTGGTTTACAAAATCCCCAATTAACACCTTGAACTTATTTTGTGATTATATTTGAATAGAAGTTTTTCTGCATTTCTTTATGCATTTATGACAAAAATGGGTAGATGTAATTTAAAAGTAGTAAAAACAGTAAGACAATTTATTACCATCTATGTGTTACTTTCAATTTATTAAAATTGCTGGAGTTAAAAAGATATTGTTATAGCGTTTCTGTTGCTTGTAATTGAAGAACAAAATTTTGTATTTTGCATAAAGATCCGCAATCTTGTTATTACAGATCAGGTTGGCACCGTTAGTATTTGTTGATTCGGAGATGAATTTTGTCCAGCTAATTGCGACGATCCGGCGACCAGGTTGTTGCCGAATCGAGTTGAAGAGAAATTGGACGAGGAAATACAGTGGAACAGAGTGGAAGAAGCGTGTGCACGGCCCCCTGACACACATCGACTCGTTAAAATAACGACATAATGGCTAATTTAGCGATAATAAGCACGAACGGTATCGTTCAAATTAGCGTCGAAGGTGAGACGAGATTGACAAAGAGGGCTGCCCGAGGAGCGAGGAAAAAGAGAAAAGAGAGAATCGTGTCGGGCCGGCGCACGCCGCGGCGTGTTGGTTATTCAAACGCCGCGTCGCGTTCCTGCGGTCCAACGTCTGCCATCTTGCGGTCGCCTTTTGAAACGAATCTTCCGACGAGCAATGTGGCAACTCCCACATGTAGTAGGAAATGTGGTCAACCTGTTTCCTCCAAAAAATAATCAACGTTCGCACGCGTCGACGCAGTGTCGTTGAGGCTTTAGACCCTCACAATACGAATTACTCACAAAATATTTTGTTCCTAGACTGAAAGTGACAGTATCGAATCTTGCCATATCATTTTCTTGACAGTTACAGTGATTAAAACGTCTTTATCCCTAAAAATGTCGTAGAAGACATTTGAATGCTTAAATACATATTGATTACAAACGCATCAAATTATATTTCATCCAAAAAGAAAGGCGTAACATACAGATTTGTTAGACTTTGTTTAAAATCTTCATCACGAGTGCGACTCGTTAAAACACGGCAAGGGGTTAATCAGTAGCGCGTTATAACTAGTTGGGGCCTTGGGCAAAGTAGAATTTTGTAGCTCGTAGAAAAACATAGAATTTGGATCTTGGATCGTGGTTTGTGTTCGGGCCCCCTTTTGCTTGGGGCCCCGGGCATTTGCCCAAGTTGGTCATAGGATAATGCGCCACTGGGGTTAATTAATTACTGAGGCATTCATCCTAACTGGCCCGCGAACGTTCCCGTCAAGCCGTATTGTTACACTAATTTAAATACGCATAATTTCCAACGAAAATTTATCGCGCCACCGTGAATTCCATGAAAATGAAAACGGTACAGCCGTGAACAATTTCATGGGAGAGAGATTGCATGCAATCTGTCTTCATTTTTACCGAGTGTTTAGCGGGAAGCACCGAACTTTCCATCGTCGGTAATATTGCCGAACGGTATTAGCGAAATCTACATTCTATCGCGAGTGAATCATTGTTCAACTCTTTCTTTCGTGTATATCAAGAATTATGGCCTGTAAAAGTAAACCAGTAACGAGAGAGCAATAAACTTTTCGTTTATCTTGCTCGCAGACGCAAGGAATAAATCATTCTTAGCGTTGTTTAAAGGAGAGGAGTTTGCTCGACGTTTAATTGTGATTTACAGCGATTTATTTGCCTAAGAACAAAGCCGAAGTTGATCTGGTACCAGTGCCTCGATCGATGCTTCCAGATAACGGCTACGTTGGAGACGACGAATATGCGCCGCGAGCATCGAAAAAGCAACACAACTGCGGCACGCTATTCGGGGCAACGGTATAAAACGATCATTATCGGTCGAGGTCGACGACCTTCGTCAAAACAGTCCCGATTGACAAGCAAGTAATCGCGTATACAATATTATCAACGAGCGTGCGACACGATTCTAACGGCTCGCGCTTGAACGGGACCGATTTTTCGCAGAGTCCCGAGACAAAAGCGACTCGTGCAACTAATCGGAATTGTCGTTTCTGCAGGGCTACCGATTTTCTCTATTATACAATATATCGTGGACCTCCACGAAATTTAGGTCGTGCCTCGTGATACATAAAAATAAGGCAGCGGTTTCCCTGCTCGACGAATGGCGCCCTGCCAACACTCAACCGAATTCGGTGAAATCTATCTATTCACAGGACACCAGAATGCGCCCTACACGGATCCGTTGTTAATTTGTAACAACAGCAACCTCTCTTCCTGCAGAAGCTGTTCAACAACAACGGCCCATGAACAGAATCTTCCGATTTCAATCTCAGTCAAAAATTATTTCGTGTCGATTAGAAAATATTAGTCGATTAGAGGTGGCCGGGTACACGAAAGTTTATCAGCATTTCGAAAATCTATGACATTTGGGTCTCCGAACAATAAATTAAAAATTTCTGGGTACCCGTCCACCCCCAAAAAATATACAGCATAATTTCCGAGGTCATTTCAAGCAACTTTTTCCTTTACGAGAATGTTCTCCGCGGCTTCGTTAACGAGTTATTAACGAAAAACACGCGCTGAGCCAGGCGTTGCTATTGGCCGAGCCGGGAGCTGTCTGCTGCCGCCGCGCTCGGATTGGTCCATGTTTTTCGTTAATAATTCCTTAACGGAGCGCGGAGAACATTTCCGCAAAGGAAAAAGTTACACTTTAGGAATCACCCTTTTCAAAGAAGTAGAACATTTTTGGTAATATAAGAAATTAAATGATATTAAGAAATACAGCAGGTCTTAACGTTCAAACATATTCGTGGCATTTTTCGAATGCAAAATGATACCAAACACGATATAATTTCGACTATATGTAGTGGTTTAATTGACGATGCAAGTTTCGGGCGGAAGGAAGGACAAGCGTATGGGAAAGAAAGAGACGCAGAGAGTCGCAGCGCGCCGGCACAGTTCAAATAACTTTCCATACGCTGGTCCTAGCGTTCGAAACTTCCATCGTCCATTACACAAGTAAATTTCATCAGAATTATGTCATATTTGGTATCATATTGCATGAGAAAAATGCCACGAATATGTTGGTCAAAATTCCATAAAAAAATAATGAAAAATGAATGTTCTGTAGATATAGCATTTAACCCTTTGCACTCGGAGCTATTTTAACTCGACAATTAAACATTTCTTCCGACCTAGAATATTTACATTCCCTATGATTTTTCAAATTTTATGGTTACGACATACAATACCTAAATGTTGGTATTTATGTTGTATTTAATTATTTATATAATTAAATTAAATATATATATAATTAAATATATGTATATACTAGTCGAGCCTTGTTATGAAGTTATAACAAAAGTACGGAATTTTTAGTCCGAGATATTACAGCAATGTTTCATGTTTCGGAAAATTTTCATACGAAATATATTTGTCCCTCAATTAGTTCCGCTGACATTGTCGAGAGCAACAAACTGATTTAAGTATTGTATGACCATTGGCCATGAACTTTTGGTTGAAAGGTAAATAATGGGGTTTCTAAAATTTTCTAGGGGATTTTCCCGTCTGTCGCTTCTGCTTTTCCCGTGGGATGGCTATCATTACCTCTGACTAGACCTTGACACATATATGTATACGTAATCACTGATTACTAATCATACTTCTCGTGTTATCTCAACGCCCTTATCGTGGAATGTTCTATTTTAATCCCTTTCCGCTTTTTCTAAGACACATATCACACGACTTTCACAAAAAGCTTTATCGCAAAAAATTTCCGAATATTTTGGGTTATCAATATACGAATTTTGGCTAACTGGTTATGACATTTCTCCGATGACAAATGCTAGGTGTAGAGGTCATGCTTAAAGAGACACGCAATCAGAGCTCAAGCTAAAGAAAAAGACTTACTGATCACATTAATACTACTATGTAATGTCTATCTATCTCACTAATTTATTAGTCAATCCTTTACTATGAAATAGCGGATTTTATCATTTAAAGTCGATGAAGATAAACAACAATAATAAATTTCATTCATCATACAAGATGTAAATAAAATTGACTTTCAAGCAACTCGTGTAAAAATGCAGTCATTATTGTTACACACATTTCCGACCGAAACTAACTGTCAATGTAATAAAAATAAATGGTAAAAGTCGACGGAAATAGGGCCACCCTAACCACAGGGCTAAATGGATTATAGTCCCGGGCAGCAGCCTCTTCGGGAGATAATTTTGTATTTTTATTTATTTATTGGAAATAGATTGACTTCTCGCTCCACCTCCCGAGTGTTTTCTTACGAAGAGGGGCGCCGAATATCTTGGAACGGCCCTGAACAAATCGTAATCTCACTGTGTGAACAAGTATCGCCGCAAATAGTTTTGCAACTGGCACGATAATCGAAACTGGCGAACGAGAAAATAAATATCTTATTTTGTATACAAGAATCGTCCACAGTGGACGTGTTTAATACTCGTCGACTAGATTCTTCGCGCGTAAACAAACGCGGATAGCATACGCGAGACAAGATGCGAATGATGTTTCCAAATAGACAATTTCTAGAACATTTGATTTCCTGGTTAGGTAATGCTCCACGTTCCGCGAACAAGGAATCATTCATGAAAAATGTAATCGTGCGACTGACACATCCTTCATGACGCATTCGTTAGTTCTAACCTAATTTGCTTGATCTAAGGCTCATTAACCCGTTCCATTCGATGGTGCTTTCGTAAACAAATGCGATTACAGAAATTATAACAAGCCGATTTCGTCAGAGGATTAACTGACACTGACACAGTTTCGAAAGAAACGAAACATTCTTCCTAGAGCCTAAACCGTTAAGCCCGTACTAACATTGTTTGGGAACCGGAATGCAACGGAACAGGTTTTCTATCTGGGGTATCGCGTTTACGAATATTTACTCAGTTTCTTAGCTTCGACATGATACAGTGTTCACTTCCGAAATGTGGTAGGGATCTCTGTCACGACAGTTAAAATTCATCTTCATCGAGCCAGCGACCTGAAGTTAGGAAATCGAGTACCTGCTGTAAACATAAACTCAGTTCCACATTTTTTCAGTGCTGTCCTTCTGGACGTTCGAGACAGTGCAGTGGATGCGGCACCTCTTCTGTAAATGTAACTCTGCAGACCCGAAATGTTCACATTTATGGAGAGAACACTGTAACTGTAAAGCTAAGGTCACAGTTTGGCTAACGTCCGATGCATCCGTCCCTTTTTTCTGGCGTGCGAAAAAGAGACGAGACGATCGTGCAGACGTCGGCTGAACCGTTCGCCACTGTGACCACAGCCGAAGTAAGCAGCTAGCTAATCAGAGATGGGTAAAATAGTATTTGAAAATATTTGATTTGATATAATAAAAGTTTTTAAAATAGTATTTCAAAATAGTATTTAATTTTAAGTACCTTAAAAATATTTGGATTCCTTCTCGAAATATTTCATTATTTCATTGTAAATATTTAGTAGAAAATAATGGGTCATGTTAAATGAAAATATCGTATTTCATAATTTATATATTATTTATTTTGTGATTTAGATTGTCAAAATAAAAATACTTTCACTTTTTCACAAGTCTACAATATTAAATACTACTCGAAATATTTATTTCGTCAAATATTGCCCACCTCGGTAACTAATTAATGGATACAGTGCGGTATGTCTCACAATATTATGAGCCGAGATGTTTGGAAGGAGGGGTGAGCACCCCGTACGTGAAAAAAATTTCAATGGCGGGTCATTAATAGTTCCTTGAAATATTCATGAAAAACTGTCTGTACGAAGCATTCCATTCAGCCTACACAGGTGTCAAACTGTCAGAGTTAATTACAATAACGTTCACATGTAGAACTTCCATCTAACGAGTGAATTTATTTGTGCAAGTATGTCAACTACTCAGGCAAAGTTTCAAAACTACAAATAATATATTGTCTTACATAAAATGTTCCTAATATAATTGAATAATATAGCAATCAATAACACAACTCTAAAGTCATTTATTCCAATCGTTTCCAAATAACAAATAATATTTAGGTGACTAGGTGGTGAATCTGTTACTGATACTGTAAATAGTAACATAACCGGTCCTCGAAAATAAGTAAATTCCGCATCGCAAACAGTGTGGTTAACGAAAAGCCAACGAAGGGCGTGGTTTACCGGACAATATGACGTTCCTGTGTGAACGCTGCGCATGGGTCTCGCGTTGGACGAAGCGTGCGACACGATCGCCGATTGCCGAATCGATCGACAGGATCGATGGCGTGAGAGGATCGCGCGGGATGCCTGATTCGGGCGTGTCTCGGCGGTTAATCTGACGCGCGTCGCCGGAGCCACATCGAACAAGTTCAACAATAAAAGAAAGTAAATGAGTAATGTTACTGACCTCGGTTGCTAGCTTCCCTTTCGACGCCATCTTGACAACAATAATGGCGGTCGGTCGACGTGCCGACTATCTTCCGCACGCGTCGCACTCGACGATCACCAACAACCTTCCGAAATATACGCTAAACACTGGCCTCACCGTTTACGGACACACGCTTACAATTGGAACACGATCACACCCGTAACCGCAGAACAAACTCTGTCACGATCGACGAGTCGTGCTCGAGTATCGAAACACGTGCTGACGTCACGGCACGAAGCGTCTTTTCGTACTACCGTATAGTGTACTACGAGGAGCATGAGTTTACAAGCGACACGAAGGCACCCGGCTCGTCACAATCCTGCCCCACCACTTTGTTCACCGACCGATACAAGTTCCTTTCACTCGCTCGCTCTTAACAATTATAATAAAGCTATCCGATCCCCTCCCACTTCTCATTCCATTCAGCTAACCTCTCTTTTGCTCTCTCTCCCGGTTGAATCCCGCCCTTTTCTTTTTACCTTCCTGATAACACAACTGACATTCAAGCAGAGGCGAGACATGGGCCTCGGAGATCTTCTGTACACGCAAGTTTCGACAACATTAACGACTATCTCTTGCCAAAACGTTTAGACTACTACATATTTCTATTAGGTTGGAGAGAAAGTTATGTCCTATTTGAAATAAGCAGTTTTGCTTGTGAATGAAAAACATGTTGCTAGTGAGTGATTGAGAAGTAGGAATTGACAGGTTATCTGAGAGAGGGCAACAAGTTGATACAAATAATGAAAATTACAAATTGATTCTAATGTTTTCTTTCAAATACGATGGAACTTTCCCTGTAACCTAATAAATTGACTCGGAGAAGAAATTTAATTTACATCGTACACCGCAATATCAGCCACTGTGAACTTACATTTACAATTAGATGCATAAAGCGCGCTGGACAACTACCGTGACATTTGAGATAAAAAGAATTTCCCAGCCTTCTAACTAACTAATTTTAACTAATTTTAACTAACTTCTAACTAATTATTCTAAACTTGCTTCATCGTATTCGAGATATATTAATTGTTGACACTCTTCGAGGTATGTACCAGTGTGTTTCCGGAGTCCAAATAATCTCATACATCTTGCCAGACAGATCGTAAACGAGTTTACGAGATTGAGGTTAGGTGTCACCCGGAGAAGATCATCGCCGTTCGTTTCTCTTTCTTTCTCTCGATCGGTAAGACAGCCGTAGCAAGGGGAGATTCGCTTTAATTCAGAGTGTGTTAACCTTGCCGCACGCTTCTGCCCTCGTTGATCGCGGTTGATTAAGCCCGGTCAACCGGAGCGCACTTTTTTTTCCACGAATTTCGAGTGCACCGGGAACGTTCGAAACATCGGCGGAATTGCGCGGCTTCGACTGCGCGTCGAACGTTCGATTAATTTTGAAAATCGATGTCGCCCGTCAACGAATGGCGCGCCAATTTGAATTTCGAACGGTTTCGGAGAAATTCAGCATCGCTCAAGGAATTCTTTGCATGTCAGTATATTGTATTAAAGCTATAAGTATGTATACGTATTATATGTGTGCGTCTATATTGAAATAAATAAATAAATAACAGAAATTAATAAAAATTATTTACATAATAAATGTTCTCCCTTACATCCTCTAATTTCATCATAATCGTCAGAAGTAGATCGTAAGAGTTAATGCATTTAATTAACAGATTTTAGTTATGAGCAGACAGCGGATCTTTATGCAACATAAAAATGTTGTACCTGAATTGCAACAAACTGGAGTGAAGTGGAAGTTTATTTTCTTTCTTAACCCTTTACAGCTGTTCTAACTCAAAAATTAAACATTTCTGCTTACCTAGAATAATTCCATTCGATATCATTTTTTTCATTTTATGGATATAAAATTGATAATTGTATTTTTAATTGTATTGATAAAGTAATTGATTAGATACAAACATATTTAATAATCTAAATAATATTTTGAATAATGGTACAGCAATTTTTAGTGGAGCCTCGGAGTCACCATTCGAGTGTTAAGGGCTAATTTAAAGGGCTGCATACACAATCGTGCAAAATTACTAGTTAAATAAAAAGTATTTTCTTCAGTAATTATTACTGTTCAATCGAATGGAAATATCTTTTATTCGAATTGCTTTCGTATTCTTTGTTACACAATATTGCCTATCATCGTGTTCGGTGACAAAATGGAAGTTCTCAAAATTTCATTGAAATTGGTTAATTGCTTTACTTACTTGGTTTAATTGGTTAAAAATCGCAGTTATAGGCCGAAAATCGTGAAAAATTGCAATTTTTACCACTTTTGGTAAATTAATTATCCAATTTCAATGAAATGTTCGGAACGTGTTGAATAATGGTATAGCAATTTTTAGAGGCGAGTCTCAGAGTCGAGTATTTCTAATTACTAAAAAGAATGAATCTTGAAAATTCTTATTTAAATTCGTTATTAAAAATTGAATGAACCTGGAAACAGTTTTCGAAGTTGTTAGAACGGTCTAGTTAATAAATTTCGATCTTCGATATCTGAAAATCTCATGAGCAACTCGACTTAAAGATTTTTGTAAAATTTCTCGTTTCCTCGTATCCTCGAAGCTCGAGGACCATCAATCGCCAAACAAGGGGTGCAATGTGTGTCATAAAACAAGTCTAAAGAGATTCCGTGCAGAGGGGAGAGACAATGTGTAGGCCGTTGGTCAATTTAATTAAATTAATTGGTTGATGGTTAGGACGGTACACAGCTCGGAAGTCACGCGCGTCCTTCTGTAGAGGGTGTGCACCTTGCGTCAATCGTTTACAAATTTGTCGGTCCACCCGATTGGCCGACACTTGTCCTTGACATTATTCCGGCTGAGTGACGTCCGCTTGCACGTAAGATAAAATAGAAACGACGACACGTGCACCTGATCGTCACCGTCATTAAGTGGTTTGTGTGTAGCCTACAGTCGAGCAACTGAAAGAATAAGCTCGGCTAGTGGGGCTGGTTTCATGGACTCATGCTCAGAAGTTACAATAGCATGATCGCAGTACCGTATTCAACGTATACAATATACATTTGTCAGATAGTTCACAGGCGAGGTTCAACTATGTATTAATTTTCATTTTTTTTTATTACGCATTGTAAGTACAATACAATACATATACAGGGTGTAGCGTTTATCTGATAATGGAAATACCTTGTGACGCACTGAAGTTACGAAAAAATTTGTTTACAAAAATTGTTCGGTATGAATGAAAATCATTTTCAACAATATCGTAAAAATTACATTGAATTAATTTAGTTTAAAATAACGTCATGTGAAATTTTAAAATAATATAATGTGAATATAACTATACTCATTTTTCTAAATTTTGACTTGGACCACTTTTATTATAATTATGGGCACATATACAGGGTGTTTCGTTTATCTGATAACGGAAAAATCTTGTGACGCACTGAAGTTACGAAAAAAATTTGTTTACGAAAATTGTTCGGTATGAAGGGTATAATCATATAGTCTAATTTTTTTGAGGACTAGAATGATGGGAGGGGGAGATTCAATGTCAAGTAAGTTTTTTAAATGGAATGTCTTATTTTTTATACCATAGATCGATAGAGTATAAAATTCTGAGTATAATAGTGTTGAGCTTTATATGTCCTAAACCTAATAGTTAACGAGATATTATCGAAACAATTTTCTTTCTCCTTTGGATAATATCTCGTTAACTATTAGGTTTAGGACATATGAAGGTCAACACTTTAATACTCAGAATTTGATAGTCCATCGATCTATGGTATAAAAATGAGGACATTCTATTTAAAAAAACTTAATTTAACTTTGAAATCCCCCTCCCCACCATTCTACTCCTCAAAAAATTTTGACTATATGATTGTACCCTTCATACCGAACAATTTTTGTAAACAAATTTTTTTCGTAATTTCAGTGCGTCACAAGATATTTCCGTTATCAGATAAACGAAACACCCAGTATATGTGCCCATAATTATAAAAGTGGTCCAAGTCAAAATTAAAAAAAATGAGTTTATAGTTATATGTATCACATTATATTATTTTAAAATTTCACATGACATTATTTTAAACTAAATTAATTCAATGTAATTTTTACGAGATATTGTTGAAAATGATTTTCATCATCAGAAATGTTAGATAGTCCTTGTTATTTCTCAATATTATACGGAATTCATTTAGTGTTAATAACCTTTTCACCTCTAATCCTCTAGGATTAATAGTTAAGAAGTTATGATCGCTTAAAGTTGAGCATATTTCCAATTTCTTGACAGGTAAGGGCGCCGCCATATTGGTTTGTAGTGAAGACCGCGAGTCGCTTACCTTGCTGCCCCCTTCGACCTAATCCTACCAACTCAGTAAGCGGCGTGTGACCGTCACTACAAACAAATATGGCGGCGCTCTTACCTGCCCAGAAACTGGAAATATGCTCAACTTTAAGCGACCATAACTCCTCAACTATTGATCCTAGAGGTTCGAAACTTCGATCTGCATTCGTGCCGGGTACAAATCTACTGGATTGCATACCAAATACACCATAGTTCGTAGGAGAAAGGCCGAATCATGCGATGTGACACTGAGCGCGGGGACAATAGAAATGTCAATGCGCTCTGGAATTATAATGTAATCTTGAACAGCAATTTGATAGATTAGATAAATTGTCGGGACGAGTTATGGTTCAGTGTTGCGTGTAGGTTCGAAGACGTCGCTAGATATCTTTCACAGCCATGCGACCGGGTCGATCGTTGTGCAGAGATGTGGGTCAGGCACACGCCCGAACCCCCTGGATTTTCATCTCGCCTATACTTTCAACGCCGGACACGCGTGTGTAACCCGTAACATTCATGGATGATCGTCTGTTCACTATTTATGAAAACTCATCGATTACACGTCGAAAAACGGACACAGAAGAACGCTCTAGTGCTCCGAGTCTTCACCGATACGGAATGTCCATCGTATTGATTACGGTGGCTCATCGATTATCGGAGTGGTGTAGTTCATTCGGATAATCTTCGTCCGAAATCGTATTCGAAAATCGGAATGTATTTGGTCGGCACCGGCCAGACAAATATTCTTTCACTAACATAATTCCCGTTGGAAAATCAACGGCTGGCTTATTTCTGGAGGCATGCTGCTAATTTTATTTTAGCACTTGATCCTGAAGGATTTCCGGGCTAAAAACATACGCGTGACACCTTTGGGCTAACGGCTACCTGTGTACTAACCTAACCTTTTTTTTTTGTTAAGGGGGAGGCTAAAACCGAGGGCGAACCCCCATAAATACCCACCCCGGGACGTTCAAAGGACCGTCCAAGGTCCTCCATTTTTCGCATTGCTCCTTAGTTCCTCGTTCATATGCAACAACCTAATAGTTGCTAAACGGCTAATGTTCAGCGGAAATGATAATCGCTCATGAAAGTTCGTGTCGAGGGTGGAAGAACGTACACCTATTAGAGCCTTGATCGCGTGAAAGCTCGATAAGAAGGTACGATTACAGAATTCATTATGGCAGTTAGCGGCTGAAGGATCTATTAAATGAAGGACCTCCGTTAATGAAGTTTGAAATGAATTGTGCTTTAACTGCGTTCAAAATACACCCGGCTTCCGCGGGTAAACTTTGGGAGTAGATAAAAGGTTATGGCGACTCGTTGTTAGATATTCAATTCTGATACGAAAGTTCCGACGTGATCCTTATTATAATGAGCATTCCTTCGTGAGGGAGGCATCAAGTTTTAAAATCTTCTTTCGCCTTTGCTTTAATAGATGATCGACCATTTTATTTTTAGCAGAAACTATAAAACTACAATATAAATGGAAGAATATCCGAGTGATTGATTATAAATTAATACTTTACCTACCGGAAGCCTCAATTGGCTTTTTAATGACTGAACTGTATGTAAAAGTAGCTGAATAATTTTCTCTTAAACAATAGTGTCAGAAGTAGATCTTACATTATCCTGGGATAAACTTTACTTTACCGGACACAAAATTAGTATCTTTCTCCTACGAATTATGATGTGTTTGGTATGCAATCCAGTAAATTTGAAGTTTCGATCCTCTAGGATCAATAGTTGAGGAGATATGGTCGATATGGTATTTAAAAGACATGGAGATATGGTATTTAAAATACTATTTAAAATTTCCTCAATTTTAAATTTATATTAAATTTTCATTAGAAATTTATTATTTTCAATTATAATAAGAATTTATTAATCTATTTTATTTCTATAATAAATTAAACAATTCAATATATTTTTTAAAATCCCTTCAATTTTAAATTTATATTAAATTTTCTTTAAAAATTTATTATTTTCAATTATAATAAGAATTTATTAATCTATTTTAATTTTATAATTAAACAATTAAAAGTACTATTTAAAATTTTCTCAATTTTACATTTATATTAAATTTTCTTTAAAAATTTATCGATGGTATTATAAGACGAAAATGAAGAATAAAAAAATTGCGATTTCGGCCTCGTTATTAACAGTTAAAAATTGATCCAAGAAGCGGCAACTTTTCAACAGCGGTGCACGTTGCGTACGTCATACAGGCGCGCGACAGTCTCGTATCAAGTGACAAACGCATGTATACCTTGGTTCTCATTTGGAGGCCCAGCGAGGTGAAAATGTTTAAAAAATCGTTGGACGACATTGAATCTACCTACTCGTTAAAATCCACAAGTGCATTTCTAATATCCGCCCTATGGAATTATCGAGTAGAAGGGGTCAGTGCCCTTTCACTTTTAAATTCTTCTCACACATATCCACAAATCCTTATCCTGCACTATAATTGTTCATAACTTCGTACTTAATATACTGGAATAAACGCTCTAGCACTATTTACGATATCATACACACGCACTACGAGTTTACAGAAAGTTTACTGAGGGAAATGAGGAGAATGTAAAGAACTGGTAATCCTTTAATGTTTAAACACTGCACATTATGGAACTTGATTTACGTCGCGAGACTCGTTCACAGACGGAACGGACATCTTGAGGTCGTGTGGATTCCTTCTCATTCTGTCTGTGACCGCGAAATATTTCATGTGTGTGCATTGACTACATCAGCTGTCTTGAATCAGTGTGCATACCGATGCTAGCTTGCACAGACGATTCTTCTTGCACGCGTCGAAGATTTCCGTTCGCAGAAACTCGTAGTGCGTGTGTATGATATTGTAAATAGTGATAGAGCGTTTCTTCCAGTATATTAAGTACGGTGTTATGAACAATTATAGTGCAGGATAAGGATTTGTGGATATGTATGAAATGAATGTAAAAGTGAAAGGGCACTGACCCCTTCTACTCGATAAGTCCATAGGGCGGATATTAGAAATGCCCTTGTGGATTTTAACGAGTTGGTCGTATATTATCGTCGAGAACCACCCCTTAAATTTTCTCCCACCTGTAGGTAAACACCCTGTATAATAAGAATTTATTAATCTATTTTAATTTTATAATTAAACAATTTAAAATACTATTTAAAATTTCCTCAATTTTAAATTTATATTAAATTTTCTTTAAAAATGTATTATTTTCAATTATAATAAAAATTTACTAATCTATTTTATTTCTATAATAAATTAAACAATTTAATATACTATTTAAAATCTACTCAATTTTAAATTTATATTAAATTTTCTTTAAAAATTTATTATTTTCAATTATAATAAGAATTTATTAATCTATTTTATTTTTATAATAGATTAAACAATTTGATATACTATTTAAAATCCCCTCAATTTTAAATTTATATTATTCCCGCTGTCGATGGACCAATAGTTGAGGAGTTATGGTCGCTTAAAGTTGAGCATATTTCCAGTTTCTTACCTGTCAAAAAGTGATTAACTTTAAGCGACCATAACTCCTCAACTATTGGTCCATTGGCAGCGGGAATAAACGCTTAGTGGTACCACCAGTCAGTGTTGTTAGATTGGGCGGGTTGCATGCGCATGCGCGACCTAATGCATGAACGTATGTGCGTCCTACAGTCCTAAGCAACGCAACGGCCGGAATGCTTCAAAACATCGTTAAACCATGCGACACTATGTACCTTGGCCTTCGTGGGTAATACCGAACAATTGTTACTGCTCTTCCCCAAGAACCCTGTGCATCTGGGATCTTTTCATAAAAAAAAAATTTTGTGAAATTATGCGGGATGACCAAGGTACCCCAACTTTGAACTTCACTGATGCTAGAATCGTCGCGCATGCGCGTGCAACCCGCCCAATCTAACAACACTGGGTACCACCAGTTACCGATTCACTAAAGCTCTTCTATTCGGTGGCGCCACCAGTGGCCTAGTCTAATAGCGGCCTAACAGAGCAATGTGAAGATGCTCTGCTAGATGAAAGGTGGGGCACGGATTGAGGGGAGTAATTTACCCTCGCTACCAGTACCAGACCAAACGCATCGCATAACCGGCCCGTGGCGGAAGCGCAAGGAATCGTAGAAGGGAAAGGTAGAGTGGGGACACAAATCTTAATGAAACTTAGGCTACTTCCCTCTATAATTCTTGGAAATGTAGGATAGAAAGTGAAGAATGCAGACAAGTACTTAAATAATGAAATATATTTCGTGTTTAAATATATAATAGGGGATCCAGTTCGTCAATTTATAATAGCTTTGTCCAATTCGTGAATGTCCATTGATCCATTGATCGTCTAATCGACAACCTTGGCGGGGATCTTGATACAAGCCTGGGATTTTCCGTTGCCGTCAACCAGCGACAGCTGGATGGTCAGGGCGATCTTCGGGTAGATCTTCTCGATCGGCATCTGCAGCTTGTAGGTGACATGCTCACCCTTGTCCAGGGGGCATTCTCCGTTGACAAGACTCTTGCAGGCGTTCTGCTGGGGCAGCGGGTACGGGGTGCTAATGCTTCCAATGTGTACCGTAACCTTTGGCGTCAGGGTCTTCGTGCTGTCAACTGTAACAGATTATCTAACTGAGAACGACTATCCTACTCGTCTTCTACAGAGGTAATGACCTTTAATGAATGGTCGACGATTTTATTTCTAGTGCAAGCTATAAAAATATAAATAAAAGAATACTCAAGCTCCGGAACCTTGATTTTACGAAACCTCTACCGGAATATTGAAACGTTAACTGACATCAGAAGTCCCATTCGCGTTAACAAATTCTGCAATTTCATAGATGAAACGGTCTAGACGCTAAATCGCCATTCCCATTTCGAACCGGCTCTGTTTAAAGTTTCAAACACCCATCTCGGAAATATTCTCGTTCCCCATAGTTCCGAAGATAATATTTCTTTAATATTCCCCATCTTCTAAAAGCTACACCGGGACGGAATAATAAAACCGAATTTCCTGAGAATGCGACGGATCTCGGTTTTGTTTCACGACTGTCTCACATGTTATAGAGATTAGAATACTTTATCCCCGGTTGCCTTCCAGATAATCGTTATACAGGCTGTCCCAAAAATGTTGTACTTCGTACTTAGAAGTGAAATATGAGAAACGGGAACAGAAGAAGTATTCAATGATAAAATAATAAAAGAATTATGGTGTATTTGGTATGTTATCCAGTAGATTTGTACCCGGCGCGGATGCAGATCGAAGTTTCGATCTTCTAGGATCAATAGTTGAGGAGTTATGGTCGCTTAAAGTTCAGCATATTTCCAGTTTCTTGACAGGCGAGGGCGCCGCCATATTGTTTTGTAGTGACGGTCGCACGCCGCTTACCGAGTTGGTTAGGATTAGGTTGAGAGGGCGGTGAGGTAAGCGGCTCGCGGTCGTCACTACAAACCAATATGACGGCGCCCTTACCTGTCAAAAACACTGCAGATTGCTCAACTTTAAGCAACCATAACTCCTGAACCATTGATCCTACAGGATCGAAACTTCTAAGGTACTAATTTTGAGTCCGGTAAAGTAAAGCTTACCCTAATAAAAATATATAAGATCAATCTCAGTGAAACTTTTAACCCTACAATTATAATTTCAGTCTTCACTTACGGACGGTGAAGTCGACCTCGGCGTCGGCGGTGGTGCCCCTCTTGAAGTTGCAGGGAAGCTGGCTGCAGCCCTTGATGTTGACATTGTTGGGCGCCGGCAGACCAGCACCGCAGGACTGGTACGGTGACTGCATAGAGTCAGCGATGCACAAAACTGCGACGAGGAGAACTGCAACCGAAAGAGACATTTCGTCATCAGAAAAACCACTGTACACTCCCGTCAAATTTCTTTGTCGGATCTTCGAAGATTGGCAAACCGCAGATTTTACGCGTTTTTATCGGCGCACTCTACTTAATGAGCAAAGTTTCTCGCAGCGGGGTGCATAAAAATTGCATTATCTCATTGCATTATCTAACTGCATTGTCCCCACTATCAAATCGTATAACTCTGTTTATGTCGTTTATAAATTAAAAACAGCAGAATCAATAAACTTTGGACTGGAAAAGAACAATTTCTCATACAAATTCCAATTTATCATTAATTAAATGTTAGTGAATTTTTATTTCATGTAAAAAATCAGTTGCTGTGTACTTTACTACTTTACATTATAAAAAATTCATGTAACTAGTCTATGAATAATAATTCTCGATTTTTTAATCAACGTAGTAAACAATCAAGATTTTTATCGTTAAATTTACTTTGTTTTTACGATGACTCATAAAAGGGATACTGCAAGCTGATTTAATTTATTATAAAATTTCAAATTGATAAAGTTCAAGATATTTCTATTCTTAAATTTCATTCTTAGTTTATTTATTTCTTGATGTTTCATATTGTAAAGACTTGTCGAAACAATACTGCACCCCTAAATGGCTTATAGAAATTTGTAGCTCAACAAAAGACTGGATTTGTATAAACATTTGCAGTCTAGTAAATTGATTAGAGGTTGAATATTATTATTGTAGATCCGGTGGTAATAATGTTCAGTGATGGTTACATACCGTAGGTAATGGATGCCATTTTGGTGGTTGTTGCGACTCGGAGACAACTGATGCCTGCTCCATCCAAAGTATCGGTATTTATTTCTTGCCGCTATCTAATCAATTGGGGAATGGCAGTGGTAATTGTCCGAAGCGATATTCAAAAACACTTGAAATCTGCACACCTGGCATCGACAGACAATGGCCAGCCGTTAGTGTACCGATAAAGATCGGATCGAAAATATCTTTAATGAACACAGAGTAGAGTGTTGGATCAGAAAGACCATAGGTTTTCTTCGATAACCGACAATGTTTCGAGTGCTCTCGAAACGAATCTTACAGTATGTTCTTACGTTATCGGAGATAGTTTGCCCGCAGGTGTTCACTATTTCGTAACATTCAAAAAATATATTTTCTTCGCTGGAAGAATCTTGTAGATCTTTACGATTGCGACATGAAAATATAAATTGAAACTACAAAGGATGTAGTGAAAACATATACTTATTTAGCGCGTTGACTTCTGTGGCCGAAATTATTACAGCGTTATTTCTAGGTCTATTGTTATATTATTATTAGACTGCGGATTTCATGAATTTATAACAAAAACGGGTAGCTGCAATTTAAAACAGTGAAGAGAACATCAATTTATTAATTACAGCTTATGGACGTCATTAAAGAATGAAAGAAATGATTACTTGGCCCTTATTTATTGCAGAGTAGGGCAATAATCAACTAATATTTAAAAATGACTAATAATCTATTTGAATGTTAGTCATGGCGAAATAGTCATTAGTCAAAACTTTTTGATTAGTTAGTGATAACTAATTAATAATATTAATGTACGTTAATCGCACAATAGTGACTGATAACTAAAGATTGATGACTGATCATCAACTACTAATTCACTAATAAGCAATAGCTAACTTACTTACTTATTATACGGATTACTTAGAGCTGTGACTAACTATTTGCCATTTAGTTATCACTAACTAATCAAAAAGTTTTGACTAATGACTATTTTGCTATGACTAACATTCAAAAAGACTATTAGTCATTTTGAAATATTAGTTGATTACTGCCCTACTCTGGTTTATTGTAGTTGATGCAAACGATTTTTATTTTGCATACAGTTCCGCAGTCTCATTAATTATAGATCGTTGAATTCGTCCCGATACCAGATAAAATATAATAAAAATAGCTGTACCATTATTCAAAATATTGTTTAGGTTACACTGTCCAACAGCCAAAAAATATTTCGATTCGCACTATACGATTCTTATAGAGTTTTTCGCACTGATTCCAAATCTGTCCTTAATTTTTCTCCTATACGTACAATATTTGAGAAAATTGAGTTTTAAAAAAAGACATATTTTTCAACTTTGAACAAATATTGTGATGTTATTATAAAAGATATTGAATTGTTCTTTACAGCAAAATATTCTGTAGACTTTTCCGAATACAGTGATATCCAATATTAATACATTATGACGAAGTACACATTATGACTACATATTATGACGAATACATTATGACATCATTAAAGACGAAGAGACACCACATTTGCACCAATTTTTGCGGATATTTTTGAATTTATCTAAAAAAATAAGGGTCTAGCGGAAAATCGAAGTACACCACGCGAAAGAGCAGAGTTTTATCTTGCGAAACCACCCTTTCAAGTTTGCATGGTCGTCGTTTATTCGACCCAGAAAGCAAAATATCTTCGCCCGACATGAGTTGCCGCCAGTGGCGCTCACCACTAGTACGGGCGTTCGCCGCGCCGAATCCCGTGGAACGCCTGTTCTACTGGTGAGCGCCACTGGCGGCAACTCATGTCGGGCGAAGATATTTTGCTTTCTGTCTTTTTTTAAAACTCAATTTTCTCAAAAACTGTACGTCTAGGAGAAAAATTAAGGACAGATTTGGAATCTGCGCGAAAAACTCCATAAGAATCGTATAGTGCGAATCGAAATACAAAAAAAAGTAGAAATATGTTGGACAGTGTTATTAAATAGATTGTATTAAATAGACTGACGTTCATGATATAGGGGTGGGAAGCGGGGTGGCGTAGACATCGACATTAGTTTGGAACAGGATTGAAATCCGAGATACACATGAAAAATAGTGTAGGAATGGTTAAATTCTCAGCTGTTTAAAATTTTAAATTGACCAACGAGACGTAGACTTAAAAGACAATCGTCAGTATCGATACAAATCTGAATAAATGTTTTATGAAAAATTCTTTTGTACAACTATTGTGTGGTTAAACGCGGAACAAATTACAAAAGTGGTGCGCTGATGATACAGGGGTGGTTTAACTCTTTGCACTCGAATTTTGATTCTGAGGCACCACTAAAAATGGCTGTACCATTATTCAAAATATTGTCTAAATGATTAAATACGTCGGTATTCAATCACTTACTAAATTTATTTAGGTAAGGTGGAGTGCGGTAAGTCCGTCTACGGGGCAAGTCCGTTAGTTGGTTATTTTTATTATAATATGAACGAAATTTCTCTAGCTTGTATTTATTAATATAGTATAAGTTAGTATGAACTATTCTACATAGATGTTGCCCAGGAATAAAGGTGTTTTCCTCGCTTAAATCAACCAATGCCAAACAGTCACGTGAGAGGTACACGTTCAACTTTGAGGTTAGCCTGAACGTGCAATAGTCAAGATTTTGAATTTGCTATTATTCCTGGACATCGGAGGGCAGGTCGACCTCGTATTCATTGGAAGAAAGAGGAGCATATAATTGCACTTGCTCGTGCTCATCCTCTTTTGGGTTTACGCGGCTTCACTGTCCTCCATTTGTTTACATCCGTTCTGTTTACAATATAATGGTGGCCAAATCGAAGCCGCTGTTCTAGGACGATTGTTAACATCCATAAACCATGATGGTTCTCAACTCAAGGAACGGAAGACGACGTTAAAACATTTAACATTCCTTTATAAGAGAACGGTTGAGTTGCGACCTATGGTTCCTTTGGCAAGTTTGGTCCCCATGGTGAGTAGAATGCGATACAAGCATAACAAATTTGATCTTGAATTTCAAGGCAATTGCTTTTAACAAATGTCCACCGATCCGAATACAACCATCTGCCAAAACCATGACACCAAATATTGTTACACCCTGTACGTGACACGTGGCGTTCTTCCTGACAACCACAGATATTATTCTCAACCTGCTAAACATAGTTAAAGAAAAAGATCAGTTTCCATTTCAGTGCAGAAAATATTTATTTTACATAAAGATCCGCTGTCTACTGATAACTTTAATAGAACGCGAGAACATCGTTAACTCTGTTGCTCCTCCGAATTCTGGCTCCCTGAAGCGACATTTCCACTTGTCGAAGGACTCTCGGTCTCTGTCGACTTCTCTTCCTTTGCGGAGAGATTCTGCTTCGATTCGGAACCGGAAGTGTTCGCCTTCTTCGTCCACGGAGGTACGTGTACGAACTTCAGAACCAAAAGATCGCGAAGACAGGTCGGCGTTATCCTGAACAGCGCGTGGTACACGCAGTATCGCCATGATTCATGTCTAGATCAATGATTGAACAGCTGCATTACTTGATGGCGATCAATCTTTAATTGCACGAAGTCACTCGAGATATCTGGAACCATTTCGATCGATTCAATTTATCGAAGTGGCCAGGTGTTCCCTTGCAGGTGTCCCGCATCCGAGAGAAAAATGAAATAGTGTGGACAGCAGATACTATATGGAGATAGGCAGCTATCGCTGACCAATGGTTCGAGATACCATGAGCACTGCCAACGAAAGTTTCTCGTCCGCATTCGTGCAGTTCGGTCGTCGTGCTAGAGATCGTTCGAATCGCTCCGCACCAGAGGTGGGCATTGTTTAACGAAACAGATGTTTCAAATACCATTTAATATTTTCGATTTGATTTTGCTTAAAGAAAATAGCATTTTAAATAGGATAAACAATTTTCAAAAAATAAAATATTTCACTTTTTCCGTCCTTATGATACTCTGAGAAACCGCATAAACACACAGTGTATCTTGTTGTTAGGAAACTACTTTATATTGAATAAAATTTCAAATTGAAATTGAAAAATTACTGCGTCAAATAAAATATTCTATTCTCAAAAATTAAGTACTGCGTCAAATCAAATATTTTTTTGGCAAAATAATCTCTACCCGGAGATTCAAATTGCATTAAATAAAAAAAAATCGAATATTTTGTTTTTAAAGTTCTACGCACACTTCCAACTAAATAGGATTACTTACTAGTTACTATTTCGAATGGTATTTTACCCAGCTCTGCTCGGCACCGCTCGAAACAATTCGTACGTTTTTTACAATCGTCCAAAAAAAAAATTATTTGCACATTGGCCAGTAAACTAATCCTTTTAACGTCTCTGAAAAGCTCGTGCTGTCAAGTCCAATTTCGAATAAGACGGAACACCCTGTAATGCATAGTATGTTTAAATCTTTCTAACATTTTTGCTATTTTCATTTACACCTACTCGTTTCTGTAATAAATGCATAAAGTCCGCAGTCTACTTATGACTGGACAAGTAAAAGAGACGACAACACGGATCATGTGTGACGGCCATCAGAGAAGAAAACACGTTAGATGCTTTCCGATTTTTGAAAATGTCGCGAATCTTTGCGACACTGTGATTTTCGAATTGTTTCGAGAAATCCGGCGGTTCTTAGGAGTACAATATCAAAGCTGACGCACTTATAAATCGCTGACGGGTATTTGTCAAGCATAGCGCCTTCAAAGACCTCGTAGATCCTCTGGTCTGGCAGCTTTTCCAGGTTTCCACCCTTCGCCACGGATCCGAAATATTGCGAGTAGCTGGTAAAGTAATCACCGTAGAAGATCCTCGCTTCCTCCGTCATCGACTTCCTCATCGTCTCGAACTGTTCAGCCTGTCTGGCCAATATGTTGCTCTCTCTGAAAAACGACCCTGCGAAAAGGTACAAGACCGAATACTTTACTTTCCGTTCCTTTGACTTCAGCGAACGTACAGGGTGGGTCACTATGCACTACCACTTCGATTTACACGACTAGACCGCGGATCTTTATGGATTTCTCACAAAAACGGGTGTGTGCAATTTCAAAAAGAGTAGAGATTAAAACAGTTTAAGACAATCAACGCGTTCCTTTCAACTTAATGAAACCACTAAAGAAAGAAATTCATTCCTACTTCGTTCTTATATTTTGCAATTCATCCAAACAATTTTTATTCTGCATAAAGATCCGCAGTGTATAGATGACTATTATTATTCACATTCTGACGTTGATAGCTTTTTCTGTAGGTGGACCCAGAGAGGACGTATGAAGGTCATTCATATTTTTTACCACGCTCATATTAGCTTGCCGAGCTGTCGTTGTTGTTGTTGTATGCGTCAAATCTGGTAATCGAATTTTACACCACTTCCCGATGAGCTATGGACTTGAAACATTAAACATAGCTTACGAGGAGACCTCGCGTATCGAGAACGCCGGATCGCAACGAGCTTTTGTGTGGACATAGCTTACGCACGCTCATGAACTATCCAATTGGTTTTAGCCGCCAACGCGAACCCGTTTTCGAGAAAATCGATTTTGAAATGCGACATGTGCGTTATATTCCATGAGTGAAAACCTCTTGTCACAACGGTCGGTGGCCGAGCTCTTCTTCTTTTTCACTTTCTTTTCTATTTTTCTACGTGCTCTTCAATTTCCATTTCAACTCTACGATTTCAACTTCAACTCGACATTTTCAAATTCAATTTTTCAATTTCAAATCATCAGTTTTTCAAATTTCGATTTCAACATCAATTTCAAGTTCAATTTCTACTCTTGTATTTCAACTTCACTCTTCGATCTCAACTTCAAATATTCAAATTTTTCATATTAATTGAAAAGAAAAAGAATTGCCACAAAAAGTGTAATAAAAATAACAATTGCAATTAAATCACTATAAAAATATTAAAAATTACAGAGATGAAATGGAAATTTAATACGAAGTTGAAATTTAAAAAATGAAGTTGAAATGGAAGTTGAAGTTGTGAAAAATTGAAGTTGAAATCGAAGCAGTTGAAATGGAAATTGAAGTTGAAATGGAAGTTGAAATGCAAATTGAAGTTGAAATTTGAAAAATTTAAGAGTTGAAATTGAAGTTGAAATCGAAGAAGTTAAAATGGAAATTGAAATTTGAAAAATTCAAGTTGAAATCGAAGAAGTTGAAATGGAAATTGAAGTTGAAATGCAAATTGAAGTTGAAATTTGAAAAACTCAAGAGTTGAAATTGAAGTTGAAATGGAAATTTGAAGAGTTGAAATGGAAGTTGAAATCGAAGAAGTTGAAATGGAAATTGAAATTTGAAAAATTGATGAGTTCAATTTGAGGTCGAAATTGAATAATTGAAGTTGAAGCAGAAGAGTTGAAATGTGAATTTAATACGAAGTTGAAATTGAAGTTGAAATGGAAATTTGTAGAGTTATAATTGACGTTGAAATAGAAGAAGTTGAAATGGAAACTGAAGTTGAAATGCAAATTGAAGTTGAAATGGAAATTGAAAGAAAAATTGAAGAGTTGAATTTGAGGTCGAAATTGAAAAAACAAAAGAAGTGCCATGAAGAGAAAGAAACGCTCTTTCTATTGCTTTATTGCACAAGATTCCACGATAATTTTTTCGCTTTCTGGAGCCAGTTAAACTTAAAAAGCCAACATTTACTTCAATGTTGAATAACTCGACTAAACAAAGTCGCACAATAATAAACAACCACACATTTTACACAGAAGAGATATCCCTTCCAAATGATATTAACGCAATTTATCAAAAAAAATTTTTTCTCCCCGTGTGATGTTCCAAAGTTGCACAAAATTTTTGTTAACCGTCAATGTTGTCTTCATCTCGCTATAACTTTGTAAAACACCAACATAGCAACAATTTGAAACGGAGTATCTGAAACCAGAGGTTTCAGGCTTTCAAACCATTGTTTAACGATATCGATACAGCAATTTTTGACGGAGTTATGATCACGTAAAGTGGGAGCAATTTTTCGGGTTCGCAGAAGCGATCCCTTAATTCTTTTGAGGAGCGTAGTTTACCGCTCCACGCTTTCATTTATAGTTACTAATGTCTAAAAAAATTGTTTTCTCCGTTTTAGTGCATTTTAATTTAAGCGCGATTTTTAAAAAGTTTTTTAATATATATTTTTTTTTTAATGGAAACATATTTTTATTGCACCACTTGATACATCTTGATTATTTTTAATAATAACAGTCGTGTAAATCGATGAGGTAATGTAATTATTCGTGGCGGTTATTTCTCTCGTATCTCTTAAAAAAAAAAAGATTTTTTACGTAAGTGGGTTAACACTCTCTTGTAAAGAATATAAAGATGCATTCCATGGTGCAATAAGGAATATGTTTCCAATTTAAAAATAGTGAATGATCTTCGTATGTCCTCGACGAACTATTAAAGTTGGAATGTGCCCCTTTTGATACCATTCAACGCTACGCGAACCATTTATCGCGTAGAATAATAATGGTAATGTAAATTAACATGGTAATATGTGGTGACTCACTCTATGTATAATTATAAAATGGTTTATCAGTAGTATATTCCACAAGTATATTGCTCAAAAGTTTAAATGAATCTCGATAACAACACTGTTCAATTGAAAGAAGAAACGTACGCTTTATTTGCATTTCCTATTTCTGCCCGATTAAACGGTGATAACCTTATCGCTAGACTACGGATTTTATGCATTTATGACAAGAATCGGTAAAAAATATTTGCATAAGAGGTCGCAGTCCAGTTATTACTGTTTTCATTCGGGATTATTGCGTTGAGAATATTGCACGTTTCTATTATTCTCTTCCTAACAAACCATTAAGGAGTCGTTTCGTAGAATTTTGATTACAGACCAGGAATAAAGCAAACGACCTTGACGCCGAACTTCCTCAGCTCGAGTCTAAGAGCGGTGGCCCAGGCGGAAATCGCGGCTTTGGTCCCGCTGTAAGCTGCCACCCCGGGGATTGGCTGGATGTTACAGTGACTCGAGACTACAACGATCCGAGTGGAGTGCGATCGGATCATCGGCATCAGTTCCCGAGTGATTCTCATCGTGCCAAGGATATTGACTTCCACTTGACTCTTGATCTGCTCCTCCGTCTGCCATTCGAATTCACCGAAGATCATCACGGCGGCGTTATTGACCAAGCATCGTAGCTCTGTAAATAGATCACTCTAATATTCGCTCGCTCATCATCTATAATTCATAATTAATCGCGTTATCGAACCAGATGAGCTTCAATCACTAGCAAACCGAATTAACCCCTTACCGTAACGTTTTCTTCACGATCACAGTGATTAAAGGTGGTAGTCTCTCTGTTAGGATAGTATTTCGGTAGTCAAACGCGTCAGATAAAAGATCAATCTAGGCCGCAGTTGCCCTCGAAAATCCTACTTTTACGTTCACGCTTCCGAATAATGCAAATTACGTAAAAATAGGAGTTTTGACGGCGACTGCAGCAGAGGAGGCGACTGCAGCTTACGCACCCTCATGAACTATCCAATTGGTTTTAGCCGCCAACGTGAACCCGTTTTCAAGAAAATCGATTTTGAAATGCCACATGTGCGTTATATTTTTATAAGTATTTTTTTTCACTTTCTTTTTTATTTTTCGACGTGCTCTTCAATTTTTAAAATTTCAATTTCCACATCAATCTCAACTCTTCGATTTCAACTTCAATTTTTCAATTTCAACTTCCTATTAAATTTCCATTTTAACTCTTCTGTTTCAACTTCAATTGTTCAATTTCAACCTCAAATTCAACTCTTCAATTTTTCACATTTCAATTTCTATTTCAACTTCAATTTCAACTACAATTTTTATAATTTTCATAGTGATGTTACGAGCCGAGGGCTGGCGGATAGACGCGGCCGAGGTTTGTTCTTATGAACAGGATGGTCGTGAACTAGCCGGTGCCTGTTTCATCACCGGGTGTCACAGGATAGGTTTCGTGGACTAGCCGATGCCTGTTTCATCACCGGGTCGCCACTAGGTTAGGAAAGACAGAGGGTGTCGTGGACTAGCCGATGTCTGTTTCACCACCGGGTCGCCACTAGGTTAGGAAAGACAGAGGGTGTCGTGGACTAGCCGATGTCTGTTTCACCACCGGGTCGCCACTAGATGGAAGGTTGTGAACTAGCCGATGCCTGTTTCATCACCGGGTGCCACAGGATGGGTTTTCGTGGACTAGCCGATGCCTGTTTCATCACCGGGTCGCCACTAGGTTAGGAAAGACAGAGAGTGTCGTGGACTAGCCGATGTCTGTTTCACCACCGGGTCGCCACTAGATGGAAGGTTGTGAACTAGCCGATGCCTGTTTCATCACCGGGTGCCACAGGATGGGTTTTCGTGGACTAGCCGATGCCTGTTTCATCACCGGGTCGCCACTAGGTTAGGAGAAAGGGGTAGTCGTGGACTAGCCGATGTCTGTTTCACCACCGGGTCGCCACTAGATAGGAAATGGGTTTTCGTGGACTAGCCTATGTCTGTTTCACCACAGGGTCGCCACTAGATAGGAATTTGTGAACTAGCCGATGGCTGTTTCATCACCGGGTGTCACAGGATTTCGGTAAGAGGTAAGGTATTGGGAAGTTCAGCTCTCGTAACTCTATATAGAATAGTTGATAAACCTCCAGCGGTAAAGGTTTATCGATATGGGTGCAATGCTAGTTACTGGAGTTTAAAGGATGTATTAAAGATATTGGAAACTCTCAATTATCTAAATGTGAAGAGTACAATATATTCTTAGATAAATGGAAATACAAATGTATTGTGTTATGTGGTTTCGCGGAAGCTAATTCCCGAACTCTCGTTTTTCACGCACTGAGATATGCGGGGGTAAGTGAGTTGACTTGACTTAAGAACTGCGTTTCGAAACTTCTTTCAAGTTAAAATGATCGAAAGGGAATGAGACCCAATCTCACTATAGACGCGTACAGATTCGTGTTCAGTCTTTAACTAAGCCCGTGGTGGCCAAGCTCGAGCCCTTTATATACCAGTCAAATTGTTCAAAAATGGTGGTGGGGGTTAACAGAAATCTGGAGGTTTGACTATGTTTCCCCAGATGTATGCACTTTCCCATAAGGGGAAAAACTGTTTATTTGAGCATGCGAACTGGACCTCCTGCATGGACACGTGGTTTCAAGAAGGGAGCAAAGGTCACGTAGGCAAAGCCTCCGTACGTAACAGTGATTTAATTACAATTGTTATTTTTATTAGACTTTTTATGTCAATTCCACATGCGATCTTCTAATAAAGCTAGGTTTAACTTTGAAAAATTTGAAAAAATAAAGTTGAGATCAAAGAGATGAAATTGAAAAATTGAAGTTGAAATGAAAATTGGAGTTGAAATTTGAAAAATTGAAGTTGAAATGGAAATTGAAGACGAAGTTGAAATTGAAAAATTGAAGTTGAAATCGGAGAGTTGAAATTGATGTTAAAATTGAAATTTGAAAAATTGAAGGGCACGTAGAAAAATAAAAAAGAAAGTGAAAAAAAAATATTTATATAAAATGCCGACGACACGGGACGCGACGTGAAGCCACATTTATTTTAATGCTTCAATATTGACTACAAAAGAATCTAGTTTGATTCCATCGAAAAAGAAACGGGTACTCCTATTTGTTAATATCTTCGTCACAAGTCTGACTCGGTAAAATACGGCAAAGGGCTTAATGTCGCGTACACAAGCTAAACGATAAGAACGAAACTGCGCACGGGCACTTAAAATCAGCGGCACAGATTCCATTCGCGGTACATCGATCGATAGTTATTCGATTAAATCAAATGCAATCGGTTCCAGCAGTTCCCACTACGATAGCAGTGGTTGATTACAACGATGTTATTAACTTTATCATTTTTCAAGGTCCATGGCTCCATGGCTGCATGGCTGAATACTTTTCAATGGATCCTTCAACAGCAACGATAATTTCAATCGTGAACCAACAAAATACCTTCAGTTACGTCATTTAACAATTTCGTTTCAGATTATGTATACAGGGTGTCTCAGCGGAAGGAGATCACCTAAATATGTCCTTTATTTTTAATGGCACAAAAAGAATATTTGTGGTATAATTTAAATGGTATCGAAGGAGGAATATCATAGAAGAACAATTTTTTTATCCGGTTATTTTTTCATAATTTTTTCAAGGTCATCGTTATTTTTATCAGGAAAACTTTCTTTTTTTTATTCCATCTTGTTAATGTCTTAAGCATATTCAAATGTATTTTTTCAGCTGCTATAAGATGGAATAAAAATGAATAAGTTTTCCTGATAAAAAAATAACGATGACCTTGAAAAAACTATAAAAAAATAACCGGACGAAAGAAATTGTTCTTCCGTGATATTCCTCCTTCGATACCATTTAAATTATGCCATAAATATTTTTTGTGCCATTAAAAATAAAGGTGGCCCCCTTCAGCTGAGACCAAAAAATTACAATGGTGTCTGCTTTGATTAATAATTTTTTTTTGTTGTTTTACGCCGCACTTAATTGCCAGGATAATTTCGCGACAGGTCCTACAGTTTTTATGAGGTGGGTTCCGAACCACCTTGGGCATCACAGTTTAAATAGCACATGATTAATAAGTTTATTTAGGACAAAAATGGTGCTTGTTATTGTGACTGTCAAAAAAGATCGGACATTTCATACGCTACAACCTACTGAAAGAAAATTTCTGAGCTTCCTTTTGGTCCAGTACAATTACTGAAAATCCTATTACGATAGGATTAATAATAATAGGACACCGGTAGGTAAACTGTTAATTAATAATTTCTATTATCATGCTACAATTCGATCCACCCTGCCAGGCATGCAGCTGCCTCGGGATATTGGATATTAAAAACCTTCATCTGTTTACGTGTTTATGCTGACACTGTAATGATTATTTTGCACTAATTTCAGAGAGCAGCCGGGGCGAGAGCGTTAACTCACTGCCCGAGGCTGCTGCATAAACATGATACAGGTAGAGAAACTTACACGCGTAATACTACATGCAAAATCAGTCTGATGGGTGTAATGGACGAAACTCGGCTGGATTACTATCATTAAAACCGTAACGTATATAATTTCTCTACGTAGAATTAGCCCGGAAAATACATATTTTGAAACGGAGTTTGAAACTGCAGTTAGGTTGATTTGTCATTGTTTTTGTACAGATAAACTGAAGCTCCGACGTCTCAGCAACGCGCAACGCCCAGTCAGTCGAATCTACTCCGAGCAAATGATCAATGCTTACGAGCAAAACGCAGCCATTTTGGTGCCACGACCATGCATGAATTTGCTCCACATTTCTTTACTAACCTAACCAAAACTTGTCGACAAATCCATGACAAGTCTTGGACCTGATCTTGGTACTCGTAGTCAAGTTTCGGTGACAAATTCGTAGCAAATCAAGAGCAGATTGCTTACTTCAGTACTGTCACTGGTTACATTTGATTTCAACGAATTCTCGCGGATCGATGCGCCGTTGATTTGAAATGTCCGATTTTGAATAGTAACGTTAGACATTAGACAACCGCAACTATTTCTTATTGATCAAAGAATCGCACGTTTCTCGATTGGGTAAATATTACGTTTAGGGGAGGCAGCTCCGATGACCTTGTCCTTGACAATAAACCTACTTAAAAGGACATTTCTATATGTAAATTGAAATTGAAGATAGGATCGAAGGCTTTGTACCTCAAAGTGACGTGCAAGTGTAATAATATTTCTTGATCGACACCCATTGCTGCAACATTTGCATTCTAAAATCGGACATTTCATATGCGACAACCTGATAAAACCCGGCATAAAATGTTCTTTCTCGCGTAGCTATCGCAAATCTGAAGATTTACGCGAAAGTTCGAAAGTTTTCGCAGCTCTCAGGGACTTGGGAAAGTAGAGTGGGACTCCGGTTTACCAGTCCAGGGTCCAAAGACCCGGCGAAAATCCGTTTTATTTGCTTCTCTTGAATAAAGGACGAAAGCGTGCCGTGGGAGACCAGCCGGCTTAGCAAGTACCGAGGATAAAACGCGACGGTTGTACGAGCATTACTATACATACACATCTCGCACCAGGGTGAATTTGAAAAATATAAGTTCCGCAAAGTTCAGAAAAACGTTTGGATTCTAATCCGACGGTTTCTTAATTTTTTTCGAAAACCGTTCGTTTTACCGAAAAAAGTGATAGGACATAAAAGACGCAGCTTATCCAGATCTACAGGTTTTGTTAAACATATTTTTCGACGCGGTAAATAGTTCAGAAGATATTCGAAAAAAATGCTTTTACGTGCATTCAATTAATTATTTTAATGTTTAATTGTTTTGGGACACGTTCTCCAATTATAATTTCTTTTTTTAATTATTTGGAACAATCCTGAGGGTGCTGTAAAAGAAATTTTTTACTATTCTCTATCCCACGCGAGAACGGACTTGCATAACGACCAGTTTGCGTTCTTCGCTGCGCATCTTCGCCCTAATTGGTTCAAGAAAATGGGGAGTGGGTAGTGGAGTGAGAGATAACAGGCTCGCTGCGCCCCCACCATCTAGATCAGCTCAAAAGGCTGCGCAGAATGAGTCCGTTCTCTTATGGGATAGAGTATAGAGTCAATAAGAGCCACGCTAGTCTCGCACGTTTTAAGCATACGTCCGCGATGCTTCTCGGCGTGAACAGAGGAGTAATTCACCTAAATTCTCTCGTTCCAACAGCGTCCGTATGGAGTTGGCGAAGTCAGTCACGCTCACAGGTTTCGTAACATCCAGAGGATACACGAACGCATCCTTCTCCCGCAGCTTCTTCGCCCCAGGACCATCATTCTGCAATACGCCAGCGATCACAGTCGCCCCAAGTTGCCGGCAGTGCAGAGCCAAACTATATCCCAGCCCTGAATCGCAGCCAGTCACGATCACCGCGTGTTTAGGCCGAATTTTCACCCGGGACTTAATTCGAGAGTACAAGTAAGTACCGCCTGAAAGAGAAGAGAATTTGTCCGAAATCGCTTTACTTTTTAAACTTTGGTAATTCTCTCTGTAATTCCGACTAGAGCTGTTACTTTCCTCCGTTGGTTGAATATTTTGAAGCTTTGAAACTGTCTAAAATTATTTTATAAATTATAAGGATTTATAAATTATAAGTTATAAATTATGCGTTTATGATAAAAATGGCTACGCACAATTTAAAGTAGTAGTCATATTAAAAAGATTTAAGGACATTAGTCTATTAGGTTCAGCTTAATAGGGTAATTAGAAGATGAAACACATTGTTATTTAGCACTTGTGCCTTGCAATGATATGCAGGGTCATGATTTGCCCTGCAAATAAAATGTTCCTGTATCAATATCTAATTTCTAAAAAAATGTTTACAGGGTGTCCCAAAATTCCTTCTACAGCCGGAATTGGGAGGTTCCTGAGATCATTTGAAGCAACATTATCCTTTGCAAAAATGTTATCCGCGGCTTTGTTTAGGAGTTATTAACGAAAAACACGGACCAATCAGAGCGCGACCTAGACGCGAGTTGGCACAGTCGGCCCGGCGCGCCAACTGTCTATTGGCCGACTGTGCCAACTCGCGTCTAGGTCGCGCTCTGATTGGTCCGTGTTTTTCGTTAATAACGCTTAAACAAAGCCGCGGATACAATTTTTCCAAAGGAAAATGTTGCTTCAAATGATCTCAGGAACCTCCCATTTCCGGCTGTTGAAGGAATTTTGGGACACCCTGTAGACTTAAAACTGATAAGGGAATGAAGCATATTCTCCCACAAAATTCAAGAAAAAAATCGAATATTTCACGTTATCCGAAAAAATAAAATGGGCGAATTTCCACAGTGATAAAATAAAATGTTTCTGTAAAAGAATGGTAGACTTAACAAACTGATAAGGCAATAATGAAGCATATCCTCTCATAAAATCAACGATGTCCGAGTTTGACCTCGAACTTGACGAAACCTTCGCCGAAGAGATTAATTTCCTTCGGAAATATGTCAGATATTGTTACAAGTATCTGCATTCTATTTGATTTATTTGCTAGTATAATATTGTTACAGCGTATCGCGATTGCATTGAGTCATCGACTTTTCTGCTGATGTTGAATCCAGATAGAAGCATATAGCCAACCGGTAAGTAGATAAGAGTGGTCATGCGGCGGTAGAAATCTTGTCTGATATTGAATGTGTAAATCGATGTTAAACCACATTGTAGCAAATAAAACACGTACCCAAGATTAATAAGATTCGTTCTTTGCACGTGATGAAATAATTACATAACAGTTAACACTGTTCAAGCAGTGGATGAATTATCGATGTTTATAAACGAACCATGTATTTAGCGAAACAGACACTTGACAAATCTTCTTCTTTATAATGTTCGCACGGGTCTCGTTAATTTTCTCTCAATTTTGTCTTCTTTGAACTCTTTTTAACCTTTTTAACTTTAATTTTCAACCACGCTCTGCTGCCATTTGTTCAAGCAGTGGATAGAATTATCGTTGTTTATAAACGAACCGTGTATTTAGCAAAACAAACACTAGATTTACAGATATTAATTATACATTTATATCTATCGAAATGAACAAATGGTATATGTACCGTGCAGAAATATTCGAAATAAGAGAATCGGAGGAAACGAATTTAACGTGTTCGTCAGAATAAATAGCTAAATGGTATACATATTATGATGCCCATGACTTTGAGAATAAAAACAGATTCCGTGAACCCGATGTCGACCGATCAATTAGTAACTCGATCGATTTCATAGAAACATTCTGAAAATTCAACGTTTCAATCAGCATGGAGTTCTAAAAAATGTTGCGAATATCATGAAGTACCTGCACGCATACTATGGATTAGTTAAACTAAACCAACAATTATTGAAATTCAGACCCAAGCCAAAGGGGGCCCCGAACACAAACCAAGATCCAAATTCTACGTTTTTCTCATAAAGTTATTTAGTTGGGGTTAGGGGCCCCGAAATTCTACTTTGCCCAAGACTAGTTATAACGCGCCACTGTTGAAATTGATAAGAAATTGTAAGAAACCATTTTACAGATATCTACATATATAGTAGAGCACGTATCACAAAGTCCAAATAACAATCAATCCTATCATTTTTATAAGGGGACATGTAAACACCAGGTTTAGTCGAGTTTGAAGTCTACGGAATGGAGAACCACGTGGAGGAATAAAGATCTAGTCAAATTTAATTATTGAGAGTTGTTCTTTACTTACCGATGCAACACAAAGACATGGCCGATGCGACATACTTGTGTCCTTTGTTCCACGAATAAACAAGACCGAGCGAGGTCGCTAGATCGACAGCTAGTAGCGCAGAATGTCTTCTCAGGTGTTTCACTAATCCCATCGTTGAATTGACTGGATCTCGGTGGTAGGTAAGCCACCCCAACGCTTAACAGGTAACACTGTTCTCGGCTGAATATCTATCAATATTTGTATCACGCAATTCTATATTCTCGAACGACATTCAAAATCGCCGAATGAAGAAAACGATACGAAAACTTGCGTTTCGTGTTATCGCGGTAATTATTGTTTATTCTGTATCAGAAGGCATGTTTCGAATTGTAAACGGCGTGTGCTCCGCAGCTGGTCTAAGGACCCAACGCGAAAGAACGGTTACCGCGAAATCGGTCCATGCACGTGCGTAAACAATAAATATCCGAACGTGACGAACGGGCGCACAGGTCGAGACGATCCTGTCCTCGTCCTAACAGCAAATGGCTGCTACGGGACGTGAAAAGAAAGAAAATAAAACTGCCCCACTCTGCTGCCGTTCACCGCGATGTTTCTTTTTTGAAATTCAAACTGGAGGATCAGATCTGTCCACGCGATTCGAAGAAACGTTCAATCCTGAAGAATCATTTTCTACGCGTACATTCCTCGTCCTGCTCTTCGTATACAAAGCGTCTGACTTGCTCGTGACAAGCTATAGCTTCTATAAAAGATAACAATAGCGACAATAACAAATAGAACTCAGTTACATTAAGAGAAATCGATTAGAATAGGACTGTTACTTTCTTTCGAAGCTTCGATTTCTGAAACTTCCACAGTGATGACAAACGAAGTTTGGACACTCTTACATTTCGAAAAAAATACGTCACGGTATTTTCAACAAATACCCCAATAGTTTATGACACATAACGTTTATATCGATACAACTTCATACGATTCGAAGACTTTGAAACTTCGGACACTTCGAAAAAGTAACAGCCCTAGTTTAGAATGGTGCCATCCAAGATTTCAAAGTTCAAGAAACAATTTTTGGCCAGAAGTGGTCTTCATACTCTTTCATAAGAGACGGAGAAGTTGGAAGGAATTAATTTACTCGAATTATTTCTGTCCACCTCTGTTTTGCCACGCGCATTTGTTCCAAAGACGAATATTTACTATATCGTCGGATATGATAACATCCGAAGGCGCCGTATCTCATTAATATTTCATGGGGAAACGTTCCTCGGATCCGTCGCAAGACTCTCTCTCATTTGAATTGCAACCATGGTCACGTTCTACGTGAATAAATCGAACACCGTGATTTTTCGGAATTCTAAGTATCCCCACCGTTCTTTTTACCGAAGAAAATATTGACACTAGGAACTATTCAGAAAAATGTATTTCCTTCGATGTGATAATACAATATGCTTTCTTTTTATTGGATACAAATTCGAAATATGTGAAATTTCTCAACTGTTTCACTCTGTTGAGAGCAGACTTGAATTTTGAATAAATTATAATTTCGTCTTAAAACAAGTACAATCACGTATACGTCACGAGATCAGCATCATCGAATTCCTATCGGCTGAAACTGGCAGCCATGTTTAGTCACGCTTCCGCACAGAATCGTATAAAAAGAACCTAACGGCTTCTACGAGGACGTATGCAGTGCTTTTGAAAAAGTTTGTAAATCTATACAGAGCGAAATATACAACACAATTATATAAGGTATACTTTACATAAAAATTAATAGATATTAGTGCTAACAATATGGTATACCTTAAGCTAATTACTCATGTCGAATGAAATCATACTTCTGCCGATACACAGTTCTCCGTTTGACTGATAACTAGACTGCGGATCTTTATGCATTTATGGCTACTGAAACTTTTCAAAAAAGGTACATAATATTCGACAGAATTCAGTAGAATTTTTTATTTATTTCAGATCTGCAGAGGTCTACTACCACTGAGAATAAGATTCTATTCTGTCTACAAAAAAACTGAGAATTCCATAAGCATCCGCAGTCTACCGATAACTAAATCTGCTATATTACAAGCATTGTATTGCCGTCAGATGGCAATTGTTTCATTCGTTTTATACTCTCAGTTCTTTCTTTCAAATCTTTTTCGTGAAAGTTCGAATATACTAAATACCGACAAGTTAGTCGTCGACCATGATATGAGGATTCGCGAGCAGGTCGAGGGTTGGGTCTCCATCTGTGGCCATCCTTCCCAGCCAGGAGAACAAAATTAAAATTCCAACAAATGCTAATATGCCCATCATAGCTAGTACCGCGTATTTTTTATACAACGATCCTGGTGAATTTCTACGCCTCGATGTTGGACTAACTATAAGCTTCCACCACCTTAAGAACCATTCCATTGCCGACTTCCTTTTATATTTGTTCTCGTCGTGGTCGAACGATATCTCTTTTGGATCGTCATAAGCCTCGCATACTTTTCGTGATGTTGGAGTAGACAGTCCCAAAGACGAGTCGATATTTACAATAGAATAGGGTGGACCGATTTTCTGATTGTTTAAATGCACATTATTGATATTTGCGTGCACCGAGTTAACACTACTGGAAACACGTGACGTGGCAACTGTAGGTGACGACGATGTTGTTAACGTATGATTTTGGTACAACGTAGATTCAACTCTTAGGGATGGACGCTCTTGCTCTGGTTTCTGCTCTCTGTCTTCACTGAGCTGTAAAGATATATATTATAGAATATTTTCACAGAATAAAGCTATATACAGTAAGTCTTCACTTGCGCCGATTCGTTTTACACTTTACGAAATTCGTTTTTTGATTGCCAGAATGGGAGCTTTGTCTCGGTATATACATGTGTTACAGAAGCGAAGAGAAGTGTACACTTGTGTACAACATAGGCATTCAGCTATTTTTGAGTGATCAATTTTCTATGAACATAGTTGGTTTATTTGAATTTTCCTTTCAAATGAGTGCATACATATAATAGTATGTACAAAGCAGTATTTCAATATTGTTTTAAAGCTGTTTTTCTCAAAATGAAATTGCAAAGATGGAACCACCACTCGGTTCTTCTTTTATAAAATGATCTATTCATTTTGCAACTTTTTGAAATAAGAGATTGAAGCTAAATTTAAATTTGGAATGTGGTTTCTATTATGCAAATCTTGAGGAGTATTTCAATATTGTTTTAAAGCTGTTTTTCTCAAAATTTCGATTGCAAAACTGGAACTACTTCTATATTCTTTGAAATAAAAGATTCAAAGCAGATCGTATTGGTAACCTTTCAGCGGTGGCGCTCAGCGCTATTTGACATGCTCTGTTTTTCAACTTACATGGAAAGTGCTGCAACGAATTAATCACATTTTTCGAGGACTTACTGTAATATGCAATCGCTTGAAATATATACCAAAGGTAGACCAAGACCAGCTCTCGCCCAATTAACTCCAGCTAATTTTTCCCTCAACACATCAGCCACGGGCGACACTAGTTTTGAATCAGGAAAAATGCACTCCTTGCATGCTGGACATTTGTATCCCGCAGGTGCTGTTGTCGCTGGCAGTTCTCTGGCATATTTGTCTAAACATGCCCAATGAAACATGTGGTAACATGTTAACCGGACACAGTCACCTTCGTTTAAGTTCACCGAGCACAGGCTACAGACTGGATTGTAATCATGATCGTGAAGCCATAAGATATACGACTGTACAATACACTGGAAAAGACGTAAAACAATGAATAGATACAAGCATAAGTTCCTGCAAGAAGATAAGTTATGTTAGTATTTGCTAATTGTTATACAAAGAATTTAGACAAGATAATTCTGAAAGAATTCCTTTTATAAATTTATTGGTGAACACTGTGAACTGTACATAAACATTCGACTACGTCTAGCATCGATACAACATAATTGCATCATCGGATATACTATTTGTACACGGATTTATGCACGTGTACTTGTATTAAAAACATTTCAACGTACCTTTGGGTGATTCGTAACCATACAATGTTCGCAGACATTAACACGGTGTTCAAAACAAAATAAATTTGTTACTCTCCGTTTCGGACACTTGCACAGACCCATGTTTTACGAATCTGACACATTCACAGCATTAGATCATGTAAGAGAACAAAACGAAGACCTAGTTAATAAAGTACACTCCTAAAAATGGATCTTTTTACATGGCATATCGTGGTCTCATGACAATTTCAATCTTCATTGCAGTATGACACGGCTTCCATGTTTCATCGGCCACGTCGTCTGACATTTACCACGAAAAACAGAGAAGAAAACACCAATCAGATTTATCCGCTAGACATCACCACAGACGAGATATAGGAGTAGAGCAATCATACAATGTATTTTTCTGTCCCACGTCACCGACCAGATACTGTAAAGATTGCCAGCCTCGCGGGACACATGATTTCCTGAAAACTTTGCCGTTTTCTTACGCCCTCTAGGATATATCGTGGCCGGAATAAGAAACAGAAGGCCACCGACTGCATCTTGTCGGTGCAGAAGACCACTGACTCATTGTCGTAGCAACAGAAATGAGCAAATTTTTATTGAAACAGACATTTCAAATCGCGAATAAAAGATAAAAAAATCATTTGTAAAAATTAAAATTTTTACGTTTACGATGTCCCGTGAGGATGGCAGTCTTTAACAGTATGCCGTCGGTGGTTGTATCCCCTTTCTCTCTCTCTCTCTCTCTCTCTCTCTCTCTCTCTCTCTCTCTCTCTCTCTCTCTCTCTCTCTCTCTCTCTCTCTCTCTCTCTCTCTCTCTCTCTCTCTCTCTCTCTCTCTCTCTCTCTCTCTCTCTCTCTCTCTCTCCCGGGTATTTCATGAATGAAATTTATTATGGCATAATAAAAACGATTCAGAGAGCATCGTACGCGGTTCTTGTATTTTTGAATCGCGATGGTAGCGTTGTTCATTGAGAACACAAATCCCAAACCCTTCTGAGCATCATTAAAAAATATTTTCATGAATATATTTTACGAAACAATTTATTCAGGGTGCATTAATTAGAGTAATTAAGTAAATAAGTATTACAAGCTGTTTTCTCAGAATCCAATGAAAACGTCCTTCACCTTTTCCTTGGTTTGCAGCTATAACATAGATATTACTGTTTTGTGACCGCGTCGACGGTGCTGAACGTAGAAAAGGACAGTAGTACTGTCACAGTACATATGTAAACGTAAACACGGACCGTCGCGTCCGGCCGAAAAATTGTTGCACAATCAACATCTGCATAATCTCGGCTCGGTATATCGGTGTGAACCACTACTAACGCGACTCGGAGAGTCGCAGTCGTCGGCACAGTTCAAACGCCCGTGAGTCATCATAGCGTTACATCAACAGTCTATCTTCTTTATTTTCCATGATACTGTTATGGGACTTTCACTACCTTATTTTTGGCATTTTTCTGATTAAAATGATACCAAACACGACCTAATTTGAACCGAATATAGTGGTTTAATTGACGGTATATACATATGAAGTAACTTTAGAACATAAGAGTACAGTGGTCGTGCGTCGTCCGGTTTCCCGGCAGTAACGTTCGATTTCGCAAATATAAAGACGCGATGAACTATGACCGATCATGTCGCAAAACCGAACACCGTGTCAAGTCACGTGCGTCGCTCGCTCCATTACAATTTTTTGATAAGAAACAAAATTAAATAAATCTTAAATAAATCTTAAGTATATTACTTAAAACAGTTCAAAAACTACAAAAAGTGTGTCTTTTCCTGACGGATGTAAACGCTTCAATTCGATAGTTTTCCTTCGATGGTATTTAAACTGTAGTGGTTTAAATGACGATGAACGTTTCGGGCGCAAGGAAGGATAGCGCGTATAGAAAAGAAAGAGACGCGGAGAGTCGGAGTCGCCGGCAAAGGCGGCAAAGGCCCGCGCGTGGTCTCGCTTTACACGCGCTGTCCTTCTCTACGTTCGGCTCGGCCTTTGAAGCTCGAAAAACGTAGGACCAAGATCGAAAAATGCGAAGAAATCCCCCCGAGGCGTTCGCATTTATAGAGAATTTACTGTATTTTCTAGTGCACCCTGGCTGTATTATTATTATTATCCGATTTATGCCGTGTTTGAGCTTATTTTTATTGGAAAAACATTTTCAATCGATAGGTGATGATATCATTATGAAAACGTTCATAATAAGTAATATTGGTTTTAGTTAGTAAATGCCAATACGGTGTGCGTTACAATGTTGCTTCTGATGCTGAATCACGACCGTATCGACTCCGAGAAAAATAAAGAACTTAATGACACTGAGGAAAATGAAAAATTGAATGACTCCAAGAAAAGTGGAAACTTCAATGACTCTATGAAAAAAACTTGACACTGAGGAAAATGAAAAATTGAATAACTCGAAGAAAAATGGAAAACTTAATGACTCCGAAAAAAATAAAGAACTTACTGACTCTGAGGAAAATTAAAAATGTAATAACTCTCAGTTAATAAGCAGTCTTCAATGCCTCTTAAAAATGCAATTAATCATGTAGGGATTGATCAGGTGTTTCTCTCTATATTAAAAAATATTTAAAAATCCTTTGACAAATTCTATTTTGTGGCGTCAGGATGTACTGCTTTCGATATTCCATCACAGTTTGTATAGTATATATTATTTCTCCTCTTTGTTTCTAGATAAAATTTAATTACGATCCTCCATTAGTTTAACGCCCCGTTCAACGGTATCATTGAGCACATTCAGTCCATGTTTCAGTCAGACTGCTTATTATTCATAATAACTTCTTTTTCCGATATTAGAACTGTTTTCCTTTGGTAGATTGAAGCATATTAATGAATTTATTTAAGGGAGTAGAGAGACTTCCAGGATTGCAAGGGTGCTGGATTCACCTTCTCATTTGTCGATAATACAAACACGGGGTTTTCCACTAGTCAAAAACGCTAGATAAAAGATCTATCTAGGGCACTATCTGCCTCAAAAGTCCTATTTTTTCGTTTACGAGGCGTAATTTGCATTATTCCGCAGCATGTAGCTATAAAAATAGCTACATGCGCAGTTGTATGCTTCCGAATAATGCAAATTCCGCCCCTTAATATCTCGGTCAGTTATGTATATATAAAAAAACTCTTCAAACAAAAGTTGTAGTATATACGGAGGTGGATATAGTATAAAAGAAAAAACAATTTTTCAAAGTTATTATTTAAAGTTTTTAAGGTCACGGATGTTTTTTCTATCAACAACTGTTTATACTGTATATGGACTCTTAAAGAGAAAAAAGACAAATTCAACGATATATCATAACGTCTATTTATGACAAGATTTAAAAAATTCAAAATTTTCAAATTTGCTGCGCTTCATTTTCCCATGATCCAAACGGCCCCAAAATTTTTCCAGAACATTTTCTCAACATTTGTTACAATTCTGGTTTACGGGACCAAAAAAATTTCATCGTCGAAAAATAAGGTCAACCCTAATGTTACATATACGTAAATTACGAGAAGCAGTAAAGAGTGCTTCACGTCGAAGACGAAAATCCGGGTAACTAACACTTAATATGTACTACATTCCACGTTATTAGAATAATTGTAGTTTAATTATGATGAATGTCAACATTTGTTATTTACACCTATAAACGCCACTGTCTCGGAAGGAAATGAACATTTGAGAGAAGCAATGAAATTAGAACATCATTGCGAAAAAAGATGAGTTTGCAATAACCTCAATATTCTATGAAATTCTATTATAATTATAATTATGACTGTATTTTTTTATTATAAGAAGACAGAAGATCAAATATATATATATATATATATATTATACATTTTATTCTATTATTTGTTTAACAACTAATAAATCTACAAATTGTTTCATAAACTAAAAAATACTTTCTGCATTTTCGTAGTCTCCAATCAGTCCAAATAAATACCATCAACCGGTTCTCATATATAACAATTTTTATTAATGCAATTATGACAATAACAAAACGTTTCTATTTAAAATGAATACATATGTATATTGAACATAGTTTTTACATTTTTAATTTTTTGGAAGGTTAAAAATGTAATTAAAAAAGTAATGAGAAATAAAAATAAAAGTCGCTGCACGGGGATTCGAAGGCTAGCTCCCGATTGCGATTCATACGCTCGACGGCTCGACAGCCGAATTTCAGTTTCGTTTCCGTCAAGCAAGACAACATGGCAAGTGCTAAAAATAGATTGTGGCTGGCGCAAGCGCACAAGCAGCGCGCACGGATATAGTAGAGGTACGCTCGTGCAGAGAGGAAATGAGAGTGCTCACGCCCGGGGTTTGGCCGTGCCGGTTTTGTCTCCACATCATGTTTAGCCTGGAACAGCTCCTACATCATCTTTAGCATGGAACAGAACCTACACCATCTTTAGCAGGAAACAGAACCCACTTTACTGTTATTAAATCTGTGTAATGGACCAGAACTGGCTTCAACCACCGATCAGATACTATTATTTAATAGTTAATATCATTTAATAGTATCTGGTCGGTGATTGAAGCTAGTTCTGATCCATTACACAGATTTAATAACAGTAAAGTGGGTTCTGTTTCCTGCTAAAGATGGTGTAGGTTCTGTTCCATGCTAAAGATGATGTAGGAGCTGTTCCAGGCTAAACATGATGTGGAGACAAAACCGGCACGGCCAAACCCCGGGCGTACGCACTCTCATTTCCTCTCTGATAGTATCTCGTCGGTGTAGTGCTTCGATCGGTGCTACCTTTTCTCGCGCATGCGCGACAATTTCAGCCTCAGTAACGTAACTATATCGATGAAATCGGGTAGCTTGAGCACCCCGCAGACTTTTATAATTGAAACTTATTCTTTATTTTGAGAATGGGATAGGGGAAGAGCACTACAATAACTACGCAAAAGAATACATAATAAAACTCTCGTTCCACTCGTCCCGCCAATAACACCGGTACACTGCACACTCCCGCCAATTCAGTGCTCTGGCCGCTCCGCAACACCCAATAGTAGATACGTTACTGTTTTCTCGCGCATGCGCGAGAAAAAGGTAGCACCGATCGAAGCACTGCGTCGGTGTTAAGACGCAGAAAATATACGACGCAAAGTTTCATGTTTCCATGTTTGGTAATTATTGCGAAAGGGTCTGCGTACTCCGATTTTGATGAAATTTAAATATGTTATAGATTTCGACATTTTGAACAACTTTTTCCGTTTCCAATATAGGGGGGTCGCCTTTAGTTTTCGAGATATTTGCAAAAAACTATCGCTAATACTGTATTGAATTTTTCGTATTCCTGCACGCTCCGTGGCAACGCAACGTAAGCCTGTCCCGGTGCGGCGTTTGTTTACATTTTGACGCTGTGGAGATGAGAGAGAAAACAGGGTCTCACTCTAGTCATACATATATAGGGTGAGCTTTCAATTTCGAAAGACTACTTCTAGATTTTCGTATGCGTACTTGGGCAGCCCCCACCACCTAACCTTAACTAATTCTGATCGCATGATTTTTCATTACCAGTTCCGCTATAGTTTTCTGCGAATATTTCGAAAACTATTCATTTCAGCCAAAAATGACACGTACATTTTGTGTTCAGCATGTCAAAATGAATAGAATGACGTATGTATGTCACATGTCGAAAGGAAGGGGTGGGTTTCTAAAGTTCAGCCCTAATTTAAAGTATTTAATTCGTATTAATTCGGATTTACTCCTCTATCGTAACGATCAGTTGCCTTTGAATTCACGACGGTTGATATAGAAAGCAAGGTTATGTATTTTCCGTTCAAATTAATTTTGATTGTATAATTCAAATTGAATTATTTATTTATTGTTGATTCGGATTTAATCTCTGACTGTTGGACAGTTGAAACAAATGAATTTGATTTTTCTGTTCTTGTGACGCAGCTTTGTATCGTACTTTCAACAAGCAGGAGAGGACGTGAGAGCGAGTACCAATTATCTCTTTAAAATTAAACTGTGTTATTGAATATCTTTTTGTCCAAACCGCTCATGAACAATTAATAAACATTCACCTTGAATTATATATGTTATACTCGGATTGCGCTAAAATGGTACACTCGCGCGTTTCTTTGAAGTATTATATCGAGTGGACAACCATTTTGCATGTCTCTTTCTGACAGTCTCTAATATAGTGTCCAGCCGGTGGTTCCGGGTTAAATTTGCATATGTTTATGTTTAATTTTTAGTAAACGCAATCCCGGTAAGGCAGAACATGACACTGAAATGATAAGAAACATTTTTTCGAACCGCGGAAAATCCCTTTGAGAAACATGTTTGTTTATGCAAGACAAGGCTATGCGGAAAATTTTGGCTGAATCCGATTCGATCGATTTTCGGAAGTTCAATATAGGAATAGACCTGACGGGATAGTATTTTGGTGTCCGTCGGTATTGGTACGCTAACGCCCCAGAGTGGCTCCTATTCCCATCGAGTCCATTAGCATTCATTGTCAACACCTTTACAGATTTAAAAAGATGTATTATTATTATTTCTAGGGGCACAATATTTATAGCCGGTTTAATAGCAAATTATGGATATAATTTAAAGAAAATTATTGCTATCACTGGCATTTTAAGGTGTCGGTACTACAGATTCCTGTGGACACCAAGTCCCATAAGGTGTCATGTCTATTCCAATATCTCGTCCGTGGTTCAATCATTTCGTGAATTATCGTCAGAGCGAAAGTGTGGGAGGTTCGTCGGCAGCGCTAGTTGCGCTCGGGGAATAATACGCACGATGTAATAGAGTGGTGAGCGTAGAGCGAGGGGTATACATGGTTGGATATAGTGCATCAAAGCGGCAAAGATTGCACGCGAAGCGGCGCCACGCCCGCTCCACCGAAGTACGACAGTTTGTCGGAGGGGTGCGGAGGTGGAGCTGTTGGTTGGCGCAGTCGCTCGCCGCGTTTTATGCAACCAGTCTTGCTTCGGAGCGAGTGAATCTGCTGGTCGAGCGTTTGACAGACGGGGAAAGCGTGTGCAGAGGGCATCGGTGTCCGTCTGGCCGCATCTAGCTGGTCGGTCCTTGTCAATCGTACACGGCCGAACGTTCCGACGAGGCAACCGATTCGGGCCGATCCGATCCGGTTCCGTTCGTGGCCCCTGAGACACGGGACACGAGAGAGATATTGTGCAAACGGCCGTACTACGTATTAACCCGTATATTCCCGTCGGTGTTGCGTGCGCTGACTTTGCCGGCGAGACCGAGACCGAGGCGGGACGAGGCCTCGAAAGGCGGTGTCAGTCGGTGTGTTACTTCGTCACCACTGAGACGGCCCGATACAGTCTACAGAGAATCTTTACGTTGTTTGCCGTGTTCTCGCTCGACGCGGGTTGGTTATACGGTCGCGAACTCGTGTCCACCGATCGAGTGCCAGTGCGACGACGACGACGACGGGTCCGGGCTACACGGGTGTATCATCTCCGCAACTGTGTACATATAAGAGGATGTGTGTATGTGCGTAACGTGTGCGTAGAGGAAAACAAATTCGACGGTGTCGCGGGACCGAGAGGGACAGCCGTCGCCGGAGGTACGAGAGTGGGAGAAGGAGAGGCGGCCGTGAATCCACGATACGCGGCTACGTTCACGCCGCCCGCCGTATTCCACACGGCACCACACGAAACCCACGACGTCGGCCCAGATCGCACGAAAGGAGAGGAACGCGTACTTTGCACGCCTACCTTACGAATTATTACGAATTCGCGTAGCTTCGACGCGCCTTTTGGCGCGTTCAGAACCCTCGTTCGGTCGACTTACTCGACCTCCTCGTCGCCACTATGGCGGACGACGAGGTTCTCTTCGACGAGGTTTACGAGCTCTGCGAGATTATCGGCAAGTGAGTAACACAGCCCACGAGAAAGAGAGAGAGTGAGAGAGAGAGAGAATGAGACGGCGCGGTGGCACGTTGCATCGGTTTTTTGCGTGACAGCAGATACGCGCGCGAGAGTGAGAGAGTGTAAGCAAGGGAGAGAGTGAAAGAGAGCGAGAGAGAAGCTCGCCGACGAAACCATGAAATAGGATGTAAGGAAGTCTGCACACGACGGCAAGAGAAATGCTTTTGACAGATGCGCCCTGCGTGCGCGTACACATGTCGCCGTTGCTCGTGTGGGTGCGCATTTCAGCTCGTGTCACTGGGGTTTGTATACGCACGCGCGCGTATGCGTGCACCGCGTGTGCGAACGATGACGTATAGATGTTGACTCGAAAGGGGCGAATGGATGAGTAACAATGCGAAAGTAGGGGAAAAGTGTGAGTCTCTGTTACAACGAAGTCGAGCTCTGCCTGATGCTCATACTAATTTTTTCTGTTTCCACTCTTAACCAACTCCGGCCACTACTTTGACCGATCTTCTTTTATGCAAGCGTTCTATGCTTCTGGGTAGGATGTTTTTTCTGTTCTCTTTACGAGGAATTGTTTGCCAGTCTAGTTTGTTCGTCCTATTTAGACGATTGTTTACGTACCGCTCGCTGGTTGAAATTGACGTTCTATTAAACAGTATCGGTTGTACGTTTACCATACAGTTTCCAACCTTTTGGAAAAACGTAGGTAGGGATTGCGTGGGGTATATGCACATGCAGTTTTATGTCCCTCGATAAAAGTGGCCGTGGGAAACTATAAAATGGTATGCTTACTATCAGAGCTGGGTAAAATAGTATTTTAAATAGTAAATAGTAAATAATCCATTATATTTTTTTATTTATAAAGTATGTGTAAAATTCTGAAAATGAAATATTCGATTTGATATAAGTTCTTAAAATAGTATCTCAAAATATTCTATTTGGAGAATATTAAAAGATTTAGTTTGATTTATTTATTATTAAAAGATTTAATCTCTCGAAATGTTTTAGTATTTTTATTTTAAATATTTTGGACGATAAATTGTGTCTCAAAGAATGACCCAATGCTTAAAGTAAGATTAATAAAATATTTTATTTTCTGTTTTGGATTTTTCAATAGAAATATTTTATTTTATGTTTTAAATTCTCAAAATATAGATCTATTTTATTTCGTGGTTTAGATTGTCGAAATAGAATATTTTACTTTTGAAATTATATGTATATTTTCTATTTGAAATACTTATTCTATTAAACCACAGAATAAATCAAAAATACATAAATGAAAGAGTAAATGAAAGCTTTAAAATCGGTATGGTATGAATTTTAAAAATTGTAAATAACAAGCAACGTAAACAACAAGTTAAATAAACATACTATGTAGGAATAAATAGGCACTATGCGAACGAGTGTAGAATAAATTGTAAAAGATTCGCAATATATAATAATTCATTCTTCAATTGTAAAATAAATGACTGGTTACGATTACTACGAAAAAACTCATGTTTGTTTGTTTTTGCTGTGTTTACTGGCTGTACAGTGGCAGAGGAACAGCTTCGAAAACATAAGTCACGTTTTTCATGGATAGCATTTCACTTGAGTTCTTATCTAATCGCAGTAGTGCATTAGTCAAAGGCATGTTCTTAGGCACATATTTCTTTAGATAATCATACATCGCGATTAATATTAGTTAAAGTTTTATTTTTCCTGCTATGAGTTCAGTTTAATTAAGACATTATGTTATTAATAATTTACCAACAAATATTGATAATAATTAGACAATAAATTACTTCCAAGCACCGTGTGACGCATTCAAACGGTAATCAGAAAAGGAACAAAAAATTTTTCTTTTCGATCGGAAATTGAAATATAAATTATAAATATGATATCGGCGCTAAGTTCGATCAATTATAGCAAGCAGCAAATATGCAAAATTAACTAAAGCTTCTCAACGTTTGTTCTTTTCACAAAACGTTGTCCTTTTTCACAGCAAGTACGTATAATTTTGATAATCTTTTTGGCTGTGCTATAAGTAAAACGTTTTATATATTTTTTGGATCAAAAATTTATCCTCATTTTCTCCTTTTTTCTTTTTAGACGCAAAAATTGTTGTCTCTTGACAATGATCCACATTGGGATCGAAACGTTGAGAAGCTTTAGTTAATTTTGCATATTTGCTGCTTGCTATAATTGATCGAACTTAGCGCCGATATCATATTTATAAGGTAATCAGAAATTTTAGGATTTTTTAAACAGCGTAAAATTGATATAATAAGTGACGTTATGAATAAAATGAAACTCGATGCAACGGAATGTAATACTGAACAATTTTTTCGGAGATGTTTATTTACCGCTGGGTAGGGGGAATATGAGTGTCTAGTGAAAAACAGAAAAACAATTTAATCGCACTTTTCGATTTTAATAAGAGACGCCAAAAATAAAAACAGGACCTACTGGTATTTATAATATTGAACAATTTTTTCGCAGATGTTTATTTATCGCTAAGGTGGGGATGGGGAGACTATGAATACCTTCTGAAAACGAAAAATTGAAGCGCATTTTTCTGTTAGTTAAAGCCGAGGATCGTGTTTAATAAAGTTGCGCTTTCGTGCACGTTTTGTATGTATTGGAAAACTGTTGAACTGTTCGATGGAATACTCGACATCACGTAACTGTGTCACACCGGAATGTAATAAAAATACCAGTACATACATAAGCAAGTTTCTAATAAAACACGAGTGCAGATACGCGCCACTTGCATATCCTTTATTATAATCGGAACGCGTAACACTCTCGCAATTACTTGGTCTGTTGCACGTGCGTTACATTTGTTTTTGGTAGCGCGTGAAACTTTGTTCTGGGGACTTGGAGCTTGAGAAACACGCTGTTAGAAAATTTCTTGACGACCGAGCTGTTTCAAGATTTACCTTAACCTCTAAACCTTGCAAGTATCGCAACTAGAACTTTCCAACTTGTCTTAGTCGAAGAATACATTTTGTTTGTTGCAAAACAAAACGAGGAAATTCCAAGAAATCAATCGTGCCGTTCATTTTCATCCTCTGTAATCTTGTTGTATAATCTGAATAGGAGCTGAAGAGTTATATAAGGTGTCCGATAAATGTATTTCCTTGAAAAGTGTGATTCCTAAGATCATTTGAGAAAACTTTTTCCTTTACGGAAATGTTCTCCACGGCTTCGTGTTAACGAAAAACACGAACCAATCAGAGCACAGGCCTCGCTGAGTGCGGCATTGGCATTGGCCTAGTTAGAATCTGTTCGTAGTAGCTGCTCTCTGATTGGTTCGCGTTTTTCGTTAATAATTCGTGAAAGAAACCGCAGAGGACATTTTCGCGAGGGAAAAAGTTACTTCAAATGACCTTGGGAGTTGGATCTTTCAAGAAAGCATAATATTTCCGGAACACCCTGTACAATGCGATAGGAGTTTATCCTTCAGTTACTCGCACTCCACTTTCTACATAACTGGGGAACTTTATATGAATCCAATTTTATACAATAAAATAACTATCGTAACGTAAAATAAATATTCGGTACATTAGTCGACACCTTTGTTTATGCTTTTATCTTTTAAGCTTTGAGTAACTGAAACGAGGTAACGAGACGATAAAATATTAATTTTAAATCCTCTTCGAGTCTGTATGAAGTAAATGCGACCTGCAAAGGAATCGATCGAAGTTGAGGAGATTGCAAAATCGTAACGAAGGAGCGATTTAGTTGCAAAAAGTTAGCGACAAAGTCGAACGAAAGGTGCAGGTAGAAACAAGTGATTTAGCGAGGGGGCGAGCCGGAGGGAGAGAACAAGTTTCAAAATTGATTCGAATTTCACGAACGGCGTACCCCGGGGAAAATGGCGCGTTAAGAGGTTAAGTGGATTCGAATGAAATACTTCAAGTCCGCGGATCGCGGCGTTTTTTTTCTCATTCCGTTGGAACGTGCTCGAGGAAATTTGAAAAACAAACCGACTGGCAGGATAAAACGTGATTCACGAGCAGCCGCCGCCATCGACCGTAGGAAATTGAGGCGGATTCCTTTGAAAAATCGAAGGAAAATTGTCGTAGGGCTTGAATACGTTTTACCGTGCCTTCGGGTAGTGAATGCTGGAGTGCTCCATGAAATACTAAATGCCATTCGCAGAGCTAAAGTTTAGTACCGGTACATTCTAGATGAGATGGAAAGGCCGGGCTGCGTTTCTTTTAGGGTGCTTGTCTTACTTTTCATCCTTCTCATGAATCATTCGCGAGTGCTCGTGTAGCTGCACTACGTCTGTGCGTATGAACAGGTTTCTTCGGAAGCCGGAGTACGTTCTTGATGACATTTAGCCTTGAACTTAATTGTGAAGAATGGTCTGCAGGCGTGTCGAGGATAATGGATCCTTCTTCTCGCTTATCAGCGTGCCTGGACTCATCAAATTCTAAAGGCACAAACGCTGGAAAGATCCTGCAGCTTCGCGAAACACGTACAACTCGCGATATTTACTATTTTGATAACTTTCGGGACCCACTATTCAATAGGGATGGCCGCGTACCCGAGCCTCGGGTCGGGTTTTGATGATTTGGGTCGGGACCCGATAATTAGTGATACTCGTGTGTGCTGACCCGAGAACTACCCAACCCGATTTCGACTACGGGTACCGACCAGGGTTGCCATCTCCGAGTCCCGCCAGGCCCCTTACCCTTCCGCCCCTCGCCCAGCTGTGCTGCGGAGCCCGCTTTTGCTTCCCCCACTCAGATGGCAACTCTGGTACCGACCAGTCTCGTCAAAACCCGACCCGAGGCTCGGTTACCCAAAATTTTCGACCCGAACCCGAATTTCTTCTCGGTACTCGCCCACCCCTACTATTTAAACAATGGGATACTTATTTCATTCGCAAATATCGAAGTTTCTACTCGGATCTTCTTCGATCCAGACTATCAAAACGATCGAACTACTCAATTTCTGAAGGCTGTAAGTAGATTGCGGATCTTTATGCAAAATAAAAATGATCGGCATCAATTAGAAGACATAGGAGTCACGTAGGAATTTATTCCTCTCTTTAATGGATTTATTAAGTAATCGGGATCCGGTTAATCGAGGTCCTACTGTATAATAAATAGCTGCATTAGGAACAATTGAAAGATTATTTTATTTACTAGAAACGTTTTAATGATAAATAAAGCCGCATTATTTTATGATATCCGCGCCTTCTTAGATTGGCGTCAGCACTTACGGCGATTATAATGGGATAAGAAGCAAGAGAAAGAGGGTGTAGAATGAAAGGGATACGTCCCGGCTGGGGCTTGTCACATAGTGGACTTGCCAATAAAGTTATCTTCTTACCTAAAGCGTTAAAGCTGTTTTCTGTCAGGCCATTAAGGCGATAGAGTTGTTTTTCGTTAGACGAGCCAATTGTTTCAAACAGATCGTAACAATTTACTATTTAATAATAATTTATAATCCTGTTAATTCAGCTTTTCATTAAAGATGAATTATCGAAGCAAGTCACGACAAGCATTTCTACGTTTTAGGAAGTGTATAGGGGTGTGTATCTAGGGGTCGAACGGTTCAATTGTCTTCATTCCTATTTCTTGAGTACACGAGCGATCGTTTCGAAATTCTACTAGCAGACATTAATATTTAGTGATCAATTCACTTTCTCAGAACTTTGTTCATTGTGTTCAGGTGCCATACAGGTGTCCACGATAGTGAATGTCCCGATATAAGTCGAGAACAAGTATCATTTTGATCGCGTTTCGATGTTGTCGGTAATAAGGCTTGATCCTGCCGCTAGATTGTATGCAAACAAGTCCTAGCAGTCACTTAAGACCACTCAGAAGTTAATTCTGCTGTGCCACCAGCACGCTCCACGTCCCAAATGATGATGCACACGAGTATATCTCGAGTTAAGGAGTTTTTCGCAATGTGCACGAGTCAGTTTTTATTCGAGCAAGCTGTTTCTTAACAAACATCGATTGCTTTCCGAGCAATTGCAACTATCGTTGTGTAGGACACGCTGTAAGTCTTTCTAATCTGTTATCGACATCGAACACACAACCGCCGGTCAAACAACCTTCAATACTTTATTTTACTAAAACCAGGCCCTTTACCCTTCCGCCCTTTGCCCAGCTGTGCTGCGGAGCCCGCCTTTGCTTCCTCCACTCTGAACCTTTTGTGCAATTATTGTTGAGGAGTGTATATGGATTAAAAGATAATTCGCAAGGACATGATTAGATTATAGTGCGTGGAGTTATTCATTGATTCATGATGGAATTTGCTACGGTCCTTGAATCTCTTCTTTACGAAAATAAATTCCTCGTTCTAAATCGTGGATTTTCAACCTTCCAACCGGGTGTCTTTTCGACAATATACCGTTACGAACATAAACAAAATTTTGGTAAGAACTTTCACGTGGTTTGCGATACTCGAGTCGAATGATCGACGACTCTAATTGATCCAGAGCAAATTCTCACTGACACGACCTCCGCTGGTCTGCGGTTCGTGCAACAAGAAAACACTGTTTGGGTATTGTTCTCCGAGAGTTTCTAGCAAAGAGTTATTTACTGCTACCATGATAGACCTATCGTCTACGTCCTACGAGCACCCTTTGGCATTCAGCCAATTGTTAACTAAAATGATACGAAGTTGGATATTACTCGACGCTGGTGGAGTCGAGTGTCATCAATCCTAATTAAAGCGTTCCGTGCAAAACGATACGGTATCATTATCTCGGGAACAACAGAATACTCTAGCCTAGATCCTTGCAACGAGGTTCGCTACGCGTCGGAATGATTCATCGAGACGTAGGAAATTTGTAAATACATGTACGATCATTTTAACATACTCAGCAAGATTTCGGGTCACGTTAATTGAACGTCCCGTTAACGGAGAACGAATAACTGCTGAGCAACAGTGAAACGAAAACGGCGATCGAGTTTCATTCGTCCCGGGAGGAAATACGAATCTTTTGTTTCCCCGAGAGAACGTAAAACGGAAGCAGGACAGGAAGGCAGTGTACGTTTTATTATAAATAATGTCTCGCGTTAACCTTCCACTTTAAACTTGATATATGTCAAGGGGCACATCTTTTGATCAGCATCGTTTCATTTCACGTGGAGTTTCTCGCGAGCTCGCCAGCCTTTTTCAGGCCGTTCTTTTCAAATATATAATGCGCGTCTCTATTTAAATTCGTGCTAATACTTTTGCGATACAATACGCTTTAAAGAAAGAACGATCCGTTTTTATTGGGTATGTTAGCTCCGTCTCGAGTAACTATACAGAAACTTCTTCGGACGATCAGATCCAAAATTGTGTAATAAACTTGAATTATAGCATTTTCACTTCATGATCGCGGTTTCTGTTTTCTTAATGGCATCATCGTGCGCCCCCTATACTCTTTCACTTACTCGTCGCCGCGGCTGACACCCGACAAACGAGCCAATTGGACGACTATGCGAGCAATGCGGTCCCAGACATCAGAGAGTTATGCATTTTTTGCTGTGTAGAGGAGAATAAAAACCTCGAGGAATTTGTTATATCCATCAACGACTTCCAGAATCATGTCAAGAGCTAGATTTGGGAAGTACCATTGTTCCAAGAATTCCCGTTGTTACGATCTAACTCCGCGGAGATTGATATAGTTGTAGGCAAATATGAAGCGCGTTCAACGGACGGATTGTCGAAGTACCGCAAGCAAAAATCTTGAAGAGACCCACGCTGACCTAGAAGCGGCTATGCTGCTTCCGGTTAAAATCACAATGTTTGAGATTTTTGTAGACAGCCAAGTTTGCGATGCAAATGGCCCAAACTAGTTTCAGAGCGAATTTTAAGGAGGGCACAAACAAGCTGCGTCTCCGTGAATCAACATTGGAAACAGGGAGTCAACCAAGAGAGTTCGCGTTTTAATCGATAGGTATAAGCCAGTGGCTTGAACAATAGTTTATTAAAAAAAATTGTCACCTTCGGCTTCCATTAGCTTTTTCCAGCAATCCAGCAACTTTCCCATTTCCTGTATCTCCAAACTTCTGGTATCGAAAAACTGTTACAACTCGCGAATCCACATTGAAGCTGTTACGAGCCAGGGCCGCGAGCAGCATGAGTGGCCGGCGAAGGGTTGTTACCCTGGGAATATGGTCTCAATTTGTTAGTTAAGGTACGCGGACGAACTCAATGCGAAATTGGAGAGCCGCTTGGATTATAGACAACGAGGACGAACCTGACGCGAAGTCAGGGAGCGTCTAGGAATGGAGTCAAACGCAGATGAACCTGATGCGTAATCAGGGAACTGCTAGGAAGGTGAAACTTCGTGAATTAACCTAATGCAAATTGAGGAGCTGCTAGGAGGTTGTAGAACAACGCGGATGAACCCAATGTGAGATGGGGGAGCTGCTGGGTGGTTGGATGAGAGCACAGGCGAACCTGATGCGAAATCAGGGAGCCGCTAGGATGGTATAGTTGTCGTGGAAGAACCCGATGCAAAACCGGGGAGCTGCTAGGAGGTTGAAGAACAACGTGCACGAACGCAATGCGAAATTGGGGTGCCACTGGTAGGTTGGATGAGAGCACAGACGAACCTGATGCCAAATCAGGGAGATGTTACGATGCGGACGAACCTGATGCGTAATCAGGGAGGCGCTAGGATGGTATAGTTGTCGTGGACGAACCCAATGCGAAATTGGGGAGCCACTTGGTAGGATAAATCTCTGTTTGGACGATTGGAATGTTGCGAACGAACCTGATGCGTAATCAGGGTGTCGCCAGGATTGTTAGTGGGCGTCGTAACTAGTATAATTTAATTGATACAATCCGAGCGGTAAGATTGTATCATGTGGGAACGTTCAATTACTAGATTAGGATTTTGGAACGATAATAATGGGTTAAGCGATTTGCACGAATTTACCAATAAACACAAATATATTCTGGTTATAAGCGGATATGGTTGACTTTGATACGAAGGGCAGCTTCAGCCCGATCTCACTAACAAGTTTATTCTACGAGATGCAGCAGGACGTGACGCGATTCGTGTCTACGGAAGTACTAGCCCGCGAGAGTAACAATCTAAGGGTTTATATACCCCTACAATGAATGGAATGCTCTGTTCATAATCTAAGGGCACTTAGGGCCAGATTCTCGTTTTTTGTCACTTCCAATTAAATCGGGCCAGAGCTCGATCTTCATTAAAAGGTTCAACTATGATACGAAAAGGTTATCTAGGACGCTTCCTGCCAGATACGATCTTGAAGAGATTCCTCTTCAAGAGATTCCTCTTTCCGTAATAAAGCTATCATTAAATAAGTTAATAGTGGTTGTCCAACTTCCACGTTAAATAACATTTCGTTTAGGCGTGTCTAAGGTGGCTTTGGATCTGTACACTGCGCGTAGGGTTTCGCAACTGAAGACCTCGAAAGTCCATTTTTCAGTAAAATTGTACTAGTTGTACATATTTTTATGTACTGCTGGTTATTTGAAGTGAGAGTTCAATATTTTTTCAAGATCAGGACTTGATCGAGATTTTCCATTGCAAAACCTAGAAATGGCACGAACCTACTTGGCTAACTGAACTGCCCAACTGAAGACCCCTGTGCAAAAATTAAGCAAGTTTCAGTAAAATTGTACTCGTTGTACATATTTTTATGTACTGCTGGTTATTTGAAGTGGGAGTTCAATATTTTTCTACCCGGTCAAGATCATCTACCCGGTTCTCTCATCAAGTGCATTTTCTCTGAACATCTTGATTCTCAGAGCTTCAAGACGCGACACAAAAGGACACTAAACGTGCGTTCAGCTCGGTAGCAACCCCTCGCAGACCATTTCATAGATTTCACCCCCAAACGCAGGCTGTGAGTGACACAGCACGGTGGATGACATTAACCTTCCACTGTGTGGGTGAAAAGATCTTCCACCACTGCACAACTGGGGTCTGAGAGTCCAATTTTAGGTTACTTGTTTGTTAACCCCTTGCCCTACGATTTCTTTTACAGCCACAGCGATTAGAACTTCTCTGTCCATTATTTCGTTGAAGAAAAAGGCAATTTACATCTATTCTATGCCTGCGTCGGAGGTGGGCAATATTTGGCGGAATAAATATTTCGAATACTGTTTAATATTCTAGAATTTACTTGGCTTGAAAAAATAGTATTTCTCAAATAGAATATACATAGTATAATTTCGAAAGTAGAATATTTTATTTTGATAATCTAAACCACGAAATAAAATAGTTATATTTTGAGAATTTAAATCACAAAATCACAAAATAGAATATTTCCATTTAACAATCTGAAACAAAAAACAAAATATTTTAATATAATAATCTGGCATGAAATGGAATACGGCTATCCTTTGGGAAACAATTTATAGTTAGAAATTTATTGAATATGAGCCATTATTTTCAACAAAATATTTAAAATCAAAATAATGAATTACATTTTTATTTATTAACTTCCCGATTTCATAGGGAAGTTATTGTAATTACCCCGAAAATCGAAAATCGATTTTTTAGCAGATCTTCACGTTTCATGGTCATTGGAGTCATTTTAGACTATTTTTATCAAAATGTCGGTGTGTGTGTGTGTGTGTGTGTGTGTGTGTGTGTGTGTGTGTGTGTGTGTGTGTGCGTGTGCGTGCGTGCGTGCGTGCGCGCGCGCGCGCGTATGGCCGTTTCTATGTAATCAAATTTTTCGTTAACGTTTTCTGAAAAAGTAACAACGCGATCAGAATGATGAATGATGCAATCGATGTGCCCCGCTGTAACTTAGAGCTGATTAGATTTTGGTCCATTTTGGTCAAGTAGTTTTTTAGTTTTTTTCGAAAGGAGTTGATTAAACATTGCAATTTATACGAAAGGCGTATCCACCGAAGAAGTAAACGTAATTATATGTATATATATATTTAAAAAAAATTTTTTTATAAAATTAAAAAAAAATTTTTTATAAAATTTAAAGAAAATTTTTTTCTTGTTTTTTTTAATTAAAAAAAATTTTTTTTCCAATTATGCAACTAATGCTATAGTAACCGCTTACAATAACCGAAAATTATTCCAATGCAAGAGTGAGTTAACCATCGCCGAGAATACATTTTCAAAGAATATCGATGAAAGTACAAAAACATTTATATTACAATCTTTAAATAAACAATGAGTTCAAAACGAATTGTTAACTGAGATTAAATTGAAAATTAATATAAAATATATGATAATTAATAACATTGACGTTGAAGACGAATTGGTTAATGGAGCATGCGGAATATTAAAATTTATTAGTTTTCAAGAAAATACTAAAATTCCGTCTATATTGTGGTTAGATTTTCAATTGGCCATAGTAGGAGTGAAAGTAAGAACTCGTTATCGTGATTATATGAAAAATGCAAATATAAATAAAAATTTAACACCAATAATAAAAAAATATCGAATCAAGTAAATATTTCGAGTGAAGGAAAATAACAAATCACACGTAGTCAATTTCCAGTGGTTCCTGCTGAAGCGATTGCGATTCATAAAAGTCAGGGACAAACATACGAGAAAGTATGTATGGATTTTAAAACATCAGAAATACGAACTTTACAAATGTTGTATGTAGCACTGAGCAGAGTTTCAAAATTGAGCGGTTTATATATTTTGAGAAAATTTAAATTAATGGTATCGAAGAAAACCAAGATCAATACTGCAAACCCGGATAATGATGAGTTGTATCGTTTGCGAAAAACTAATTAAGACAATTTATTTTGCAACATTAGTATGCTATAACAAGGAACCAAGCGAGCAACGAGCATGCGATATTGGTTTAATGCGACGCCATATAGCAAACATTTTGATAAGTAGAAAACTATTGAATTTCCCTGAAAACGTATAATCTTCTTAAAACGTACACTTAATAAATAATAATAATAATATACAGTAACTAACGAATCGGGAAGTTCTTTGTGTGGCTCGTGGAGAGTCACACACAAAATGAAAGACATTAATAGCTGTGGGCCCTATACTAGCCATGCGTACCACTAACATTCTCGCAAGAGCAGTCCTGCCCGCGAGCTCGCGAAGCGAGCGAGCAACAACAACCCTACTCGCGAGCGAGCGAAGCGAGCGAGCAACAATAGCCCTCTAGTTTATTTCTTTTTACATGTGAAAGTATTTTAAGGGTGCATTTGTAGGGTTGATAAACATGGTGCTTTTTTATTAATCGTTTTTATACATGATATTAATACAAACGCGAGGGTGTTCCAGAAATTTTTGATAAAGATACTTTAGGGATTATGAGAATTAAAGAAAAGTCGCCTTTCGTTTCTAAATACGGAAGTGAGTTTTAAGAAACTAGAAATTCAAAGTTCAAGAAGGCTGGGAGGATGATTTTATAGGACAAGAGAGGGAGGGGAATACCAATTAAAAATCTCGCTAACCTGCGTCTATGTGCCAACAGTAGCGCGCTTAAATCAGGTCAGCAGGAACACTGGCAGCGATGGAGTATCAAGCGAAAAACACGTGGTCGTCTCGAAATTGCGAAGCAAAGCCCTGAACAGTTCAGTTCGTATCAAAATGATATGCTCGGTGAAACTGGATATGTTCTTCAACAATATAGATTTATTCTTAAAAATTAGACATGCATAATGCACGCACACGCGCAGTGTCAGCACACTCGCATCATTATTCATTGTAATTATGCTCTTCGTAAATATACGTAAATCTACATAATACATACGCACACGCATTGCGATTATACTGACGTCAATGTGTATTACATGCAGCGCAATCATCTCGTTCGCGAATATTAATTCCACTTTCAGATTTTCAGTATTCCTAAATTGGAAGTAGAGTTTGCGAATCGGTGCGTTTGCTTTTTGAACGATGCTGGCTTGCAGAGCTTCATTAATTAATTTCGATTCGTAACAATTACATCCACTTGAAACTGACAGTTTCTCGATCGGAAGTTCTCATTTCACGTAGTCGATCTTGAAGGAAGGCGATTTATACGGGATCAGTGCAAACTCGTAAAACTTAATCAACATAAATCTACTTTAGGCTGTTAGAGGACTTCCATAAACACTCTCCATAAGTGCCGTGACAGTCTTCAGTCTGTTCAGAGAAATCGGTAACGTGTATAGACAGAATGAGTTCAACACCATTTCAGGATGACAACAAAAAGCACCTTCACTAATACAGTGAAGCCTTGATCTAAGAAAAACCCTCGGGTCCGTGCTGTTTCTTAGACTCTGTGGTTTCTACTATACCTCTCCATTCACGCTGTTCATTCGCAGAAACATTCTTTTTTATCACTTACATTAATTTGGTAAAAAGTTGGAGAAGCTTCGAAAAATTCAATGTTTTCGATTCGAACCTGACTCGGATGTAACATACAGTTTAACTACAGTAACTACAGTTACTCGTTTAACACCGTTTCAGAATGACAACGAAAAGCACCTTCACCAATACAGTTAAGCCTTGATCTAAGAAAAACCCTCGGGTCCGTGCTGTTTCTTAGACTCTGTGGTTTCTACTATTCCTTTGTGACCTCGTTGTTAAAATTATATCGTGTTTAGTGTAATTTTAATCAAACAAATTCTACAAATAAGTTGCTCGAAGTCCCATAAAAATATAAAGAAGTTTTGTAACTGGATTAGTAGTGGTTCACACCGATATACCCGACCCCGATATTTTTCTTAGATCAAGGCTTTACCGCATTTCAGTCACTTATCCATTCACCGAGAAACACTCCTTTTTATCGCTCACATTAATTTGTTAAAAAGTTCGGAAAGCGTCGAAAAATTCAATGTTTTCAATTTATCATCCACGTAAAATTAGTCGCTTTCACGTCCTCACACTTGATGTAATTTTAGCGGATGAATCGTCCTTTTCGGGTACTATGAAAAACGTTTGGGTGAAACGGCGTATGAAATCAACGTAGCCATATACATATATCCGGATTATCTCATGTTAACGCAACGATTTCAAGTAACAGCCATCGAAATCAGTCGTGTTCTATTTCCCGGCTGTTCCAATTTTAGAACAGTATCGTGTTCAAAGAGCTTGAATTAAATAACGTAGAGGTAAATGCATATCTCGTGCACGTTGTCTATTAAAAATCTTGTACTTATGACCTTCGATCAAATTCGATCTTGTAGAGAGCAGACAAGTTCTATAAACAGAGACCAGATCACTTATGAATGAAAGTAAGAGCAAAAACGTTTTGATCAACGTCTCTTTCTCTCGTCCGCAGAAAAAAGAGCAATGTGAAAAGACAATGGAGAGAGGCATTGGACGTTTTATTATAAATAATGTTCCATTTAACCTTCCACTTTAAACTTAATATATGTCAAGGGGCACGTCTTTGGATTACCTCATTTTGTACCTCGTGGAGTTATGTTACCTGCGAGCTTGTCCATTTTTCAGGTTTAACAAGGAGAAATACATTGGTTTTTTTGCGCGCGAGTGCAGGAAGCGTTAAAAGCGTCTTTTCAAAGTGTTCTAAAATAATAAACTTTGTTATTATTAGTTTAATGTTAGAATTATCTTGAGCAATTTTAAATGCTTTTCCTGTAGAGTCTCCCGATGAGGGGCGGAAGCGGGAATTAAGGGGAAAAAGTTAACCTCTCCCTGCCGGTACAGGACACATGCACGTCACGCGACTGAGCCGCGTAGAAGGGGAAGATAGAGTGGGGACACAAGTCTTAATCTGGCGACTCTGTTTCGTGGAATTCAATATTGCACAGTCGAATTCACCGTTTGTTAATTCACCATTGTTAATCTCTAGACGCTCCACAAAAATAGTTGCATAAAAAGTCCTTTCTTCTGTTGAGGGTGAGAGAAAAAATACATTTATGTACACCCCGGAAGGGGGTAGTGTGGGAAAAGCCAAGAACAAGAGTGGTTAACTCCGTGGTAGGTGGGGCGTTGTAATGCGAAGAGCTGGCCGTGCACCCACCGTTAACCGCGGACGATTTTGAGGCGGCGTACAGTGTGACGTTTCGAGCATTTAGGGGAATTTAATTCCGAAATTGAACATTTTTTAAAAATTGCGTATTTACTCTTACCTTGAAAGCAATACCTCCGTAACCCAGAATCACTATTGTTTTTAACTTTTCATCGCATTCAGATAAGAAAAATAAGCCTCAAGTGCAACTTCTGCCTATACAAATGATGAAACTGCATCAATCGTCAGTGATACTTTACCTGAATAAAAGTGTGTGTATTTGAACTTCAATTGTTATTGTATTTAATTTTTGTGATTATTCAATCCTTTGTCGTGTGTTTTCAATATTTTTAAGTTCTAAATATTATACATATAATATATTATGGTTAATAATCATAGAAAATCGTAGAACTTTTCAGTATTTACCAATGTTCTAAAGAGTAAAACTTTATTATATGAGCGAATATGGACCTGAGACTACACTGAATGTATACATTGAAGCCTTGTCTAGTCAGCTACGAAAACAATTTTTGCGCTCGTCTGCGCCTATGGGAATTTTCATTTGTTTTCAACACCCTTACGCTGTCACCTCGTGCAGTTGTCTAACACAATTTATCCGGGCCACAACGTTTCTGTTGATATTCACAAACCTGCACTTTGATTTTTACTCTATTCAATTGTTATTGTTAACTTCCCGATTTTATAGGGAAGTTATTGTAATTACCCCGAAAATCGAAAATCGATTTTTTAGCAGATCTTCACGTTTCATGGTCATTGGAGTCATTTTAGACTATTTTCAGCAAAATGTTCGTATGTGTGTGTGTGTGTGTGTGTGTGTGTGTGTGTGTGTGTGTGTGTGTGTGTGTGTGTGCGCGCGTATGGCCGTTTCTATGTAATCAAATTTTTCGTTAACGTTTTCTGAAAAAGTAACAACGCGATCAGAATGATGAATGATGCAATCGATGTGCCCCGCTGTAACTTAGAGCTGATTAGATTTTGGTCCATTTTGGTCAAGTAGTTTTTTAGTTTTTTTCGAAAGGAGTTGATTAAACATTGCAATTTATACGAAAGGCGTATCCACCGAAGAAGTAAACGTAATTATATGTATATATATATTTAAAAAAAATTTTTTTTTATAAAATTAAAAAAAAAATTTTTATAAAATTAAAAAAAAATTTTTTTCTTGTTTTTTTTAATTAAAAATACTTTTTTTCCAATTATGCAACTAATGCTAATGTAACCGCTTACAATAATCGAAAATTATTCCAATGCAAGAGTGAGTTAATCATCGCCGAGAATACATTTTCAAAGAATATCGATGAAAGTACAAAAACATTTATATTACAATCTTTAAATAAACAATGAGTTCAAAACGAATTGTGAACTGAGATTAAATTGAAAATTAATATAAAATATATAATAATTAATAACATTGATGTTGAAGACGGATTGGTTAATGGAGCATGCGGAATATTAAAATTTATTACTTTTCAAGAAAATACTAAAATTCCGTCTATATTGTGGTTAGAATTTCAATTGGCCATAGTAGGAGTGAAAGTAAGAACTCGTTATCGTGATTATATGAAAAATGCAAATATAAATCAAAATTTAACACCAATAATAAAAAAATATCGAATCAAGTAAATATTTCGAGTGAAGAAAAATAAGAAATCACACGTAGTCAATTTCCAGTGGTTCCTGCTGATGCGATTACGATTCATAAAAGTCAGGGACAAACATACGAGAAAGTATGTATGGATTTTAAAACATCAGAAATACGAACTTTACAAATGTTTATGTAGCACTGAGCAGAGTTTCAAAATTGAGCGGTTTATATATTTTAAGAAAATTTAAATTAATAGTATCGAAGAAAACCAAGATCGATACTGCAAACCCGGATAATGATGAGTTGTATCGTTTGCGAAAAACTAATTAAGACAATTTATTTTGTAACATTATTTGTTATACGCCATATAGCAAACATTTTGATAAGTAGAAAACTATTGAATCGGGAAGTTCTTTGTGTGGCTCGTGGAGAGTCACACACCAAATAAAAAACATTAATAGCAGTAGGCCCTACTAGCCATACGTATCACTAACCCGCTCGCAAGAGCAGTCCTAACCGCGAGCTCGCGAAGCGAGCGAGCAACAATAGCCCTCTAGTTTTTATTTGTTATTGTCTAATTGTTGTTGTGTTTGATTTTTATTACATTTGATAGTTTTTGTCTTTTGTTTAGTATTGTTTGTTCGACTATTATTTAATATATTGTTTATTTTGGCGATTATTAACAGAAGGTTTCGTGAACTTTTCACGAGAAAAATTTCACGGGTTGCCACAAATATAGACTGCTCATTAATAGGCTGCTCATATCGTCAGACCCTTTGATTACCAGTTTAAGGCACATTCCCACAAAAAAAGGATTATTACCCCAGAAGTACTACAATTACTTGCAGTGCCTACATTACATAATACAAAAGACAATAATGAAAGTTCGTCTGAATACGATGAGGTCGACTCCGGTTCTCAGAGTGAAAATTAATAGATAATGTACATGTGTATATAGTACTGTTCATGAAAAGCTTGTTCAGTGTTTCTCTACATGTATTTAGTTTATTAAAAGTTTGAATATATTTATGTAAGACTGTGTTTACAACTTCCTTATATCATTTAAATTAAATACCCTTTCAAATAGTAATTTGCAAGAGTTAAAATACGTATTTTCGGTCAATACAACAAAAGTCATGTTAAAGTAATTAGAAATCACCATATTTTTAGTAGTTTTAACAAAATACATGATAAAAAAAGAAACAACATCATTAAGAATTTAATGCTCCTAAATGATCGAAACGTCACACTGTGCGACGGGTCGGAGAGTTTAGTGGGTATGGTTAGGGATATAGTCCCTATAGTCCCGTTTCCCCCAAATTTCATCTAGGGGGTGCCGAGTCCCACACTACCCCTTCCAGACGTCATCTGAGGAGGGGGTGTGTGTAAGTGACATTCCCCCACCGCCCTCAAACGAAAAAAGAAGGGGGTAGTGTGGGACTCGGGGGATCAGGTGTTCGGATCCTCCACTACCCTCTAAAAACCCATCACTATTGAGCCTCTTACCTCACAATCTTCCTCACTATCTGGCCCGAATTGGGAACAGTACAGGGCCCCGCTATTCGCATTTCTCCTGAACTGCGCTGTATTCTCGGGCTAATGCACTCATGTTCTTGTCAATTTGCATAAAAAGTCCTACGATTTGTTTAATAATGTTTCATCTGTAATGTTAAACTTCAATTCCTTGCCGCATAATAACGAGTCAGTCTCGCAACGAACACTTCAAGCAGAGTCTACGAAATACGAATGTTATGCCTTCCTTTCAGACGGAGTTCGGGTCTATTTCGACCCAGGGTATGAAAATCGTCATTTTGTTACTCATTTCCAGTGAATTGATTAAATTAATAGTTGCAGCATTAGGGACAATAGAGAGATCAACGAGTCTGCAAAAAGTGTCTTCAAAGTATGTTTTCAAAAATTGATAAATAAACCACTGAACGGCCCTAAGCGCCATCGATCACATACATAGATACAAGAATGATCCAAGGGTTTCCCGCTAAAGTAATTGTTGAAGACAGAATCAAACGTTTCGCGGTTAATATTTAAAAGAGAAAATAGGCGAATGTTTACTGCGAGCGTTAATGGGATTATCATGCTCGCTGTAAAACGTCGTTATCATTCTCTTTCACTGGATCATCGCTGCAATATCACGCCTCCGTTGGCACCGGACAAACGAGCCAATTGGACGACTATAAAGTGAAACTCTACTCTTCTGCGTAACCGCGTTACGTCGGCCGAACAATGCGACTGGTACACATAAAGCGGAATCGTGCGTATTCTTCGTGAAATTTCGTCCGTGTCACGAACGTCGAAACAGTCGAAGCAGAGACCATTTCTTTCAAAACCTCTTTTTCAAATCAGTGTCCAGGCTAACCCATAACTCATTCGTAGTTCGCAATTCGTTCATTTTCTTGCAAGCACCAATCGGGCCAAACTTGTTAGCAGAGTCGCCAGATTAAGACTCGTGTCCCCACTCTACCTTCCCTTTCTACGACGCTATTCCCACGCATCCGCCGCGGCTCGGTCACGTGACGCGTTCCGTCTCTGTCGTGGCGTGCGTCCCAATGTCTTGCACATAACAAAGGATCCACTATAAAGAGATTGCATTAAATTAATAACCGGTGGAAGCCCATCTTGATTTTCCTGACTTTGTTATATCACTCGCGCCCCTTTTGCTTTATTTCTGCGCTGTAACTATCAAAGTGTTCTCCTGGAGGAACGACATGGTTATTAATCAGTGCATCAGTCTAGAATATTAATCGCTGGTATCGTATTCACGAACAGTATTTTCCCTGCAGAATGAAATTAAGACTTAACGTGACAAAAGTCATCTATTCGCCTAACGTTTGTTTCTCGCGAATTTTACAAGAAAAAAGTAAGTGAAGATCATCTCTGTCAAAACCTGGTTTTTCAAATCTGCGTGCAGAATAACTCAAAAACTAATTGGCCAATCATTCGTTCATTCGTAATTCGCTATTCGCCATTCGTTTATTTTTTTGCAAACACCAATCGGGCCAAACTTGTTAGCAGAGTCGCCAGATTGAGATCGTGTCCCCACTCTACCTTCCCCTTCTACGACGCAATTCCCCACGCATCCGTCGCGGCTCGGTCATGTGACGCGTTTTGTCTCTGTCACGCATGTGTCCCAATGTCGCGTGACTAATCTGGTATTTACTGACAGGTAAACTGACAGGAGGGTAACTGTATTCCCCTCAATTCGTTCTTTTTTTATGGATGTGCGGGAAAATACATTATGTACACCCCAGAAGGGGGCGGTGTGGGACTCTCCTCCCAGTTGGTCGGGGAGGCCTACCCACTAAAAGCCTAAATCAACACCCGGGACGGCTAATGAGGCCTCTACTAACTTTTTCCCCGGTTTATATTGAGATCCGCGGTCCCGTTGTGACAATACGCACGGATCTCTTAAGCCGGGACTAGCCACGACTGTTTTTTGCCATAATCCCCTTAATTCGTGCTACCTCCTTATTTGACGGCCCTGCTCGTTAGTGGTGGTTCCTTTAACATTTCATATCTCCTTGTTTATTGCCCTTCGAACTGTCCTACATTATTCATCGCAATTATTACTATTTTAGTGAATAGCACCAACAGCTCATTATGTAATATTTTTGCCATATCTTCCTCTAAATAATTTTTGTCCACTACACTCTTAATCAAGCTGATTTCAGTTTCATTTAGCTATTTATAATATCACACCATTTAACGAACTAATTCTGTAGCTCATTCACTATTTAACACTGCAAATTGATCGCGCACTACTCGCTGCGTCCGTTTAATAGAGATCCTCTTACAGTTTCGTTGCAGCGAGAAGGGGTCTGCATCAAATTACTGACAATCATTTCACCGACAATGTTGTAATCGACAACGTTCGACCGATATCGATTTCGCCGACAGTTTTAATTCACCGACGTTGATATTTATGTTTATCTATCAACGTCGAATTTCAGCAACAATTTCTAGCCGTTGCGTTTCAGCAGCATCGGAATTCTTACTTTCCCTCAGATTTCTTTTGAATACTGTGTAAACACAGACTCAGTGTCGCTAGATGAGGGGAATTGCCTCGGGTTGAGGGGAAAAGGTTACCCTCTCTCTGCCAGTACGGGATTAGTCACGTGACGTTGTGACACACGCACGACAGAGACGAAACGCGTCACGTGACCGGCCAGTGGCGGGAGCGTGGGAGAATAGTGTCGTGAAAGATGAAGGGCAGAGTGGGAGCAGTGATGCCAGGTGAGGGGAATCATGGTGAGATTATGTACCCCCTCTCTGATGACCAGACCAGACTACGGGCATGGGCGCCGTGGTCTACGGTCTTAATGGGGGACGTTGGAGTGTGCGCATGGTGCTGGAATGGGATAGTGGAAGGGGAAAAGGAGGAGAGTAGCTGGCGCCAGTTTTGGCAGGGAGTCCCCTGCATAGATGCTTTCGTGTACCCAACGTTTAGGTTTCGACGGCACACGCACATGTGACTTCTTTTCAGCTCCCGATAACACACTTATCCCAGCGGTGTGTCCACTTCCGACAGCAGTCCTCTTGAGCGATTTGTGGGATGTCTTTCGGAGCCTGCGCCGAGTTCGTCTTAATTTCCTCAATTGTGTGAAAACGTCTACCTCTCAAAACTAATTGCAATTTTGGGGGACATGGAAAAGTCAGCTGGTGCAAAGCCGGGAGAGTAATGAGGCTGGGGAAGAACAATCATTCGATCATTCGTATGAAATTCCCGAATTAATATTAATTATTATCTTTTCTGATAATGTTTCGTAATAACAATTATTATCTTTTGTGTGCGTAGTAATAAATAGATCTAGTGTTTCTTCTATAAAATAATAAGTACCATTTTTAATTAGTCTGGATTTAATTAGCCTGTCCCTACAATGCACCATTTTCGTATTCAGGGGAACGAGACCTATAACTCCGTAAAATCTCAACTAAATCCGTGACGACAAGGCTTTGCAAGTCTGCTTGTGAGTCACTTGCCCGTAGCTTTGCCTCTAGCTTTGTCCAGTCTCATCGACGGGCGTCCTTGATCGTTAATAGACGTGTTGAGCAGCTCTGCTGTAGAAGTTCAAGATCGGAGATTGATTATATTTGGGTAGAAGTATCCATGGCCCATTAGCGATACGTATCGGGTCTGGGTATTGAAGAATTGTGTCAAGAGGTAGATTTGGCAAGTATTCTTGTTTCAAGAGGTGTTTCCTGTTGGTACAACCAAACTCTGGGGGGGGGTGGGTGGGTGATATACATAGTTATATTAATATATCCACCACATTCAGCCGGGGAATTGTTGGGATCTTCGAGCTGAGATCACCAACGGTGCATGCATACGAGAGGCCCTCGGTATAGTTCGCCGACCATGATAGCCACGTTATTTTCCCGTCGATCCTGTTGTTGCACAGATACGCGTTCGACGGGGCGTAGGTGATGAAGGGATCGTTCAGCCCCACGAACGCGGTGCCCTTTTTACTCGGCCTATGGTAGATCACCTTCCAAAAGAATCTGGGCACCAGCATCGGCTTCGAGCGACCGTTGCTTATCGTTATCACCCGTTGGTTCCCGCGAATGTCCGGCATTGTCATCTGTCCGTGAACGCCCGTGTATACCTCGAGGTCCAGAGATCTGCGCGCGGTGAAGTTTCTGACGGACGACTCCAGCACCTCCCAGTTTTTCGCATTGAAGCTGGCCCATTGCGGAGCCGCGTTCAGATATTGGAAGGTAGCATTCTGCTGGACACCGTAAACGAAGTCGCCTTTCGCTGCCAGGTGTCCACGCGTCAGTCGCACCTTGTTCGTTATCAGTTTACTCATCGGGGAGTTAGGTCCCAAAATCTTGTCAATCGCTGATCGCTGCGTTTCCCAGTAGTAGAGTTGCTGTACGTCCATTCCGTTGAAATAGTTCCCCGGCTGCCAAGTTGGTCTGGAACCAGAACAAAGTTGCGATTACAGCTTGGTAGCGTTGATCTTGATCTTCCACTTTCGGCTGTGGAATGTTAAAAGTGCTGGCTAAGGTGTTTCCATTTTTAGACTGATCAGTAGACCGCGAATTTTTATGCAAATTCAAAATTGTCTCCGTCCATTGCAAGATGCAGGGGCTACGTAGTCATTTGTTTCTGTTTTTAACGATTCTAAAGACTTGAAAATAGTACAAAGGTATCGTTTCATATTCTCATGTTTGTCGTAAACCCATAAAATCCGCAGTCTACTAATCAGTTTTGCTTTATTCGTTGCGGAGAAGCGATATACAGTATGTAATAGTTCTTTCGAAAGCAATGGGAGGGCAGTCATTGTTTCTCTTATATTGTTTATGTTGGTTTTAGAACGTCTTGTCGGTGGAATTTTGAACTTTTACGGATTTTAGATGAAAATTGGAAGATTGCACTTCATAACGGGAAGGGATGGTCGTACGATCAAAATTGCATGGCATTTGTGGCTGAAGCTTCAGGCAGGTAGTGCAGGAACGGACTGATTGATGGTGGGGACCGTGTGGCTCGCGACGAAGAAGAATTTGGACAGGCCTGACTTAAACTGTCGCGGCTGTGTTATCGGGAAGATTCAATCCCAAAATAAACTGTCAATATACTGATAAATGATTCAGCGTGCTCTACCGAAGAAGCGATAAATGCGACGGTAAATCACTCTTCGAGATCGCCCGCAACATATCAGTGAAGAAATCTGATTCCAAGTCAAGTGGTTTAGTCGACTGCAGTCCGTTTTTCTGTGTGACAATCACGACGGACCCTGATTACTGACCACTAATTAGCTAGTCCAATCGGTGCATAGCAAATCCATATGACCTCACTCACCTGGGATAGCCTGATTGAGCTTGTTTACACTTCCTAGTCAATTGGAATTTCGTGTAGTAAGTCTCGTAAGTGTTGTCGTTGCGACAGACTTCGATGGTTGTCAAGAATTTCGTAGCCAATTGGAAGCCGATGGCGATCGATGTCTTGTTTCCCAAACATTTCTGCGGCAGGACCTTGGCGCTGATCGTAGGATTCGTGTTGCACGTTATGGTCGAGAATGGTCGAGTCACGCCGTTAACAATGAAGTTCTTGCCACTTTCGCAGGTAGCTTTCGCTTCCTTGACGTTAGTGTTGGTGATTTTATTTTGATTGCCTGGACACGCTATCAGGACGGACTGTCCCCTTTGGAGCAGCAATTTAGGCGTTCCAGTATTCGGATAAAAGAAATCATTGCCATTTTCGGTCAGAATCAGCGGCTGCGGCTCTTTTAGGTCTCCGTAGTAGCCCCTTGCAATGGATACATCGCAATTCGCTGCAAAATTGGAATGTTCATCAGTTTTCTAAATTGTTTACCTCGGGGAAGCTTCTAAACACTAGCTTTACGTTACCTGTCTAAATAACGGATTCTAATATTGTTAATTCCTGATTATTGAGATTGTAAAGACGAAACCATGAAGAATTAATGTCCACAAATAGTAAGCGTTAGAAAAATGATGAAAATGGAACAAATAATACTGTTTCTCGAAACAAATGTACTGGCGAACGTAATTTCTTTTTCTTTGTGCTATTTTCTTAGAAATGAAGGTAACCTTCAATTTTTTTAAATGGAATTATATTCTTCCATATAATATCGAATTGTGTGTCGAGGCAAATTCATTCGTATGCGGCATAAGAACCTTAAAGGTCATTCAAGGTCAGAAATGGAAGAAACATTTTAAATAATTCGTAAAGATATCGTTTACAAGGAAAAATGTTAAAAAGGAATTTTTATATGTTTCTTGTCACTAACAATTGACACAGAAGATTTTTATTCTGCACGAAAATCCATAGAAAATTCTCCCATTCATTGTTTTAACCGGAACAAATGTTTTCGTTTGAAGTATGAGGACATTAAGAACTGATGTGCACAACAGAAATGGACAAACAATAAATTGAAACCTTTTGTGCAATTATTGTTGAGGAGTGTATATGGATTAAAAGATAATTCGCAAGGACATGATTAAATTATAGTGCGTAGAGTTATTCATTGATTCACGATGGAAATTGCTACGGTCCTTGAATTTCTTGTTTACGAAAATAAATTCCTAGTTCCAAATCGTGGATTTTTAACCTTCCAACTGGGTGTCTTTTCAACAATACAGGGTGTCTCAAAATTCGTGAAAATCCCGGAAATGGAAGGTTTCTGAGACCATTTGAAGCGACATTTTCCTTTGCTGTAAATGTCATCCGCGGCTTTGTTTAGGAGTTATTAACGAAAACCACGGATCAATCAGAGCGCGACCTAGACGCGAATTGGCACAGTCAGCCCGGCGCGCCAACTGTCGATTGGCTGACTATGCCAACTCGCGTCTAGGTCGCGCTCTGATTGGTCCGTGTTTTTCGTTAATAACTCCTAAACAAAGCCGCGGATAACATTTTTGCAAAGGAAAATGTCGCTTCAAGTAGTCTCAGAAACCTCCAATTTCCGGGATTTTCACGAATTTTGGGATAAACAAAATTGATGCAGCAAGCAGTTCGTACAAACACAAAATAATTTATAGCAAACTGGATACTGTGAGTGATAAAGCGAAAAATTGATCGTTCAATCAAAAGGGGAACGGTGATTTTTGAAAATGACTAAATATGTTCACTTAGCTAGTTTATCAGAAGGTAAAATATTTCAATTATTGGTGGGGAACCCATAAATCGTTTCTTTATTTTTGTAATAATATTTATTTTCCTCAGCGTTTGGTATGATTAAATTAATTACAGATTAATTACGCAATAAGCACAGTGAATATAAACAAATTAGTATGTAGTCCACGAGTGGGGTGGCAATGTTTAATCAATCTATAAAGACGACATTACTTATGGGTATCCACCCCTAATATGTGTTTCTAGTTAGCATCGTTGTTTCCACGCGTCGCAAACTTCGTTATGCATTGTAAAAAAGTAAACAAAGAAAATGTATTTACCCGAGACCGTCGCCGCCAGGCACAAACACGCGAACAACGAAATAAACATCGAAAATGGTTCCGTTGTCTTCACCATCTATGCGAGCACTTGCTTCTCCCGTATGCTCCCCATCGTTTTATAATCTGTTCAACTTCTCTGATAATTGATATTGGATTTCCCAGCGTTGTTGTGGCAACCACAACCGTGATAACAGCAGTTAAGCAATTTTTTATTCGGAAGGCTATACATATGCAGTACTCGTAGCGGGCTTATTTGTTCAAGTGTCGCGTGCATCGTCCCGAGTACCCGAGCTGATTTTTTTTTAGAACACTGTTGGGGTCGTCACTCCCAGGCTCGCGTGCCTTGACATAACACTATCTCGCGATCTTTTCTGATTACCGCTTGCCAAATTAGTATTGACCAATTGAATCAGATGGTTGAGCGGTGGACGGATTCTTCAGAAAATCCTGTGGACGAAACTACATAGTTTCTGATCTCCATGATCTCTTTCGACGTTTGGTGTTATGTCATTTTTGAACAAGGTCCTTTTCAATTAATCTTTTCATTAAATAACGTGATGTCTTAGATTAATTTCATTCTAAAAATTAATTTTCTTCTTGAATTGTGTGCCATTTATAACCAATTTCATCCTGGAACAGTGTGCTGTTCTTAAATTAATTTTCTTCTTCAACAATATGGTGTTCTCACATTAATTTCATTGTTGAACAGCGTGCTGTTCTCACAGTAATTCCATTGTTGAACAGTATGCTGTTCTTAGATTAATTTTCTCCTCGAACAGTGTGCCATTCATGATCAATTTCTTTCTCGGACACTGTGCCATTCATAATCAGCTTTATTGCTGAACGTGTGTATTGTTCTTAAATTAATTTTCTTCTTCAACAATATGGTGTTCTCACATTAATTTCATTGTTGATTAGTGTGCCATTCTTAAATCAATTTATTTCTTGGACAGTGAGTCAATGTCTTTTCCAATTAATCTTTTCATTGAACAGTATGATCTCCTAGATTAAAATTTCATTTTAAAAATTAATTTTCTTCTTGAACAGTGTGCCATTCATAATCAATTTCATCCTGGAACAGTGTGCTGTTCTTAAATTAATTTTCTTCTTCAAGAATATGGTGTTCTCACATTAATTTCATTGTTGAACAGTGTGCTGTTCTCACATTCATTTCATCGTTGATAAGTGTGCCATTCTTAAATCAATTTATTTCTTCGACAGTGAGCCACTCATAATCAATTTCATCCCTGAACAGTGTGCTGTTCTTAAATGAATTTTCCTCTTAAAACAATTTAATTATTGGACGGCGTATTGTTCTTAAATTAATTTTATTCTGGAACAGCGTATTGTTCTTAAATTAATTTTATTCTTGGACAACGTATTGTTCTTAAATTAATTTAATTCTTGAACAGTGTATTGTTCTTAAATTAATTTTATTCTTGAACAATATGGTGTTCTCACAGTGATTTCTTTGTTGAAGAGGGTGCTGTTTTTAAATGAATTTTCTTCTTGAACAGCGTGTCCATTCATAATCAATTTCATTCTTGAACAGTGTGTTGTTCTTAACTTAATTTTATGCTTGAACAATATGGTGGAAAGCTAAGCACACGCAGTAACTTAATCAGACCAGCTGATCGAACAGATGTTCTGTCTGCATGCGTTGTTGCCACATGTCATGTTCCGGCCTGTACTAGAGACGGCCGTGTCTGAAGTTGATAACATCAAATACTGTTTTCGTGACGTCTAGATTCTTGTTCCAGTGGTATCACGTTTTTCGTGTCACGTGGAACGGAGATATTGACGATACACCGTTCAATTCTTATCTACCTCAAAGGAGATCGTTATCACGAATCGGTGTTGATTTACGATACTGCTTCATTATAGCTTCAAGAGGAAACAAGCTAGAGAACTGGGAAAAAGATTTCTATTGACGAAACATTTTTATCCGTCTTATCGTAAAAATATATTAAACGATTGCAACGCGAGACTTGTACTTTTCAAGAACGATTGACGAGGAGCGCCTTGTTCTTCACGAACGTAGATAAGCGTTAATTAAATTTAGAAATGTACAAAGCTTTCCACAGAGAAATATATGTACATATAAAGAAAACTGGCCAAATTCCCTGTCATTTTTCGAAAAGGCTCATATTCATACAGGGTGTTCGCGATAATTTGTACCAGAATTTAACCATTAACCATTAAAAATCGATATTTTTAAATCATTTTGTTCTTCGAATTTTTTTCTTTATATTTTGTGTAGATTATCTTAAATGTCAATAATAATCAACTTTTTATTAATGATTTGTATCGTATAAAATTGTAGAATAACTGTTATTTTTGTTCCCTGGAAAATCGTAACTGAATGAATGTCGGGTTTAAATGGGTTAACGGAGATGATGCGAAGGGATGTTCGAGAACGAGTGATTATTTTCCTCGTTGGTCTAGCCGGACTCACCTGTTAGTTTCCAGTAATTAATACGCAAGAGGTGTATCGGGGAATCGGCCCAAGGTTAACGCACAGGGTGCTGGCATTGATGTTTTCTGTATACTGCCGTATTTAATATACATCAAGGGCGAAGCTTATTTTTGTCGTGTATACGTAGAATGCAGGCGTGCTCCTCTGACAACAGTCAGGCCGAGGCAGACGCGTAGTCGACGATACTGAGACAAAGATGTTTGATCCACTCGAACACCAGACCGCGCCAGTAAGATTAACTACGCGAAATCAAGTTAATCTTCCTGCCGTCAAAGGAAAAGATATCACCATAGAAACGCGAACCCGACGCTTCATTGTCCCCAAGATGTAGGATACAATGAATAAACTATCAACTTTGAACTAGCAAGGCGCGAGGACTGAATAAACAGGGTGGCAGCCCGCCGCTCCATTGTCTGACTAAATGAGAAACGCCCTTAACAACTTATTTTGACGATAGGGATCATCCACCCTAAATAAGTTAAATTGCCGCGGATTGTTTCCCGTTCGGGAACCAAGCCAAAGCAATTTCTATGGAAAACATTCTTAACATTATTAACCTTTAACTACCCGTGCCCTGAATTTTCACGTAACTACCCGTGCGGTGTATTCAGTACACCACATGTATCACTGTGTGACCGAGTACTGTGCGGAGCACGAGAGAAAACTAGCGGGCAGGGAACGGGGAAAGAAGCCTGACCATTCAGATTGCTCCTTTGCGTTCCTCTTGCCCCGTTCCCCTCCCGCTAGTTTTCTCTCGTGCTCTGGACATTGGGACACGAAAATTGGTGCACTTTTTACATCAGCGCGGGTAGTTAAAAGTTAAACATCTTAAAATAGGTCTGGTTAATCGGTGACTCACTCCTGAGTCCTCCCCACAAAACTCACGTGGAGTGTAGGAGGAGGTTGGGGGGGGTGGGGTTAGGAGTGATATATGTATACAGTCATATCTGTGGTTGTCAAGAAGAACCCTGCATGTCATATAATTTCACTTTCTGCAAATTGCATTATTTTTTTCAGCCTTTCGAATTTATTTTCATGACATTTTTTTCTGGCAGATACGTAAACCCTATACTATAAAGCTCAATTAACACGTTCGCTGCCGAGCGACATTTTCAAAAACAGTTCCACCACGCCAACAAATTTTAATTAATTGTAAAATAAAAATACAAAACATGTACGTACTTATGGGAAAGATATTCAATTTAGATAATTTTTAATTGCTTTAATAATTATACGAGTTATATCGTAGTCGGTTTTTGCGATAAAATGTTTTATGACAAACCTAAACACAAACTTCGACCTACGAGATAACTCGTTGTTGGCAGCGAACGTGTTAATACATAAACTCAAATTTTTGAAATTGTGACATGCGGCGTTCTACCTGACAACTACAGATATAGTAAGAGCAATATGAAATAGTTGATAGTGGGAGAACCGGGACATTGGTAATGTGGGCAGAGTCGCTCTACCCCCACTGTACCTTCCCATTCTACGACGCTATTCCCCTCCACCGAAGCCCGGCCACGTGACGCGTTTCGTTTCTGACGCGTATGTGTTCGATACTGGCGTAGAGAGTAACTTTTTCCCCTCAATTCATGTTCCCTCCTCTCATCTCTATTAATTAAATTAAATCAAGTAAAATCAAAAGTAATTAGTAGACTGCGGATCTTTATGCATTTATAGCAAAATTGAGTAGATGAAATGTAAAATTGTCGAAGAATTTAAAAACTTGAAGTTTTAGTTTCTATCTCTTGCAATAAAGATCCGCAGTCTAGTAATAAGCAATTATTCGCATTATTATTCGAATAATTTTCCAATGTATATTCGAATAAATAATTATGAACTATTCGATTCCATAGGGAGAATAATTTATTCGGATTATTCTCCGAATAAAGTATTCGACTGAAAAGAATTATTTTTCATAAATATTCTATTTTAGATATTTAGATAGATTTTAGAGATCTATTTAAATGAGATCAGAAATCATTTCCGATAAATATTTCTTGAGAACAATTCGAATAATGCGCAGCTCTGGTTCGAATGATCAACGTGGAAATGTTATGCAACTGAAAAGAATTATTTTTCATAAATATTCTATTTTACATATTTGGATAAATTTCATAGATCTACTTAAATGAGATTAGAAATCATTTCCGATATACAGGGTGAATTCGATAAAGCAGGACACCTAAATATTTCTGTTACTTTTCGTTGTACAAAAAAACTTCGTAGGACAAAGTTACACTGTTTGAAGGGCCACATATAACGGTGTAAGGGGAAAAAAAATGTCAAGGTCATTTTTATGAGATTTCAAGGTTATCGATGTTTTTTTAAATGGAATGAGGTATTTTTTAATACATCAATCGATGCAGCTGGACATTCGTTATAAAAAAATACTAATCTATGTATGTCGAAAAGTTAGTAGTTCACGAGATATTTCAATTTAAATAACTCCAAAATACCATTACTGTCGTACTAAGACGTTAGTGTTTACTTACTTGTGTAACATCTTAGCACGACAATAATGGTATTTTAGAGTTATTTAAATCGAAATATCTCGTGAACTACTAACTTTTCGACATACATAGGTTAGTACTTTTTTATAACGAATGTTCAGCTGCATCGATTGATGTATTAAAGAATACCTCATTCCATTTAAAAAAACATTAATAACCTTGAAATCTCATAAAAAAGACCTTGACATTTTTTTTTCCCTTACACCGTTATATGTGGCCCTTCAAACAGTGTAACTTTGTCCTACGAAGTTTTTTTGTACAACGAAAAGTAACAGAAATATTTAGGTGTCCTGCTTTATCGAATTCACCCTGTATATTTTTTGGGAACAATTCGAATAATGCGCAGCTCTGGTTCGAATTATCAACGTGGAAATGTTATTCGACTGAAAAGACAATATCAACCGGGACGATAACACTCTTGACAATTCGCCAGTGATGCGGCCAATATTTCCTGAAGTAGTTTGTAATGCGTATGCCGATATCGCGTCGATTATTGTCTAACGATGAAAGACGTGCGATAGGTACTTGCAATCAACGAGAGTGTGCTCAATTGGTGCTACTCAATAAATCAAAGACTAGTTCGTCAGAGAGGGAGCCGGGGGGGGGGGGTTCGGTGGGGTTTCTCTCCCGAAATTCTGCGGCTGAACGGTAAGGGTGACGTTTATTCCTGCAGTTCTCTAATAATTCCATTTATCAATGGAATTCATCAGGGAATCAGGGATATCAGGGAATTTCCTATTCCCCTTGTTTCCTGTTCGCAGGCACCGTGTCCGTCACGTCTATATGCATCCAATAATGTGGAAACAACGGAACTATAGAGATGAAACATTAATGTCGATGCAACGGGATGTTGCACCTTGACACGGTGCAACTTGAACGATGCACTTCGACACCGAGCGTCGTCCGTGATTCTTCCGGGAAATGCGTCCACTTTAATTGCACCGGACTGTAATTCGCGTGGTGCTTTTTAAATTTCCAATGCTCTGCTGTACTTGCTCTTTTAATCTTCGACGAACACTTTTCGTGAAATAGTATTCCAAACAGTAAATAGCAAATAATCCTATAATATACAGGGTGGGACACTATAAACAGGCCACCTGAATAACTTGGCTGCTATCGGTGTTAGGAAAAAATGCATCAGATGGAAATTGCTTGGTTTCGAGGGGGCATTAATCTGATGCTAGTAGCTTTTTTGTAGGTGGACGCGTAAAGGACATATGAAGGTCAACTTCATTTTTTAAAATGGAATGAGGTATTTTTTAATACGTCAATCGATGCAGCTGGACATTCGTTATAAAAAAGTACTATATGTATGTTGAAAAGTTAGTAGCTCAGGAGATATTTCAATTTAAATAACATAATTTTAAAATAGTGTTTTATTCGAAGAATATTAAAAATATTTGCATTCCAACTCGAAATATTTCAATATTTTTATTTTAAATATGTCGCTCGAAATAATGGTTCATATTCTATACATTTATGAGTATAAAGAAGTCAATTGTGTGAAAGACAAATTAAATGAAAATATATTTCTCTTTCAATTATTTCGATAAGTCGAGAAGAATGCATAATATATGTACATATAATAATATCCTTGAAAACATTCAATGTTTTCACAGTTTTATCTTAAGTGCATAAAATCCAATGTCTAGATAGTTTTACGTTTAATAATAATTAGTGAAATTGCTATAAAATTGGTTAAGTTGGTTGTATAAAAGAGCAATTAAATGAAATTGTATTTCCACTTTTAATCATTTCGATAACTCGAATATAAATAATAACTTTGAAAAACTTTTAATGTTTTCACCGTTTTGTGAAATGCACTTGCATGAAATCCATAGTCAAAATAGTTTTACGTTTAATAAAAATATGAGCACTCTGCAGTTTTGAAACTCAATTTATTGTAAACAAGAACACAACATTGAACTATCTATTTCGTTGTGAATTCGTTCACAACGAATGCGTACATGGCACCAATAAGTGCTTGTGGTTCAATTACGACCGTCTGAGGCTTCATTTGTAGGTTACAATAAGGTCAAATAACGTAATTTCTGACGTTGGTATGATCCGATTCTACGGCTGGATTGTATCTATAGAATAATTCGCTTAACTGCACAATATTAAATTACGCGTAAAGCTCTTACCGTGGGAAAAAAATGTTATTCCCTTCTCTGTAAACACATTCCTTCTCACAGTTAACAAACAATCTCAACTGTTCGTCTGACAGTCAAAAGAAAAATCAAGTCTGATCTATTACTAGACAAGTCGTTCGTCAAAATGCCTTGTGTAGAATAAAACTCAAAATTAAAAAAAAATGAAGGATATATGATTAAATAAAACTCAAAATTAAAAAAAAATGAAGGATATATGTCTAAATAAAACTCTTGTACTCGTTATTAAAATCAAAATATCTTCTAAACTAATGATTTTTTGCCATAAATGATTCGGTACTTTTACGTACGGTATAAATATACGATTCCATGTAAAAGAAACAAAGTTGACCTTCATATGACCATCCACATAGAAAGAAGACATCTACATCGGAAAGTGTGTCCCCTGATACCGTTCATTCGGTTGGATCGAATTAAACAGGACACCCTGTATACCTACAGGATACATAGTACAGCAATGTCTCTATCGACGCAAAAACCTCGGGGGGATTCGGTGCGTTGAGCGTAGACAGGTAGCTATTTTTTTGAGCTTCAAAGGCCGAGCCGAAAGCAGAGAAGGAGAGCGCGTGTAAAGCAAGACTACGCGCGGGCCTTTCAACTGTGCCGGCGACTGCGACTCTCCGCGTCTCTTTCTTTCCCATACGCTGTCCTTCCTGGCGCCCGAAACGTTCATCGTCAATTAAACCACTAAATACAGTTGAAATTATATTGTGTTTGGTTTTTTTTAATCAGAAAAATGCCACGGACATATTGATGAAAGTTTCATAAAAAAATAAGTAATAATAAAAAAGATTAAATATTGGTGTTACATTGTGAGAACGCACGGGCCTTTGAACTGTGCCGACGACTGCGACTCTCCGCGTCGCATTAGTAGTAGTTCACACCGATATAAAATTGTTTCGATAATATCTCGTTAACTATTAGGTTCAGGGCATATTAAGGTCGACACTATTATACACAGAATTTGATACTCTATCAATCTATGGTATAAAACCTAGGACATTCCATTTGAAAAACTTAATTTTTGTAAACAAATTTTTTTCGTAACGTCAGTGCGTCACAAGATATTTCCGTTATCAGATAAACAAAACACCCTGTATGAATACTTATCCTCGTGTAAGGTTTCACGACGGTGGTCAGATGATTTTTAACGCTCGAACGATCAGTATTAATTGGCTATCGTTAAGGAACAACAAGATGTCAATAATTTCTTGGAAAAAGTGGGGCATGCCAGCGTGCCAGCGACCTTGCCGATTCTGTATAGGTCGTCTCATAGAAAAGCTTTTAACATCGAAAGGCAGAAAACGTCGTTTTCCATAATTCGTTCAGCGTCGAAAGAAGATGATAAAGGAGGAGGAGAAGCTTCGAGCTTCACGAGGACTCTGTACCTACACAATTTTCTTGACAATCGTTGCAATCTTCTTATAACGCGCTCGGACGTTTATCTTGCTTGTAAAAATTGTTCGACCGATACGTCGATTCAGTATCGTTATTTTATAGCATCGCTTATCTCGAGGAAACAGTGGAAATTTATTTTTAACGTCAGAAGCGATGTGTACTTTCGGTCAGCTAAAGTATCATTGCATCAGTTACTGATAGGGATCGTTGTCTTTCTGGCGGGGTAATCAAATCTCGAATCACTCGTCGTTTAACGAAACTTGTCCCAATTTTGTCCTTGAAATTTGACGTTCTTTATACAGGGTGGGATACCAGATACATATTTCTACCTTGATCTACGTCATTGTTTTAAGAGATGAACATACCATACAGGTGTTTTACTAGTTCTTTTCTAGGTGTACCGTATACTTTTCTATGCATCAATCGATGCAGCAATTTAACTACGCCTCTTAGGATGCCCATCAAATGCAATTCATTATTATTATTATTATTGTTATACGTAGCGAGAAATGGATGGAGATGAAACGGTTTCAAGTTTCAAGCAGGGACCAAAAATAACAGTTATTCTAAAATTTTCTACGATAAAAATCGTTAATAGAAAATTGATTATTATTGAAATATAAGATGATCCAGAAAAAATATAAAAAAAATAATACGAGGAACAAAATGATTACAAAATATTTATTAGTGTCCAAAAAATTCGATTCTCCTCGATAACTGTCATCGATGAAGAAGAACTGTTTCGATTGCTCAAAGCAGATATCGATGAGAGAAGTTCATTTCGATCGCTCATAATAGTTATCGACGAGAGAAATTGATTTCGATCGCTCATAACAGTTATCGAGGAGAGAAATTGATTTCGATCGCTCATAACTAGACTGCGGATCTTTATGCAAAATCAAAAATTTTCATGCCGATTCCATCACACAAATTCTATGCACCAGTTTTTGTTATAAATGCATAAACTCTGCAGTCTACTCATAACAGTTATCGATGATCGAGTTTCTTTTCACTTGTTCATAATAATTATTGATGAAAAAATACATTTCGGTTGCTTACTTAATTATTGAGTTGTCCACACAGGTAACCACACAAGTTATTTGTAACCAATACGATTTTAGTCGATGAAATATTTGTTATTCCATGACTTTTTTTTCTTTTTGGTTATAACAGTTAGAGTCCCTGGTGGGAACAAATGCCGTGTTTACTTTGATACAAAAGTGTCAACTATCTCGTAAAGTATAGACATTTCGATGATCTTGGGGTAGTACTTTCATTCGTAGGACAACAAAAAGGTTCGATTGCTTTAACAAAAACATTGGGATCCGCATAAAAAATAAGGTCATAGGTAAGGATGGATTATGACATATGAGTTTCTCCTCCATCATTTTTTTTTCTATTTCTACTTTTAGAGAAGAGCAGTAATTTGTCCTAGTTCCCAAAATCACCCTGTATTATTATCATTATTTATTTATTGCTTTAAACCATGAAGGCTTAGTGTCTAATTCACAATCAGCTTACATTAATTATACAGGGTGTCCCAAAATTCCTTCAACAGCCGGTAATGGGAGGTTCCTAAGATCATTTGAAGCAACATTTTCCTTTGCAAAAATATTATCCGCGGCTTTGTTTAGGAGTTATTAATGAAAAACACGCACCAATCAGAGCGCAACCTAGACGTGAGTTGGCACAGTCGGCCAATAGATAGTTGGCGCGCCGGGCCGGACTAAGGGGAAAACGGACTATTGGTGACAGTTGCGCGATCTTTCTGTACGAAAAGAACGACCTTGTACCCAGCCTTGTACCCCGACCTGTTCGAACAAACGAGGTTCTACAAACACAAAACAAGCTTTACTGGTCATCGGACAAAAATCGAATCGAGCGCTGCGCTACGTGTTATCACGAATTCTATGAATAGCACGCGCGATCAGCATTCGGCGAATTACTCGGACCGTTATCGGGTTTAATAGGGTTTGGTCGGCGAGTTTCATGCTAAGCCCGATATCGCGTTTACGGCTGCGTAATGGACCGCGAACGATTGTCACAGTGAGAAAGAATGAGTGCGAGGCCCTGCGTGTACGCGTTCTGCTTCGATTGTTATCACTCAGCCTTTTCTTTTCCGTTTTGTTTCAGGGGACCATTCAGCGTTGTTCGGAAATGCATTCACCGGCAGACGGGGCAGACGTTCGCCGTAAAAATCGTCGACGTAGCAAAGTTTACCTCCAGTCCTGGTCTAAGTACAAATGGTAAGAGTCCGCAGGGAAACAACCATACAGGGAATGGAGGATGCTCGCGCGTATCTTTATCCCCGCCCTCTCTGGTGTTCCGCCATTAATTTCCGGCGCGGTGGTTGTTGTTCGAAACATAACGTATTCACTGTACCCATCGCTAGACCGTCTTTCCCTGTTCTCTTTTAGGACTTACACGTAGTACAACGGCGATGCTACATGCTCGCGCGGTTTCGAGCCCGTGAATTCGTGCCGCTCATTGTGCAATTCAATAGGAATTGGTTTCGTTGCCGTGAACGCGCGCCGATTTTAATCTGGAACACGGTATACGGTGATAGATGAGATTTCGTTAGTGTCGTTCCGTGACGAAAGGCATCGGATCGTTGTTGATTCAGCTTTCATTAAAGAACTGTGATTCTCAGGAATCGGCTGCTCTTTACTTTACCGGGATGAAAATTTGTGCCTTTCTCCTATAAATTATGATGTATTTGGTATGTAATCCAGTAGATTTGTACCCGGGGCGACTGCAGATCGAAGTTTCAATCCTGTAGGATCAATCGTTCAGGAGTTATGCTTGCTTAAAGTTGAGCAATCTGCAGTGTTTTTGACAGGTAAGGGCGCCGCCATATTGGTTTATAGTGACGACCGCGAACCGCTTACCTTGCCGCCCCCCGACCTAATCGCAAACCATCATCTAGCGGCTCTGCTTGGTAAGCGGCACGCGACACTTAAGCAAGCATAACTCATGAACCATTGATCATACAGGATCGAAACTTTTTTTCTATCCTAATAACTTGCTCACAATCTGCAGAAAGTAAGTTTGAGTATTTTTGCTTGTCTCTCATCTTAATATCTTGATTAACAACCGAGAAAGAAACAGAGCCTTCGTTATTTTGCATTTAATGTGATTAATATTATAATCTTCGGGATGAAGGAAAAAGGTTCTTTGGCGATGTTAAAAATGTTTGGCAATCGATATAAAAGGATAGATTTCCGTAGACAAGAATTACAGTGTAGGACAATGAATGATACCGCTACAATTGTTTCAATTATGTTGTAAACGCGGAGGATTGATCGTTTATTATTTCACTGGATTACATATCGGGAAACACTATATTGAATTCGAATGATTAATGATTTTTCAATGGAACGTGAATATCTCGTGTGTTCTAATTATATCGCTTGCCTGTTGATTGATTGTTACTGCGGAGTCTTTCATAAACCGTTGCATGAACTGTTATATAAATACGCGACAATGTGCATACATCAGATATCTTCTCATTGATCGCAATAGTACCATACGCGTAGTTTATAAATAGGAAAAGATAAGTAAGAATATCTTCGTTTTTTCTCCCCTGCAAATACTATGTGCATGTTATAATCGTACGAGTTATAGTCACGGGGCGGAATAGTGTTCCCGATGTATAGTAATTACTGTGTAAAGGTGTTAAAATGGGAGAATCTGAATTATCGCGAAAGGAGATCATTGTGAGGAAGCTCCGCGAGCGAGTACTCGTCGCGTATATTTTTACATGTCTAATAATAAATATATTGTCCTTTTTGTACACCTATGTGTCTAAGAGACGAGTAGTTCTAATAATAAATAAAGAGGAGCTGCATCGTTTTAAGGGTTAATAATATTATGAGAATGCGTCATAGTTACAGCGTAATTCGAAGACGACCCTACGTCATAGAACGAACAAGAAGCAAACTGCTCGCGAACAACTGCTCCAAATTACTTTGCACGACACGCACTTCCGACACGCGACAGTGTTTATTAGATAAAGTCTAATTCGACACCTATAGTACAGTTAACGAAAAGTTGTAGAGGGAAATAGAAGGAACGTAATCTTTAACTTTGGGTCTTTGTTTGGACTAGTTAGCAGGTAAACATACTAAAAGTCCCCACTCCTAGAAAGTGGGCGAGTGCAGTGGGGCACGTAGAAAGTCCCCTTTTTCGGTGTTCCGCTTATACCTCGGAAACTATGCGTCCTAGCGATAAGACCATTCTGTACAAAATTAAAGCTGACAAAATATGTCACAAGATTGATTCGATTCAGTTTTTCGCTATCTCGCATAGTTTCCGAGATATCCGCGCTCAAAGTTCACTAATTATGAAAAAGAAATTTTTGCCTCACGTATAAAGATCTTCATTCGATTACATTAACAACAAAAGAAAGACCAAAAAATTGATTAATAGAGCCGTGAACAAACATCACGATTTATGTAGCTGTAAGAATGATCCACCGTCCGAGGGTGAACAGACGGATCGCAAAGTTTGAAACAACGTTCCTCTAAACAATAGCGAGCAGAAACGAAAACGGGCGCGCAGATACGAAAATATTTACGTGCCGTACCACACACACGCGCGCCCGCGCACACAATTGATACTATTCATATCATTATTCAGATTCGCATTACAGTTCGTCATATATAACGTCTAAAAACGTGCGTCCCGCGGAGCGAAAATAAAATTTTATAACGCTTGCTGCAGATCTGAAGCGGGAGGCGACGATATGCCACATGTTGAAACATCCCCACATTGTAGAGTTGCTCGAAACTTACAGTTCAGAGGGTATGCTGTACATGGTGTTCGAATAGTAAGTATAGTAATTATTCTACTCTCGAAACTGTTCGAAGAACACGGCGAGAAACGCAGTTCCAACGTTCTGATTAGTACAGTGCCGTACCCAGGATTTAATCTGGGGGGGGGCGAGTTGAACCTAGGTTTTGCGTAATGATCTTTTTTTTAGCCAAAATATCTGTCAACGATACCTAGGGCTATTCCGCGATTTTAATTTTGGAAGTTAAACATTTTTTTCTTGAGGGGAACTTGGCCCCCCGCCCCCCCTCCCTGGGCGCGCCACTGGATTAGTATAGCGTAGAATTTATGAATTTTTAAAGAAACTGCACTCGGGTGGCGATTCTGAGGCACCACTAAAAATTGCTCTACTATAAATATGTTATCAGACACAATGCAAACTCTTTAGAAATTACCCCCTTTATTTACAATATCGTGTCTGACTCGTGATGTAGATTCTGAACAGATTCCAATAAAAATATGTCAATAAGTTCCTATAACCGAAATAAAAATCTATTTTGGTTTTGTTAATGTACAGCTATTGGACAAATCTTGAGGAATATTGCAATATTTCTATAAAACTGTTTTTCTCAAAATTTCGATTGTAAAGTTGGAACTATAACTCCGTACTTGTTGCAAAATGATTTTATCAAATTCATACAATTTTGCAATTTTTTAAAATAAGAGATTGAAGAAAAATTCAAATTTTCAATGTGGTCTCTATTACTCAAATTTTGAAGAATATTTCTGGAATTTTTTAAGCTGTTTATCTAAAAATTTCGATTTCAAAGTTGGAACCACCATTCAGTTCTTGTTATAAAATAATTTTCTCAAATTCATACAATTTTACAATTCTTTTAAATAAAAAATTCAAGCTAAATTCAAATTTCGAGCGTGGTGTGTATTATACAAATCTTGAGCGATATTGCAATATTTTTTTGAAGCTGTTTTTCTCAAAATGTCGATTGTAAAGTTGGAACTATCCTTCCGTTCTTGTTGTAAAACGATTTTTTCAAATTCATACAATTGTTTGATTAATCTAATGACATTTTTATTTTTATTTGTATTTTTTAATGAAATTTGTATCAACATATTTGGATGCGTGATTTTTCTGATTGAAGCGAGACCAAACATAACACAACTCGGAGCGTGCTTGCTCGTTCAATTGACGATTCAGTAGAATTTCAATTATCTGAATACATATTTCATATGGAAACAATGCGAAGCGATCCATATATACAACATAGTTTATTGTACAAATCAGAGAAGCTAAATAATTGCTCTATTATCCGAATATTCGTGTTCCACCGATTAGTACGAATAATGGAGGCTGATAAAAGTTAGTATCAAAGTAAATACGATGCAAAGTCGCGACAAAATGTTACGAACATATTGGTAAAGATTTCATTAAAACAACAATAAAAACAAGAAGATTGTATCACTGTGCAAAATGCTGATTAGTTTCGCCATGTCAATTACGAATAGAAACGGAAGTTTATCTTTTTAATGATTGAAAAAAAGGGTGAATATGTTGAGAGCAGCTTTTTCAACTCCCGAAACGCGTTTTCCCGAGAATCAAAAGCAATTGCATTTTTATTCCACTTCAAAAATTGGTTTAGACTGTAGCGCTTATTTCCTCCTCCGGTTCCATGACACACACGGTTTTCTAAAGTAGCACATACAGTGTATCGATTGAACTGCCGTTGAATTAATTACTGTGACCCTATAGAATATTCCGAAGCATAGGACAATATTAACATAGTTGCGCTTCTCTTCGTTGTAAATTGAAAAATCCCGGGAAGGGAAATGTGTCGCTCGGGAGTACGAGATAATTGTACAAAGCAGTTCGCTTTTCGCCAAATATCAGATTGTCGTATGTGAAATGTCCGATTTTCATATGCAAATCTTCTGAAACGTTTTAATCAAGACATACATTATAGCCTGCAGATTCATTAGTTTACCATTTTAAGGTACCAAGCTGATCTTTAACCCTTCGTATGCCATGCCAGAGTCATTCGAAAATGGGGAAACTGAGGGGAGTACAGTTACCCTCTCTCCGTCATTGCCGGTTTAGTCACGTGTCATTGTGACACACGCACGACAGAGGCTAGCGCTCGGATTTACTTACTCGCGACGGCCAAGTTTCGAAGGCTACGCCCCCTCGACTCGGCCACGCCTCTCGCTTCCCGTGGGGGCCCTAGTTTTCCTGGGCGCGACGAATAGCGAATACGAAACGCGTCTGAGGAGCTCCGAACCGGGTCCAGGGGTCGTAGCTTTCGAAACTCGGCCGTCGCGAGTAAGCAAACCCGAGCGCTGAGTCAGAGACAAAACGCGTCACGTGACCGGCCCGTGATGGAGGCGTGGGGATGCTCGCCGTCGGGGTATTGGGGAATGGCGTCGTAGAAGCAGTATGGTAGAGTGGGAGATAAGTCTTAATCTGGCGACCAGGGTTGCCATCTGCGAGTCCCGCCAGGCACCTTACCCTTCCGCCCCACGCCCAGCTGTGCTGCGGAGCCCGTCTTTGCTTCCCCCACTCTTTCCACTAACGCTGGCACGAACACCCCTTATTTTCCCTACCCGCTCCCACAGGCGGAATAGTGGGAGAAGCAAAGGCAGGCTCCGCAGCACAGCTGGGCGAGGGGCGGAAGGGTAAGGAACCTGGCGGGACTCGCAGATGGCAACCCTACTGGCGACACCAAATATTTCAATTACTGTTTAATATTTTAGAGCTCATAAAATATTTTATTTTGACGATCTAAACCACGAAATGGAATATTTATATTTCGAGAACTGGAATGATAAAATAAAATATTTCCATTTAACAATCTGACTCGAAAAATAAAATATTTTATCCTTTTTATCTCCTTTGGGAAACTATATGTTTCAAATAAAAATAATAAAATATTTCGTGATCAATATCCTATTTTCAGAGTTGTACGCATACTTCGAAGTAAATAGGATTATTTACTATTTAAAAGACTAATTTTTACCAGGCTCTGGTTGACTACTAGATAGCAGTTTTTATGCACTTATGGCAAGAATGAATATATGTAATTTTAAACGGTAAAAACATTAGACAATTCAGGTAGAAAATGTTTATTTTGCATATATAAGAAGAGTTATGTGTAACGTCCCGCTTACAGATCGGGCATTCCACGTGCACCAACCTATCATTGAATTTAGATATACTACGAGCTATCGGTATTCTTTTTTCGTAATGTTGAAACACTTGTGGAACTGCGTTTTAGCATGCGCCTTATTGAAATACATGCATGACGTAGGCGCAACGAAGTCTGGCGAACTTGTTTTTCCGTAGTCTACTCGCAACTTCTTGTGCCTTGTAAATTGTATGTTAATGCCGCGCTTCTGTTTCAGTATGGATGGCTCCGATTTATGCTTCGAGGTTGTTCGGAGAGCAACTGCTGGATTCGTGTATAGTGAAACGGTTGCCAGGTAAGACAGTCCGTGCACTGTGCCCGTGAAATTATTCGGCGTCCTGGAAGTCCCGAATAATTTGTTAGTTCACGTCCAATTGCTATATTTATTTCAAACATTAACGATGAACGAATTACATATAAAACAAACCCAAAACGTACGACTCAGAGTTCAAGCACTTCTCTGTGCCTGTGCATGGTTGCCAGTCGCCAATTAAAATCGGTTTCGCTAACTCTGAATTATTTAAAAGACAATTTTTCATAGCATTTTTTTAAAAAGTTAGAACAATTAATTGACTACATGACGTGAGAAAGAAGTTTTGATAAAATTGTAATTGGTCGGAATTGCAGAAAAAATACTGAAAGCTGTTTTCACCACTTTTTTGCGCGGGATTATATTAAAAATTCAAAAATGACGATTCGTAGATCCTGGTGGATTGTACAGAGTGTCCCAAAAGATTTCAGAAAATGTGTAATAGACACGGATCTGCAAAATGTGTTTTTTAAATTTTCGTTGCAGGGCTCTAGTAAGAATATGTAAAATACAGTCAAACCTGTTTTTCTGCGGTAGATAGGTACCGCAGAAAAAAAGTGTACAAAAAAATATTCACAGACTTCATAAATAGCTATAACAAATAATTTTGTCACAACATATTAAAGAAAATTTTTTTTATGCGGTAGAGAGGGACCGCATAAAAAAGTCGTCTCACTTAGAAAATATGTCAAAGCTTTACGAAATAGCGAGACAATGTTTTCCAAACAAAATAAATTATTAAATTACACATGGAAATATTTTAAAAAATTTTCATTTCTCATTTTAAATATGGAGAAATTTTCAAAATGTACATAATTCAATACATATTCAGGGTGTCCTGCTGAAATGAGATCAGCAGGATATCTCGGAAGACGTTGTCGTTATCAAAAAAGTGTTCCTACAAAAGTTGTTGGGTATGACGGGCTACATTACGTAGCCTTAATTGTTTTCTTGTGGGTGGAGTGGTAGAGGACATTTCAAGGTTACCTTGATTTTTTTAAATGGAATGTCCTATTTTGTGTACCAAAGATCGATGGAGTATCAAATTCTGAGTATAAAAGTGTTGACCTTCATGTGTCCTAAACTTAATAGTTAACGAGATATTATCGAAACAATTTTCTTTCTTCTTTGGATAATATCTCGTTAACTGTTAGGTTAAGAGCATATGAAGGTCAACACTTTTATACTCAGAATATGATACTCTCTCGATATATGGTATAAAAAATAGGACATTCCATTTTAAAAAATCAAGATGACCTTGAAATGTCTTCTACCACTCCACTCACGAGAAAACAATTACTTCTACGTAATGTAGCCTGTCATATCAAACAACTTTTGTAGGAACACTTTTTGGATAACGACAACGTCTTCCGAGATATCCTGCTGATCTGATCTGATATTCATACACCGCATAAAAAAAATTGCACAAAAAAAATCGCACGAAAGAAAGACCGCACAAAAACAGGTTTGGCTGTACAGCTTTCAGTATTTTCTCCGTGACTCCAACCAATGGAAATTTTTCCAACACTTCTTTTCATTAATTGTACTAATTCGTTGAACAAATTCAAGTCGAATGGTCCAATATTAAAAAAGTGATCGTCCTGTAGAGCGTCCGAATATTCCTGCAATTCGCTGTATACGGGTCCGTCGGAATACTAATTACTCACGCTCATAAAACGCTGTTATTTCGAGCGCGACATGCGCGGTGTTTTTCACAGGACATATATTTTTTTAATAGCGATGTTCTTGACCGGACTGCATGTGCATTACGAAACATCCCGGTGCGATTTTCTGCTTGTTAGCGATCCTTCAGCGCACGGTCGCTTTCGAGGATCACGTTTTTGCGAGCGAGCGTCGCACGTCGTTCCCTCGTGGTGATTCCGACCTCTTCTGTTTACAAATCCGTCCTCGTTGAATAGGTAGCAAATTAGCCGGTTGCGTGATGGACAGTGTAGACACACGTCAGGTCCAAAACTGTCCGCGGGAGCGTGTTTGCAAGTTTAGATCCCTCTGCTCTCGGTTATTACTTCCAGCATCTGCTCCGAACAGTTACAGAGAAGACGGACTGGTTTATTCTTGCGATTTAGAGTCCGCATACCCTGCGATTCACTTCACTGCTGGCGAATCACGCCACTAGCCACGGGAATTGCAGACGTGTGCTGCCAAATGAGCCGTGCAACGAGACATCATTCGTTTCCATATCTTTCAACCTGGGACTATACTGTTATCATCAAAAAGGAACAAAGCTCATGGGCTAACGAGTATTTCATCTACTGAAATCATATTGGTTACAAATAAGAATTATAAGTGACCGAGAATATTTTTTCTATTTTTGGTAACTGTTATCATCGACAAAAATACATTTCGATCACTCATTATAGTTATCAATGAGAGAAATCTATTTAATTTGCTCATAATAGTTATCCATGGGAGAAATTTATTCCGATCACACACATAACAGTTACCATGGGGGAGGTTTATTTCAATCGTTCATAACAGTTCTCCATGAGAGAAGTCTATTTCGATCGCTGATAACAGTTATCCGCGGGAGAAGTTTATTTCAATCGCTCGTAACAGTTATCAATGAGAGAAGTCTATTTCAATGTACTCGTTTAAACTAACTAATGGTCAATCGTAACTAATAAGCAATAACTAACGATTACTTAGAGTTGTGACTAACTAGTGTCATGTAGTTATGACGAACTAATCAAAAAGTTTTAACTAACTTTTTTTAAGTTTTTGACTAACAATCAATCAGGCTATTAGTCATTTTTAATTAATAGTTGATTTTTGCCCAACTCTGGTGGAGGTTATATGGGAGACGAATCTTAACCCTCGCAAAGTAAGTAACTAATAACTAGACTGCGGATCTTTATGCAAAATAAAAAATGTTTGCATTGATTGCAATATACAGGAGCCAAGTAAAAATGTATTTCTTCTGTTAATTATCTTATTAAGGTGAAACTAATACACTGGTGGCCTCAAATCTTTTTAATATGTCCACTGTTTTAAATTGTACATGCCCCTTTTTGTCATAAATACATAAAATCCGCAGTCTACTAATAACATAAATAGTTAGGTGGGTTCTCGTAGACCCCGACAAATGAATATCTTAATTAGCCTCGTGTTTAATAAATTTGGGATAAAGAATAACACAGGATAAAAGATAACCAGACTTAATTTTAATCATATAAAAATTCTTCTCAAAGATATGAAGCTGGGGGTCTCTGAGATCTCACATTAGCTTGCGAAGGTTAATCTGGTGACTCTGAATCTGATTGCTATTGTCAGTGCAGGAAACCAGTATTTTGAATCGCGATAGGAAACCGAGCAGAACAACGGCCACAATCTCTAGACCTAGCTCTAGCTCTAGCTCGAGTTCTAACTCTAGCTCGAGTTCTAGCTCTAGCTTGAGTTCTAGCTGTAGATCGTACGCTTTGGGTTTTCCGCGATCGTTTTGATCGCGACAGGCGGCCAGCGTTATATTCCGATTTTGATCGCTTGCAGCGCGGAAAAATCTTGCGCGGGATCAATAATACAGCCTTGTACCAGTTTCGCTGCGTATCAGGTCCCAGCAGGCCTGAAGATATTCTCGCCGTAGCGGTGGTGGGTTCTGGATGAACAAGACGCGTGTTCGTCCCGAGAACTTTTCTATCCCGCATGGTGTCTGCCGGTATAACCACAGCTTTCGTTTTCCAGCCATTACATGCGACAGATCCTGGAGGCGATACGCTACTGCCACGAGAACGATATAATTCATCGTGATCTAAAGCCGCAATGCGCCCTCCTAGCGGGCAAGGAAAATTCCGCACCGGTGAAACTACGCGGCTTCAGCGTCGCCGTGCAACTCCAGTCCTGCCAGGCGAACGGCGTTGGTATGTTCACCACCTTTTTCTCTTTCTCTTTCTCTTCTCCTCTCTCTCCCCCCTCTCTCTCTCTTTCTCTCTATCTCTGTCTCTATCTCTCTTTCTCCTATTCATGTTCTCTGCGTGTACAATCGTCTCGCGGAAACCTACTCTTTGCTATACCCGCTCTCGAGGGAACACCACTAACGGTGTTAGCCCTCTTCAATGCCTTTTTCGTGACTTTTTCTTTCGAACGCGCGCGGCCCTTCACCCCAAAGTCTCCGCGAAACGTTTCGCGATAAATCCTTACTAATAGTCAGCCGTAATCTACTGATAAGGAAACTGATTCACTGTACGACCTCGATTATCCGAACGTATGCTGCTTGAAGTCTCTAGTATCCCAACTTGCTGCGAACTCGATAGGGTAGTCCTCTTTTTTTTTAGTTTAAGGATGTGTGGAAAAAATACATTTGCGTACACCCCTCGAAAGGGGTAGTGTGGGACTCGGGAGAAACAGGTCTTCGGTTTCCCCAATAACCTCGAAAAACCACACGTCGAGGACTTCTCTCCTTTCTTCCCTCAACTTCTGGCTCGCTGGGGGCCAGACGGGCCCCACCTTTCGCATTTCTCCCATCTAGTTTAGTTATTATGCGAGCTGGCTCCGCTCATGTTCTTGCCCAATCAAGTTCGATAGGGTAGTCTATGTTTGATCTAATCGATTCTTTCTTTTTCTACATCACGTTCGACAGAAGTTGCAAGGCAACGCGAATATCTCGGAGAGGAGAGGAATAAAAATGAACCGCTGCTTTTTAGCACGACGAACAAATTAGGTGTAAATATGTATTTATTTTATTCATTTTGTAAACTTCGAACATGTTTTCTCAGATCTATATCTTCGAAATGGCGTCTATGAAATTTCAATATCTCCTTCACTCAATGGTTTCGACTTTTCTGTAGGTACATTAGGGTGGACCTTATTATTCGACAATGAAATTTTGAGAACGACTCCTCCCAATATTGTTCCATTAACAATGGAAAAATGATGAAGTGAATAATAATGAAATTTAATATTGTATAAATTAGTAAATTTATTATATAAGGTACATGCGCCTTCAGTGCATCGCTATAGCTCAAACTAGAATGATTTCAATATTTTTCTAAGCCTCCGAGTGTTCGTGGAAGATGAAATAGTCGGTGATCAATCTTATTTAATGCTCTAATTAAAGATTGACGCTGGCAGGATCCTCGCGAGAGCAGCAGAGATCGTAAAAGATTCAAGGAAATATTTCCAGCCGATAGACCTAGACGCTCGATATTGCGCGATAAGAATAATGTTCGAACGAAAGTGTTGACTGTAATTTACAATCGGGGCACACGGATTTTTGCAATACCGGTTTTAAGCTACTCGAATCCACCGTAGATTCGAATTCGCTCGAGCGCGAGCGGTTTGATTGCCCATCTCCAGGTAATACACGAGACCGATAAGGTAACATACCTCTCTCATAATTTATTGCGACGAGTCGCGCAACCCAAGAATAACAAACTTATTTCACCATCTTGTCTTTGGCTGTTGTAAAAGTTTGCAGCCGATGCGAGAGTAACTTATCGCTTCCCGTGCATGAATCAATTACGCTTCCAGTCTAGTGCGGGGTTAAGTGATGGAATTAACACGGGGAAATATTTCCAATCAAGTGAAACGATAGCGCCAGTTGAAACAGGCACTGGCGAAGTTGATCATAGGAATAAAGTGGCACAGTACAGTCGAAAATATTGGATCCCCGAAATTGAAAGTAAGAAAAGGTTCCCTATATTGGACCACTCGAGCAAATACCTCCATGACTCGAAAACGTGTTCATATTTTCGAGTGTAAAAACTTCAATCTGAACATTATGGTTGACATATGTACATAAATGTGGAAAAGACTGTCCGAAACATTAGGTCGTTGCAAAACAATATTTTCCACAGTCGGCATTCCTAATTTGGATCACGAGGACCCTAAATTGGACCGTGTTCTTTTTACCATGCTTATATTAGCTTGCCAAGTTGTTGTTGTACGCGTCAAATCTTGTAATCGAATTTGAAACCACTTCCCGATGCTAGAGACTTGAAACTTTAAACATAGCTCAGAACTGGATGACAATGCAATATTAAAAAACAAATTAAAAAAACTGTGCGTTCAGGAGAAACAAATTTTTAATATTAACCGTTACACCTCGTCGCGTGACGCTCGGTAGTACGTGATCACATTCAGCGATCCCCACTCCGCGCGCCAGCGATCCCTACTCCACTACGCGTTCCCCTCCACTGACCCATTTCGCACCGAAGGAGCTCAGTCAGTGTGGTGTTCCGTTCATTCAGTTCCATTTCGGACAATTTCGGACTCCATCAAGAGACGTCGTCTCTCGGAGTCATCCCCTCATTCTATCTCGCGTTTCTATATCTTACTATTTCGTACCAGTATCACTATATCTTGCGTTCCACTTCAAAAAGACTAAAAAGTAGAAAATAAAAAAATATATAAAAAAAACTATTTAAAAAGCACGCTTAGATTAAAATGCACTAAAAAGGAGAAAATAACTTTTTGAGGCATTAGTGACTATGAATAAAAGCGTGCAGAAAATTATTTTCTTCTTTTTAGTGCATTTTTTTTGTAAGCGTAGTTTTTAAAAAGTTTTTTTATACATTTCTTTTTGACATATTGGTTAAGAAATTTTATTCCAAATTATTAGATACTACAAAATGCATACAAAAACAGTCCTGACATATTATGAAAAAATAATTCTGATAATAATAGCAACTACTTATTGAGACAATTTTTTGGATAAGAAAAAGAGAAAGATATTAATTTATTAATTTGGACCAGTCAAATGTAACAATTACACCAGCCACAATTAATAATTTACTTGTTAGTAAAAAGCGATAGCTTATGTAAAATTTTAATTTCTGCATATTAGATTGTTTTTTTAAATATATATTATAATCGGAATAGATATTCCATTAGTTTCGTTAGTTCACGAAGATTTATTTTATTTTATAAAAAATGTGAGTTCTGCGTTTCGTTAGTTTGGGTTTTGTTACGTCACGAACACTATATTTCTTTCCGTTTATAGAAATTTTTGAAACATTTCTTCGTTTTGAAATATAGTCTCATAAAATGTTGTTTTTTGTTCAATGAATAATGTACTAAATTCTCTATTATGAAAGTTCTACCGTAACCATGGTCCAATTTAGGGGCCGGTCCAAATTAGGCTACTCTCCCCTATGTTCGAAAGAGATTTCAGATTGTAGTGAGTGCAACTATGTACTGTTGAAATACTAAAGTAGAATACCGAATTCGCTGCAGGACATTGCTCGATTTTTTTAAATTGCCTCGTAATCGATTGTCGATCAGTTTTCGATAGCTTTAAATCAGTTTAAATCGGTGGTTTTTTGTCCGATGACAGTGACAAAGGGCCTGGTGATTAAACACGTTCGAAAAATAAATGGCTCGTTGTAATAATTAAAACGGTTCCCATTCAACTTTTTCAGTGCCAACCGAATCGATCGTGTCTTTATCTTTTATTTATTTCCGAAGAGTGCTAACACCGTTTAGATTTAGTATCGCGAGATTACATCCGCCAGTTAACAATATTTACAATTGCAGTTAGCATTGTTTCGTCGATACCAAGATACCAAGATACATCTACGCTTTACGTATCTGAATTTAATAAACATTTGGGAGGCAACATTCAATACGGTGGAGATTCTAGCGAATGGTACTTTGGGACATCGAATCAATGGTTTTTGACAGAATGCTGTAGAAATTGTCTTCGACATTAATCTACAATTACTAGACTGCGGATTTTATGCATTTATGACAAAAATGGGCACGTACAATTTAATTCAGTGGACATGTTCAAAATATTTAAGGACATCAATGTATTCGTTTCAGCTTAATAGGATAATTAAAAGAACAATACAATTTATATTTGACTCCTGTGTCCAGCAATCAAAGCGAACATTTTTTATTTTCCATGAAGATCCGCAGTCTAACAATTACTCTGCTCAGTTAATTTATTATTGCAAGTGCACTAAAGTGTATTAAAGGGGACAACGAAGGAATCAATTGTTTTTGACAGAATGCTATGGAAATTGTCTTCGAAATTAATTTACAATTACCTTGCTGAGTTAATTTATGATTACAAATGCATTAAAGTATGTTAAAAGGAACAACGAACAAATCAATGGTTTTTTGACAGAATGCTATAGCAGTTGTCTTCGACATTAATTTACAACTACCTTGCTGAGTTAATTTTTGATTACAAATGCACTGAAGTGTGTTAAAGGAGTATTATACGATCTTCGAAGCGACGCGATCTAGTGAGAATAATGAACACTAGCTTATCGATTCGTTTTTACTTTCTTCTCAAAATTGTCAGAGCGAATTTTAGGCGCGTGACACGATTTATAAAAGAATAAATTTCATATTAGATCGTCGCAAAAAATAATGGTCCAATATTTTGCAAATAATCGTTCGAATAAATGTTACAATACGCCTCGAAATAAATGTTCTAACGCTCGATAAGCTAAACTATTCATTAGAAAAATCGTGAAACGTACAGTGAAAGTCGGCCATTATTTTCGCATCAGTCTAGTACCTCATCTAGTACATCACTGTAGCATCTACGTGTTTTTATTATCATAGGAATTTTAAGTAGGTCGTTTCAATCCACGTTAGTAGTTGCAGTCTTAAATAAAATACGAGTCTGAAGCATAAGCGCATTGCAGTAAAACTGATCTTCATGGATCAGGCTAATGTTTAACATGCAAATCCTCTTTCCTTTCCATTAACACTATACCAAGCATTAAAAGTATCTGGTGAATATTGCCTTAGAAAAATGGCAACACTAAATTTATTAAGATCGTCTGTAATTTTCAATATAATAGATTCTTGGACAAAGAAATTTATTCCATTATTTTCCATAAATGGATTTTTATAATTTTGATAATTGGGGAATATAAAACCGGCCATTTCACCGTGGTAGGTTTAGTGTTAAGATTCTATTAAATATCGTTTCAACGGTCGAATTGCAAACAACTTCAATTTCGATATTTCATCACCAAATGAAAATTCGAAGATCTTTTTCCAAGCCGCGTTTACATTAGGCGACTTTTGGATGGACGATTCCTATAGATGGGCGATTTAATTACTTGTACACCACTTTTTATCCAAATTTTAATTAATCAATCCAATAAAATAACTATTTCAATGCAAAATAAATATTTGCTAATATTGATAGCACCTTTGTTTATTATTAATTATTATATGTTTATTATTTAACAAATTGAATGTTTCGACATTGGAAGTACTATATGTATACGCGAGTAATTAAAATTTAAAAACGACGTTTTGTTGATCGACCATAAAAAGCAATTAAATTGTAAATTGCGCTTTGCTATTTTTTCTTTCATAACTGCAATCGCCAAACCTTAAAAGTATAATTTTAACTCAATTTCCTCGTCTTTTTTGAAAAATGCAATTTTTACACGAAATGAATTTTCTCTTGCTTCTCAATGAATTTCACAGGCTTGCTCCATCCGAGAAAGAGCAGACAACTCAATAAATGAGCAACGAAAATGAATGTTGTCATCAATAATTGTTATGAACATGTGAAAAGAAATTCGGTCGTCGATAACTGTTATGAGCGATAGAAATACATTTTTCTCATCGATAACTGTTATGAGCGATCGAAATGAACAAAACGTATAAAAATCGATGTTTTTTAATCATTTTGTTCTTCGAATTTTATTCTTTATGTTTTGTGTACATTATCTTAAATTTCAATAATAATCTACTTTTTATTAATGATTTGTATCGTAGAAAATTTTAGAATAACTGTAATTTTTGGTCCCTGGATATAATACTTAAATGTTTAGTAATTGATTAGTACACAGCACATCTTCATGCGAACTAACTATTTTCTTCCTTAATACGTTTAATAGATTGGAAATAATATAACAGTATTTTGTAAATTTTTCAAATGTTTTTACTCTTTCGAATTACACCTGCTTATTTTTGTCATAACTGCACAGAATCCACTATTTATTGTTTAGCCGGCAACATATTTAATAAGAGTGCTAAGGGTTAACCCGGCGTTAGTTAGGTGGGGTCTCACAGACCACAGAGATTTTAGATTGATTGTAACATTGTAAAGATGTTTCATTAGTTAAGTATTTTTGAATAATAAAAATTTAATTTCGTGGATCTGCGTTTTTACTCTGATAAATTGCAAGCCTCTTAAGCAATACCTAATCTTATATTTATGAAAAAGGTATTTATTTCTATAATACAATATATTATTTCGGTGGGTCTGTGAGACCCCACCTTACCACTTACGATACATTTTCCCACCTTACCAACGCTGGGTTAAGGGGGTGAAAATAGCCTGCAAAGTTGGACTGGAAAAATCCATTTCATCGAGTACCTCTGAAACTATTAGGCCTAGAGAAAAATTTCAAAATCCTATTTGTGCGTGATTAAATGACGAATCTTTTACCGTAAACTCTGCAACACCCGGCCAACAATTTCGGCAGCGTTCGAACAATGCGCGACAGACAACCGGGGAGCACACGCGAGAGCGAACTTCGTTAGAATGTGTGGGGAATGCATGATTTAGGAGAAAGATCTTAACGAATGTCACCGAGCGTCGGCGACCCCATTTTCGTAAGCAGTATTGTAGGCGGTCGCTCTAAAAGATTCAGTGGCGAGGAGATGAGCTTACCTCGGGGGTTACGGCATTCTAGCCGCCGCCGGCGGAGTGACATATTTGTAGACAAAGTCGATTAACGTCTCAGAAAATGAAAAGCGCCACTTAATTTCATGAAGAGACGATTCTTCGAAGTCGGGTCGGGCCGGGCCGGGGAAGCGAACCCCTTCAGTTCATCGAGTGTCCCAAAGTGTTCCGCCGATATTGAGATAAGATTCACATGAATCGAAAATTGAATGGTGCCTCGTTGCGACTACAGTACATATCCTTCTTCATCTTCTCTTCTTCTTCTTCTTCTTCTTCTTCTTCTTCTCCTACTACTCTTTTTCTGTTCGCTCTTTTATTTCTTGTTCGTTATACTCTCTCTCCTCCATGTATACACGGGGACACAGACGCGTGTTCTTGAATGAACATTCGTCAAGGGTACCTTCAAAGACACTCAGTGTTTTTGTATCGTCTCTCCCGCTGAATGCCCTATTCTTCATTACTGGCTGGCTTTTGGTCGATGATTGGCAGTCGTATTCAAAATTTCTCTCGATGTTCAGTGTGTGCAGAATGCAACGGCTTTTACGGTTCTTTTCCATCCGAAGGGACGACATAGAACAAAAAAAGAAGAAGATATGACTAACATATATTCCTCCACGTTACTTTCTTAATGATCATATCTGCGTTGTTGTTCGTTTCGTATACAGGGTGTCTCAGCTGAAGGAGCCCACCTAAGTATCTCCTTTATTTTCAATGGCACAAAAAATATTTATGGCATAATTTAAATGGTATCAAAGAAGGAATATCATAGAAGAACAATTTTTTTGTCTGGTTATTTTTTCATAGTCTTTTCAAGGTGATCATTATTTTTTATCGGGAAAGCTTATTATTTTTATTCCATCTTGTTAATGACTCAAGCGCATATTCAAATGTATTTTTTCAGCCGCTATAAGATGGAATAAAAGAAAATAAGTTTTCCTGATGAAAAAATAACGATGATCTTGAAAAAACTATGAAAAAATAATTCGAAAAATTAATTGTTACAAACAAACAGATTTTGTGTTGTTCTTATGGTCTGTTGATTCGTTGATTCTTGTTGTACGAAATCTTCTCAATGTATTTGACAGGCTTGCTCATTCCGAAAAAATAGTAGACAACTCAATAAATTTGCAACCAAAATTAATTTTCTCGTCAATAATTATTATGAACAAGTGAAAAGACATTCGATCATCGATAACTGTTATGAGCGACCGAAATAAATTTCTCTGATCCATAACTCTTATGAGCGATCGGAATAAATTTCTCTGATCGATAAATGCTTCGAGCAATCGTAACAGTTTCTTCATCGGCAACAGTTATCGAGGAGAATCCAATTTTCTGGACACTAATAACTGTTATTTCTAACCAAAAAGTATAAAAATCAATATTTTTTAATAATTTTGTTCTTCGAATTTTTTTCTTTATATTTTGTGTACATTATCTTAAATTTCAATAATAATCAACTTGTTATTTGTGATTTTTATCGTAGAAAATTTTAGAGTAACTCTTATTTTTGGTCCCTGGTAAATATAATATTGCTGTTATTGTCGATAACAAACAATCTCGTGTAATAAGACTTCTATTCTGTAGAGTATTCTGCTTTCTTTTCTCGATATAGATTTTTAAAATTCGATTTCATTTACATAAAACGCGAAAACATTGAAAAATCTGAACGAATGCATATAAAATCAAATTGGGGAACCATCCGAACGTCACAAATTTTCGGGTTACCGATTTCAACTTCGGGCACCAGAGTACATATCTGTAATTTTCGGGTACCCGCACGCCCCTGATAAGTAGGATTCGGGACCCCGACCCGACTGAAATAATATGGGACACCCGTACGCCCCCAGAAATGTCGAAAGCTTCATTCCTGGTAGCTGTACATGATGATTAGTTCGGACAAATATTGTAGACGGTTTAGTCGTATCAATAATGTGATAAAAATATCTACCTGGAGAAAAAATCAGTCGAGGACCAAGTCGTTTGGATAATCGAGGTTCCACTGTATATAAATTCTAGCCTCTCGATCGCATCGAACGACTGCTCGCAAGTTAGAGTTAGGGTACGTCCTTACATTTCCGTTTGGAGAAACAAGAACAAACTGCTCGTTCGCTCAGACAATAGCCATGGAAAGGAAATTTCGCGCAACGTTCGTCTGTATCGCCGTTAAGAGCCGTTGATAAAATGCACTTTGTTATTATCAATCGGTCTATCCTTGCGCAGCTACCGTAAATGGTCCGGGTCTCCCATCGACGCGCCCCCCTTGATCCACGCGAGATCAATAAATCATTCAGTTCGAGCAAGTCAGAAATAAAACTATTCCGACGCAGATTCTAGTCCTCGGTTAAAACCGATGGAAACACAGACTCAGATGTAACGATATATCCTTCCTGCAAGATGCACGGTATTGATCCGGTTGTTTGTGAAAGAGTGTTACACAGAATCTAAGCGAGTGCTCGGTGTATCTCGTCACAATCCACCGCGACCTCGTGCAAGAATTGCGCAAGAAACGGGCTTTTAATTGAACCAGAGTATCCTTCACAAGGGAACTGCAACGCTGAAGTGTTCGAATATTTATTTGCTACTTCATTTACAACCATTTCTTGTTTGCGTCACTCATTCAACCAAGAGGAATTCCTGTAATCATTCAATTTTAAACTTAATCTCGGAGGGATTTTCAAGTTTCAATTAATTCGATGAAATTATTCAATAAATTTCTTCACTCGTGTTCTGCAATTTTTATAAAACGATATATACACACTTTATGTTCGTTAATAATTTTAATCGAGCGAATATAATGTCGCAATATTCTGAAATTCTCGTAACGCTTTTACGGTTTCGCATTTCACCGATTCATTTTCGTAAATGCATCAAATTTACAATCCAACGAGATTATAATGTAAATTGTTGTTATGTTTATAATAATTATGTTAAATGTTTATCAAAATTTCTTTTAATCGCTGTGGACATTATTTCATACTTTCCATTGATTCTTTACTTACAAATTCCAATTTTTTACAAATTCCAATTGTATACAAGGTGTCCTTTATGACAGCTACTTGAAAAGGATGAACGTCCGAAAGCGACAACTCTCCGATATTTTTATACTCTGGATACTTTATACGTGCTGATTACGAATATGATAGTGAAAATTGGTGCAAGATCATAGTTTTTCCATTTATTTCCGTAAATAATGGCAATTTTGAAAAATACTTCAAATAAAAGTTGTAGGTCTCATCAAAATACACATTTTATGTCGTATTGATTTTTGTCATAAAGACAGTAGTTTTTGAGAAAAACAATATTAAATGTTCGCAACTTCAATAACTCGTATAACCTGGATTTTCGTCTGCATTAAAATACGTAAGGATCAATCTCATCAAAAAAGTACCTATTCCCAAAACTTCAGCCCACCCGGAGCATAGAGCCCCTCGGAAGTACCCCCAAAACTTTTGTTTACGTTAAATAAATATATGTAACCTTTAAATTAAAAACTTCTCGCATATTTAGTAAAACAAATTTTAAAAAATGTTTGCGTTAATTTGACCCCCGCCGAATTATTTTGGGTCACAACAGCCAAAATAATAGGTTTACGTAAAAAATGTGTATAACCTTTTTTGTAGAGCTTTTTATGAGCTTCCGTTTTTGTTTGAAAGTTTCTTCTCTAAAATCAATATTTTCGAAAATATTTAGTAAGAACTGTCAAAACTTTGAAGGAGCCTGGGCAAAAATCCTTTTAGGGACTTTCTTATCTAATCAAGGAATCTTTGGCAAAAATTTCAGTAAAATTGGAGGGTTGTCGATTTTGGAAGTACTCCTCTTGAAAATGTTTTTTAAACGCTGTGGACATTATTTCGAACTTTCCATTGATGGTTCACTTACAAGTTCCAATTTTATTACAGTGCATGCAAGATGTCCTATATGACATCTGCTTGGAAATTTTACTTGAAATTTAAGTGTTGTGTCTTTTAATCATTTAGAGCGAGTATATACAAGGTGTCCAACTTATTTTGATCACAGGAAATACAATTTCTGTCATTGTCAGGAAACTTTCCAAATAAATTTTTTTCTTTTTAATCCAAATAAATTCGATACAATTCGAACGAGAGAATCGTTGTAAAGATTTTTATGTAACACTTTTGGAGAAATTCGTTCGAGCACAAGACGCGAGCAACAGTCAGGACAAAATGACTTACTGGGTATACTCTACTGTTTACGTAACAGCCGACGCTGTCACGGTTATATTCTATAGTTTACAGTTCAAGGAAGAAGCATTGAAATCCTTTTCCGAATCCCCACTGTAAAAAGTTTTCGCTAACATAGTTGAAAGTTTTCCGGAAACTGGCGGACGCTAATTCTGTAGAAAGTTATGGGCCATTTAACCATCCAAGTTCGAAATTCATTTGGCGCGTCGAAGACGATGGCAAATATTTTGTTTTTCCCCTCCAAGTCCGCCAAACTTTCGATACTTGTCTATCTCAATAATAGCGCTTTATTATCGACAGTCAGATTTCGTTTATTCTGTTACGAGAAAATACGATCAGCCTTCTACTCGCACATAATTGTTCCTTGTTGATTGGAAAGCGTAGAGAATTATTTGTTGTCAGCAAATTTACCGTGTGTTGAACAAATTCGCAGCACTCCGAAATATCGAGTGAGAATAACGCGTAATAATTATTTTGAAACTGAATCAATAGTGACCGAGTCTATCTAGGGCATCATCAAGAATTGCGTAACGCGGACCTGAGAGTTCCACGAAACGAGAGAGACGAGAAAGATTTTAATAATGAATGTTTGGTGATCCATAGCTCTAAACATTTTTCAGTTTATTCCGATCCTTAATTAAAAACGGTACGTTATGTCTGATATAGCTCCGTGATAAATTAGAGCAGCGCTAATGCAGGATACATATTTCAGAGTACCCATTTCGAAACCATTTATCTCTTCCGAGCAAGCAGAACTTTCGGATCTGAACGTATCATACTGCAAGGAGTTGGTAAAGCGCACAAAAGCGCGAACAGCTGCATAGAACAATTGCGAATTCGCCGTATTCAATTAGAATGAATAAAAAAGTTAGTTTGGGTTCGCGAACTGGCATTAATAAATGAGTAACGTCGATTGAACGTTCAATTAACAGAACTGCGAATCTGGATCTAGTCCAGTCAACGAAAAGTTGTAGAAGGAAATGGAAGGAACACAATTTTTAACTTTGGGTCTTTGTTTGGACTAGTTAGGAGATAAACATACTAAAAATCCCTAATCCTAGGAGGTGAGTGAGCTCTTTTTCGCTTTTCCGCTTATATCTTGGAAACTATGCGTCCTAGCGATAAGACCATTCTATAGAAAATTAAAGCTGACAAAATGTGCCACAAGATTGAATCGATTCAGTCTTTTCGACATATCCGCGCACAAAGTTCACTAATTGTGCTGAAGAGTTAGCTAGTCAAATAAGGCAAAAAACAGCGCGGATATCTCGGAAACTATGCGAGATAGCAAAAAACTGAATGGAGTCAATCATATATAGAACATATAGAAGGATATATAGTGTAAATTTTATATAAAAATATTAAATAATGGCGGAGTTATCCGTTGTCTCGCAACACTCCCCCGTCAGGACGTGCGCAGACGGTGTAAGTGATTCCGCAGTCCACGATTATCAGAAACAAAAAAAAGTAATGATTTCATTGTTCCTTGATAAATTGCCTATCGTATAGAATAGGGGTTTTAAGAAAAAATGATTTTTGTAGAAATACGGCGAAAGTGAAAATGAACATTCAATTTTCACCAAAAAAATCAAACTTTAAACGATTGTTATAAACAATTGGGATGTCGTATAAAAAAAATCCTACGCTACACGATAGAGAATGTTATTAAAATTATGTGTGTCAAATTTGAAGTGAATCGGACGTATAGTTTCCGAGATTTTGCTTACACCAGTTGTAAAACTGTAGTGTCGAAAAGAACGCAAAAGACGGAAAAGTGCGAACTTCTAAGCACTGTAATTTCGCTATTTTTGGGAGCTGTTGCATCTACCATGGCTTGAATTATTCCCTGAACTCTCAATTAAAGGAAAATGATTTAAAAAATCGGTTTTTTAAAAATTCTCAGAGTGGCGTTACCCCTTGATAGAGAAAGCGAGGGTGCAGGGGATTTTAGAGTTGTATTTGATAAATGTTGAGACACAGAGCGTAGAAAAGAAAGAGCACGTCGACAGTGCCGTGACGTGCAAATTTTGATAACTTGAAATTTGGTTTGAATGAATACAGAATGTTACACGACCGAGTATCGACAGTGTCTGAGCCCAAAGGGGCAGCTCTACTTGAAGGCCGACAGTGAGGGTAAGCCTGACCTAACCTTTAATCATCGCTTCCGCAGGAGACTTGTATCATCATGCCATATGTATCACTACACCCACAGACACACTCATATGTACCAACACTTATCTCGTCTACACCGATTGTATTATGCTACATCTTAACCCGATCCGTGTGCCCATCTCACGTTACTGTACTCTAGAAGCTGCCACTGCTTGCTTGCTTGCTTTAATCGCGTTCAGATTTCAACTACGAGTCGCTAACAACTCGTTCCACATGCAAGCCGAAGAGAAAACTCTCCCCGTGACGGATATACAACGTGTGTACAAAGTATTCGTACACCTTTATAAACATGAACAACTTTCTCAAAATTAGACACAACAGCTTCTTCAGTTTCTTTGAGTTCGTTAGAAGGACTAGTTTGCTAGCTCAAGTGTAAATAATTTGTTATTTTAAATTGTCATTGGTCGCAATTGCCAAGGAAAAAGTAAAGGTGACGATTTTTAAATTTCTCATCTGTGCCTGTAATGAAAATTTCAAACGTTAATTTTGTAAATCTAAGTAAGTTATATGCGTAAGTTTCATTAAATATAAGTTTCATTAAAATCGGTTGACGCGTAAAAAAGCTGTGGGCATTGTAAAATGTAAAAATCTCTGAATTTAGAAATCGTAAATTCTTACAATTTGTATATTTTGAAAATTCTATAAAAAATTTTGAAGATCTTGGACTTCACTTTTTCCTTCGCAATTGCGGCCAATAACAATTTCAAAAAAGATTGTTTACACATTAGCTGGTAAACTAATCCAGACCTAACGATTCAAAAAGACTCAAGCTGTTGGGTCCAATTTTGAAAAAGTTACTAAAAGGTGTACTAATACTTTGTGCACTCGCTGTTCATACACGAATAACATGTACCATCGATCACCGCGCGATTCCTTATGAAAAAACAGGAAAATAATACGAAATAACATTTTTTCATCCGTCACTCAGTTTTCGAGAAAATCGAGTTTGAAAATCCGCTGCGATCGTTCTGTAACACCGAATGTACAGGGTGTCAAGAAATTATGATCCACGCCTTAGATCTATTGAAAAAGTTCTCTGCAGAATTGACCTTGACCGACTTTCTCAAGGTCAAATTTTTGTTATGATTGCACCTACATTGAAAACGCAGAAGGAAAATTTTCAATCGACCAATTTTGATTTCATTGATTACAGAATTCCTGAAATTGTAGAATTTGTGACAGAAGTTAGTAGGTACCATTTGAAACAGTAAAAACATTAGAATTATGTAAACAGAAAAATTTACATCGCTTTCCAAGTTGTTGCAATTGAGGTGGAAAATGTCTATCTTTTTTTTTAAATAAAAAAGTTTGTTCAAATGCCTATTATCCATAAAGATCCGCTGTCCAGTAATTACACAGTTTCAGCAACTCCGTAATTAATGAAGTTAAATTTTGTTGGTTAAAAATCTTTTGTTGTGTTGTTCAATGAACTCGGTGGTTCTTGAACGTCCCTAAACATTGTACCACGGATTTCCAAACTTGACTCCATGGAAAATTAAACCTCGAACGAAAGAAAGTTATTGCATATACAATAGTTTATTCTTATTTTTTCATATGGAATCGTTTGGTACCCGGTCGTACATGTTATTAGGCCCTGTACAATCACTTCGATGTTTCACGATGAACACAGTCGAAAGAATGCTCCTCGACGAGATCGATCCTCGCTCGAATCATCCCCTAAATGGCATACACACACCCCCATCGATGTTCTATGGTCTTTCTTCGGTATCCAATTAACTGTACAGAGTGTATCCTGAGTCTGACAGAAACGGCAGAATTTTTGTGTGGGATTGTACGTGGAAGGAAATCTGTTTTTGGAAGTCGACAATACATATATCGATCGGAAGATAGGCCACAGTGGTCTATATCTGTCGTTGTCAGGAAAAATACCGCATGTCACATACTTTCACTTTCAAGATATTGTCGTTTCAAGTTGTTATTCATATTGAATAACAAAATTGGGGGGTAAACTTTACTTTACTGGACTCAAAATGTCTGCCTTTCTCCTGTAAATTATAATATTTGGTATGTAATCCAGTAGATTTGTACCCGGCGCGGATGGAGGTCGAAGTTTCGATCCTGTAGGATCAATGGTTCAGGAGTTATGCTTGCTTAAAGTTGAGAAAACTGCAGTGTTTTTGACATGTAAGGGCGTCGCCATATTGGTTTGTAGTGACAACCGCGAACCACTTACTTTGCCGTCCGCTAGGGTGGACCTAAGCTATACTTGGCGGAAAATTTTTATAGAGATACGAAGCACGACGCCCCCCAGAATGGTTCCTTTTGGTGAAAAAAAATTTGTGCAAAGTTTGAGATCGATCGGAAAAAGAATCACGTGGCGCATTTAAGTGGAAAATTTTGAAATTCATCGTAACTATGAAGTATTATATATCGTTGGATTTGTAATTTTTTTCTAAATAAGAATATGGAAAAATTATATGACCTTAATTAAAAAAAAGATGACGATGACCTTGAATTTTCGAAAATTTGATTTAAAAAAAAATTTTTTTTTGTCATTAAATTTACCATATTGAACAGTGCAACTTTATCCTCTAACATTTTTTCGTATAACGACAAATAACAGAGATATTTAATTTTATATTGTACTATATATGTGAATGAATATATTCTACAGAATAGTAATAAGGAACTATTTGTTATATTCTAATGTAAGACTATCCGCCTTTAGGATGGGAAGGACAGAGCGGGTCACCAAATCATACGCCGATCGACGGTGAATCCGCTCGCCAAGAATGCGTTTTATTAAATGAACAGACAAACAATACAAAAGTTAGAGGGAGAATCCAAACTTGACAATAGCCACTGGAAAAGCGATGTTGCACCATTCGCGATCACGGGAAGAGTGGGCCCCTCAGGCCCGAAGTGCCTGTAAGGACCCGCGCTGCCAGCTAATTTTATGACGCTACCCCTCTGGGTTCTTCCTGAGGGGGAAGTAGCTGTGTGGTCTGCCTGTTCTGTGGACTCTCGACGTTCGATTTTTCTTACACTAAACAACTCTATTTTATATTTACACGTTTTTCGCTATTGTAGTCTTCGTTGCGTCAGGATATTGCTGGCGGTAATCTCTTACCATTTGCAGTACCAATTGCTTTTCTTCCTCATTGCGAGTTAAAATTTGATTGTAATCCTGTATTAGCTTAACGGCTCTTTCTGCCGAATCATTGACCACAGGTAAAGCCTTAACTATATCTAAACCTAGTTTGTAAGAATCTTCATCTTGCCAAACTGGATCTTTATTTAAAAATTCTGTCGATATATTAAATCTACTAAAAAATTTTCGACTTTCGTTCGATATAAAACCTGGAATGTCCTCTTGCATGTGATCGGCCACATTAGTTGGTAAAATGACAAATTTTTTATAATGATCGCAGCTACTAAAAGATCACTAATTGATCAAAACACTCTTGTTTCCGTTGATCTTGTATCTGGGATCGTCGTTTACAACTCTTTTGTAAGACCTTCCACTTGTGGTATAATGACTCCAATTTCTCGACGCAGCGACTGTTTAACTGAACTGGAATTCTGGGCTTTTCCCACAACACTTCTTTAACAACAAGGTGTGCACTAGACCGAAGGTTCAATTTCACTTTCCGCAAATTATAAAATAGCACTCTTAAAACTTGTCGTTTCGATGGCAACTTAGCGCCAATTATCTGATTTTCATCATGTTCTAATAAGAACAGTTTTTCGCGACTTCTACTCTCCATTGGGCTTCTCAATTTATATAGAAATTGTGTATTCTTCCTGTATGACTACTGTAACTGCTCGCGTCTGCCGACTCTGGATTGAACAACGATGATCGCGAGTCCGATTTTGTAGGTTGAGGTGATTGTTGATCAAAGACAACACTTGAGGTTGTATGTTCGCTTACTCGATACTGATGATTACAGTGCGTTAGCTCAGACAAGATCTAATCGGTGGTTCTCTGATACATCTAAATCTTACTTCGGTGTGGGTGTCGTTTTTTTGGAAAAACGTGATGATTGGTTGAAAGTTATTGGTGGAAAAACTAGTAAGGGTAAGAGTAGGAATAGGAGTGGGAGTTTAAGTACGGGTGGTTACAAATTTTATAACGAGGGTTTACATCTGTTTTCCGGGTGTGCGCTTACGAATTTCAAAATAGGTAAAATTGTAAAAAAGTGGACTTAAGGTCTACGGGGTACATTTGCAGGTAACGTAATTAATTATATTCGGTCATAAGCAACAAATGGATATGTTTAAATATCTGTTATTTGTGGTTATACGAAAAAATGTCAGAGGAAAAAGTTGCACTGTTCAATATGGTAAATATAATGGCAAAAAAATTTACACTACACTACAAACCAGTATGGCGGCGCCCTTACCTGTCCAAAACACTGAAAAATGCACAACTTTAAGCAAGCATAACTCCTGAACCATTGATCTTACAGGATCGAAATTTAAATTTTGCGTCCGGTAAAGTAAAAAGCAGCCAAATTGGGTTTTGTTTCACCTTAAAATACCGAAACTACTTTCTTACCAACCCAATAGAAAGCTCAATTAAATTGTGACACGCGGCGTTTTTCCTTGCAACCACAGATATTTCGACTAAAAGAACATATTTTATCCACACCGAGTTTTCAAAAGAGATTTTCTGCCCACTTCAAAGATTTATTATAGTTTTAGAACATGTTGTCTCACCTGTTCCCCCATATAAGGAGGTTTACTATCCATTTTGATTCAATCGTTAACCCTCTGTCAAATGCAATTAAATAAGAAGAGTATTCGTCGTATCAAGAAAAAAAAAATGAAAACTTTCGTTCGGATAAGAAGATAAGATTATGTAATGTTTACGTTATTTTCGAGTGGTTATTTGTCCGATTAGTAGCACCTGACCGAAGTTTAACGAACCATCAAGTTGCACAGATATGGATGCACGGTTGTGTCCACAAATGGAGTAGATGCACATGATCGGTGTTACTAATTTACTTGGTACATGTTACTTCCGTTCCCAAAGAGAAAACTAGACGATTATAATTTTATTTAAACTTAAAATACAATTTTATTTAAATAAAAATTTCGAATAAAATGGGTTTTTTCCAAGTGGGTTTTTAAATAAACTTTTGGCGTGTTTTCTATTTTCAAGTATTTTATGGAAATTGTGTAAATCCTTGCACTACAGAAGCTTTTCAAGATTCAAATTAGCACAGTTATTAATATTTGAACATGATCGATAATTCTGTAAGCTTTTCTACTATTATAAAACTTCATTGACGATTTGTGGTCACAATGCGAAAAGGATTACTCCCAGATTTGCACAGATTAAAGATGACTAATGTTTGCTGATGAAAATGAATAGTATAACAATTTAAAAAATTTTTAAAATACATATCAACTTATTAAAAAGTTTCGTGATCCACATATTTATTATTACAATGATAAATTACGTAATTTCAACATAGTTTACATGCAAAAATAATTTTCCCAGAGAAAAATGTTTCGAACAAAAGTCGAACAGAGTATTCAAACATCTACAAACTTCTATACAGGGTGGTCCACCTAAATACGGGCACCTAAATATCTCCTCCAATTGGGGGGTACAACAAATATTTTGTGTATTATTTGAATGGTTTAAAGGAACCATTATATATGCAAACAATATTTTTTTCGGATTTATCAAGGTCATCGATGTTTTTCGATACATAACTACATTTTTTTTTATTGCATCGTGTAACTGATCGAAAAATACATTCAGATATGTATAATAACATGCCTTTGGCATTGACCTGAAGGTAAAACTTTAATTTTCGAAGTTCAAGGTCATTTCAAGGTCATGTTATTATACATATCTGAATGTATTCTTCGATCAGTTACACGATGCAATAAAAAAGAAGTGTAGTTATATATAAAAAAACATCGATGACCTTGATAACTCCGAAAAAAATATTGTTCAATGGTTCCTTCAAACCATTCGAATAGTACACAAAATATCTTTTGTACCCCCACAATTGGAGGAGATATTTGGGTGGCCGTATTTAGGTGGAGCACGCTCTGTACGTAGAATTGCGAGAAAGAAATATTTTTCGACAAAGAAATAAAAATCATTCTGATTCGTTGAATGTTAAAATGCGCTTTTGATTTCATAACGTTATAGCTGACGTTAAGACGAATTCAACGACCTATTACGCTATGACCTCGAGCACGTAAATAACGATAAAATATAGTTTCTCTCCCGATTTTTCGTGGCAAGTACTCCGCGGTGAGTCGAGAGCAGTTCGATAGGGCATCGCGATTCGGTCGATACCGATCTCGAATCCGTTCCAGCAAGTTAACTCGATCCTCCGTTGATAACGACGCGAGCACAGGACTGTCTTTCTCTACGAATAACGGCGACGGCGATAAGGCTCTTATCGTTGACGAGACGGCGACGCTGCCCGATATCACAGCTTCTCCTATTTGTCTGTGTTCTTTCGATAGGGCTGACGTCCGCGGGCTGCAATTTCCCTTTCGAGGACCTCACCGACGCCGAGGATTCGCTAGTGAGCGACACGGAAGACAATATCGGTACTCGTATGTCTGCCACACTTGCATAGCAACGAAAACCGGGGGTAGAGACGAGAGACACCCGCGTCCGGAGAGAGGCAGAGACACGCACACGCTCTCTCTCTTTATTTTCAAATAGATCTATAACTACATCCACGTTCTGCCAGTTTTTACGCGGGAAAACAATCGCGAAAACGGCACAGATATTTCCGACGAGCGTTTTCGCGTCTTTCGGACCAGAGCAGAGGGGCCGACGACATCTTATCGATACGTTCTATCCGACTCGCTTTGTCATCGTACGAGGGAATCGATTCGACGATTCCAATGACAACGTCGTCCTACCCCCTGGTCGTTTTGGTCATGTCAGCTTCAGAAGAACGCGTAGTGTCTGTGTAGACACTCCACTAGAACTACGTGCCGGTAGTTAGTTCCTGTAAAATGTAAAATCGTTGTGCAGGCGGCCCGGTTAGTTGACGTGTGTTGGCTGTCCGGAGGACGACCACGCTCCTTCGGGCCTAGGTACGATTCCCCTCACATGTTGGATGAACGTTTCCAGAATGTTTTCCTGTAACCGTTTCGGTTCTCCAGTTGCGTTCGCGAAAATCAATTTGCGGTTTATTTATTAACCCCTTGACGTATCATTTGCTTTATTCTTGAAGCGATTAAAACGTCTCCATCCCGAAAAATGTCGTAGAAGAGACGAGAAAATTTATATTTTTCGTGTGGCTGCGTTCATTTCAATGCTTAAATATTGATTGCAAACGAATCAAATTTTATTTCATTTAGAAAGAAACGCGTAACATTCATATTTGTTCGAATTTGTTTCGAATCTTCATGACGAGTGTGACTTATTAGATCACGGCAAGGGGTTACTCAGTATTAATCACAGTCTTCTATTTCGATGATGGCGAACTATCGAAATGAATTTCTCTCATCGATAACATTTACCAACAAGAGAAAACATTTTTGGTTACTTATAATCCTTTTATTCGTAACCAACACAATTTTAGTCAATACTTTTTATTCTATGACTTTTTTTGCTTTTTGGTAGTAACAGTTATGGTCCCTGATAGCCATCTTACATCAATTTCCACCGAACCGGGCAAACATGGCAAATAAATATGAGATTACTAGACTGCGGACTGTTTATGCATTTATGAAGAAATTGGTCGAGGGAAACATGAAACAGTTAAAGTATTAGAAAAATTTAAGATTATTGTAATGTTGTTTTTCACGTAACAAAGTCATTAAGGGATGAAATAAATTTTTATTTTATTCCTGCCAGAACATTTTTATTTTGCATAAAGATCCGCAGTCTAGGGATTACGAATGAAACAAAATGTGTGAATATGTTTTTTGTTTTAACTGTTTCACCGGCAAGTTTTACATATGCCAAATGATCGATGCAGGGTGAGAAAATTGTTTTACGTCGACGCATTGTGAGAGAACCGTGTGCACTGTTCTCCCAGGGTTGCAATTCCGCAGAAATTGCATAGGTGTGACGTCTTTTCTCTGGCCTACACTGTTGAAAATGCCATGAGGGACCCGCCGATGGGATTCTGTGGACGGTGAATCTGCAGTTTCCATCTGTCAACGTTAACACGTGTTGCTACCTCGTGACTTCCTGACCCAGTCTCACTGAAACTCGGAACCCTACACCGTCTTCCTAACTAGGTCATTGACCAATGTGTCCCTTGCCGATTCGATGCTTACCTTGGCTCCTTCATCGGCATGTTATGGCGTCTCAACACTGCGGGCCTAAAGAAAATCCTCTCGGATCTGGCAACTTTTAAAACCTTAACCCAGTTTGAGCAAACCCAGTGAGAATAAACGGGAACAGAGCACGTCCATAAAAACGATATTTCATTTTATTTACTTATCTTGGAATGAAGCAAAACAGTGGAAAACATTATTCATGATTCAAGAAATGACATCCAATTTGTCGGTATAACAATACTATTTTTATTTACGACTAGTGAAATATAAAAAATCTACGAATATTGTTTTCGACATAAAAAGACTATTAAGGGATAAAATAAATTTTTATTCAGCTACTGCTTTTTCTACAATCGATGGAGATTGTTTTTATTCCGCATAGAGATTCGAAGTCTATTTGCGAAGTGATACGAACAAAGCGACAATAAAGCGAACCAATGAAAGAGATCAAAGTAATAAAATTCGGAAACATTTCTAACCTTCGGCACTTTAACACTGAACCTACCGAGCCTTAAAAGTAACTAGTACATGTTTCCTTGTAAAAATGACAAGATTGAAAATGACAGTACAATTCTTATAAAATCATTTTTATTCAATACAATTATTCAATTATTGTACAATAATAAATCTGGAACCGGTCATTTTGACCGGTAGGTTTAAACCTGGTAGGTTTAACGTTAATACCGAAGATTTTCTAAAATTCAACAATTCAGTACTCGAAAGAAAAGTTTTAAGAAATTTCAAACAATCGTAGATTCTTTCTGTATACATTATTTATCACCCGTGGTCCAATTATTATATGAATATAATCAATAAATAAAATTAGGCTGCTGTGAGAAAGTGGGAAGTTAGACGTTCATCCAGTATGTTATGGAGAACTGACCTTGGCACGGAGGATTGTTTACATCTCTCGACATCCAGCACACACACGTTGTGTCGTCGAGTTGATCATAGAAGAATGAGACAGCGAGGCCCGAATTTTCTGTTTTTGGTTTGCCGTTCACTCCCGCCCCCCCAGATTCGTCGAATTTTTGTTGGTCGTTCGTTTTGTAGCGTGCGAATGAGACAACGTTTGCTTCATCGCCCGTAGGAATCCAACGATTGAAGGGTTCATTACGACTTGTTTTATTCCTGGTCCGGTGTGTACAGGACTGCGCATAAAACCTGTTACAGGTCAAAGGATTCGTACAATTTCCATGATCACGCTGTGACTCGTTCAATTATCACGACGAAGACCGTTCCCGCGATTCTGTTGGGTTATTCACGTGCCAGTAAATGTTCAGAAAAATGATCCCCGCATTTCTTTGACACTTTTACGTCCTTTATGCCGTGTTTCCATGAATCGCATTCTCGTTCCGCAGTTTTCAAGAATGCTCTCGTAACTCTGAATATCTTTCTTCGCGTTCAGTCCTGTACGTAGGGTACCGGGTGAGTCGCGCAAGAATCACAACAGCTCGACGTAACTCGTTATGTATCGGCTTTGTCAAGAAATGTTTGAAACGATAGTTTCATTTCTGTCGCACGAACACACTTTGTTGTTTTAATAACTATTAAGACCCACTTCAGTCTAAAAAATACAAACTATTCGAAAACCAAAATATACAGTACGACCTCGATTAACCGGATCCCGATTATAAACAATTGCGCGTTTAAATATGATTACATTATGAAGGGAAATAAATTTTCAAAAGTAATGACTAAAGGCCGAAAGTACTCCAAGAATATTTTTCTAGAAATTATTTTGAAATAGTCTAAACATAGTTAAAAAAATGTTTTTACAATGGTTTAACAACAATCATATGGTTAGGAACCTAAAAAACATCTGATCAACTTGGAAAAAAAAATTGACCTGACCGGGGATTCGTGCCTGGTACAAAAAGTCTTCAGCGATTCCTTAGTTGGAGACCATAGCCGCTGCACCAACCGGCACTGTTGAAATTATCTTTGAAATATTCGAATATATGTACATAGTATTAATTTCATTTTTTGCACTACGCAAGTTTTAAAATCTTGAAGATGTTTCTCTGAACGTAGGAACGTTTAATATTACATAATATATTTTTAATATTCAGAAAAGATAAGTGTAACTTAGGAAAAACGTCGAAAAAAGTGGTCTTTATTTTTTTCAACTATGACGCACCACTCTCAGGAATTTGAAAAAAATTGAGCATAATACTTACGGTAATATCTCATTGCTAAATTAAATCTGTGATAGTGTCTCTAGATTTCGATACAAAAACTGCGTTTTTCCGATTTTTTTCGTGTTTTTCATTTTTCACAAACAGAGTTTGCAACAGAAAAATCTGAACATGATACCTAATATGTGGCTTAGTGTCCGAAATGTGTCAGATTTTTTTTAGAATTTCTAAATTGTCAATAAATAGGGAAAATGGACCAAAAACTGGTTTTTCGATGTTTCTCAATAACTACCCTTACAGATGAGGTAGGAAGCTGAAACTTGGCAGAGAGAGGTTTTTTTGGGTAGGCTATCGAATGGTCCAAGCTCGATTAAAATCCCGCCGGGGGCGAATTTCATCTCCAAACTCGGGTATAGCCAAATTTATTTTGGAATATAATGTATAGGGTGTTTCAAAATTCTATGTCGTGACTATCCTAGCGTGATTCTTCATCTCTGGATCGGTGGAGATTTGTTTTAAAAAAAACTTGACCTTGACCTTGAGTTTCAAGGTCAAATTTTTTTTCGTCATTGCATCGTATAGTACTCATCAGGGGGAAGAAAAGTCTGAAAGGAACCATTGGTCAAAAGCGAACCGTTTGCTTGAAAATTGACGTTAAAGCTCAAATAAGTTTTAAAGTTGTTCTGTTTCCATGATACGTTTCTTTTGTAGTTAAATGGAATCCAAATAGCTGTGTAACGTCTCGAATAATATTATTTTATTCACAAATACGCCAATAAATAAATACTGTTCAATTGTTATTGTCTTCTATTTCGCTCGTTGCTCGATCGCTCGCCGCTTATCTCAACGTGGCTTCGAACACACCGAACCCTAATCACACCGCATCTCAATCATACGTTAATTTTCAAGTGAACAGTTCATTTTTGACCCATTGTTCCTTTCAGACCTTTGCTTCCCTCCTCCCCCCTCCTGATTAGTACTATACAACGCAATGATAAAAAAATTTGACAAGGTCAATTTCGCGGCAAGTTTTTTTAAACAAATCTCCACCGATCCAGAAATGGAGAATCACGCTAGAGTAGTCACGACACATAATTTTGAAACACCCTGTACATTTAAATTATTTCCTCGGGTCTCGATTATTCATCCGGTTTATCGAGGTCCTACTGTATTATCAAACATGCTTCGGTAAAGTCAACAGGTACCGAATTATTCCGAGAGGCGATTCTTACCGACGCACCCTGTATACAGGGTGTCTCAGAAATGTTGTATCGAAGGGGGTGATTCTCGAGGCGATCTGAAGTAATTTTCTCCTTTGCGAAAATCTTCTCCGCAGCTCTGTTAAGGAGTTATTAACAAAAAACACGGGCCAATCGAAGCAATCGCGCGAATCTGTTCTCTGTTAGCCGCACTCTGATTGGTCCGCGTTTTTCGTCGATAACTCCTCAACAAAGAACATTTTCGCGAAGGAAAAAGATACTTGTATTTGTAAATCTAGAATTAATTTGAAGAACATTTAATTCTCAAGGAAAAGTATCTTTATAAAATAGGTATGAAGAGCATCGAATATACAGTGAATGTAGAATGTATTCGTACACCTTTTGAAAACTAATAGCTTTTTTGTAATTGTATCAAACGACCTGATTTTTCATAATCAATTAGAAGCATTGGTTTACGAGACGATATGCCAGAATGATTTTCCAAAAATTATAATTTGCAAGGTTACATGTAAAAATAAAAAAGGCATTTTTTAAGACTTTTTTATTTGGGCCCTTAATGACAAATTTAAAATATATGTTTCGTAGCTCTATGTTAGTTATACACATGAATAATAAAACATATATTTTAAATTTTCATTGAGTGTCCGAATAAAAATGTTTTAAAAAATGCATTTTTTAGTTTTGTATGTAACCTTGTAAATTATAATTTTTGGAAAATCTTTTTTGCATATCATTTCGTAAATCAATGCTTCTAATTGCTTATAAAAAATCAGGTCGTTAGTTGGTTCAAATCACCTTGGGAATCACCCTTTCCAAAGAAGTAGATTTTTGGGACAGCCTGTATATTTGTTACAATATTCTATTTTATGTTTAGAGATATCAACATATTTCGGTTCACCCTCGTGTGTAAATTAATGAATCCAATTTTCTCGCATCAAGGAACAAAATAATATAATTTTTTACAGTAATTAATGTGCAATCGTTTAACGGTTATTGAAACACGGGCTTGTAACAGGTAACATGATCCAGCCTGTACGATATTTTTCCGAAGCATTATGCATCTCTCGGCATTTTCGTTTCGATGAAATATCAGTTATTGATTCTGTAAATTGTATAAAAATTGTAGAAGAAACTGTTTGTGTGAAAAATTCCCACATATTAATTTGTACTGTACTTTGAAAATGTGTACGTGCATACAGGAGGTCAATATATTAGCATAATTCTCCGTTACCTACCTACTGTGCGTAACAAACCCTTCAAGGTCCTCGTTTCTTTTTTCTCAGTTTGCGTTGAAAACGTGCCCGAATGTTGGGCTTGTTTATGTCGTCATTGTTCGTAGCGGTAGACTAGCCTGTCTCTGTATGTCTGTGTCTCTGTGCCTCTTTGTGTTTGTCTGTCGTTTATTATCTGCGACGGTTTGTCATACAGTACACCAGCAATATCAACAACGAAATTCGATGAAATACATCGCGCACACAGTCAATATACATGGACTATATGGATACATATACATACAGACAAACTCGCGGCGGGTTAATACAATTCACCGGAAAAAGTAAATCGAACCGTTACAATAATTGTTTGGGCTGCTCTTTACTTTGCCGGACTCAAAATTTCTGCATTTCTCGAATAAATTATGATGTATTTAGTATGTAATCCAGTAGATTTGTATCCGGGGAGGCTGCAGATCGAAGTTTCGACCCTGTAGGATCAATCGTTCAGGAGTTATGCTTGCTTAAAGTTGAGCAATCTGCAGTGTTTTTGACAGGTAAGGGCGTCGCCATATTGGTTTGTAGCGACGACCGCGAACCGCTTACCTTGCCACCTCTCCTCCGACCTAATCACCAACCAACTACCACCTAGCGGCTCTGCTCGGTAAGTGGCGTGCGACCTTACAAACCAATATGGCGGTGCCCTTACCTGTCAAAAAGGATCGAAACTTCGATCTGCAGGTTTTCCGGGTACAAATCTACCAAATATTGAGTCCGGTAAAGTAAAGTTTTCCCATTGATTGTATAAATTCAACGAATTGGCCAAAAATATTAAATCCGTGACATCCTACAAGAATCAATATAATCGATGCTTCGCACGGTTTTATAGGTATTCGTGATTAAAAATTCCGTTCGCTAAATAATGTTTAACGAAGGACAACTAGTTAACGAACAATCCCACGCGTAATTAAAAGCTTCGGGGTATTGGTAAAAGTCAAATTGATGCAACAATATTGATGGAACAATACTTTTCCAGCAAATCAGTAAATTATTATGAAACTCTTCGTTAGGAATCCAAATGTAATTCTTTGTTCTATATTTACGATGTCGAGTCAAAAGTAACGACAAGATAAACGTTATTTCAACGCGAGCCCGAGAACACTACTTCTTCAGCTAATCAGTAATTGTTACGATACAAATATTATTTGAAAGTAACAAGATAAAAATAATTTCATCTTGGTGAGTACTTTTATTTTTAAATATAAGATACCGGAAGGTCGACGAGTGACCCAGTCGAGCGACAACAAGTAATTAATCGTTTTATCCACTTCTGGAAATGATTACACACGACTCACCACGCGACACCGTTCTGTAATCTGTGTTGTTCTATGCATGCACACATGTTACACCTTGCACTGCGATTTCATTTTTTCTACGATTAAACCAACCTTCCACCATGACGTTTGAATCTTTCATCTACGAAATCGAGTTCCAGACTTTCTGTTTCGTTTTGTTGCACAATGTCGCAAACATTTTTCTACGTATGTATTTCGAATGGCTCGCATAAAGCTTGAAATGCATATTTTTAAAACGTTTCTATTTGTTTCACCGCCACGTACGTACAGGGTGTCCCAAAAATGGTGTACTCGAAAGGGATTAATTCCTCAGGGCGTTTGAAGAAACTTTGCTACAATGTTCTCCGCGAGAACGGTGAACCAATCAGAGCCAAATGTAAAGAGCACGAATGGAGGGGAACGTTGGTTGAGCCGGAAACCGTCCGCTGTAGCCGCGCTCTGATTGGTCCGTCTTCTCGTTAATGACTCATCAACAACGCCTCAGAGAACAATTTCGCAAAGCAAAAAGTTGCTTCAAATTACTCAACACTAAATCTACCACGAGGGGCCAAGTGACCCATTTTAGATATTTTATTTGACAATTGTTGAGATTGTAAGGGTGTTCTCATTTTTTTTATAAAAAATTCATATAAATAAATTTAATCTTGTTATTTTTATAATACCAAACACATTAGTCACTTTTGATGGTCTCGTGTTTTGGAATGAGCCCCTTCAAGAGAGTACGACATTTTTGGGAGAGCCCTGTATACTTCATACTGAATGCGTATGAAGTACGCAATTATTTCGATTCTATGTTTCCCGCACCCCAACAATTTGGGCAGAACACAGACACAAAGTTTGGTTCTTTAGCCCCTTGCCGTACTTTGACGAGCCAGACTCGCGATAAAGGTTTTTCACAAAGTCTAACAAATATAAAAAAAAAATTAAAAAAAGATATGTTATGTGTTTCATTTTACAAGCACGGACTGTCCCTCACGGATTTAGTTGAGATTTTACAAAATACCCCACTATAGGGACAGATACTCAATAGTTTTCGAGATATTTGCAATTAAAGTTTGGTGTGGTGTGGCGTAGCAGTAGCGAGCTGAACTTGCACGCCGCAGGCCCGGGTTCGAATCCCTTCGGGGTAATTTTGTTTTTCCTTTTTTTTTTACATGTAAAAATGCATTTTTAATGTTGAATAAATTTTAAATAAAATACTTTTTGGCTTGCGGCTTCATTTTGACTTCTTGCTACGATTGTGGAAAGAAAACACACGTAATAAAAACACAAACGCACATAAGAAAAATTATAAGCATTGTATTTGATTTCTTTATGTATTATACGTAACGTTTATTTTTTATACGTTAATGCATTTATATTGTTCAAACTACAGGAAGCGTAATGGCAAGCTGTATTAACCACTCTGATTACTATTCATTGTATTTTGTATTTGTATTTATATTTATATTTGTTGTTTGTTATGTATTATTTTAATATTATTATTGTTTTATAATTATTATCTTTTGTGTACGTAGTAATAGATCTAGTGTTTCTTCTATAAAATAATAAGCATCATTTTCAATTAGCCCTTTAGCGAATAAAAATATTTTATTTAAAATTTATTTAACATTGTAAATGCATCTTTACATGAAAAAGAAAAGAAAAAAAAATTACCCCGAAGGGATTCGAACCCGGTCCTGAAAATTCAGCTCGCTACTGCTACGCCACACCACTGGTTGGTAAGAAACTGAACTAAACAGATATTTTACGGTTATGAAACTTTAATTGCAAATATCTCGAAAACTATTGAGCGTCTGCCCCTATAATGGGGTATTTTCGTAATCGGGGAAACGAGATCTATAACTCTGTAAAATCTCAACTAAATCCGTGAAGGAGAGTGCGGTCTCCGTGTTAAATGAAATAATATTTAATTCGTTTGTAATCAATATTTAAGCAATCAAATAAATAAATGTGGCCGTAGAAGAAATATAAATTTTCTCGTCTCTTCTGCGACATTCTAGTGCATGAAGACATTCTAATCACTGCAACTGTAAAAGAGAAGGTACGGCCAAGGGGTTAATTGAAAATAAAACCAATTCTTCGCCTGAAACCATACAAAAATCGTAATATCGGAAACATAATCACATGCAGCGGACAATTTGCTGCATCGAGATAACTTTTTCCAGTTGTAAAACAGTACTTAATCATTCGTATCCAGCGTGAATGTGTTCATGTTTCTCCACGCAATTCGCGCGCACTTTGTGTAGAGCAATTAATCAGAAATGGCGCTTGTATTTATAATTTCCGCTTCGTCGATAGCAGGTCGTATTCAAGATAAAAGTTACACAACTGCTCGAAGCGAACACGCGTGCAGTTTGTCGGAGTGTTTTAGCCGTCCCGGAGATTAAGTTTATCAAAATAATTTAAAATGCTTTCACGTTTTGAACGCGAGATAACGCAGGCTCACGAGTTTTAACATAGTTATCGGACGCAGAATAGGCTTGGGGAAAACCTAGTTACGCTATCGGTGATCTCGAGCGAGCACAATATAATTAACTCCGCAGATTTCGGCGTCGAGTTCATATTGTGAATAGGGGTCGTCGTTGTCAAACGATCCTAATGCGATAAGAACGTGGCCACAAGAAAAATTGGCCATCTTCATTGGCCGAGTAGAAAAATGACTAATCAACTTTTATCTTGAATCTTCCACTTGCCGAACGAATAATTAGTGTTCCGTTTCTGGCTAGTCACTCTGCACGCTCTACTCGCCGTTTAACATTATGTACCGGCTGTGTTCAGAGTCGCCAGACGAGGGGTGGGAGCACGAATCGAGGGGAAAAGGTTACCCTCTCTCTTGGGATGTGATCAAGTATCTCGCAAACAGGTTCGAACTTCAATTGATTGAATTCGAACTCTTTATAAGTACAATAAATCCTCTATAGTCGCAGAAAGACCGTACACGATAAACGCAAAAAAATATCCCCTCCACTGTAGTAATCTGATCTTGGCTAGAGTATATCGGTGTAAACCGCTATTAATGCGACGCGGAGAGTCGCAGTCGTCCTCGCAATGTAACACCAATGTTTAATCTTTTTTATTATTACTTATTTTTTTATGAAACTTTCACGAATATATTTGTGGCATTTTTCTGATTAAAATAAGACCAAACACGATATAATTTCAACTGTATTTAGTGGTTTAATTGGTGATGAAAGTTTCGGGGGCAAGCAAGGACAGCGTATAGGAAAGAAAGAGACGCGGAGATTCTCTACGTTCGGCTCTGTCTTCGAAGCTCAAGAAAATAGTGTCCGTCTACGAACTTGGCAAACGAACCTCCTCGAGGCTTTTGCGATCATAGAGGGTTTACTGTATATATGGAACTTGATCCCACCCCTAGTCATGTGACCGAGTCGCAGAGGGAGCGTGGGGAATAGCATCTTGGAAGGGGTAGGTAGAGTGGGGACACGAGTCCCATAATCTGGCGTCTCTGACTGTTTGGTACACAACGCGGCGTCGATGTTTACCAACATTTACTGTGGAAATGTTGTTCCGCGCGTACGTTGCCGTTTTTGCTTCTAGCCTTGACAAAACGCATCCCCCTTTTTTCATAAGTGTTTATATCTACGTGTATTTTTGTAAATTCTTGTGCAGCTTCGTGGTACCCGTTTAAGTAAACTATGTACCCGTTTAAACTATTAGTCAGCCCTTCACACGGGTCTACCGTATCTATTATTATTTATATATTCGATTAGTGCGCAATAATTCACGAAACACGTATTATATATATATCTACATATACTATATCTAATGCTCGTACTATGTTCTAGATGCGCTAATGCGTTCTCTTTTCACTGAATGTACCATTCCGTCTCGCATTTACATACCATTACATCGTTCGCATCACACATACTCAGTTCGGTCCAGTCGATCCGCTGTATACACGAGAAAACAGGCTAAGGTTCTATACAGGGTGTCTCAAAAGTAACCGGCTAACACGAGCGCCGAATCTCGACGTAGATATGCAAATCGAAAAGTCCTTTGTTGTTTTACGAGTTGGGGTTTCCTCTTTGAGTGTATTCGGTGTTCGATCATTGCTGTTCGGTCAAAAAAGCGTGGAGTCTTATTCGGGCTCTTTGCGAGAGCCCTACCTGAGGCTCGTTGTGCGTTTTTACAAAAATCATATGTTAAGGGGCGATTTAGGTCCTTTTCCTTAGACCCTCTGCTGCAAAAGCCTTACTTGGGGCAGACTTAGACAACATCTTCCCCGTTTCACGACCCCACTACCAGTGTATAGATCCCCCCGCTGTCAATTATTTCATATTTGCCTCGCGTGACAGCGAGGATACACTCTACAGGAGTTTGGTGGGGAGGATCCGGGAGTAAGGAGAGGAGTAGTCAGTGGCTCACGAGCCGTAAGCTTCTCAGGCCTGATTTAGAGGCATCATGCTTTATTTTCTGTAAAAACAGAACACTAACAAGGGCCTCTTTCTCAGGTTATTTGCTGCGAAAGCCCTACTTTCAGAGAAACTCAGAAGGGATTGCATCAATTCTAGTTCGTCTTTCTTGAACTCTCTACGTTGAGGGATCTAACTAGAGACAGAACGCAGCGTGGTTTAAAGAATAGAAGTCTAACCTTCAAATAGGGATTCTTTCTTGGGTCCTGTGCTACGAAAGCCCTAGCTGCGATCATTGTCCATTGTGTTGTTGAAGAAAACAAAGCATCTTGTCCAGTAGTATATCCGAGGCAAGGTACCTAGTTAGTGGTATTGCGGTTTGTTTTTCAAAAAAGGTAGAAGATGACGATTCGAGTCTTAGTCGATGTCCTAACCATGGACACGTCGTCTAGGGCTTTCGCAGCGACGTGCCCAAGAAGAAAGACCTACTCGGTGATGGTATCATTCGTCTCTTAAAAGATCAGAGGGTAGAGTCATCGCTTAGGGTCCTTTTCCGGGCTCTCTGCTGCGAAAGCCCTAGTTGCGATCATGGTGCGTTGTCTTTTCTAAGAAGGCAAAGCACAGTCTGGCTGTTAGGGCTTTTTTCTTGAACTCTCTGCTTCGAAAAGCCTATTCGGAGGCGTTGCTCTTCAGAAAATAGGGCATTCGCAACAGAGCAGCCAAAGAGAAAGTTCCCATCAGAAGTCAATCAGAAGAGTACATTTCTGAGTAAGAGAATTTCTTGGGCTCTTCTCTCCGGAAGCCCTAGTCAGAAAGGTAACGTTCACTCGGCAATATTTGAAGAGGTCTCAAAAATGGCAAAGGACTTTCGAAACTGTGCGTTACATCCGGTCGCAATGCTGTTGAGGGTGTCCTATTTTTGGGACGGCCTGTATGGAACTTGGTGTTCGCGATTCTCCGGGCAAAGAGGTTCAATTAGCCGATAAATAGGAGAATTCGCCGAGACGCGGTGCCTCGCGGTTCTTGTGTGTTTCCGGTCACTGATACGCGACGCGGGTAGTTTCACCGTTGCGAACTCTCCGCGCGAGAACTGACAAACTCCCGGGGGCCGCCGGGCCGGTCTCCCGGGAAGTTTCTTTGAATGTAACGATCGACTGTGAACTCACGAAGCAATCACTGACGCCTCGCTTCAAGTCTGCTCGGCACGGCGATTGTGTTACGGGCGGCTGATGATGTTCTTGGTCGTCTAGGTCGTGTTGGATGCCCGCACTTCATGGCACCGGAAGTGATTCAGCGCAAACAGTACGGGAAACCTGGTGACGTCTGGTCGGCCGGCGTGCTGCTTCATGTACTGCTAACTGGTACACTACCGTTCGTCGGATCACAGGACAGACTGCGAGAAGCGATCTGCGCGGGACGAGTTCAGGTAGGATGCTCACCTTCAGTCACCTTCGATTGCTCGTTTCTGCCATTTTGGTGGTTGTGAAACAGTTGACGAAGGACCAGAGACACCTCTCCTAGCATGCTTGCTACATAGTAGACCAGGCATGCACAACTCGTAGCTCCAAGAGCGGCTCGTGAGCTGCTCCTGTTCCAGTTCTCCCCATCCTACGTGTTCCAGCCATCTTCGACTCGGCTCACGAGCAGGGTTGCCATCTGCGAGTCCGCCAGGCCCCTTACTCTTCCGTCAGTGGTAGGGGGTAGGGAAAATGACGGGTGTTCTTTTGTTCCACGCTTGGCTTGGGTCACGCATACGGTCTTTTTGGAACATCTCGTTAGCTTGCTCCACGTGGTACGCGTTAGTAGGAAGAATGGGGATAGCAAAGGCGGAAGGGTAAGGGGGATGGCGGGACTCGCAGATGGCAACCCTGCTCACGAGCCGAGTCGAGAGCTCCCGCTCCCAAATCGTCCGGTTGTGCATGCCTGTAGTAGACTGTTGCGTATGAAATGTCCGATTTTATAAACGAAGATTTATTTTTATCCAATCTTCTGGATCCTTCATACCCAATCTTCAATTTTAATTTAGGTGGTTACCTCAAACTTGAGAAAACTTGGTGAAAGCTTTACCATAATTTTTTAAGACGACGGTTCAGTTTCGACCGATGGCTTCTTGTGCACTTTTTATCTTTGTGATTATGACCTTGAAATTAATTTTGCGGTAGCTTTCTTACTTCTTTACACCCTGTACACGACAGAAATGTCTCGAACGTATAAAAATAAAGTAATTTGAGATGCTTGATGCACAATGGCGAAAAGAACGGAGTATTTCATAGAAATGTAATTACGAGGAGAGACGTGCTTGAAAGGAGGTTGAAGTTTGTATAACGTCAAGGCATCGGCATTGTTTAAGAAGCAACCATCCGAATTATAGAACAACGAAGTTCTTCGATAAAACGTATTTTACCAAGTTTCACTTTTCAAAAACAACGCCGAGCTTCTTTTCCGCTTATTCGGCTGCAAAGATGATTTCCCTCGGCCGTGGCAAGTAACTTCAAAGAATGGCATTCTTCGAACGTCTGTTTCACGAATATCTTGGATTTTTTGTTCAGAGAGATGTTCAGGGTTTGATTTAATTAAACGGAAGCTTTGTCACCGGGCCGAAGGCGGGACGGGTTCCCCCGTTGATCTTTTTCTTTGTTCTTCCCGATGGGTAACAATAGATTCCTGAAATTTTCAGATGAAGGCGGCGGCGTGGGATTCCATTAGCGAGCCCGCGAAGGACCTCATACAAAGAATGCTCACGACGGACGTAAATCACAGGATTACCATTCAGGAAGTTCTCAACCACAAATGGCTTAGAGTAAGTCACCTTCTACGAAATGCTTGACTGGGGGATGAACCTATTTTACCCTATATTTATATATACCATTCCGCGTATCCATTCGCGTTGGGCCCTGCGTACAATGTCCAATAATTCTCGTTTAAGTTCCCGTTCACGAAATGCGCACACGATCCCAGAACAATGGGTTCACCTATTTTTCCTCTCCGCTTTAAATCAGCGAATCCCGAAGTAACGGGGCAACTGTATCATTACTGATTACTGCGGTATCATGCTTCGATCTATTTTATTTCAATATTATTCATAATTCATCGTGCAATACTGCGCGTCCTCGACTTTCGCGGTCTCGTTTTACGCGGATTCTTAGAAGCGAATCAAAAAACCAACTCCTAACTGTGAAATTCGTTTTCTGATTGCCAGAACGTGAGCTTTGTCGGTACATATGTGACAGAGGAATATTGGGCTCTTTACTTTACCGGACTCAAAATTTGTACCTTTCTCCTATGAATTATGATGTGTTTGGTATGTAGTCCAGTCGATTTGTACCCGGCGCAGAGGCTGATCGGAATTCCAAACCTCTACGATCAATAGTTGAGGAGACACGGTCGCTTAAAGTTGAGCATTTTTGACAGGTAAGGGCGCCGTCATATTGGTTTGTAGTGGCGGTCCCGCGCCGTTTACCGAGCAGAGTAACTAATGAGTTGGTTGGTGATTGCAAGGATCGGCGGTTCTGCTCGGTAAGCGGCTCGCGATCGTCACTAAAAACCAATATGGCGGCTCCCTGATTTATCAAAAACACTGGAGATTGCTCAATTTTAAGCAAGCATAACTCCTGAACCATTGACCCTACAGGATCGAAACTTCGATCTGCAACCGTGCCGGGTACAAATCTACTGGATTACATACCAAATGCATCATAACTCGTAGGAGAAAGGTACTAATTTTGAAAAGTTGGAACTACTCTTCGGTTCTTCTTTCGTCAAATAATTTTATTAAATTCATACCATTTTGCAATTTTTTAAAATAAGAGTTTGGAACGTGGTCTGTATTATGCAAATCTTGAGGAATATTTCAATATTTTTTGGAGCACATTCTCAATCATTGGAATACATTCTCGTTCCCGTTTATTCATGATAAAATATTTATTCTTACGTTTTTAAATTACGTTGGGACAAAATATTAATAATAAATAAATTCTGAATAGAAGAAAATTGGGGGCCGTCGAAACCTAATACAGCATAAGAAAATATTGAAAAATAAAATCGATTACATTTTGTACACGTAGAATGCACAAGCATGTGCACAACAGAATACATTCTCGTTGAATTGTACAAATTTATTTATTTCTTTTTTTATTAGGAAATCTCTTATGAGATTTATTACAATACAAAGTTATTCAGGGTAAAATATTTGTTTTTGCGTTTTTAAGTTGCGTTGGGAGACAATACCGCAGTAATGGGTACATTTACCCTACCACGCAAACAGAAAGAGATTGAACGAGAATGGAGAATGGAGGGTTCTCTAATTTTTTGAAGAACGATTAGAGCATCGTGTGTCGATGGTTGCGGTTCGAAATCAAAGAACGAGACATTTAAATCTCGAACGGTAATTGCACGCGCAACAGTTACGCCGCGGCCGGCATCGGCGGCTTACGTACAGGGCGTTCGCGTTAACGACTTCTATTTTGCAGATGCTACAAGCGTATCTGGTTCTTTTTATATCGTATCAGCCTTTCGATAAACGGCCTCATTTTCTGTTATTATATCCGGCGAATGTGCGTGCGCATGTGCGGACCGTATGGTGCAATAAAGTGAGAATGCACACCTATGTGATACACGACGGTTAGCCAGTGACCTAAGGTAGTGGAGCTTGGAATCACCCCATATATCGATGCAATACACGTGCAACTGGGCTATCGATCGCTATAGCAGGGGCAAAGTTCCATCGGTTAATGAAAATAACTGTAGCGGTGTGTATTTTTCCCTGTACTAGTTACAGTTTTTTGAACACGACTGTGCACATCCGCTGAACCCCTAAGGACTCCATAGATGCCTGCATAATGGTCTTTCCCGCGACATTAAAAAGAAGTTGTCTGTCGCAGCTGCGAGAGAGCATCGTATGAATTCTTTATGCCTCTGTCTCGCGAGAAATATCGTCTGCCCGCTCGATAAAATCTTTTCATGAGCCTTAATGTTCTCCAGTCAATCACCGATGAATACTTCGGCCGGAAAAATATTACCGCCCGGCGAAAGACGCGTTGTCTATCTCGTTAACGGACCGTCCAATTTCCTATCGCTAACTTCGGGCAAACGGTCGAAAACGATCTCGGAGAGCTGCGTTAAAATCGTATCCTCTTGCAATCTTAATTAATTCTCTAATTCTATTTAAGAACCTGGTGTCCATTATACAAATCTTGAGGAAAGGTTCAATATTCTTTCAATGCTTCGTTCTTGTTGTAAAATGACTTTATCAAATTCATACCATTTTGCGATTTTGTAAAATAAGAGATTGAAGCAAAAATCAAATTTTGGACTTGGTCTCTATTATGCAAATCTTGAAGAATATTTCTGTAATTTCTTGAAGCTGTTTATCCAAAAATTGCGATTTCAAAGTTGGAACCACCCTTCAGTTCTTGTTGAAACATAATTTTATCAAATTCATACAATTTATCAATTTTTTGAAATAAGAAATTCAAGCTAAATTCAAATTTTGAACGTTGTCTCTATTATGCAATTCCTGAGGTACATTTTTGTATTTCTTTGTAAAATTGTGTTCTTTTGTAAAATACCATTTTGCAATTTTTTAAACCAAGATATTGAAGCCAAATCCAAATGTGGAACATGGTCTCTATTATGCAAATCTTGTGGAATATTTTTGTATTTTTTTAAGCTTTTTCCCCGAAATTTCGATTATAAAGATGGAATTACCCCTCCGCTCTTGTTGTAAAATGATTTTATCAAATTTATACCATTTTGTAATGTTTGAAAACAAGAGATTAGAAGAAGTGACTGATAATGGGATTTTTACAAGATGTTGTGTCACGCAGTATAGCAGCATTTGATTCCTCCTCTAGCTGAAACAGTGGAATTGCAATCTGCCGTAAGATATAAACCCACAAAAATTTTATAAAAAAAGAAGAACAGCTTTGATCAAGATCTGTGTAATTAGAACTGGCTGCGTGAAAACGTGGTTGAATTAAGTGAGATTACGTAGAGACAATGAGAATAATCGCTGTAATCACTCGTATACTAACTCATATGTATTTCTAAACCGATGGTGGGCGGAAAACGTGTTGTTACGGGGTCCCTCGTATAACCAATAATTCAGAAAACACATATTTCTACGGTTTTCCGGCGACAAGGTGTTAACCGTTTGCACTCGGAGCTATTGTTACTCGCAAATTAAACATTTCTTGCTAGCCAGAATAATTCCATTCTATATCATTATTTTCGTATTATGAATTGGTATAATACCTCATACATTATCTAAATGTTTAGTAATTGATTAGACACCAACATATTTAACCCCTTGCCCTACAGTATCGTGTCTGCCTCGTGATAAAAATTCTAAACAGTCTAACAATTTTACTATTTACACTATTAATTTTCTTTAAAACGAAATCAAATTTTACTGTAGTTTTGTTAATGTACATACAGTTAGGAGCAAAACTGATCACACACACTTTAAATCAGAATAATTTGTTTATGAATGGACCAAACGATTCAATTTCTCTGTAAGACTAGATGAATTAGTTTAGTAAATGACGTCTAAAAAATACGTTGAAAAAATGCATCTGGTCGGAATTGTGAAAAGCAATAGTAAAAATTGATTTTTACGACTTTCTTAGCTGGGCCAATAACGTACATTTAAAAGATGTGTTTGGTCAACTTGTATAAATTATATACGCTCCGAAAATTTCATTGAAATTGTTTAATTGGTTTACGAGTTATGAACGATCAAAAGTGGTAAAAGGCGAAAAATCTTGAAAAATTGTGATTTTTACCACTTTTGATCGTTTATAACTCGTAAACCAATTAACCAATTTCAATGAAATTTTCGGAGCGTATATAATTTCGAATAAGGATAAATTTAATTGTGTAGCGAGAAAAAATTGCGAAAGAGATTTCTTCCCGCAGGCTAACTGGCCGAAGAATGTTATTGTGGGTCAGAAGACGAGAGATCGCAGGCAGCTCGTATCATCGAGCGGGGCGAAGTTGTACACTTGGTAAATGAACTCTGTTGCACTTGCAGGATCGTGACAAGGGCGTGGCCCGAATACATTTAGCCGAAACTATAGAAGAGCTTAAGAAATTCAATGCGAGGCGAAAGCTGAAGGAGTCTGTGAAGGCGGCGGTGTCGTCGTCGAAGTGGCACGCCGGCTACTCGGAGGTTAACGGCGATAGTTTTTTCGATATAGGGGATGATAAATACACGACCACAGGTATGGACGATAGACTGGAACGCATTCCTTCGAGGAATTTCTCGGGCCGGTACCGCGTTAAATCCGCGAAAAAACGCCTGGAGAGGTGCGCGGCAGACGCTTGCGCGTCGTTACGTGGCTTTCAATAAACTAATTTTAAATGATCTTAAAGAAACTGTATACATAGCGCTTTAACCTTTGCAAAGTGCTACGAACGTATTGATTTTTTCAGATAGTTTCAGATTCGCTGTCTGTAAGTCCTTTTTCCTGTACCGTTGTTTTACTCGTTTAAAAATATTCACCCTGCCGCAGAGGGAACGCTTTTTTTATCCGTTAACAAACTATCCCGACAAACAACCAATTCTTTCGAAGTTCATTCGAACCGCTATGAATAATCGTTTGTCAATCACGTGGTGCCGTCATGTCACATGAATGGGATTTCTATTTTAGGTCCTGTAGCCGAAATTTTAGACTCTCTAGATGACATTGAGCTGCTCCAAGAGGGTGGAAGACTGACGCGCTATGATATGCTGGATGCGATCCATGATCGTCGTCTTCGAGCGTCTTTAGAGGTACGACTACATATCCGCAGGTGTCACCGTTTTATTTATGTATTATTATTTTGTCATTGTTTGAAATAGTTCGTTGTCATACCACAGACAAGATATAGGAGTAGACCTGACACCCTATGGGACTTGGTGTCCACTGGAATCTGTAGTACCGACACCTTAAAATGCCAGTGGTAGCAATAATTTTCTTTAAATTGTGTCCATAAGTTGCTATTAAACTGGCTATAAACATTGTGCTCCTAGAAATAATAATAATACGTCTTTTTAATTCTATTGAGGGTGTTGACACTGAATGGTAATGGAACTCAATGGGAGACACTCTGGGGCGTTAGCGCGCCAATACCTTGGTGTCCACAGGAATCTGTAGAACCGACACCTTAAAATGCCAGTGATAGCAATAATTTTCTTTAAATCATGTTCATAATTTGCTATTAAACCGGCTATAAATATTGTGCCCCTAGAAATAATAATAATACATCTATTTAATTATACTGAGGTGTTGACACTGAATGGCAATGGGACTCTGGGGTGTTAGCACACCAATACCGACGGACACCAAAATACATTGGGGGTCAGGTCTATTCCTAATATCTCGTCTGTAGTCATGCCGTGTACGAAGTACAGTTTTCAATCGTGTGATTTCATCCCCGAGGCATGCTGATCCTCTTTCTCATTGGAGATCGATCTCTGTCACTTTTCCAAACTGGTTCATCTGTCCTATTCGACAGCAAAACTTACTAAATTAACCATGCAAAATCGATGTTACCGGAGCAGGGCTAGTTCTGATCGTGCGTCGGTATCTTACCGACATTGCAGCATCGGGGAATTTCTGACTTTTACAGTTAACCTCATGCATCAAATGTATTCCTTTAACTTGTATCTCTGTACATTTTCACGGGACGACTGTTCGTCGATTTTTGTCTGAATATTGCTCGATTAATTCAATTAATTCAACGTTGTTCCGTGGGTAAAGAAGATTCGCGAGGGTGGCGCCACTGTAGGTTTCCCTTACCCCCTCAAGATCATTTCACCGTGCTCTTATCTCGCCCCTTCCGGCATCATTATGTTTTTATCCCGAGGGAAGAGGAACGCGCCGCAATTCTGTCACGGAAAAGGGCGCAAGCGCTCAATCCTCGGCTGTCAAGATGGCTGACGTGCTATTGTGGTAAACAAAACGCCACGGAGGATCGCGGGGGATCGCTGGATCACCAAGCCGGGGTATAGATGTGTCTGTGCATCTCGTTTGTGTCGGATACGGGGTCACGTGGGCTCGTGTAAACCCACGTGGCTACGAGAAGAGCACGCTTCGAAAGATAATAATAAAAGCTAAAACAAAGAATGCGACTCTGCCAGTTGATGTTCATTGGCGAGGCCGAATTGGCCGGCGACCTCCTTGAAATCGCAGGCATCCTGGTGAGTAGATCGACTTCGGCGCGCGTAGATCGTTCTCGATCCTCCCCTTAACCCCTCTATGCAAACAATGCTGTTTGCCAACGTGACTCGATAGGACATCTAAAGGTCTCGCAATGAACTAGACCGGTTCTCCGCCGCCAATTCGATTATTCTCAGGCTGCTGTCGCCATTTTTTGTAACTTTTGTTGCGCATCTCTCTCTCTCTCTCTCTCTATCTCTGGATAGCTAAACAATAACACAATACATTTTTTTTTATCACAATACATTCTTGCGGATTTTGGGAATTAATATACCCTTTATTTTACAGTAATTTGGCCATAGGAAATATCCACCACATCTGAAACGCTACGATTAGTAGTCTTCTGGCAGAACTGGCTGTTAACACTAAACCTACCACCACCAGTCATTTTGAAGTCATCATTTTGAATCAAATTACAATTATTAAAATAATAAAAATGATTTCATAGATGAATAACGACAATGAAATACCAACAATGATTTTCAGTCTAAAGAAAATTAATCTTTAGTGGAACATGTATTACAGTAGGAGCCACACAAAGTCTAAATAAAATCAGTCTTTCAATTTTTATAAGGGAACATGTATACCAGTTACTTTTAAGACTAGGTAGCTTTAGTGTTAAATAGGATTTCTTAATCCTACATAAATAAACAGTAAGACACATTGATCTTTGTGGAATTCATGTGAGGGCTAGTTCTTGGAGAATTATTCGCAGTCGTTCATACTAAAGGGATGGAGACAGCAAAGTTTGAGATGACATACATATCTTCACAAGGAAAATCTGTTTTTTTTTCAAATTCCTACTTTCTCATCCCAACCGTGAATTTTTTACGAAATTATTTATTTGGAGAAAAATTATTTATATGGAAGTTTTGAATTAGATTTTATATTTTTGTTGACTGTAGAAGTTCTTTGAAACAGTCGTTGGCTATTTATTGACATGAACGTCCGTGTTTTGCAGTTTTGCATCGTTATGGATGGAAGTTTCCTGAGAAATCCCGAAGTCCCGATAACGAAGACGATACTGGAGAACCTAGCGTTCAAGATCGTCTAGAATTATATTTTTCATCTTTCAACGTCGAATATTTCAATTTGATTTCTCCCAGGAAACTTGTTAATGAAAACTGTACTTCGGTATATACATATGAGCTTAAGCAGTATAAATGAATAGAAGAACACAAAGTTAAAATATCCACTGTATATGTCATAGTACACTTTACACGTACGATATTGTTTGAAAGTCATGGGATAAGAACAGGATTTTATTTAAGGGCTGAAAACATTGTAACAGCTTGAAATGCAGACACATTTCCGAGGATTGAAAGTAAATCAATTTATTGTTTACAAGCAGGGACCATAACTGTTATAAACAAAAAGAAAAAGGTCATAGAATAACAAGTATTTCGTCGACCAAAATCGTATTGATCACAAATAAGGATTATAATTAACTGAAAATTTTTTCTCTTGTTGGTAAATGGTATCGTTGAGAGAAATTCATTTCGGTCACTTATAAAAGTTATAAATGGGAGTTTATTTCGATCGCTCATAACAGTTACCGATGAAGGAAGTTTGTGATAGTTATTGTTAAATAGTACAACTTTGAAATGGTAGATAATCAATTATTTCATAAATTTTTTATTCATAAAATTAATTGCTACAATCAAAATTGAATGTGACAAACAAACAGATTTTATGTTGTTCTGACCATAGGTCTGTTGAACAGACCATAGGTCATTTGATTCGTCTTGTTGTACGAAACCTTGTCAATGAATTTCACAGACTTACTCCATTCGAAAAAGAGTAGACACCTCAATAATTAAATAAGCAACCGAAATGAATTTTTTCATCAATAATTATTATGAACAAGTGAAAAGTAATTCGATCATCGATAACTGTCATGAGCGATCGAAATAAATTTTTCTCATTGATAGCTGTTATGAGTAGACTGCGGATCTGTATGCATTTATGAGAAATTGGTTGGGCGAAATATAAAACAGTAAAAGATTTTAAAAATTCAAGAATGTTCTAGTGTTGCTTTTAATGTAACGAAGTCGTTAAGGGATGAAAACAATTTTTCTGTTATTTCTGCTTCTCACAATCAATTTTCAATTGTTTCTGTTCATGTTGATCATATTATACGACGCAATCACTCTCAATACACGCAAGAGATGCATCGGAAACGGATGGTTGAATTTGGCTGGAAATTTTTGTTGAAACTCTACGACATGTACACATTGACTACAGTAACCATTAAACTGATTTATTTGTACTGCTCACCTGAAAGAGAAATTCTCGTAAATGTGCTCATCAAATTGAAGGATAATATCGTAATTAGGGATAACATCTTTGCGAATTTTCATTTACAATTCTGCTTCATACATTGTTAATGTTACGACTACAGCAGACTTCCGTACAACGCTGTCAAAAGATTGTTTACAGAAACTCTATATTATAATAGATATCTGAGATAGATGAACTATGTGAAATCGCCGATATGTGTATTAACATAAAAATTATTTTTTCGTATTATTTCCACCGTTCAATTCTCATACCATCAGATTAGAATGTTAGTCGTACGCGAATTTGTTTCTTCGTGTATCTCATAAGTATTATGCTTATGGAAATGTTCGAAAAAGGTTGGAATATAAAATTCGATAGAATTTTGTACAATTTTTTTTATTTGCTTTAGATCTACAAAGGCTGTTCCCATTAAAAATAGGATTTTATTTCATTCATATTTCTTAAAGTCTGTCTACAGATTGTTATTGAAAGTAAAACAAATTGTTATTAAGAATAAAACAAATTGTTATTAAGAATAAAACAAATCGTTATTAAAAATAAAACAAATTGTTATTAAAAATAAAACAAATTGTTATTAAATTTTTAATTTTGAGAATTGGAAAATGTATAATCATTCGCAGTCTACCCTTAAGTAAGAACTCTATATCTGCGTGTTTTACGGTGGTATGTGTACAGAGCCTTGTTAGACGATCTTTTTAAACATTTATTAGTCTCTTTCGACATTCTTCTTTAATAGCTGTACACGGTGGCCTGCTGTATTCAAAGAGTAGCGAAATGAACTAGATTAAGAGTACGCTCATAGTTCGAGGAATAGTGTGAAATGATTTATAACTCTTCTTGCAGCTTTACGATATGATTTCGACTCGAGTTCCAACGCCGTGTCGGGCGCCACAGACAGACGCAGTCCAACGTGCACGGGAAGTCGAGGAACTTCTTCGGGAAATCGAGCATTCAGCAATACGGAACATCGACAGGGCCGATCTTCGGGAGCTCCGGGAACTTCTGGTCCAGCCGCATATGAGGGTAAGTGTTCGGACAATTTATTTAATTAACTTCCATCAGCCTCCGGTGAAATAGTCACCCGTTATTCGTCTCTGTAACAGGTACATTATAGGAGGACTATTTATTCTTGGTGATATGCTATCACAGGCCTGTCCAGCTTCTTTTTCGTCGCGAGCCACACGACCCCCACCATTGATCAGGTCTGTTCCCCCAATATTTAAGGCTTAAGGGGGTAGTCCCGTTTCCAGGATAACGCAAAGACGGGGTTTTTCAGTAGCCAAGAGTTCTAGATGAAAGATCAATCTAGACCAGGCGTGGAATACCCCTACTTTCAGGGTATTTCTTGAGAATGCCTCCGCGCGTGCTAGTTTTGGCCATGTCTGATCTAGACCGCCATCTCCCTCAAAAGTCCTGTTTTTACTTTTACGAGGCATAACTAGCACTATTAGGCGGTGTATAGCTATCGCAGCTTCATGAAAATAGCTACACGCGCAACTTTATGCTTCCGAATAATGCAAGTTACGCCTCGTTAAACGTAAAAATAGGACTTCTGAGGGCGACTGCAGCCTAGATCGATCTTTCATCTAGAATTTTTGGCTACTGAAAAACCGAGACTACCCCCTTAGGCCTTAAGCAATGCCATGCACTTGGGGGATCCTCACCGCCCAGCTTGGCGGAATGAAGAAGTGGCAGAACGGGCCAAATGTGGCTCGCGAGTTGGACAGACCTGTCCCACCACATTACTGAGTGAAAATTCGTTGGGAACTATGAAAACGCGTGTTTGTAAGACGTGAATGAGGAATATAATTTATTGTAAGCGGAGTAACAGTATAATCTGTCAAGGCCGCACACTTTCAAGAGTGTCTGCAGTAAAACCTCGCTCGTTGCACAAGAACGTTGAAAAATCGCGGTTCTGCGACGAGAAAGTGATGATCAGTCATAGTGATCCGTAATGTTGCTGTTCTTCTTACTCTACGTAGATCATCATACCCACCACGAGTTCCAGAACCTCGAACAACCTCGTGGTGGGAGCTAGTATGCAACGAACGAGGATTCCGGTGCAATAAACAAGTTTCTACTGTACAGGTGCAATTTTCTATGGGATGAGCGTACTTTTAGGAACAAAGTGGTCGTGGCGATGATCGATTATGACTCAGAAATATTGCGGTCAATACAGATCAGAGGAAGATAGAAAATATGCTTTTATACAGCAAAAATGGAAACAAGTATTTATACAGGAAAATAGAAAATAACATTCACGTCTTCTGTCGAATTCCAGTTTCGAATAGCATCAAGAAGTATGTTAACTTGAGTCAGCCTTGTCTCATTTCACGTCTGACTATTATTCGCTGGTTCTACTTACGAGAAATATTGACTACAATATTGCTTTTTTCGTTCTTCGGTTATCTTACTAGTCTTCGTCCATCAGTTTTAATACCATATTGCTGTCAATCATAAATATCACTTCAAGTGGAAGCATTCAGTAATAGGTCAGACACTGGCACTAATTCGCGCCAGAGAGTCCTGAGCGATAAAATGTGATTTCAAAAAATTTTTTTTTGTTACATTTATAAACTTTTCATAGAAATTCATGATAAGAAATCAGCTTGCTCAATGTATATACTTTCTATAACATTCTATCGTCCTTTCGCTGCAGGGGTGTCGCAGCTCGAGAAAGTATGTTCTTCAAATGGAAACAGTCAGTAATAGGTCAGACATTGGCACTTTTCCGCTTATATCTCGGAAACTATGCGTCCTAGCGATAAGACTATTCTATACAAAATTAAAGCTGACAAAATGTGCCACAAGATTGATTGGGTTCAGTTTTTCGCTATCTCACATAGTTTCCGAGATATCCGCGCTCAAAGTTCACTAATTGCGCTGAAGAGTTAGCTAGTCAAATAAGGCAAAAAGTCGAAAACTATGCGAGATAGCGAAAAATTGAATACATACAGTCAATCTGATGGAAAATTTTGTCAGCTTTAATTTTGTATGGAGTGGTCTTATCGCTAGGATGCATAGTTTCCGAGATATAAGCGGAAAACCGAAAAAGCACTCCGCTCACCTCCTAGGAGTAGGGACTTTTAGTATGTTTACCTCCTAACTAGTCCAAACAAAGTCCCAAAGTTAAAAATTATGTTCCTTTCATTTCCCTCTACAACCCTCTTAGGAGCATTCATTGACTGGACTACCTAGGTATTATTCTTTTTTGAAAACATCGTTTCTCCAGTTGTGCAACTTTTGCATGTTCCCAACGCGAATCCGGTTAAACAAATCCCTCGAATCACAGCACAATAGCTAAACTGGGGATCTTTATACAGAATAAAAATAGTCTGCATCGTTTCTTTAATATCTTCATCTTTTCTTTAATAATTCTAGTTAGCTAAAACTGATGATATTTCTACGATTTCCTAAAATCGGAATATCACCGTTTCTCCCACAACTGCGTAAAATCCGCAGCCCAACAATCACGGAGTGCCGAGAGATTTCAGCGTATATCTGAAACAGAAAATGTTAGTACGAGGAGCGTTTTTTCGGTGCGGAGGAATTCATGGGGTGCCAGATTTACCCGACCAATGGAGGATCGGAGATAGTGGGGTTCGCGTGTGCGCTCTTTTTGTCCGGATAGTGTAGATAATCCTCGGACAAAGTGAAGCGTTTTAAAAATGTATGAGAAAATTGGCGATCGTCGGGGAAACCACTTCCGTCCCCGTCAATTCCCATTTTCGAGGACAGCGTGGTTCCGATACATCGAGAGAGAGAGAGAAAGAGAGAGAGAGAGAGAGAGAGAAAGAGAGAGAGAGCGAGAGAGAGAGAGAGCGAGGCATAGAGTTGGCGGGGGGTGTGCACGCGATTGCATCTCTTTTATTTTTCGGCGTGGTCGGCGGTGGTGGTATATTTACTGCGGTGTTTGACATTGCCCGTGATACACCGTAAATAGGGTGCAGAAATGTAGGTCGATCGTTAAAATTCTCATTTAAAAATTCCGTAGCTGTAGCGAGAGGAACACGTGAAGAGGGGAAAGGACCGTACGAGAAAGCGGGAGGACCGATGTGCGGAGGAAGAAAGAGAACGGGCGGGGAAAAGGTGCGCTAAAAAGAGAGAGAGAGAGAGAGAGAGAGAGAGAGAGAGAGAGAGAGAGAGAGAGAGAGAGAGAGAGAGAGCAACGTTACCGTGAAAAGAACCGGTCTTGATGGTCGAACGGATCTATGATAGCCCCGCGAACTGACTTATTAATTTTTCCTTTCGCTCTGCTCGATGGACGTTCATTGTCCCCGGCGCGGCCGCGTCTGTTCTCCGGATCACGTTGTCCGATTTATGTCCAGTTGAACGTGTTCGCGGAACGTGTAATCAGTCCGCGTGTAATCAGTCTACACTAACCGACACGCCTGGCAGAGACGTCGCGTCGCACGTCGTCGTGCTCGATTCTAAATTTGAAGGACATCGATGGACGCTGGCCTACTTCGATCCGCGAAAGGATAATAGACCGCGGACCAATATAGAAGGAACGTTTTACACGCTATTGTGTTCTTAATTCGTTGCCGAGCACCGGTTTAATTATAGGGCCTCGACTGTTTCCCGCGCGCAACCTCTTCAGATATATTATCGATGCTCCGGCCAAGTTCGAGGAAGCTCGAATTAACACCGCTGCGATATTCATTAAACGTATCAAAGCGGTTAGGCGAGATCTTATTGTTAGTCTGGAAGCGATTCAAACATTCATTCGTTGTTTCAAACCTTTTCCAGGTATTTTAGCGTTTTTCTGAAAGAAGTAAAGCGTGTGACAATATTTAGTGTTATAGTTTTGGCAGATGGTTGGACACCTTGAGATTCAAGGTCAAATTTTTTTGTTTAAACTTGTCAAAGGAACCGTAGGTTAGGTAACCTAACCTAACCTTTTCTTTTTGTTTAAGGGCGGTGAGGAAATGCTCTTACGCACACATGAGATTGTAGGTCATCAGAGAGGGGGTACATCATCTCACCGTGATTCTCCTCATCTGACTACACTGCTGGGTACCCCCCGAGATCTTATGCGGGTGAAACGGGACTATACGATCTCAATATCGTATACCCCTACCCATCAGTGTCGCCAGATGAGGGGAGTTACGGTGAGATGATGCCGCCGCGCACGCGCAACGTGTCACATGCTAGTCTACTCTGGTCATCAGAGAGGGGATACCGTGTATTCCCCTCGAGTGCTGGTTTGGTCATTTTCTGGCGACTTTGCTACTCCATACCCTCTGAAACTCCACCGCCCAAAGCCCCAAAAAAATGAAAAGGGGTCATTCAAATCATTCTCATGTTCGAAATGTTTTCACATTTTCATGTTTCAAATGAAGTCTCAAGGTCTACGTAAAATGCCTAGGGTTGGGTTGGTTAATTAAAAAATGTTGTTCAAGAGGGGGGTCCCGAACTACATAAGTTTAAGAACCACGGCTGTAGGGTATTAAAGAGATACATTGTGTTTGTTTGATACTGTGTAGTAAAAGCTCTACAGATATTGGTTCTCAAAACATTACGATTTTGTATAATTTTGTATTTCACAACGGTGATGCCTAGCATTATGCCTTGTATTTTTCTTCCAGACTATTCTTTTTCTTCTGGGACCAAAAGTTTTGCCCTTTTTTTATGCGATCCTGTTGATTTCGAAGAGAAATCTAAAAAAATGAACCGCAGCTCCGGTATCCGAAAATAAGCGTTTCATTGGTGTTTAATTCGCTTACACCGTTACGCGAGCTTTCTCTAATATGGTATCAAACGGCTCGCCGATAACGGGCCAATAGCTTATACCGACACGCATTCCGGAAGCGATACCAGAAAGGAAATGTTTGTCAACAGTCCTCTAACTGTTGCGTCAGATGTGTTCTGAATGTTCGATACCGTTTACAATCGATCCATCGAATTGAAAACCTTCCAGATAGGGTGTCTGGAGTACCGGGGCTGTCGCGGTAAGAATCCGAACTCCTTGTCTGCTACTCGTTTATTGGGAAACAGGCCGACTCGCGAACTCAACACGAATATTTCAACAGGCTTGCACGATCTCCTGCGTTCTTTCCCGTGCCCTCGATGCCACGTTCAAAATTATTAACAATTTACTCGGAGCTATTTTAACACGGAAATTAAACATTTCTTCCGACCTCGAATAATTCCATTCTATATGATTTCTTTTCACGAATATAAAAACCTCGTACAATACTTAAATATTTCGTAATTGATTAGATAAACCATTAAACTTCATCTCCGAACACCAAACATTTTTAACTTTTTTCATGTAATCCTGCAGATTTTGGTGAGAGATCGAGAAGCTAAATTTTAATGTTAGGTATCCACTGCTTTAAAAGTTATGCGCGTGTAAAGTTGAGCGTTTCTCAGCGTTTTTGACTGGTAAGGGCGCTGCCATGTTGGTATATACTGCGAGTTGCGGGTCATCTAACGAGCGGAGCCGCTACCCAGACAGTACAAGCACGCGGTGACGTCGTAATGTATAATATGGCGGCGCCCTTACGTGTTAGAAACGCTTGAAATCGCTCAACTTTACACACGCATAACTTTTGAACCAGTATGCTCCTAATTTGAATAAATGAGCCAGAAGTTGGAACTCTTTGATCCAACTGAATCATCCGAAACCGAGTAATGAAATGGGGATTTTGATATTTAGAGTGAAAATGGACCCAGTGTTAAACATTTCTTTCTAGCTGGAATAATTCCATTCTACATGATTTGTTTCATTATATGGATATGAAATTGATATGACACCTTGATGTTGATTGTATTGATACAATACTTGAACGTTTAGTAATTTAGTATGCCAACATATTTAATAGCGGTGGCATTGAGTCACCACTCGAGTGCAAAGGATTAAAAGTGTCGCAGCTATAAAATCCTGTGTCTTCGAGGTTCGGCACAGTCATTTTTTTCTCCGTGGATTCTCCCGCCAATTAGACAGTGACGGCCTGTTTTTTGGCAGCGGTTGGACGCAGCAACGTTTCGCTGCGCGCATTGTCCTTTAATTAAAACATCGTACGCACCAACAAATTTGTGGTGAGTCATGGGGGAGGAAGAGGTGGGTGGAACCGCATGTTCGGAACGAGTCGTTGTCTCGTGCGGGATTGTTGAAGTTTTCGCCAATTAGATCGGCTGGAATTGCCGCTGGCATCGAAGTGGCTCGCCTATTTGGCCCGGGGCGCTATAGTACTCTCCGCCGCCTGTCCGCCGCGCCGCGCCGGGCGGAGCTCCTTGCGCGCTGCATTGTATGTCGTTCCTCCTGTTTTCTTCTTATTCTTGACCGGCATCGAGCAATATTGATCATTAGCCGGGGGAAACCGGCTACAGTTTTAGGTCGGTTCCGAACCGACAATTCCACGATAGAGAGGCGACACTGGTATCCTCGATGCGCTGCTGCCGGTCAGCCTATCAACCACTGACCCAACAGCAGTTTAACTGTGGTGAACGGGGTAGAACCGGGCCATTCTCTACTCGGTCACATCCATTGACCTTTATGCTTGTATAGCACGAACACACATAACGTGACATCGACTCGGGGGTAGGGAAACGTCGTCCTATTCACCCTCTGCACGCATGGTACAAAGCCCCGAGTGATTCTTGCTCGTACCTCGAGACTCGGTGTACATGGTCCGAACGTCGAGAATCATTGAACCATCCTATTCGCACGAGGACGACTTTCGAGCAATCTTATCGTCCCGTCCCGTTTTTGTTCGGACGTTATACCGGGTGATTCACGAGGAATAGATCGCCTAAATAGTTCCGCTAGCCTCTTCAAAGATAGAAGAAAATATTAGAGAGAAAAAGTAGTACTATTGTAGGAGGCCAATCGTATACTGTGTTCCCGCGATTGATGTGACTTTCGGGTATGTGGATGATGTGACTCTTTTATCCTCACTACTAGGGGGTTCCCCCTTGGGTGGTCGATCGCCCTACAAAGAAAATTAATGTACTAGGGTGTTTAACTTGGGGTTTTATGATACTCGATGCATCATCATTCTTAGGTATGGAATAGCTCTAGTGCAATACAACAATTTCCCGCTTAGCACCGTTGTTTACCCAGGATCGTCGTTTACACTAGGAAAAGTTATCCAAGAAATCTATGTTCGGCACACCGAAAAAAAACATAGTACCATTTCGTTTCTCACAACAATCGCGGAAACACTCTATTATTTGAATGTCCAACTTCCCAACCATATCGATCAACCTCCAACTTACCTAGTGGTCTAAATGAATGCCTCGATAAGGAACGGAACATTGTCTGTGTTCTTAACTTCTTAAAAGCCACTGATCTACAGGGTGTCCCAGCTGACTTGAGGTGATCAGCTAACTTGACCACCTTGAATATCTTTGTTGTTTTTAATATACATCAAATGCCGGAAGGACAAAGTTGATTGTTAAAATGGGGCTCATACGATACCAAAAAATGTTTGTTTTCACGTAACTTTTTTTTAGATATATGTAGGTCGCTTTCACTTTTTTTAAACGGAATGAGGTATTTTTTAATACATCAATCGATGCAGCTGGACATTCGTTATAAAAAGGTACTAACCTATGTGTGTCGAAAAGTTAGTAGGTCAGGAGATATTTCAATTTAAATAACTTTCAGACACCATTACTGTCGTACTAAGACATTAGCGTTTATTTACTAATGTAACGAGAAATCTACATAACTCAGTAATTAATACTAGATATACCAAGCACTAAACGTAATTGGCATACATTGCCTTATATTAATGACAAAATTTAACTTTATTTAGATCTCGTTCGAGTTTTGTTTAAATATGTGCTTCAGTAAAGATGTTCACTAAAAAAATTTCTCAGAAAAATATACATATTTATAATATCAATTTTTCTAAAAAAAAATCTGGAACTAGTCAAAATGACTGGTCTGGTAAATCTAGTGTTAAATAAGCAACCGAAATGAATTTTCTTATCGATAATTATTGTGAACAAGTGAAAAGAAATTCGGTCATCCATAACTGTTATTAGCAACCGAAATTAATTTCTCTCATTGATAACTGTTAGGAGCGACCGCAAGGAACTACTCTCATTGATAACTGTTATGAACAATCGAAATTAACTTCTTTCATCGATAACTGCTTTGAACAATCGAAACAGTTTTTCTTTATCGATAACAGTTATCGATGGGAGGAGTTCATTTCGCTCGCTCATAACTAGACTGCGGATTTCATGCATTTATGACAAAAATCGGTGGAAGTAATTTAAAACAGTAAAAACATTAAGACAATTTAACAACGCTCACATCGACCAGAATCGTATTGGTCACAAATAAGGATTATAAGTAACCGAAAATTTGTTCTCTTGTTGCTAAATATTACCGTTGAGAGAAATTCATTTTGATCACCTATAACAGTTATCAATGACATAAATATGTTTCGATCGCTCATAACAGTTATCGATGAAGGAAATTTGTAACAGTTATTATTAAATAGTACAACTTTGAAATGCTAGACAATCAATTATTTCATAAACTTTGTATTCGTAAAATGAATTGCTACAATCAAAATTGAATGTGACAAACAAACAGGTCTGTTGATTCGTCTCGTTGCACGCAACCTTCTCAATGAAAGAGTAGATACCTCAATAATTAAACAAGCAACCAAAATGAAGTGTCTCATCAATAATTATTATGAACAAGTGAAAAGAAATTCGAAATGAACTCCTCTCATCGTTAACTGCTTTGAGCAATCGAAACAGATTTTCTTCATCGATAACAGTTATCGAGGAGGATCCAATTTTTTGGACAGTAATAACTGTTACATATATAAATCGATATTTTTTCATCGTTTTGTTCTTCGAATTTTTTTTCTTTATATTTTGTGTAGGTTATCTTAAATTTCAATAATAATCAACTTTTTATTAATGATTTTTATCATAGAAAATTTTAGGATAACTGTTATTTTCCCTGCTTCTAACGTCTCTACTATTTTTCGTGATACCTGCTCACATGTTCGTTATGAATGCATGAAATCCGCTGTCTAGTAATCACGTATAGTTTCGCATCGTAATTTCTGATGATCGAGCTTCGCGGACCGAACGCCGGGGGGATGACCCATATGTCGTTGACGTATCCGCCGATACGCCGCGACAATGTTTTCCCCGGAAACCGGGGCCAACTGCGACAACAATCAAGTCGTCGCGTCGCGTCGCAGCAAGCTAGCGAGCCGGTGGAAGGAGCCTCGCGGATTAGTATCGCGGAGTTAGGTCACGATTGATTCACGGTTACATCTTTCAGCGGCACCGGAACGACCGGTCCGGAGCAATTGGCAGTTGCTGGCGTTGGCGGTACTGCGAAAACGTCGGGACCGTCGACGCGGGAGCTGCTAGTCGTGTCACGCGCTAGGCGTGGGTGGTAGGGTGGTCGCCGAGAAAGAGGACCACAGAGAAAGAGGGAGAGATAGAGAGAGAGGAGCAACCAGAGAGAAACAGAGCGAGGATCAGAGGGAGCTAGAGAGGGAAAGAGAAAGAAAGAGAGAGAGAGAGAGGGGGGAGGGGGAGGTGGGGGACGAAGGAGCAGGGAGAATGAGGAGGGCGAGCGGTGGTTTGGAAGGGGTGAGACCGGCCGGGGGTGGTGGCGGGCTTCAGGGTACGAAAGCTAGTATGCCGCAGAATGTAGATCGCGAGCGACGCGTTCCGTCACCCTTAATCCACGGTTCCGTTGACGATTTCGCGAAGCCCCGGGGTCGATCGCGTCGCCGGAACACGTGGGGGATGATCGTCGTTCAGTGAGGACTCGGCTGCGAAAAAAACCGCTAACTTCTGTCCGCGCACCTACTGTAAACAGCCGGCAAGTCCCGCGAGCGTTGACGCATTCGCACAGTGGCGCTGTCGAATATTGTGTTAGCATTTTCGCGTGCGCGCGCCCGTGCCTCGCTGTTATGAGTGCGACTCTTATCGGTGTGCCTCTGTGTGTGTGCGACTCTGTGTGTGCCTGTGTGTGAGCGAGAGTCTCCCGGCGAGAACGGAAGTGGGCGATACAGGAGGCCGAGAAGCGGTCGGGGGATACACACGCCGAAAACGTGTTCCTCAAAGCCTGGCGTGTTGACCCCCCGGTTAAGGAACTGGGACTCCCATCACAGGCCGGCCTCACACTTTTCACATTCACCACTGGCGCGGCGACATACTCGTCGAGGTCTTTGCTCTCCGACCAGCTCTCGGGACCATGTATTTTTGATGAACGGTCAGATTGAGCTCGGTTGCGCACCGTTCGCGTGTCGGTTCGGTGACCCGCGACACTGGGTCACCGCGATTAATCTCGCTTCGCCTTTCGGTAAATGATCTCTCCATGATACCGAACACCATCCCCCCGTCTATGTTGGTTAACGAAGAGATAAGCTCAGGATTTCTCCGCGATCGTTAAAACTTGCCGACTGTATTGTCCCCGTTTCTCGTATCGAGCCTTTTCGGCGGCGACGCCGCTTCCCCAGCTCTCTTCCGGATCAAAACAACCCTCGCTGCGATGCGATCTCGAAGCTTCTGCTGATTTTCAGCAGCCCCTGGCTCTCGACGCGATGTTCGATGCACGAACTGTTCGTTTCACCAATCGATCCACTACAACTTCGGAATATTGGTGGGACAGTGTTGTTTCTTTTGAGGTTTGTCGTTCGGATCGACGCTTTCACTGCCGCCATCAGTCATGCGTGCCTGGCTTTAGTCTAGCATCGACTGCGGATCTTTAGGCTGAATCGAAATTGACTGTTTTCGTCGCGAGACCTGTATAGGCTGGGCAGAGTTGGGCGAAAATTTTATTTAAATAAAAATTTCGGAGTTAGTGGGGTTTTTCCAAGTGGGTTTTACACCCACTTTATTCGAAATTTTTATTGAAATAAAATTTCTGCCCAACTCTGAGTCGGGGTAATCATTTTCAATTTCTTTTTATAACTTGTTTAACACTAAATCTATCACCGCCGATCGGATGACCGGTTTCTGGGTTTTTATTTTAGAATTATTGAAATTAGAATTATAATAAAAATCGCAGGAAATCTATAAAAATTCTGTGATGACATTTACATAAGGCAATACGTGCCAGCCATTTTTACAGCTGGGTAGATATAGCGTTGATACAATATTTCTTGACAAATAGCAAAACATTATTGCAGGTCTTATATTCTTGGATGATTACAGATTCCTTTATATTTTCAGACATAAATATGTTGCCATTTTCAATTTCTGTGGATAACTTGTTAATTATTTCTTGACAAATAGCAACATTACTACAGGTTTTATATTCTTGGATGATCACAGACTTGGATGATTCATTTATATTTTCTGACATAAAGATACGCATTAAAACTAAAAGGTGCAATATTATTGAATATCGGAGAAATTTCGGTTATTGACACGAGGATTATCAGAAATGCATCAAATCCACTGTTTCATTATTAGGTGTATGCAAAATAAACTTTCGTTACCTAAATTGCAACAAACTGGAACAAAATAGAAATTTATTTACTTTGCTAATATGTTTAGTAGGTTGAAAATAATATAATACAACAGTATTGCTAAATTTTTCGAATGTTTTTATTCTGTTACTTTATTTTAAAACTCTTACTAATTTTTGTCGTGAATGCAACAAATCTTCCGCCTTTTTGTGCAATCATTTATTTGCCATTGATATCCAAATTCGATATCGACTGGTGCATATCCAAATAAAATGGAATTGTAAAAAGAACTGATACTTCCGCGTACACCAAATATTTCATCTGTCTAATAATTTATTCCGATCTTATGCGACTTTTATGGGCACTGATGTGGCAGTTAACGTCTCAAGGAAATTTATGTTAACATTAAAGCTACCACCGCTGGTCAAACGACTGGTTTTAGATTTTGTACGCTGCTGTTATTGAAGGTATAAAGTTCCATCCACGGGGAACGATTAAATAAAGATATTTATCCAAACGCGTGCTATAATCGCGCAAGATATTGTCCCAAAAGTTTAATTTTCAACGAACGAGCACGGTGCGCATTTAGGGTAGTTTCCGGAGCGAGCTAATTGCGTGGTTAAACAAATGACAATTTAGGAAACAATAGAGCATGGACCAAAAATAATAGTTATTCTACAATTTTCTTCGATAAAAATCATGAATGAAAAGTAGATTTTGAGATAATCTACACAAAATTCGAAGATCAAAATGATTAAAAAATATCGATTTTTATACTTTTTAGTTACAAGTAACAGTTATTAGCGTCCAAAAAATTGAATCCTCTTCGATAACTGTTATCGATGAAGAAAAACTGTTTCGTTTGCTCAATGCAGTTATCGATGAGAGAAATTGATTTCGATCGCTCATAACTAGACTGCGGACCTTTATGCAAAATAAAAATTGTTTGCATCAACTGCAACAAACAAGAGCCAAGTAATAATTTCTTTCATTCTGCAATAGTGTTCTTCAGCTGCAACTAACACATTGATGTTGTTAAATGTTTTTCATTTGTTCACTGTTTTAAATTGCAACTAAATGCATAAAATCCGCAGTCTTCTCATAACAGTTATCGATGATCGAATTTCTTTACACTTGTTCATAATAATTATTGAAGAGAAAATTTATTTCGCTTGCTTATTTAATTAGTGAGTTGTCTACTCTTTTTCGGATGGAGCACGCCTGTAAAATTCAATGAGAAGGTTTCGTACAACAAGACAAATCAACAGACCATAAGAACAACACACATAATCTGTTTGTTTGTCACATTCAATTTTGATTGTAGCAATTAATTTTATGAATAAAAAATTTATGAAATAATTGATTATCTACCATTTCAAAGTTGTACTATTTAACAATAACTATCACAAACTTCCTTCATCGGTAACTGTTATGAGCGATCGAAATAAATTTCTCTCATTGATAACTGCTATCAGTGATCGAAATGAATTTCTCTTAACAATAGCATGTACCAACAAGAAAAAAAATGTTCAGTTACGTATAATTTTTGTCTTTTTGGTTAGGGTCCCTGCAATAGCTCGCTGTTCGTACAAAACACGACGTCTTTGTCGTTTTCATTGTTGAGAGATTCTGTAATCAGTAGTTCTACATATTTAATATTTTTTCTCAATTAAAAAACGCTAAACATACAGGGTCAACAGGGTCGTCATTTTCTTCTTAAAATTGGATGAAATTATTGGATCGGGATAAAATTAATTTCGGTATCTTAAGGAGAAATAGAGCCCCATTTTTTTCTTTATTCAAGCAATGAACTTTAACGAATAAGATATTCTCCATTTTGTTTGATGATTTTTTGCCAAAAAGAGTGAATAAGAAAATATTTTATTAATTAAAGTTCATCGCTCGAATAAAAAAACAAAAATTAGGTTTTACTTCACCTTACAGTACCGAAATTACTTTCTTGCCGACCGAACCCAATAGTTTACTGGCGGGTAAACAAAATTTTGGAAAAATCACTATTGGTCAGAATCGCAAACAAAAAGTCAAATTCTATTTATTTTTTAATTTTTCATTGCAGACTCGTCGAAAAAAGTTGTAAAATCATTGTTTACTATTTTCCTTCGCAATTCCTGTCAATTACAATTTCCCTTCGCAATTCCTGTCAACTACAATTTCCTTCGAAATGCTTTTAAATTACAAGTTCTTGGAAAATCTCGAGTGGTCTATTTTGAGATAAGTTCAGCATCATTTTGAAGAGTATGGAGGCTTTTCGACTGACTGTGCATTCCGTATGCGTGCGTGTCAGTATCCTTCAAGAGGTTAAGTGAAAGACTTGAGCATCGAGCGTTGTTCCAGAGAGGTGAAAGACCTGGTTCGCCGTTTTGGCTCGTAGCTTTGAAATTTGTCGTTTTTCGAGTAGCAGAGTCGCGGAGAAAGCGTTTGTTCGGGCGCAGAATGATCTCGCGCGGTATTCAAGGGCGTTGATCTCGACCAGCCTAGCCGGCCGGTGGGAGAGAGGGCGTCGAATGTTTTTGTTGCAAATATGTGTCACACGCCTCGTATGTAAGTTGAACCTGCGGGCACAATGGGAAAAATGTCAGACAACAGCAACATTGCCGTTTGCAATATACTGGCGCTCCGTTTGTAGTGCACGGCGGCGCAAACATCGGGTGGTCGAGATGAAAACAGAGGCGGTTGATTGGCTAGGAGGGGTCAGGCTGCGGGGGGCGGGTCTCTGTGTGTTTTAGGATCAGGAAAGTTTTCAAACAAACCGGTCTTCAAATAACCTGGCCATGTTAATTTCGCCATGGAATTTTCTGCTGATTAGCGCTCCACAGAGAGGATTCTTTCCGAACAGCTTCGGTTCGATGAATAATTTATATAGATCTCCGAGTCGCTCTACGCGGTGTCCTGAAAGTACCTTCTTGAAGGTAGCGATTCCCGAGGTCATTTCGAGGAACTTTCTCCTTTGCGAAAATCTTCTCCGCGGCTTTGTTCAGGAGTTATTAACGAAAAACACTGGCCAATTCCAACGCTTCACTCAGCGGGGCCTGTGCTCCGATTGGTCCGAGTGTTTTTGTTAATAACTCCTGAACAAAGCGGCCGAGAAGATTTTCGCAAAGGAAAAAATTACTTCAAATAATCTCGGGAATCGCCTCGTTCAGAGAAGAACATTTTTGGGAGGCCCTGTATACTGTATATTGTATATCGGTTGCGCTGTGTAGTCTGATGCGTAGACTGCGGATATTTATGCAATATTCAATTTTTCTAGACGAATTTTAAGAAAGCAGAATAAAATAGAATCTTATTTTCCATGGTAGTAGCCTTATTAGATCTGAAATTTATTGAACATTTTCAAAAGCCATAATTGCATAAAGATCCGCAGTTTACTGATGGGAATAATAAAATTGAAGTGACAGGTACCTCCCCCACTCTTGGCCTTCGCAGAGTCAGTAGGCGTTGCAGAATTTTTGGGTTACGTCCCAAATTGGTGATTCGTCCTCTGTTCATCCCCACAGAAGGAATTGCAGGAAAGCTAGGATTTAGAACACGCCGAACCTCCGACAAGAACATCTTTAAACTTTAAGACTTGGCATTGAATCTTGCATGTTCTAATTTTTATTGAAACTATCGTTACGTACTTTTCAGAGTTTTGCATTAAAAAACCAGCAGCATGTCGGAACATCTGAACACATTTGGTTGAATGTCCAGAAAATTCGACGATTTTTGAATAGAACGCGTGACATGGTTTGTGCCGAGGGAGAAAATGGTACCGTTACGAAATTTCGTAATTAGAGGTATCGGTGTATCGTGAGTTGGGTCACGTGGATCGAGCTTTGATAGATCGAGAGCCGACGTTTTAGCAGGCTTCTGGCTCAGTCTAACCGCGTTCACCTTCGCCAACGGCGATTTCTTCTAATTGGCGTGGTGCTCGGCGCTATAACCAGCCGTTCCCGTGATAATCAGTTCATCTAACCGGCCAGAAGTGGCCTCTCTCTCTCTCTCTCTCTCTCTCTCTCTTTTCTATCATCCGATCTTTAGCCCCGGTTCTTTGCTCGTTGGCTGAGCGACGTAAACTCCGTATCGCGGACAGGTTGTCTGACTCAGCTATTAAGGACTTGGCCCCCCTTCCCGTAAAAGCCCGGATACGCGGAGCCGGACGACGAGATATACTGGACACTTCACACAATCGTCTTGTATCTTAAAAGGTCTCGCCAATATCTTATCTCTTTCATCGGCTTTGCTATCGCCGCGATCGATAGTCCTCCGAGGACCGATCGGTTCGAGAGTACGCTCGCGAGATTCGTGTGTCCCTCCTTCAGCCTAGACGTCTCGATCAGAACGTCACCCTTCAAGAATATACCGTTCCATAATCCGATCGTTGACGCATCGGCTGGCCGTTCCATCTGGATCGCCTAGAACGCCATTTATTTGAAGAATATTCAAATGTTTCGGACACACGGACGATCCTAATGCATTTTAAAATGGGAGAGCTTTCGCACCAGGAGCCTAGAATGGAATCTTTCACGTGAATCGCCTAGAGCGCCGTCCATTTTTAGAATATTAAAATGTTTCGGACCCTCCTCAGACGTTCCTAACAAATGCATTTTGACTTGATACTTCCTTCAATTTCATTCATTACAACGCATCAGATATGAACGATTTTATTGTACACCGAATCCAGAAATGGGAGAGCTTTCACGCGAGGACCCTAGAATAGAACCGTTCACGTGAATCGCCTAGGACGCCATTTATTTTCAGAATATTAAAATGTTTCGGACCCTCAGACGTTCCTAACAAATGCATTTTGAATTCATACTTCCTTCGGTTTCATTCATTACAACGCATCAGATATGAACGATTTTATTGTACACCGAATCCAAAATGGGAGTGCTCTCATGCGAGGACTCTAGCATAGAATCTTTCACCTGGATCGCGTAGGACGCCAATTATTTCTAGAATATTAAAATGTTTCGGATCCTCACACGTTCCTAACAAATGCATTTTAACTTTTCATTACTCACATATACAGGGTGTTACGTTTATCTCATAAAGTTCACTCGATACTTCGTTCCATTACATCAATTACAACACGTCAGGATACGACCGGTTTTATTGTATACGGAATCGGAAGAATAGGGGAGTTTTCACACGAGGAAATCTTTTCTCCGGATTGCATAGGACGTTATGTATTTAAACAAAAATTTTTTATCATGAATCGTTTGCTATAAATTTTCTGGGAAAATCAAGCGATTGCTAAAAACAATTTTGAAAGCCTCTGCGATCTTCTATATTGTAGCTAAAGATCGTCTGATGCCATTCCGTATATCCTTATTTTGTACTCCAACTCGATTTGTCATAATTTATTTTACAGGGTGTGCATTTCAAATATTTCCAGCCGAATATCTCGAAAAGTATGAAAGACTCTAAAAAAGTGTAAAACACGTGTTCAAGGATTTCGAGGGGGAAAGAGAGGGGCAGTATCGGTTTTTTATTTGGATGGCGTTTTTAAGCTCATTTGAAGGTCCAATTTGTTTTTTGCAAATGGAAACCTATATTTTTTGTTATGGGATCTTATTGTACGTAAAAAGTCCAGCAATTTTCGTAGGATAATTTTTTTATCCGCGCACTTTTTTCTATTTGAAAAAACAAAGTTAACTTTCAAACGACCTTGTTAACTTCCCGATTTTATAGGGAAGTTATTGTAATTACCCCGAAAATCGAAAATCGAGTTTTTAGCAGATCTTCACGTTTCATGGTCATTGGAGTCATTTTAGACTATTTTTATCAAAATGTCGGTGTGTGTGTGTGTGTGTGTGTGTGTGTGTGTGTGTGTATGTCCGTCTCTATGGTATCAAATTTTTCGTTAACGTTTTCAGAAAAAGTAACAACGCGATCGTAATGATGAATGATGCAATCGATGTGCCCCGCTGTAACTTAGAGCTGATTAGATTTTGGTCCATATTGGTCAAGTAGTTTTTTAGTTTTTATCGAAAGGAGTTGATTAAACATTGCAATTTATACGAAAGGCGTATCCACCGAAGAAGTAAACGTAACTATATATATATATATATATGTATATATATTTAGATATATTTAAAAAAAATTTTATTTTATAAAATTAAAAAAAAAATTTTTTATAAAATTAAAAAAAAAATTTTTCTTGTTTTTTTTAATTAAAAATACGTTTTTTCCAATTATGCAACTAATGCTAATGTAACCGCTTACAATAATCGAAAATTATTCCAATGCAAGAGTGAGTTAATCATCGCCGAGAATACATTTTCAAAGAATATCGATGAAAGTACAAAAACATTTATATTACAATCTTTAAATAAACAATGAGTTCAAAACGAATTGTTAACTGAGAATAAATTGAAAATTAATATAAAATATATGATAATTAATAACATTGATGTTGAAGACGGATTGGTTAATGGAGCATGCGGAACATTAAAATTTATTACTTTTCAAGAAAATACTAAAATTCCGTCTATATTGTGGTTAGATTTTCAATTGTCCAGAGTAGGAGTGAAAGTAAGAACTCGTTATCGTGATTATATGAAAAATGCAAATATAAATCAAAATTTAACACCAATAATAAGAAAATATCGAATCAAGTAAATATTTCGAGTGAAGGAAAATAACAAATCACACGTAGTCAATTTCCAGTGGTTCCTGCTGAAGCGATTACGATTCATAAAAGTCAGGGACAAACATACGAGAAAGTATGTATGGATTTTAAAACATCACAAATACGAACTTTACAAATGTTGTACGTAGCACTGAGCAGAGTTTCAAAATTGAGCGGTTTATATATTTTGAGAAAATTTAAATTAATAGTATCGAAGAAAACCAAGATCAATACTGCAAACCCGGATAATGATGAGTTGTATCGTTTGCGAAAAACTAATTAAGACAATTTATTTTGCAACATTAGTATGCTATAACAAGGAACCAAGCGAGCAACGAGCATACGATATTGGTTTAATGCGATGCCATATAGCAAACATTTTGATAAGTAGAGAACTATTGAATTTCCCTGAAAACGTATAATCTTCTTAAAACGTACACTTAATAAATAATAATAATAATATACAGCAACTAACGAATCGGGAAGTTCTTTGTGTGGCTCGTGGAGAGTCACACACAAAATGAGACATTAATAGCTGTGGGCCCTACTAGCCATGCGTACCACTAACATTCTCGCAAGAGCAGTCCTGCCCGCGAGCTCGCGAAGCGAGCGAGCAACAATAGCCCTCTAGTTTTTTTTTAATTTCCCTGTATTACATTCTACTATTTAGTTTAACCCTTTCGATCATGGCGTCCTCACATAAGAACATACTAAACAAATGCTTGGTATATCTAAATTCGGTAACTTTTATCCTCCCTTGAGGACCTCCTCGGAGACATTGGGTTGAAAAGAAAGTTCATAGCGTTTGTAAATTCAAATTGAAAGCTAAAATTCAGATATTTATTCATAGACTTATTCAATAACATATTTTCCATTCTGTTCTATTACTTTTTGCCATTTTCGAGGTAACTTCTCGTGTTATTGAATAAATATCTTAATTTTATCTTCGATTCTTAATTTGAAAATGCTACGAACTTTCTTTCCAAACCAATATTTTATACAACTGAAAAATCATAATTTATTTAAAAGGACTGTTTAGCAAAGCCATGATTTTTTTATCCAGGAATAAATAATTCGTGACCGAAAGGGTTAAATAAAAATTATGTCGATACGTTCATTAGATTCTGTAACACTTTATTCGATAAACTTTCACGGTTTCCAAGTATACATATATTCCGAACGCCTGCCAAGTGCAAGGCGAAGAACTGGGATAGAAGATGGCTTCATTAGTCGGCGATGCAGCTTGTTAATTAATTTCGTTTAAAAGAAATGCGTTCTTTCTGTGCTTCGTTAATACAAACAGTGGCAGACGGAGTGGCGAGCTGAACAGCCTCGTACACATTCGCGTGTTTCTTCCTCGAGGCGAAAGGAAAACTAATTTTTCCTTAAACGTAGGTCGGAGGCATTGTTTACAATGTAATGAAGTTTCGAGGCAAGGGTTGCTTTTATCCCATGCTCATTAGAGATTCTGTTTCCGCCGGAGCTGTCGCCACCTACGAACATCATTTATTTTTAACTCCTGTGTACACACGCAGCCTTCTGTAAAGCCGAGTAATTGTCGTGGTAAAAACAATGAATCCGAATTATTCAGACGTGAACCTCTCGGCAAGATTTCGAATTAAAAACCTCCCGCGACAATGGATTCCGTTTTTAATGCACGCATTAGTATAGTTTAGCGTTTCTCGGGACTGTGGCTCTCGGGAATGTGTGATCGATTGTGTCGATGGTTAGCCTTTCTTACTGAAAAAGTCGTAAACAATGTCTTTCAACTTTTGTACGTTTAGCATAAGGTCCATGAGGAATTATTCAACTTTATCTCTTCGGGTATGCACAGGGGTATCCGAAAATGTTGCACTTCCTTGACACAGCTGGTGCCCGAGGTGATTTCGAGTCACTTTTTCCTTTGCGAAAATCTTCTCCGCTGCTTTGTTCACAAGTTATCAACAAAAACACTCGGAGCACGGTCCCCGCTGAGTGAAGCGCTGGAATTGGTCAGTGTTTTTCGTTAATAACTCGTTAACGAAGTCGCGGAGAAGATTTTCGCAAAGGAAAAAGTTACTTTAAACTAATATATGTAGATAATATAAATACTTCTCTTCTTGTTTTTTATTGTTTTACGTCGCTTCTTCAACTGCTATGGTTATTAAGCGATATAAATACTTCTAGTACTCTGTAAATATAGAATTAGTTTGAAGAACGTTTAATTCTCAATGGAAAGTATCTTTGATGTTCACCGATGATAAATAAATAAAATAGGGATGAAGACAGTTGGGCAACAATTTTTATTTACATAAAATTTGTTTATAAAAAATAGTTTGTGCTAATATAGTAAAGAATGCGGTAAATATCTGGGTCTACATTTCGTTTTCTACCTGATGTGGAAACAGGGAATACAATGATTAGGAAAAAGTTATTGTAGAACGTAGTTCGATACGGTCGAGAATAGTGTGACCCAAAGGGTTAATAAAGACGGGTTATTTATTTGTTCGCAAGTTATGGGCTGCGGAATTTTTATTTACGAGGCCATTCGAAAAAGTACACTGTCTGGAACGGCAATTGGCATACGAGACGTATTGAAGTATCGAATTTAATACAGTTTGCTGAAGATAAGAAATATGGGATTTTCGATCGAATGTAATATTCTTGGATGGAACGACGGGAGACATATTGAGCATATGCTGCACGGGAGAGTTACATTGGAATAGGGGAGACGCGTGTATAAGTGGAGCATTATCTTTGCATTCGCCCGCATTCATTAGTCAATTTCATCGGAGAACGTGTAGACAGTATTTGTTAAATAAACAAAATTTTGTTTGAATATGCACAGTACAAGACAGCGACGAAAGCAATTGTTGCAATACACCTTGTAATTTGTATTATTGCATTGTTAGTAGACAGTATTATAGTAGTAGATCTTTATACAAAATAAACATTTTTTACCTGAATTTCAACAAACTGGAACAAAATAAAAATTTATTTTCTGTCCTAATATGTTTAGTAGGTTGAAAATAATACAAAAGTATTTTCAACGTTTCTAATGTTTCTGCTGTTTCAAATTACGCCTACTCATTTCTGTCGAAAATGCATCAAATCCGCTGTCGAATTATTTCTAAATTTTTTCCTGAATTGCAACAAACTAGAGTGAAATAGTAATTAATTTTCTTTCTTGACATGGTTAATAGGTTGGAAATAATGTAATTGTATTTTTGAAATCTTCTAATAATTTTACTGTTTTAGTGCATAAAATCTAATAATGCGACACGTTAAAAATCAAAATGATTCGAGATTAGAAAGTTTAAAAATCTGCAGTTCCAGTATTTTATTGTGTTCATCGAATTTGATACCTTTCATTGCTGTTTTTACGATTTCCGTTTTTTGTTTACGTTGCCATCGAAAACTGTGGCAGTTCGTCACTGCAGATTTGTCGGCAACATTTTTATCTTGCTCGGACAAGTACCATGTATCTGTGAAGTTTGGAAAACGCTTTTTTGTATCACTAGCGTTCCAGTGTTCTCGGTTTCATCGTCGAGCCAAACTAACGAACAAACTAACTGCTGGACGGGTGCATAGAGTGGGACATTTCTATGTTCAAAACTCTCGAAACGGACCGCATCATTTACAAACTCGGCACTTTTTCTCGCGTTTATTATACCGGTTTACTTGCCATTGGATTAGATAGAGGGAAATGAAACAATTGTATATCTTCAAGAACGATTACAGATCATTTTAGATCAGATGCTGATCTCTCGAAAGAAATATCAACAACTCAAGCCTATTGATATTATATACAACTAATTTCTTTCTTGATTTTTCTCTATTTTCTAGCAGACTAATTAATTTTACTTATTATTATAACTAATTAATTTTGTTTCAACCATTTTTTTATCTGACTTGCTGATTTATATGAGACACCCTGTATAAAATACAATGATTCGATAAATTTTTACGGAAATTTCATCTTATACAATCCATAATGACACATTATTTTTTATTATAAAATCCAAATAACAAAAACCGTAAGAACTTTCTTTCCGACCTAATATAAATAGGCAGCGGATTTTTGTGCAAGATAAAAATTGTCTGGAGTAATTGCACGATGCAGGATCTCCATAAATATTTATTTCCATCCTTATTAACCTCAACGAAACGAAAATAGTACAACACACACACACACAGCATCTTGAAATTCTTCAAATGTTTTTCACATTTTTTTCGACCTAGAGGAAACACATAATTTCTTTCGAATCCACCTCAAAGTGCCTAGAGAATCACATAGGGGTTACTCGATACATAAAAAAACGTTTTATTTTATGAACAGTCTTTCACGAAACTTTTTAGCAAAATTTACAACTGTTACTTCACGAATTACTGCCATTTCGGAAAGAATCAATATTTTCGAAAAACCCCTACGTATCTTTCTAGGCATTTTCATTTAGATTCGAAAGAAATTCTGTTTTTGTTCTAGGTCAAAAAAGGTGGACGCTAGATGTCAAGGCCCCGGAGTACCTTCACAAAAAACGTGTTAAATTCCGCCATTTTTGGATGGAAAGAGTACAAAGAAATTGTTTTCAAGTGGCTCAAGATATGTTGTACACTTTCATGCGACTTTGTATTAAATTGTCTTTGTATACCGAAAAAATTGTTTGATTTGTTCATGCTTTTACACGGCTTGTCGCCAGAGTCGACAGAGTATACGTTGTTTTACAATCATTACAGGATTGAATTTATTTATATTCCTCGGAATTTCGATAGAAATGTTGTACGAAGAAATGTACTGAATAATTTCCAATAGCTTCGTCATTTCAATAATTGAATACTGGAATGAAAAAGGACTGTAAGTGGCAAAATGAAAATTCCGAGGAAAATCGGTATAAACCTGTAAGTAACTATCTACAGTAAAAGTTCCTTCGTTGCCCAAAGGCCGGGGGTATGAGCGGACAACGATCGAGTCCGGACACTATTTTTGATTTATGACTGCGCCGACCGCGCCGAGCGAGACTTCAGTAGAGAGCCGAACATAGAAAAGGACAGAATGATATACGGATTGCGTGATCGAAGCGTGTCGCCGTCGCCGGCACAGTTCAAAGAATGTCCCATACGCTGTTCTTCGTTGCCTTCGAAACTTTCATCGTCGATTAAACCAATAAATACTGTTAAAAATGATATCGTGTTTGGTGTCATTTTAATCAGAGAAATGCCAGAAATAAACTAGTGAAAGTCCCATAAAGGAATAATGGAAATTAAGAAGTTTGAGTATTCGATTCACTCGAGTCAATGTGTGGTGTTCACACCGATATACCCGAGCCGACATCAATCATCGCTGTCCTGCGGAGCGACTCTGCGTTGACAGGCAGTGGAATGGGTAGGCACTGGACAACGATCGTGTCCACGATTCAAGACAACGAAGGAGCTTTTACTGTAACTGCTTTGAGCAATCGAAACAGATTGTCTTCAATAACAGTTATCGATGAGGATCCAATTTTTTGGACACTAATAACTGTTACATATATAAATCGATATTTTTTAATAATTTTGTTCTTCGATTTGTTTTCTTTATATTTTGTGTAGATTATCTGAAATTTCAATATTCAACTAGAAAATTTTAGGATGACTGTTATTTTTGGTCCCTGCATAATATAGGTCCTTTTATAACAAAAAATCGTCAGCATCCAAATTTGAATAACTCCCCATTGCCTTATGGTCGAGAGTATACATCCTTCTCTTGGAAAAAACAATTTTTGACAAAATGGCGCTTGCAGCTTTTTTTAATTCCAGTATTCTATTATTGTAATGACGACGATGCTTCTTTAATTCTAAATTGCTAGAAATCTAAATAAGTTCAGTCTTATAGTTATCATAAAACAACATTAGTGTTAAGAAAACAACGCACACTTCGATCGCCTTGTAAATTCTGCAGGTTACCGTATTAAATTGTGCTGGAATAGCTCGTCGAGAGTCGTAAAAGTACATGTAGTGTTAGCACGGTGAAATTTCTTGTCGTTTCGCCGTTCCGGAGTTTAGTGTTCCGTGGAAGGCGTGGACGCACGTTTTTCTCGATGTTCCGCCTTCGAGCAGCCGAAAATGCATCCTAACGATACTTCGCTGCTACGTCCTGGGGAACTCCATACTCGGACAGATTGCTCGGAAAGTGGAAGTGTGTAGGCTCCTCGTATGTATCTGTCCGTTGTACGCGCGGCCCGTTTTGTAATACCATCACGTCGATGCAGTAAAACAAAGTGAGGCTACGTATAGGGGATGTTCGGGATCTAGTAAAACTGATGCCGGCCGAGTACGCGAACTTCCGTGAAAAACGAGATGTTCTTGAAACTTGCGGCCAACGATTTTAGGGATCCAGTTTGCAGCCTGCTATGCTGTTGTTCCGCGAATAATATTACCGTGGATTTACGACGTTCTCCGTGCTTTCGAACAGTTCTTAATGGAAGTCCGATCGCGGGGACTCTACGCGGGACCTGAACAGCCGGAGAGATCTTTCGTCTTCACCCACGGACTGCTTTATTTATCAATTTTTTCAAACACACTTTTAACCGTCATCCGTCCCTCATTTGACACGGTGGTAAAAGATCGATGAAATAACATGGTAAGGTGGAGTGGGGTAAGTCCGCCCTAGTTTTTGCAAAGTTGGACTTTAAACTGATCTATTTTCAGTCTGGTATGTAAAAGCTTAACGTTCTTGGTATCAAACTCTTGCCACAGTTATTACTGAGGAATTAGTATTATGTAGGATTCTAATTTTGCTTGAAAATTATCATTTTGATAGGATATTGTACAAAGTGTCAACTAGGACGCACTTGCCCCCGAAAATGGGGCAAGTCCGTCTCCGAGAGTTAAAAATGCTTTCGAAGCTTGTTTCAAGTGCTACGGAATAAGAAAAGACTAATTAACAAGCCTGCTATAAAATGCATTTTATTGCATTCAATTATATTGTTTAGTTTTATAGTTATCCATTTTTAAACAAACAAGTACTTTTATGCTGAAATATGAAAGGGGATACAGTAATATCAAAACAAAGTTTAAAAATGCTTTCGAACCTTGTTTCAAGTGCTACGGGGCAAGAAAAGAATTATTAGCAAGCCTGCTACAAAATGCTTTTTATTGCATTAAATATAATATTGTTTGGTTTTATAGTTACCCATACAGTACGGACTTACCCCACCGTGATAGCACGGACTTGCCCCGTGTAGTAATATTTACGGGGCAAGATCATCTTAGTGTTTTTCTCAATAAATTTTAAAAAATACAATAAAAACGGTTTATTTAATGTAAATCTACATTAATATTCGTTGTACTTACCTAAAATAACAACACAGAATATATTAATAACTTGTAAACTTTTGCACGTGACTGTTTGGCATTGGTTGATTTAAGCGAGGAAAACACCTTCATTCTTGGGCGACATCTATGTAGGATAGTTCATACTAACTTATACTACATAAATAAATACAAGCTAGGGAAATTTCGTTCATATTATAATAAAAATTACCAATTAACGGACTTGCCCCGTAGACGGACTTACCCCACTCCACCTTAAAGAGTTATTTCTCGATGTTTATCTATTGAAATTGATGAGTTAACATTTACATCTTCACCCTGGAACTGCACTGTGGGTCTCAGAAACCCAGAACGACAGATAAAAATGTATTGACCTCCATATGTCCTAAATCTAATAGTTAGTTATTCTGTGGATAATATCTCGTTAACTATTAGGTTAGGACGCATGAAGGTACAACACTATTATACTCAGAATTTGATACTCAATCGATCTATGGTATGAAAAAAGGACATTCTATCTTGAAAAACTTAATTTGTCTTTGAAATCCCCCCTCCCCACCATTATAGTCCTAAAAACAATTAGACTGTATGATTGTACCCTTCATACCGAACAATTTTTTTAAACAAACTTTTTTCGCAACTTCAGTGCGTCTCAAGATATTTCCTTTATCAGATAAATGAAACATCCTGTATATAGAAACAGCCATGTACCAAGTAATATGTATAGGAGAAAGTTGTTAGGAATGATGACCTCGACATATTTCAAGGTCATTGCTATCGGCGAGGAATCCGCTATAGTAAATAAGTACCAAGTCGTTTAGCAAGGGGTTGAAGTGAAAATTTTGAGTATTCCTGAATTTTGAAATGTATTCTTTGGAACAGTGTAGTTTGTTATAGTAATCCTAACAGTCTTCCGCAAATATCTGGCAAACCAAGGTCGTCCGGTGGTATCATGTATAGAAAAAGTTGTTCAGAATGATGTCCTTGATGACATATTTCAAGGTCATTGCTATCGGCGAGGAATCCGCTATAGAAAATAATTGCCAAGTCGTTTAGCAAGGGTTGTAGCAGTGGTAAAATGGCGTCCGTGACTACACCGTTCATTCAATTCGTTCTAAATGTAATATTACTCGAGTGGAGAGACGATTAGTGTGAGAACGTGTCTTCGGCAACGAGAATTCCGTTGTCTTGAAGTGTTTACGTGCAGAATAATGTGCCGCAATCGAAGCTTTTATTAATTTGGCACGAGTCAGAGGCAAGTTCGATGGCCACCAGAAGCCAGATTACCGGAATGTCCTCAATTACTGTTTTGGCAGAACGTTTCTATGTAAATCCTCTCGTTTCGACGTGAACGCCGTTGTATTTCCTCCCCTCTCTCCCTCCCTTGTCTCCCGTTCGTTCCGTATATTTCAGATTGGCGCAGCGTTACACATATACATACACATCCGGCAAACCCCGTGATTTTTTTACTTGTTGCGATATTAATGAGAGGTCGATAGCGATTTGGCACCGGTTAAGCGTGCCGTTTCTACACGAGCCTCTCTGTGCCCCGCTCGTAATTCAATAGGAATAAACTTTTTGCGGCTCGTTTGTATCGTTGTCCCGTAAATCGTTCGTTGTTCCGAACTCTTTCCACTTGCGAGTTTAACGTCGAATTTGACGCAGCAATCGGCTAGAATATTCACAGATTAATCAATCCCCCTTGGAGTTCTTTCGTTTAGCGACGGCTCCGGACAAATCGTTTCCGTGACATTTTTATCAATAGACGTTATGCAATTTTCAGACGTATCCAATACAAATGAATTTGTTTCTCGTTAATCGTATTTATGTGGACCGAGGAGTCCATATGCAATCTGCATGAATTTATCTCTCGTTTATAACCAGGCAGCGGATCTTTATGCAAGATAAAATGTTTGTACATCAATTGCATGGAAATGAAGCTGAATAAAAATTTATTACTTATGTAACTACGTGTAATATATCGAAAACAACGTCTTCATATAAATAACGTCTGCCCATCTTTGTCATAAATGCGTAAAATCCCTCAGGTCTTTTGAGGGCGACTGTTGCCTAGATTGATCTTCAATACAGTTTAAACCTTCTTATAGACAAGTACCATTTCTTTTACGCTCTTCATTCTGTGTTTTTTCAAAATTAGCAAACGCGGACTTTTCTTGATGATGGTTCAAAACCGAACCGAAACGTTGAAATTATAATTCTGCAAAATTGCTAATTTCTGTATTCCTTGATCGAACCGGTAGCACCGAAATCATTTGTGCATAAACAACAATTTACGATCGTTAAAAATTCAAACGTATTGATCTTCAATCTAGGGCTTTCGACTCCTGAGAAACCCCATCTTTATTATGATTATCGAGAAATGAGAAGGCTCATCCCGCACCCTTGCAATCCTAAAAGTAAAATTCACTAATAAGAGTCACTCGCACCTCTATCATGGACGAACCTGAGCTACGCATCAACAAAACTCGATGCTGAAGTCGCACCTTACAAATCGCAACCGAGCGTCACTGTGAACCGCGCGTAAAGTATGACCGATTCCCCGCGCGGCTCTGGCTCATAAGTAAAGAAAACTGTTGCGGCATGGACACCGTCGGTTGTCTGGCAGACGTGACGCGGCTCTGATGGCCTGTTGCGAGAGGTGGGACATTGTTTATGGCGGGAGGAAGTGGGAATAAGAGTGCTAAACGGTTACGATCACATTCGCGGCATCTTCGCGCGGCTGGGACGCGTTGCTTCTCTGGGAAAAAAAGAGAGAAGGAAAAAAATAGCGGGTAGGGGGATGCAAAGGAGAGAAGTCCGCACAGTCGTAGGAGACCTGCGCGTTAGCGCATTGATTGAATTTTGTACAGGCAGAGAGCGACACGGTGGGGGAAACTGCGGGGTTGGAAGGGGCACGGGGGTGGCAAGATTTTTGAAGGTGGGGTAGGATCGAGCGGGGATTTGGAGCGACGGGTCGTCGGGTCGACGAAATCGCTGGAGAGAGAGAGAGAGAGAGAGAGAGAGAGAGAGAGAGAGAGAGAGAGAGAGAGAGAGAAGGGCGAGAAAGAGAGACGGAGAACAGGAGGACGCAGCGGAGCTAACATTGCAACCCGTCTTAGCGAATCTCTTCACTACCTTTCGCTTCGAGCTCGTCCTCAAACTTAAGAGGAAATGTTCCGCTTTCCTTCCCGTACTTCTTTCTTCCTCTTCTTTTTTTCCCTCCCCCGCCCGTCGATTTTCCTGCGCGTTTCCTTTTTTTTCTCTTCTTCTCTGCGGCTCGTCGTCTGCTCCGTTCCACTTGCCGTTTCGTTTTCCCATCGGTCTGCAATCTACACACTCCTGCCTCGCCACTGTCAACACTGGTAAAGAGTTCTCTCGTTCGATGTTGGAACTTCTGAAATGTGATCCGTGAACTTTGCGTCGAGATCTTTTTGCCTGTCTTTCTCTCTCTCTCTCTCTCTCTCTCTCTCTCTCTCTCTCTCTCTCTCTCTCTCTCTCTCTCGTTTTCTTTCGCGCGCGCGAAACCAGCCAGTTATGAAATGCGTGCACGCCCGAGCGCGTTTCGTTGCGGGCTAATAATATGAATTAATTATGCGCGCCATTACTCGGGAACCGTTTGATCGCTGTCCAAGGAACCGTCTATTGCTTTCTTTGTTGATGTTGTTGTTGTTGTTGTTTGTTCCCTGCACGAAGGCTTTTTTCGTTGAGCAAGTTCTGCCGAGGTAGGGATCAAATGTCTTCGAGCGGAACTGTGCGTTGATGGCGTATACCCCGCCTTTGTTATCTTACCTGGGAAAGTTCATGGTTTTAATAATAAATCGCCGGCCGTTGATTGGGAAACAAAGTTCACGTTACGTGTGTACCTACGTGGCTTCTTAGAACAGATACGGTTACGGTTCGGTCGAACAAACGCGCCAATCGCGACGCAAACTGAACAGCATTTCGCGAATTTTTGAAATACAGGTGGCTGTGTGAACTTATTAGCAGACTGAGGGTCTTTCTGCAAAGTATAAATTGTTCTCATCAATTTGCAAGGATTAATAATCTTGTGAAGACACTTTTATGAGTGTATGACCAAAATGAGTAGGGGTCTAGAGTGGATTTAGAAATATTGTATATATTATTTATCTATTTATTTGTTATCGTAATACGTTTGAAAAAAGAGCTTCCCAAAGGCAAGTACTGTTTCCCTCTTTGTATTAGTTCCTTCTTATGTAAACCTGATGTAGAAGGTCTGAATATAATTTATAAATTTCCTCAAACAATGTTCCGTTAGAATTTAGAAACAATGTGACACCCACTTAATGTCAGCTAAATGTATTGTTATAGTATTTTCAACCTATTCTCAACATGCCGGAGAAGAAAATAAATTGTTGCATAAAGATCCGCAAGCTGGTGACAGTATTCCAAGAATTTAAAAATATTGTTGCATTATTTTAGACTTATCAAGATTGTTGAAAAGAAATCAATTTAATCATGTAGAATGTAATGACTAGACAGCGGATTTTATGCATTTATGACAAAAATGGGTAGCTGCAATTTAAAATAGTGGACAAATGGAAAACAAAATTTAAGAGCATCAATGTACATAATTATTTTTTCACAGAAATGTCCATGTTGCTCCTCTTCGTTGATGAATCAGTATATGCCCCACGTGATACTTTTTACATATTATAAACTAGAGATCTTCTAGTTTATTTCTTAGTAAAACTATACTAATTTTCACAACGAAGTACCGTCGTTTAACGTTCACACTCGTGACAATCACGAAAAGATAAGGTAGAAATGTATATATTAAAATTGCTGGCTTGGTTTTTCTCGAAAGTGGACTTAGGCCACTTTCAAGATAAACGACTGAAATATATTGATTAAATCGCGACAGTAAAACGATCTGTACAATTTTTTATCGTGGAAAAATGTTTCACGAAGTTTTCGTTGTTACTGCAAAGGTTGCCGCAAGCTTAAACGAACGTAACACGTGACTGGGAGTTCGAACCGATACGGTATTATCGTCTATACATATTCTTGACCGAATTCTGAGATGACCGAAATTCGAACCGCAATGGCCCCCGAGACTTTTCTTCTCCTCGGTCACAATTTTCCGGCCGTAATTCAATGAGATTTTCTTTTCCGGTCACAATTTTCTAGCCGCAATTCCGTAAGACTTTCCCTTCCGGTTACAGTTTCCTGGCCGTAATTCCGCGAGAGTGATAATCTGACCGTAATATTCCACGAGAAACTTCATTCTCGATTACAATTAATCTCAATTCCGTGATATGATACTTTCGATATCAAATTATAGAAGAAACATTTACCGTTAGCTTTTATACGAAAATAAAGTATTTGTCGCCTTTACCGGAGCGACAGTTTTCAAATGAAAATCAAGTTAAGTTAATTATATTGTACATGCACAGGATGTCTCAACATGACACAACAAATTTTTATGGCACAATTTTCACAGTTTGCGCACTTATAACGTAAACAGTATGTTCAAATGTAATTCTAAAAATTATCCTGCAATTTTATCACATCACACAAGAAAAGTCACACAAGTAAGAAAAACGGCAATTTTGAGGTTATGTCAACATACACGAAAAGCGTCACATCTCTATCTCGCAATTATCATACTTACCTGTTTAAAAGAAGCTTAAACTATTTCGATATAACGTTTAATAATAGTTTTATAGTACTCTTTCGGTTGATTTCTCTCAAATGCTGCATCACTTTTCTCGCGGAGGTGCGACATGTTTTGTATTCGAGGAAAATTAATAGGTGCTGTTTAAAACAATGAAAAGTTTAAAAAAAAACATTTCACGAGTATCGATGTATTATTTTCAATACATTAAAATCATTAGTAAAAATGAAAAATTTTATTTGAATCCTGGAGCTTGCTGTTTGCAAGTTGAATAAAAATTATCCAACTTCGATTATGGTCCGTACTCTGGCGATATTCTATAATGGATTTCGATGCTGAATTTTTTGAGGAATTTCGATCTCGGCCACAAGAGTGAGAAAAAATCTCTCGTAAATTTTGGCCAAAACCATAACCGAATCTCTTGGGAATTCCGGTCCTGTCGGGGTAACTGAATCCGAAGAATTTCAGTATTGACTATCATTGTGAGCGGAAATCTCTCATGAATTTCAGTTTTGATCGGAATTCAGATCAAGAACGTCTTATGAATTTCGATCTTGACAGCAATTGAGAGAGTCTCTCATGAATTTCAGTTCGGTCGGGCTTCCAGCAGCCCGGTTGTCTATGACCATAACGACGATCATTATGCTTTCGGTATCTAGGTACACCTCGAAAGTACTACAGCATATTTCCCTTGACCATTCACCGCAACGACTGCCGTTTGTACAAAATCGAAAGAGAGAGAGGGAGAGTTAATCTTTCCACTGCGATCACGCTGATCTTTGATCGTGAAAAAAATGCAAAGTCGAATTTGTGTTTAAGGTAAAACGTTCGAACAATTGCTTGGAAAATGTTGCAATGCCACGGAACAATTTTATTTGTTAATTCTACCAAACTGTTGACAAGGAATAATAAGATAAGTCTGACAGTCGACGGTTTTAAAAGTTATCAATAAAACGACGTGGTGTGAGCTCATCTATTGAGTTGGACTAGGTTATTAAAATATTATCGTAACCAAAATTCTCATTTACACCTACGTAATGTCTATCAATAAATTCGGAAAGATAAGAACACAATGTGATACGACGCGTCGCGTTTAAAAAGAAATAATTGATCATGAAGGGACTTAATATCCTGATAAGAATTATTCATTAGAGTCGTAAGAAACTCTGCACTGTACATTATACCATTATAATGACGTAATTTCATTTCTTTTTCAATATTTAACTATGTTCCACCAATGCGACCATCTTGAAACTTTTTTATATGTTAGATAAGCAACAGAACATTGTTCTTGAATTTTTTTGGAAGTGGACACTCGAAGTGTTGCTTGCAATTCCCACCCCTAAAAAATTAAATGATTTTTTTCTACCCTTAATAATTTGATCACAATGGTGAAAAAAATGTATGATGTGAAGGAGGTAAGTTCGATTATTTTCGTTTTTTTTTAATCTGAATATCTTAATTAACAACCGAGAAAAAAATGATATAGTTAAGGATATTTACCCTCATATCATCCTTATACGAAGGATTAGGTGAAACCATTGTTTTCCACACAATATCAATAATCTTAGTCTGCTTGACCCAATTTGTGTTTGAAGAAAAATATTTGAACAATTGTTGGAAAACATTGCACTCCACAGAACAATTTTATTTATAAGCTTCACTAGCCTCCATTGTCGAAAAACAATGAGACAAGTCCAACAAGCGGTATCATTAAAAGTTACTGATAAATGGACTGTGGATTTTATGCATTAATGGGAACATTGAAGGAACTAAAAAATGTCATTACTAGACTGCGGAACTTTATGCAAAATAGAAATTGTTTGCATCAACTGCAACAAACAAGAGCCAAGTAATGATTTCTTTCATTCCTCAATAATGTTCTTCAGCTGCAATTATTACATACCATAACAAAAATAGAGAAAAGTTACTAAAGTTAAAATACATAGTTTGAGATGCTATATCGATCATATATAGGAAATTTAAATACTCCTTAGTAAATTTTTTAATATTTCTCGCGCGTATGGAAACGTGGCCATTCATTTATAGGTTAACCGTCCGCCTTTACGGTGAATTTTACATGCTCTGCAAACATGCAACAAAAGAATTTGAAGTTTTAATGTTCAAGGGTTTTAATACATGGTTATTTTAGATTATATATTGGCACAGTTATTTTTTGTTTATTTGAAAGTGAATTTTGTCCAGTTTAAATGGCCATTTGACACACCGTCCGTCAGCCGCGCGGCGCGAAGTTAATCAAACTGTCCTGTTTAATGCAACGGTGAAAATAACAATGGCGAGAAGAAGCTCTGTGGGCGATGCATGCCGGGTAAAAAAAGCTCGACTGCTGAAAAGCATGGCAGACGTAACAAAATTGGATTTTCGACGGTTCGACCTCCGCCGTGGAAGTTAGCGCGCCAGCACGGGAGAATAGAAAGAAACGTCGTCGTCGGATAGGGATTTATCGTTGCACAGAACATTACGCGATACATAAGAATGTTATGCAGGGAACGGCCCGCGTGGCAGCCAAATCGTGGTCGCTGGCAATCAGCTTGGCAAAATCGTAGACGATTTTTCTCGCGTAAACGACCGGCGAGACGAAAAAACCGGCGCATTCAACTATTGCGAACAGGTCAACGTTCGATGCGCGTACGTCCTATCCAGAAAAATGTCGTTCGTAGCTCGACAGGCTCGCTGCATACCAACAAAATCGATCTAGAAAATTAGTAATTGTACCTATTACTTTTTTTTCACGTCAAAATAAATATCTCGCCTTGAATAGATCCGTACGATTCAACGAGAATGTATCTCCGTTGACGAGGCAAACAAAATTGTCAGTCATTTTCATGTTTTTATCGTCTCAGGATTCGAGAAAAACATTCTTCGCTTCTTAACCTAGCTCCACTTTCACTCCCATATAGTTCACGCCAAGCAGTATATTTATATTCTACGGTATACTTCACGTTTGCATATTTCTACTTTTACAATGAAAATATTCGAAACACGCTTTAAAGAAAAGAAGCATTTTCGAAAGTAGTGTTGAGACAGGCACGTTAATTGGAGGCACCTAAATATATAAATAAATAATAATAAATCATTTTTCCCGGAGTAAGATCGTACAATTCAACTAGAATGACAATTATTCTCATATTTTTATAGTCTCAGGATTTGAAAAGATATTTTTCATAAAAGGTGAAAATAAGAACATTTTCTCTTATCTCGATCACCAGAGGACATTATTGTTCACATGATTCTACAGATTCGTTATATCGCTTTAAATTGCACAAAGTTTTATTATCATTTACATATCTTTTGTTTTAATTTATGGAAAAACTTAGGAAAAATGCATTGATGCACTAGCTTCCCCTCCTAAAGATGATAATCGGGGGGGGGGGGGGGATGTGTTCGATGCAATAAAAATATAGAAAGAAACTTCTTAAAATAATAAAAATTAAGAAAATTCGATGCACATTTTAATTCTCTACAAAAAAAGTGTTGAGGCACTTAAAAAAAGGAAAAGCTTGTTAGTTCAGCTCTGAGACAATGATAGTACATACACTGTTAAGAAACTAATATTAAAATATCTTTCAATCTAATCATTTTTATTGTAGATACTTTTATCGTGAAGAATTAACGCTCTGCAAAAAAAAATGTATAGTTTCATTAATAAAATCGATATGCGACCTTGGAATCGTTAGAGTCGCTTGGCCGAGCTTCCTTTCGATTATCATCGATTAAAATCCTTGCGAATCGAGCCACTCGGCGAATTGTTCCCGGCAAGGGCTGCGTCAACGATTTGAACGCAACCGGGGAACGTAACAGCGTCCGATTTCTTTTCGATCAGGTCGCGTGCATGGTAAAGAAGATCCCACTTCCGCAAACTTTCTCGGTCTGTTACCTGGGACAGATCGTCGCCATAGTAGACTAACGATGTTCGCGGAAGAAGCTACGAGCGATTTGCATACCCGGGCCCATATTCAAATCAGCCCTTCATGCATTTTCTGTTCGCGAAAGCTCCACGGTCGGTCGACATCGAGGACGAGTTTCGGGCACCTCGCCATAATATGAGTAACGCGTGCTAAGCGTTTTCGTCTGGTAGCCAACTTTCTTTTCTCTCTATCGTTCCCCTTTTTCGAGGAACACCCCCCTCTCTCTCGCCTCTCCCACCATCCCGAAGCACGATCTTCGACGTCCCGCATTTTCCTAACTCTCTCCTTAGGTATTCGCGTGTTCCTCCGCATTTCCATTTCCTTAAACTCCTATTTCCACTGGCTCACCCCTCCCCCCGCCCCCGGGGAATCAGCCAGGGGTGAAACTTCGAACCGTAGGACCTTGACAGGATTGGCACTATCTCAAAAGCGTTCTTTCTTCTTCCCTTTCATTTTCCCTCCCTCCATCTTCACATCCTCTCTTTCGATCAACGTGTTCTGGCTCCCTTTAAGACGGACACCCGGCTGCGTGAAACATTCGCGTCCGAATGTGATCTGCTTGTGAAATACTGATACGAAATAGTACACTCGGTTCGAGGCAGACAAATTGGATCTGAATAATACAGCAGTGGACTTTCGATGTTTACTTTACACGGGACGACTGGTCCCCTGTGTTAGACCGAGGATTTTTATACGATAACACACCCCTTTGTGAGGCTGCTTCTTAGATTGAATCTACAGGGTGTTTCAAAATTGTGACGGGTGATTCTGCACCTCTGGATCGGTGGAGAACTGTCACAAAAATTGACCACAAAATTCACCTTAACATTACGAGGTAAAAATTGTTTTCTATCTCATCGTATAGTACTCATCGCAACGATCAAAAGCCTCAAATATTATAAGATATGTCACACTCGGAACTAAATCGGATTTCGCATTTAAAAATATTTATAATTCTGTTTCGTTCATTCAGTATACATGGAATTATATGTATGAAACTAGTAGATGAAAAGAGATCTGAAATTCAGTGAGAATTCTTCGGTTTTTCTAATATTTACTAGCAAAATAGAATAAAACAAAATACACTCTATATATAAACATACATATATAATAATTGGTAAAATTATACCAAAATTCGTACAACGTTAAACGATTTATCAAGTCTATCCAACCTGGTTTTTCGAAATCTATAAACAGATGCAAACACGTAGAAAATATATACATACAAGATAGTTATGCAATCATTTCGAAGATGTTAACTATAAGCGATAAGCTAAGCGATAACGCGAATGTAAACTTCAATTTGATATTTATTTTACTTTGACAATTTTTGTAAATTGATTACAGCGCTCATTGAAATGTCAAATAATTCGAATTCAATTAAACGATTCAATTAACGGATAAAGTATGAACAAATTTTAAAGGGAATCTGTATAGAGGAAATCTTGCTGAATACTAATTCTTGCTTCGCCCAGGATACAGAGTAATGTGTGTAATGGTTCTGCGGGTGGTTTCAACGATCCAGTACGATCTACAAACATATTTTTCCATAAATTCAGAGATACCACGATCGTGTAGTAGTGGTTTCGCCTGTCCCAACCCTGTTTATTAGCCTGATTAAGTCGTTTCTGGATCTATGCCAGCCCATATTCTTCTAGCACGGAATATTTTAGCGGACTGTATAGAATATTTTCCGCAACGATAACAAATGCTTCCTATAAACTGGCTGCGACCTTTCGGCAAACTATGTTTGAATCCGGTCGGAATTATTCGTTCAATTCCAATATTCCTCGAGTTACATGGAAAATATGTTCCAGGGCTGGGCAACATAGTATTTTAAATAGTAGATATTAAATTATTATTACTAAAAAAATAATTAAATTATGTACTAAAAAATATGTGGTGCCCACTTAAAAAGAAAAATGAAGGTGACCTTCACGTTTCATGAACAAATATCTTATCTGAATTTTTTCATATTCTTGAACTGCTATTTATTGTTAAACTGCTGGTTTTACGCGTTTGTAGGATTCGTCGATGCATATACAGGGTGTCAAGAAGATATTGATGTCTCGAAAGAAATATCAACAAGCCTGCCGTACCGTTAAAGTCATGTCAAGGTCATAGGTCTAAAAAATATTATGTATAACAAGTTTTAAAAGAAATCTTTTTCTGTTTTCTCACCGATTAAAAACTGATCGATTCCGTTCGTTTTTGTCTGGCCATTGGAAGTGCGCGAAGAATTAACTACCGTTAGTTAACACCTGTATAATTAAATGTTAGCCGTGCCACTGCTTTTGTTCACGACTGTATTCGGAAGTTCGGAATATTTCTCACCAGTTCGAAACTAAAACGGACACAGTCTTCCGGCCTCAGAATGCGCAGGCTTTCATGTTGTCGATTCATTCGCCTAAACCATACTTCTTTTCATGGGAAGCAGGGTTGCAAAGGATGGCGGGAGGGGGAGGGGCTGGGTGTTAAGATTCCTTCGAACCACGTGATCAGCACCCCCAGGGAATGTGGCGATATTACTAGTTCTTGTGTTTCCTACGGGCAAGCATTCAGGCCATGCAGGTTTTGTCATCGAGCCTCTTTGTTTGCGTTCGAGCATAAAAACGCGCTCATTCCGCGCTCATCTCTTCCCCCTTAGCTTTCCACAGCGTGATGCTGTTTTTGATTTAGCACACGCGCAATCCACCGTGTAGGTGCAACGTTCTCCCACATTGTCGTCGTTCCTTGCGCCAACGACAATACCGAACGAGCATTTTTCCTTTCCCTGTGTTCCCTATTGAGTTTGAAGCCGGCCCCTGTCTTCACCATCAGACGTAGTTATCACGCCCAATACTCCTCGAATTATTCTAGCAAAATACAACTGTCACAAACTGTCCAAGGATCCCCGTCAAGGTCTCCGACTAGAAGCTGTGCCACTAGGGTGGCTCTTATTTTCGACTTTTGAATTTCTTTCACGGCACCCACCTCAGTTGTTTCGAATAATCCAAAACAAACCTGTGCAAAGTTTCAGTGCCCACAGATGATGGGGAAACATGCCTCAAGACGATTAAATATTAACCCTTTGCACTCGAAGGCTGTGTTAACTCGCAAATTAAACATAAGTAAAAGTAAACGCAAAGTAAACATTCCTTCCGACCCAGAATAAGTCCAGAAAATCGAAGTTTCGATCCTGTAGGATCAATGGTTCAGGAGTTATGGTTGCTTAAAGTTGAGCAATCTGTAGTGTTTTTGACAGGTAAGGGCGCCGCCATATTGGTTTGTAGTGATGACCGCGAGCCGCTTACCTTGCCGCCCCCCGACCAAATTACCAACCAACTACCACCTAGCGGCTCTGCTCGGTAAGCGGCGCCCATATCTGTCAAAAACACTGAAAAATGCACAACTTTAAGCGACCATAACTCCACAACTATTGATCCTAGAGGTTCGAAACATCGATCTGCATCCGCGCCGGGTACAAATCTACTGGATTACATACCAAATACATTATAAATCGTAGGAGAAAGACACAAATTTTGAGTCCAGTAAAGTAAAGAGCAGCCCAATTCCATTCTATACGATATGAAATTTGAATATCTGATACAACACTTAAATGTTTAAAGTATTCGAACGCTCTGAAATGAAAAGTTTCACGCTTAAAAAATATAAACAATATTACGAATTATAAAATACTTTTATTCCTATAGTAACGTATAAGTATCATGATTATACATGTTCAATTTAACGTGTCTTTGATAACATAAACAATACTTATAAAGCATTTCCTAGTTACATTACATAACAGTTATCGACGAGAGAAATTTATTTCGATCGCTCATAACAGTTATCGATGATCCAATTTCTTCTGACTTGCTCATAATAATTATTGATGAGAAAATTCATTTCGGTTGCTTATTTAATTATTGAGTTGGCTACTCTCTTTCGGATGGAGCAAGCCTGTGAAATTCATTGAGAAGCCTAAAAGGGCTACTACCACGGGAATTCAGATTTTATTTGATTCAAGTTTCTTAAAATTCGTCTACAAAAATTGCAAATTGCATAAACATCCGCAGTCTAATAATTTCCTATGAAATAATTTTTATTATCTCAATAATTGTAAAATGAAAAATCTTATCTTTACCTTTTACGAAGAATGTTTCTCCAAATCAGATTATGAAAATATGAGAATCACCGACAATTTTGTTTGCCCCGTCAACGGGTATACATTTTCATCGAATCGTATAAATCCATTCGGGTCAAAATATTTATTATTAAGTATTTCAATCTTATTGTTTATTGCATTGACCCTTTATTGGCTTCCCAGCCCTTTGAACGCAACTTTGTCGGAATTCTTTGAAACGTTTCTCCCCGAACGAGATGGGGGAAGTGGTCGATGGCAGAGTTGGGTAAAAATTTTATTTAATTAAAAATTTGTGCCCAACTCTGGTCGATGGAAATGAAAACAAAAGATGGGTGGATTTTTATGGGGGGGGGGTGGGGAGTGCAGCTGTTTCATCAGTTCGATTGAATGTAAGTATTCAGATAATCGGGTCGCAGTCGGGTTTTCGTGGTCGCCTTTACACGGTCGGTACTGAAATCAGAGAACCCTATCAAGCCCGGGGGAGCCGATTGTGTTTCGTCAAAACAGTTTCCGGGGTGATTCGAGCTGCGCAGTTTTCAGGAGATTGAACGTTTCACGCAGCGTGACGGGGCAAAGCTGCTAGCAAATTCGCACTGTTTCACCGCGAAAGCAAACGATGTCGGACACAAGTGACCTTAATACGTTCAATTGGTACGCAGTTGGCCTTTCATCTGTTTCGTGTGTTCCATTTCTCCGATAGAAATTCGTCTGGAACGAATGCAGCTTCTGGAAATCACGTTTCCTGCACAGATGGCGCAAGCGGCTCGGTTCCGTTCTGTCCCTTTGGTTTCCCGTTCTCCGAACCCGGTCTGTTCGGTTGAACGGCCCGGCGTAGGCTCGTTCGGTAAATGGTCCGCCTGATTTCCTTCGAAAAGGACTAGGAAATCGTTGAGAATACTGTCCCTTTGAAATTTTCGAATTTATGCGCGAACACTTTGACACAGTTCACGTCCTGCGAGCATCGCCAAAGAAAGCGTTCTTTTGTTGTTACCTGGGGCATCTCGTATTCAATGTCGTACACCGGTCCCCCCTCTCTCTCTCTCTCTCTCTCTCTCTCTCTCTCTCTCTCTCTCTCTCTCTCTCTCTCTCGGTACTCTCTCCCTTCGCACGGAATCCTGATCGAATATGTACCAGGACTTTTGTTTACCACACTGTCTGGTATACAGGCAGCGAAATTTGTTTAAACGCACATACAATAATAAGGATTTTGGGGCTAAGGGTTCAAAATTGTAATAAGAAACGTTTAACAATAACTGAGGATTATAAATATATTTATATACTATAATATTTGTACATATAATATTTACCAAAACGTTTATGTAAGAATATTTACAAACAAAACCATATTTTACGTGCGAAATTCGTTTAAACGCACACGTCAAGAAAACAATTTAAAATTAAAAATACATGAACATTACAAAATAGATATTTTGCATGGCCACCATTGCTTTGAATTAAAGCGAAAATTCGATTGTTCGTTGAATTTACAAGATCAGTAATAAAGATATTAGGAATTTCTTCCTAGCAGCGTTTAATTTCTACTTCTTCTTCTTCTTCTTCGGACACGGGACAACAATACCTTTGTGATCACTCTTTAATCAACCACTTTTCTTTATAATTTTTCTCAATATCTGGGAAAAAAGCACCGCGTTTTTAACGAGTTACTATCTACCGAATTTCACACACAAAATAAAAGCCTTTCTTGTTCAGACACCGTAAAACAAACCATTCTTTCGCATATAACATTTCTGTATATACAATTTGATGTGTTCGAGTATAATTAACCATCATAATCAAACTTTACAGTTTACATTTCATTAACAACAGTAAAGAGATGTAGTATATGTCGACAAAGTATACACGTCACATATTTGCATAATAAGTAACCATTCTAATTTTAATATTTCGGGGCGTATCCTTTTGCATGTACACAGAGTTTTCCATTAAAAAGTGCTATCTTAAATTATAAACAAACGTTTCGTTACACTATGTATATAATTGGAGATTATCGATTGAACTGTTCAATGGCGATAGCTAGACAGCGGATTTTATGCATTTACGACAGAAATGAATAGACGCAATTTTAAACAGTAATAATATTGGAAGGATTAAAAAATATTTTTATATTATTTTCGACCTATTAAACGTACTAAGAAAGAAAAGAAATTTCTATTTCACTCCAGCTTGTTGCCATTTAGGTTAAAAATGTTTATTTTGTATAAACTACTACTCTATTACTCTACTACCCTTTGGTAAACTTTACTTTACCGGACTCAGAATTAGTACCTTTCTCCTACGAATTATGATGTACATATTTGGTATGTAATCCAGTAGATTTGTACCCGGCGCGGATGTAGATCGAAGTTTCGTACCGATAGGATCAATAGTTGAGGAGATACGGTCGCTTAAAGTTGAGCATTTTTGACAGGTAAGGGCGCCGCCATATTGGTTTGTAGTGACGACCGCCAGCCGCTTACCTTGCCCCCCCCCAACCTAATCCTAACCAACTCAGGAAGCGGCGAGCGACCGTCACTACGAATCAATATGGCGGCGCCCTTACTTGTCAAAAACACTGAAAACTGCACAACTTTAAGCAAGCATAACTCCTAAACCATTGATCCTACAGGATCGACACTTCGATCTGCATCCGCGCCGGGTACACATCTACTGGATTACATACCAAATACATCATAATTCGTAGGAGAAAGGCACAAATTTTGAGTCCGGTAAAGTAAAGAGCAGCCCTATTAAAGATTATTGGTATCATGTGCTCTATAAAAAAAAAATTAAATTTAAAGTAATGTTCTAAATTGTTGCGAGTTGCATCGCATCATTTGTAAACGTTAGACCGATTTACACGTTGAAACTGCTGTTTTGTGACATAAATTCGTTCGGTTGCAAATATAAATTTGTTCTAATTTTATCGATTCAATTGTGACTCGTTGCAAACGCGGATTACTGTGATTAAATCAAACCTGCTTATAGTAAACGATTCTATAATCGATTGGTTGCAATTCTCTACTTCGTTGATCAATTAAAAGAAGATATCGAAGACACTAATTTATGTTTACGTGGAGCACTTGATCAAATGTTCGTTTGGGAATATCGTTAAGAATTTGCTGGAAATTTCTTTGTTGAGGAATTAAAAGAAGATATTGAAGACAACCATGTATTTTGCTGGAAATGTTAAGGATGTTTTATCCTAGAATGCGGTTTCACCCAGAATTTGTGTTATCTACGAAGTTTATTCTCGAACTCACGTTCCCTCGGGTTTATAATATCGGGTTACATTGACTACATGTCGCACCGACATTATTTTGACTGACAAGAGCTCCGCGCGTGACTGACAGCAACATTGACTGACAAAAATATAGTCGGCAACAGTCTTCTCGAATTGTCAGTGATAAAACTTGTACCGTCAAGTAATTACCACTACAACGTACAGGAATGATTCTTATTTAAATCTTCGTTGTATAGGGTGTAAAGAAATTATGGATCCGGATCGATGAAGATCTCTGTAAAAAGAATTGACCTTGTTAAATTTAATAAGGAGGACCTCCTCTTAAAAAATCGTCCTGCACTTAAAAAATCTTTAGAAAACCTTTATGCACCTTAAAAAAATTTAATCTTGGAACTCAAGGTCAAGGAGTATGTACAGGGTGTTTCATAATTATATGTCAAGACTACCCTAGCGTGATTCTCCATCTCTGGATCTGTGGAGATTTGTTAAAAAAAAAACTTGACCTTGACCTTGAATTTCAAGGTCAAATTTTTTATCATTTCATCGTATAGTATTCATCAGGGGGGACAAAAGTATGAAAGGAACCATTGGTCAAAAACGAACCGTTCGCTTGAAAATTTACGTTAAAGCTCAAATAAGTTTTGAAGTTGTTCTAGTTCCACGATACGTTTCTTTTGTAGTTAAATGGAATCGAAATAGCTGTGTAATGTCTCGAATAATTTTATTTTCCTCACAAATACGCCAATAATGCTGTTCAATTGTTATTGTCTACTATTTCGCTCGTTGCTCGGTCGCTCGCCGCTTATCTCAACGTGGCTTCGAACATACCGAACCCCAATCACACCTCGTCTCAATCATACGTTAATTTTCAAGCGAACGGTTCGTTTTTGACCCAGGGTTCCTTTCAGACTTTCGTTTTCCCTGATGAGTACTATACGACCCAATGACAACAAAATTTGATCTTGAATTTCAAGGTCAAGGTCAATTTTGCGGCAAGTTTTTTTTAACAGATCTCCACCGATCCAGAGTTGGAGAATCACACTAGTGTAGTCACGACATATAATTTTGAAACACCCTGTACAAGCAGTCTTTTCACATGTACACGAACGAGAGCCATTTTTAATTTTAGTTTTCGAAGTGGCACGAACAAAAATTGAACCCTCGTTCCGCTTCGAGGAATTTGTATTATTCATCGTGCTTCGCATATGAAGAACGACGAACGCTCGACAAGAAAATCATTTTGTAGAATCACTGTTGTGAGACTTAATTTCGTAATATTAACAGCGCCGTGTAAATACGGTTCGCGTTCGAGCGTGTAATAGTACGGCGGAAAAAAAATAATTCGTCGGACTTTATTTCTCCAGAGAAATCAAGCAGAGCGTTCCTGCAATTTGAAATTTGCCGAGACTGAAAATACAGCAGAAATTAATAGCTGTGTTTAACGTACGCCGAATATTATAACACCGCGGTTTTACCTGTATCACTTTTCTCCGAGCATCTCCGCGAATGCCCCGAGGAGATCCAGCTACTGCGAGGCTAGCTTCTTCGGAAGTAAACTCCCGTGTCACGTGTCAGCCGTTAATTATTCTTCCGACTGCTACAAATGTGCAGTCTGTAGTCTTCATTAGTCCCCGTATGTATCTAAAATCTTGCTAGGCGGCTGACAACAGAGTTTCCTCTGTTCCAAGAAGATCTCCTTACATACTTTAGCAACTCATGATGATTTATTCATCGTGTTGAAGGATGGACCCTTCACGGTCCCTTTTCAATCTTGACACTCCCTCTTATATTACAAATCCTCCCTCGTCAAATTTTCAATTTAGCTGCCTCGAACAATTCATCCTAGCTGGCTAAGTTCCGACATGGCAAGAATGACGCTCATGATACTTCCTCAGAAACAGCCTTAAACAAATGAACGATTAGAAATCAATTTCTGCGTACACCATTTTGCATGTGCTCCTCTTTTGGGATATGAACATTGTCAGAGAAAAGTTGAGTCCTTGGAACGTGTGAGTGATCGTTGACCTACTGCGTTGAACAGGACGATCGTCCTCGGTGTATGTAGGAGATCATAGTACGAGATCATAGATTTGTCTAGTTAGTTAAGTATCCCTGATCTTAATGCGTTCAACAGGACCATCGTCCTCGGTGTGCCCAGGAGAACATAGCATAAGATCATAGAGATTTGTCTAGCTAGCTAAGTATCCCTGATTCTAATGCGTTCAACAGGACCATTTTCCTCGGTGTGTCTAGAACAACATAGCACAAGATCATACATTTGTCTAGCTAACTAAGAGACCGTGAACCCTCTGCGTTGAACAGGACAATAGCCCTTGACGTGTGTGAAGGGACCTAGCACAAGATCATAGATTTGCCTAGCTAGCTAAATATCCCTGATCTTAATGCGTTCAACAGGACCATCATCCTCGGTGTGTCCAGGAGAACATAGCACAAGATCATAGAGATTAGTCTAGCTAGCTAAGAGACCGTGAACATTCTCTGCGTTGAACAGGATCATTGTTCTTGGCGTGTCTAAAAGGCCATAGCACAGGATCACAGATTTGTCTAGCTAGCTAAATATCCCTGATCCTATTGCGTTCAACATGACCATCGTCCTCGGTGTGTCTAGGAGATCATAGCACGAGATCATAGATTTGTCTAGCTAGCTAAGTGATCGTAAATCTTCTGCGTTGAACAGGATCATTGCTCTTGATTTGTATAAGAGAACATAGCAAAAGATCATAGATTTATCTAGCTAGTAAACTGACCGTGAGTATTCTGCATTGAACAGGGCCATTGTCCTTGGCGTGTCTATGAGACTAGCTTTGAAGTCTCTCTAATAAAGAACAATACATAGCGTCTTCCAAAATGCGATTCGACGAGACATTCGAACGATGCGCCAGCGCCAGCTCGATCTCGCGATATGAGTGACCGTGAACCTTGTCCGGTGAACAGGATCGTTGTCATTGATACGAGTAGAAGAGCCTAGATTTGTCCAGCTAGCTCTTCCAGCATCACTCTAATAACGAGTAGCACGTAGCGTCTCTTGAAATGCGAATGGACGATAGTCGCGAACAAAGTGTCAGCTCGATCTCGCGATGTGAGTGACCCGGACCGTTGACCAAGTGAAGAGGACCATTGTTGTCGATGCGTGTAGATAACCACGGAGGCAAGAAGTGACGATGTAGTGGATCGCGTGTACGCGAGTCGTGGCGTGACGTGCAGGTGGCCATTGGGAAGAGGAACGCGAGGGTTCTTGATGCGATGTGAAGATCGTCATGAACCACCCTGCGACCAGGGACCCGCTTGGCTCCAGGTCGCCGGGATGCTGTTACCACTCGTGGAACCCGCAGGTGTACCCGCCTTGCAGGGTGTGCCAGAGGCCGGTACTGACGCTGCAACAGTGCACCCTGCGATACGCCGCGTCCTACGTGCGTCCAAACTATCCGGAACCGGAGTACCAGCAACAACAACAACAAACACAGCCGCAACAACACCAGCATCAACACCAACACCCACAGCAACAACATCAGCACCAACACCAACAACAGCACGAGGAACGCCCGCGAAGACAACGATCGGCGGATACCCCGTCCCCACGAAGGCATGTGGACATCATTGACAGGCGACCACCATCGAACCCTTATTACCACACGCATCCGCCGCCAAGCTCATCCTCCGGCCACCACCTGAGCAAGTCGGTCAGCGCGGCTAGGCTCGGCTCACCTGGCGGATCGCTCGGTCAGCGTTCCCCCGGTGGATCACGGTTACCGAAACCGCCGGCACTCGAAACGCCCGAGAGATGGATAGGCGAGGAAACCAAGAGATCGTTACCCTCCCACGTTTATAAGTATTACCTCGCCCACACCAAGGAATACCGGCGCCAGAACGTCAAGGTAATCCGCGAATTTCCAACACTAGCTCCTCAGGATCGACCAACCATTATCACTAGACTGCGGGTCTTCGCGCGAAATAAAAAGTCTCTGCAGATATTGGACACGGTGGAAGATCAAATTCAAATCAGATTGCACTGTCCAACAAATTTCAACTTTCTTTACACGTCGTGATTTTCACTATGGGATTCTTATACAGGATGTTCATTTGAAAACTTTCCAGCCGAATATCTCGAGAAGTATGAAAGATATTTAAAAAGGTGTAAAACCAAGGATTTTGATGGGGAAAGAGGTGGGCAGTAGCAGTTTTTTATTTTGGTGGTGTTTTCATGGTCATTTGAAGGTCAATTTTGTTTCTTCAGATGGGAACCAGCGGATAAAAAAGTGCGCGGATAAAAAAAGTATCCTACAAATATTGCTGATCCTTTTACGTACAGTAAGATCCCATAATAAAAAATATAGGCTTCCATTTGAAAAAACAAAGTTGACCTTCAAATGACCTTGGAAACGCCACCCAAATACAAAACTGATACTGCCCACCTCTTTCCCCCTCGAAATCCTTAGACACGTGTTATACACTTTTTTAATATCTTTCATACTTTTCGAGATATTCGGCTGGAAAGTTTTCAGATGAACACCCTGTGGAGTTTTTCGTGCAGATTCCGAATGTGCCCTTCATTTTTCCCCTAGATGCACAGTTTTTGAGAAATTTTACTTTGAAGAAATATTTTTCAACTTTAAACAAATATTGTGATGTTATTATAAAGATTTTGAATTGTTCTTTACTGCAAAAGATTCTGTAGACTTTCCCGAACTCAGTGATCATGTTCAAGGTCAATTTTGCGGCAGGTTCTTCTCATATTTCTTTCCACCCTGCACAACATAGGACTCGGATAGAAATGTTATTCTTTCTGGAATGCTTTTAAACAGCTTAAATGGAAACACTGATATTTTAAATATTTTAAAATTTTTTAAAAATATTTTTAACTTCCCGATTTTATAGGGAAGTTATTGTAATTACCCCGAAAATCGAAAATCGAATTTTTAGCAGATCTTCACGTTTCATGGTCATTGGAGTCATTTTAGATTATTTTTATCAAAATGTCGGTATGTGTGTGTGTGTGTGTGTGTGTGTGTGTGTGTGTGTGTGTGTGTGTGTGCGTGCGCGCGTGCGTATGTCCGTTTCTATGGTATCAAATTTTTCGTTAACGTTTTCAGAAAAAGTAACAACGCGATCGGAATGATGAATAGTGCAATCGATGTGCCCCGCTGTAAGTTAGAGCTGATTAGATTTTGGTCCATTTTGGTCAAGTAGTTTTTTTAGCTTTTTTCGAAAGGAGTTGATTAAACATTGCAATTTATAAGAAAGGCGTATCCACCGAAGAAGTAAACGTAACTATATATATATATTTTAAAAAAATTTTTTTTATAAAATTAAAAAAAAAATTTTTATAAAATTAAAAAAAAATGTTTTTCCCAATTATGCATCTAATGCTAATGTAACCGCTTACAATAATCGAAAATTATTCCAATGCAAGAGTGAGTTAATCATCGCCGAGAATACATTTTCAAAGAATATCGATGAAAGTACAAAAACATTTATATTACAATCTTTAAATAAACAATCAGTTCAAAACGAATTGTTAACTGAGATTAAATTGAAAATTAATATAAAATATATGATAATTAATAACATTGATGTTGAAGACGGATTGGTTAATGGAGCATGCGGAACATTAAAATTTATTACTTTTCAAGAAAATACTAAAATTCCGTCTATATTGTGGTTAGATTTTCAATTGGCCAGAGTAGGAGTGAAAGTAAGAACTCGTTATCGTGATTATATGAAAAATGCAAATATAAATCAAAATTTAACACCAATAATAAAAAAATATCGAATCAAGTAAATATTTCGAGTGAAGGAAAATAACAAATTACACGTAGTCAATTTCTAGTGGTTTCTGCTGAAGCGATTGCGATTCATAAAAGTCAGGGACAAACATACGAGAAAGTATGTATGGATTTTAAAACATCAGAAATACGAACTTTACAAATGTTGTATGTAGCACTGAGCAGAGTTTCAAAATTGAGCGGTTTATATATTTCGGGACAATTTAAATTAACAGTATCGAAGAAAACCAAGATCAATACTGCAACCCCGGATAATGAGGAGTTGTATCGTTTGCGAAAAACTAATTAAGACAATTTATTTTGCAACATTAGTATGCTATAACAAGGAACCAAGCGAGCAACGAGCATACGATATTGGTTTAATGCGACGCCATATAGCAAACATTTTGATAAGTAGAAAACTATTGAATTTCCCTGAAAACGTATAATCTTCTTAAAACGTACACTTTATACATAATAATAATAATATACAGCAACTAACGAATCGGGAAGTTCTTTGTGTGGCTCGTGGAGAGTCACATTCAAAATGAAAGACATTAATAGCTGTGGGCCCTACTAGCCATGCATACCACTAACATTCTCGCAAGAGCAGTCGTGCCCGCGAGCTCGCGAAGCGAGCGAGCAACAACAACCCTACTCGCGAGCGAGCGAATCGAGCGAGCAACAATAGCCCTCTAGTTAAATTCTTTTTTAATATTTTTAAATTCTTCCCAAAATTCTGAATGCACCCACTTTTAGTTTGTTTTTCCTACAAATTATCTGCCAACAATTAATTAGCACATCTAATCAAAATAAAACAATAAAATCAAGCTAGAAGCTTGTATTCTTTTATTATTATTTTGTTGAAGATAAGTACTATGTACTTGCAGAAACAGCTGCAGTATTTCAACATTTCATTTTTGCGTAAATTGTCGAAATTAAATAGGTACTTCTCAAAACTTCGTTTCGGTGGGAATGTTTTATGACCTTGTTATTTTGAAGACCTGGTACTAGAAGCGAGTATTCGTCGCGGAATGTTAGTCTACACTAATATATTTTAACCAAGTCAGAATTAATGCTTAACATTTACATGCACTTATTACTCACAATTAAGGGAACGCAGTATCCGTGCAACACTGTGCAATCCTATGCAACCCTGTGTCGGTTATATATGGCGGCATTTAATATACGTATTTCACAATGGCTTATGGGGTGGAGGACCGGAGGGTTGTAGGGTGAACCGTGTGGGCAGATACGTGTCATAAATCATTAGTGAAAACAAAAAGATACGGCCCGCTCGTTCCAAAATAAATTATATAAGGACACTGAAAATTCTTCCTACAAGATTCAACATCTAAAAGTAATAATAAATTTAATTTAATTTAAATATAAATATAATTTAAAATTTATAGATGAATCAACATGCAAACAGCAAACTTAAAATCAATCCTCGAATGTTCCTAGGAGTAAACAAATTCCTAGTTTTCTTTATTTAAACACTGTAAAGGTCGTGTAAAGGTTAAGAATCGAAATTGTTTGAGTTGGCTGCTCTTTACTTTACCGGACTCAAAATTTGTGCCTTTCTCCTACGAATTATGATGTATTTGGTATGTAATCCAGTAGATTTGTACCCGGGGTGACTGCAGATCGAAGTTTCGAACGTCTAGGATCAATTGTTCAGGAGTTATGCTTGCTTAAAGTCGAGCAATCTGCAGTGCTTTTGACAGGCAAGGGCGCTGTCATATTGGTTTGTAGTGATGACCGCGAGCCGCTTACCTTGCCGCCCCCGGCCTAATTACCAACCAACTATCACCTGGCGGCTCTGCTCGGTAAGCGGCGCGTGACACTACAAACCAATATGGCGGTGCCGATACTTGTCAAAAACACTGAAAAATGCACAGCTTTAAGCGACCATAGCTCCTCAACTATTGATCCTAGAGGCTCGAAACTTTGATCAGCATTCGCGCCGAGTACAAACCTACTGGATTACATACCAAATATATCATAATTCGTAGGAGAAAGGTACTAATTTTGAGTCCGGTAAAGTAAAGTTTATACCCAATGGTTTTGTTAGTAATGCGCCGTATTAAATTCCCCGAGTCGGATCACGAACACCAATCAAACGAACAGCACAAAAGAGCCATTCGTTCCAATTTGTAATCTTATCCGTGAAAACCTGGGACGGCATTCGATCGGGACCGGTGATTCATTTCTAAGGTAAATGAGTTGGCGCTTGACGTTGAACGAATGCCAAAATATTTTTGTTGTCTGTGACCTTATCGCTCGGCTCACTCGCAACTGGAATGCTCTGCAGGATGAGTGACATAATTAGATCGGTTCGTTGCTTGAATCGACATTCAGAAATATTTGAAAGACTGCGCCGTGTGTCCTGCGATATCCTTTGTTTCTGCACGTTTCGCTGCACATTGCACATACGCAAACTGCAACTGCAGTTCTCAACGTCGACATTTTTCAATTCCCGATCGCTCTGTTTGCAAAGGTCCATCAAGGAAGTCCCTTCAATACACTTATTTTATTGTAACAGTTATAATTAATCGATCCAGCAAATCGAGTGTCCATTATTGTAATTATTTATATTTTCAATGCGAAAAACATTTTTATTAATGATAGAATTCGACATACATAATGCAAATATTAATAGACAAATTAATATGGTTGTTTGGCTCGCAGGCAGGTTGCACTGAGCGTAGCGTTGGTGTCGAACCGTGGTGAATCAGTAAACAAGAGGAGAAAAAATTGATTTAATTAAAGCTGACTGTACAGTACTATTTTTCGTGTCTAATATACGTTGAATTAATTTGTTCAAAAATCATATTCTCAATTTTGATCGAATATTTTCTAATAGATCGAATTAAAAATTTAGATAATGTTTATCTCGTACAAAAATCCGCAATCTAGCGATGTAAATTGCTGTGACTCTATAAATTTAACAATACAGCGATGCGGCTGATTTACATTTCAATTTCTTTCATCCTTCGGGCAAAGCCTTTTATGCCGCGGCGTGAACCATAAAATCCGGCTTACGTGACTGTAATTACTCGGAAATGTGTGTACAGTGTGTGTGTGCGTGTAATCGAAAGTAGACTTAATGAATGACGACAATTAACGTTTCATTAATGTCGCCGCAAATATTTATGAATAAATTCGCATCCGCTCGTGGCCACGGATTATGAAAATCGAGCTCGCTGCTAAGAGCTACACACTTTAACGAGCAGCTTTGCCGATGATCTATCTATTAAATTAAAACATTTATTCAGGCACAGATGTACGAGACCCCTTCGTGCAATTTCGTTTCACTCAGCAAAATTCACGTGTCAGTTATTCAACAACGCGAATTTTCTTTTATGTGCTTAGTAAGCGTAGAAAACATAATCAGATCCGTTAGTTATTTTACAGGGTGGGTCTCCACATATTACTACTTCGATTTACACGACTATCATTATTCGTTCTTACTAGTTTTTTGATTATTCGTTCTTAATAGAATATTCGTTTTTAATAGTTTTTTTTTGTAGGTGGATGCGTAGAGGACACATGAAGGTCATTCGCTTTTAAAAAAAATTGAAACATATTTTGTATTGCCCCACTTGATGCGTATATTCTTTAATAATAACAGTCTCTAAATTATGATGTAAATGATCGTCACTAGAATGCGGATCTTTATGAATTTATGGGTGCAAAAAATTTTCGAAAAATGCTAGAAAATAAAATTCCACTCAATTTAGTATGATTTTTATTCATTTCAGTTCTACGAAGACTGCTACCAATAAATATAACATTTCGCATGAATCCACTTTCTTAAAATTTACCTACAAAAATTGAAGGCTGCTCTTTACTTTACCGGACTCAAAATTTGTGCCTTTCTCCTACGAATTATGATGTATTTGATTCCAATAGATTTGGACCCGACGCGGATGCAGATCGAAGTTTCGATCCTGTAGGATCAATGGTTCAAGAGTTATGCTTGCTTGAAGTTGTGCAATTTTCAGTGTTTTTGACAGGTAAGGGCGCCGCCATATTGGTTTGTAGTGACGATCGCAGGCCGCTTACTGAGTTGGTTAGGATTAGGTCCACGTGCGGGGGGGGTGGGGAAGTGGCTCGCGGTCGTCACTACAAACCAATATGGTGGCGCCCTTATCTGTCAAAAACACTGAAAAATGCTCAACTTTAAGCGACCACAGCTCCTCAACTATTGATCCTAGAGGATCGAAACTTCTTTCACGATTTATAAATAATGTTCGTGATTTATCTGCCTGTGTCTAGCCTTTGAAAGAAACAAATAAAAGTTCTGACTATTTGTAGGACGATGTAATGTTTGCGATGAGCTTTTTAACAATTGTTTGTGCATCAATATCGTTTTTCTCTTGAATAATAAACAAACTGTCCATTTAGCCACGTGACAGAACAGACGATTTGTCGGTGGAACGAACCTGGTTTGTCGGGCGAATTAATATTTCAACGGCGTATCAATAAATTCCGACTATAAATAATAGATAGTGGTTAATTGAAGGGTTGGTTAATAGTGACGAGGGGAACGGCGTGGTCGTTGTACATAATGTGAAGTGGCCGAATCGGGTGGATATCCTGATTCGTACTAATATTGACATCAAATGTTTTGCACGAGGTTGAAACGTAGACGGTTAAGCGAGCCGTAATATTTGACACGTGTATTAGTTTCAATTGTCGAATTCGCCGGTGCAAGATTTGTAGCGTTGAATCACTGTAACCTGAATCAGCTTTTCCTGCCCTATTGACACACGACGCGACGCTGGAATATAATCAATTTATCTGTACCGGGTGACCCGAAAGCCTCGTAACTAATAGAAGATCAAATGTCACTTAGCCATTCTACGAATTCAGATTTTATACGTGACCCTATCCTCTAAGTATAGTACTGCAAAAGCCCCATAGGTCATTCCATGGCAAATCGATCTTCGACATTATAAGGTTAATTATATCGAGGTTGAAAAAATTATTTTGTAATAGCCCCATCCTTTCCGAATAAAACAAAAAAAATGTAGCTCAGTCGGACAAACAGTTCCTGAAATAAAAATTCGTAAGTGAGACCCGTTTCCGCCAAAATGGTCAAGAATTGCAAATTTCGAAGACCTGTCATTTCTAAAAAAAAAGCTTTCGGCACTGCCGTATACGTGAAGTCAGCTGTGCAGTTTCTCTCCGAATGGCCCAGTGCCACACATTTCGAAGCAGCAACTGCATTCACGGCTGAATAAGTGAGTTCTAATTAAATCAGTTTCTGCTCCTTCTCTTGTTCACTGCTTCACCGCGGCGCGACGCTAACGCTACGTTCAGTGAAACCTGCCGCGGTGTTATTAGTCCGTATTTTTCGTTGATAACTTCTTAACGAAGCCGAGTCGGACATTTCTGCAAATGAAAAAATGGTTAAGTATGCTGGTATCTAATCAATATGAGGTATTACATCATACAATACTTGAACATGGGTATTGCTGCGTCATTATTCAAAATATTATTCACATGTTAAATATAATGGTATCTAACCAATTACTGAACATTTACGTATTGTACGTAGTATTACATCACTTTGATATCCATGGGTATTGCTGTACCATTATTCAAAATATTGTTTACAATATTAAATATACTGGTATCTAACCAATTACACTAAACATTTGAGTATTGTATGAGGTGTTACATCATTTTCATATCCATGGGTATTACTGTACCATCATTCAAAATATTGTTTGCATTATTAATCATTGTATCTAATCAGTTATAAAACATTTAAGTATCGTACAATACATTCAAGTATTGTTAAACATAGGCATTGCTGTATCATTATTCGAAATATTGTTTACAATATTAAATATGCTGGTATCTAACCAATTACTGAACATTTAAGTATTGTATGAGGTATTACATCATTTTTAGTCAAATCTCTCCGCACTACTATATACAGCCGTAGAGTTAGTGTGCGGCATAGCGGCGGGGGAACAGGACGAAGTGTTCTACGGCAACGATGAAGTCTAGGAGTGGGGGCAGTACCTAAGCGAGGAAAAAGCTCGCGAGCTTCGTGTTGGAGCTCCCTGTCCATGGGTATTGCTGTACCATTATTCAAAATATTGTTTACAATATTAAATATGCTGGTATCTAATCAACTACACTAAACATTTCAGTATTGTATGAGGTATTATATCATTTTTTTCATATCAATTTCCTATCCATAAAATAAAAAAATCGTATAGAATTAAATTATTCTAGGTCGGAAAAAATGTTTAATTTTCGAGTTATAATATAGAAGCTCGCGTTAAGGGTTAATTGAAAATTTACGTATATTGTGAATGTCCAGATAAGACCAGTGTCGATTCGTCGGCTGACCAGTATGGTCGTTTTCATTTCGCATGAAAGGACTTCTAAGAGAGCCCCCAATAAGAACCGCCCTAGCCTGTCGGTGACGTATAACGTGCCGATGTTCGATAGCTATCCCGTATCAGAATTGTTCCCGAAGTTTTCGTCTCGTGTCGGTAACAATAAAGGTTTGTCGGTGAAAAACTATGTCGTGCCAGGCGAATAAAAAGCAGCGTTTCCGACAACGCTCCAGTTCACACAACAAACTGAACGAGAATGGTTCTTTAGGATCTTAGACGGGCGCTTCTCCAGAATCCTCCACGTTGGATGGACTAGACTCCCACCGATGGTGGATTATCTCTTCCATTCTCCCGAAAACGGGCAACTTCTTTTTGAGCGGAACTTCCTTCCACAATGATGTACAACTGCGAAACTCGGACACTGATCTCGGTAAAAAATCGTCAAACTTCCGAAACCTGCATTAAGATGTGCCCCGAAGTGGGTGAAACAGCTTGCGAACTCTGGAAAACGTGTAACCGACGTAATTTTTTAACAGCTTTCGCGAAACCTCTGAATTCTACTGGCAAACACATTATTCGAACGCTTTTAAAAATCGCATAATTTTCCAACCATCGAACCAAACTAAAATGTGCAAAATTTAAGTTGCTATAATTCTTAAACGGTGCAGTGAATCGAACCCAAACTTTGGTAATTGCATTAATTTAGTAAGAATTATATCTTGTCAAATTTTCAAAAATTTTGTTGCGTTTTTATATACCTCCAGAACATCCTTAAAAAGAACAAGGATATTCAAGGTGATCAAGTTAGGTGAAATACCCTGTATAATAAAATATTATGAATGTTTTTAGAGAAACTTGAAGTGGAAACTTCAATTTTCCATAAAAAAAACATGTCTTCAGTTTTACGCATGTCACGTTGTGCGAGCTAGTCTTCAGCAAAAACGAATTATGCTTATCAAAAGTAGAAGCCCGAAGCTTTAAAACGAGATCAGACTGATTCTACTTGTTTGAACGAAACCATCGCTGTTTAAACATCAAAGATTTTTCGATTCTTGTACCAGCTACGTTGACACTCGATCACCATAACACAATGTAAACTACGTCAACAGTCTGCGGACTTCAGAACGATCTGCGTCATCAAGTGACCTCTTTGGTAAATTCTGCAGAAGTTCGGAGAATTGAAGTTTCTTGTAAAATTGATCGTTCGACAAATTAAGCTCCGATAAATTAATTAGCGAGTTACGAGAATGTAGGGTGGTCGATAAAGAGGAAAAAAAGGGGATCGCGGTGTACATGGCAGAATGTTCGATATTTAACATAGGGGTCGTTTGTTTTCGCGGGGGCGGTGTACATATCGAAGTGTTTGTACGCGTTGTAAATTAGTAGTCTAGACCCGGGGCCGGCGCGGCGTGGCCCGGCGCATACACGCAATCTGTTCCGGACGGGTTATACACAGTCGTCGAAACGATATAATGATGCATCTGAGGTGAGGTCGCGTAACGAATATCAAAACGCGATACGTGTGTACCGCTCTTGAATATCAAGCAGCCCTTAAGTCCTATCTAACGAACGTGGCAGCTGCGTGCCAGCGCTCTTATCCGCTCCTCTACTCCGTAAAACTAACTTCTCGTGTATCATGGGATCCCCTCGCTTCGATCCACCGCACAGTCGGGTATTTTCCCCGAAAAGTCGGAGAAAAAACAATTTTAGCGGTATTTATAGACTCGAGGTCAGAGTATAGTAGGTCGTTAAACTCGTCTTAACGTCAGCTGTAACTAGACCGCGGATTTCATGCATTTTTGACAAAAATGAGTAGGTGTAGTATAAAAGAGTAAAAATATTAGGAGAATTTAATAATGCTATTAAACATCTTAAGAAAGAATATAAATTTCTATTTCACTCCAGATTGTTGCAATTCAGCTAGAATATTATTAGTTTGCAAAAAGATCCGCAGTCTGGCATTTCATTCCCTTTCTACGACATTTTTGGGGATAAATACGTTTTAATCAGTGTAACTGCAAAGAAAATGGCACGGCAAGGGGTTAACCCTTCGAGAGGACGACGGCGATCGTCATTTTCTTACTTTATGATGGATATTGTATTGTCAGGGATGTTGCCGTGATCTATTGCCTATTCAGACTCTGATATTTTCCATAACCATGTTGAAATTCTAGAAAACAAATGATAAAGTATGAAAGTGTATCATGTCTAATAATTTGACCGTGTATAGTCAATTTTAACATTTTACTTACCGAAAGCCTGTCAATAGGATTTTCAATAATTGTGCTGCACCAAAAGAAAGCATAGAAATTTTCTTTTACATTACAATCTTCAACGAAAGTAATAGATGACGTTATTGAGAGTGCTTGTTCGTTGACAATGAAAATTGCCGTCACTGTTGAAGGTTCCATTAACACTAAACCTACCACTGCCGGTGAAATGACCGGTTTTATATTTTTAATTTCACAATTATTCAAATTATTAAGTTGCTTACATGGAAATTGTTTCGATTGATTTCTTTATCCAAGCGAGTATCGTAATAAAAATCTAAATGAATAGAGTGATGTCGTTTTTATAAGCTAAAACATTTTCATCGCTTTTAGTGCTTGGTAGGTGTAGTGTTAAAAAGTATTTAGCTACGAACCAATAATCACCGGTCGGTAATGTGTTCAAATATTCTTAGTATTAAAATCAAAATCTGAAGCTGGGTTCTCTGGGACCCCACATTACCTTGCGATGCTTAACCACGTGCGACTTACGCATAAGTTTGAAATCGACTGTTTTCCGACTTTTCGAGCCAGATACTGTGCACCGTTCGATTCGAGGACTTTACAATGAAATTGATTCGAAAATCGCATTATTTATTCGTGCCGATTGAATTATTCATCGCGGGGAGGCGCGCGCGCGCGCCGAAGAACCGATGCAAATGCGTCTTCTCGTCATTACTGAAACTATACATTCAAATTCGCGCAACATTGTTGACATGTTCATCGCGCTTATCAGCCCCTCCTCCCCCCCTATTTTCATGGTTGTTCGTGAAAATTGCTCGTTTACGCCAGCATAAAAATCGCGCGCGAATTAACCGTTTCTCGGTGAACGGTTTAACGAGTTATGGATAAACGACTCTTGTTCATTACGCTCGGCTTTTATAGAAATTGCGAGAGAACAACCGTTCCATGGAGCGTTTACACGGATTTTAGTACGATGTCGATAAAAGCGAATCGATTTCGGAGCTTCCGACGAAAGCACGATATTTTTATCGTTACGATGGTACAATCGGTTTGATCCATTCGATGCTCGTTGTGTTTCAGAATTTGTTGACACAGTGATTATTTTCCTGAGCAAACTATCAGGCTGGAGGGAAAGTTCAATCGTATCTTAACACTAACCTACAAAATGTGTCGAGTATATACATTGTTTTATAAAAATTACAAGGCTAAACTTGTTTTGATCTTTCACAATTTGTATAATACAGTAATTCTTCAATCGGTGTCCAACAGCCGTGTTCTGCACGGACAGCGGTGGTGTAGTAGACACTATTTTTTTGTGACTGCGTCTACCGCGCCGACCGCGCCGATACTTCAATCGAAAAGGCCCGCGAGTTCTCACAATGTAATGGCAATGATAGAGTTGTTCATTTATAATTATTTTCTTTTGGAACTTTCACTAACTTATTTCTGGCATTTTTCTGATTAAAATGACACCAAACACGATATAATTTCAACTGTATTTAATTTCGAACGCAACGAAGAACAGCGTATGGGAAAGAAAGGGACGCGGACAGTCGTCGTCGCCGGTACAGTTTAAAGGCCATTACACCATTACGACAGTAATGGTGTTTTAGAGTTATTTAAATTAAAAAATCTCCTGAACTGCTAACTTTTCCAGCTGCATCGATTGATGTATTAAAAAATACCTCATTCCATTTAAAAAAATTAAGTTGACCTTCATATGTCCTTTACGCGTCCACCTATAAAAAAGCTACTAACATCAGATTATCGCCCTCTCGAAACCAAGCAGGTTTCATCTGATATATTTTTTCCTAACACCAATAGCACCCGAATTATTCAGATGGCTTGTTTTAGGAGCCTCACCCTGTATTTGTATAAATTCGTTCAAACATTTTCTTTCAAATGCGCTAGAACTTTCCCTCCAACCTAATATAATAATTATCAGACTGCGGATGTTTATGCAATTTTCAATACTTGTAGACGAATTTGAAGAGAGTGGTACACCAAATAAAATCCTATTTTTATTGGTAATAATATATGTAGGTCCAAAATAAATAAAAATCGTGCCAAACTTTGTCGAATTCGATACTCCAGTGTTTTTTCGAAATGTATATAAACCGTAAATGCATAAAGATACGCAGTCTGATAACTATTCTTCTAATTTATTATTCGATTGTAATGCTAAATTAAATTTTTATTAATTTGCATGATAAACATAGTTTATAAGTATAGTTATTACTACTTAACAGTTGACGTTTAGAATTATTTACTTCTTGATTCATCAATTTCTTTCAACATATTGTTGGAATATTGTTGAATGCTAACTGAAACAGTTAATTATGTATTCGTGTGATAATCATGTTGTGAAAGTAACGATTGTGTCGCGGAAAGTTATCTCGGCAATAAAGTGGCGATTCAACAATTCTCTCCATCTGGAGCAGCTGCGTTTATTTGTGAAGTGTGCGTAAGAAAGCAATTGACGAATGCAAATGACTCGAGAGGAACAGGAGAAGGTTCCATCAGGAAAACATAAACGCGGCGGAATGTGACCATTCAGATTCTTAACGTCTTGAATAGCTCTTGCTTCGACGAGGAAGTTTATGTCCTTTCGTGGTTGAAAGCGTTGGGGGCGAGAAATAAATTTCTTTCAGCTTGATAACGAGTTGCGTTTAAACGAAGTGGGTGTTTACGATTGAAAGAAATATTCATTAAGCGCGCTAACTTTCTGAATGTTTAATTATATGTATTTAACTCGCCGCGGTAGCGGCTGTGTCGCCAGACCGGGGAAATTGAGGGGAATACAGTTAGCCCCTCTCCATTTACGTTACTGTAACATTGGCTCCATTTAGGACCATTCGTTGCTGTGCTCGAGAAGATTTAATATATCTATTGTTTCTAGCGTACAGTTCTACCAATTGTATATAAGGTGGAAATTATAAAGCGTTACAGACGAATATCTCGAAAAACATTGATTATACGCAAAATGTTTGCGATGAAAGTTGTTCAGTACCGAGATGGGACATCATGTGGTGGGATTTTTATTTATCCCGGTGGATTTTTATTTATCTCGTTAACTATTAGGTTTAGGACATATGAAGGTCAACACTTTTATACTCAGAATTTGATACTCTATCGATCTGTGGTATAAAAAATAGGACATTCCATTTTAAAAAATCAAGGTGACCTTGGAACGTCCTCCACCACTCTACTCACAAGAAAACAATGAATACTGCGTAATGTAGCCCGTCATACCAAACAATTTTTGCAGAAACACTTTTTTGATAGCGACAACGTCTTCCGAGATATCCTGCTGATCTGATCTGATATTCAAATAGCGCATAATAAACAAATCGCACAAAAAAATAGCGCATAAAAAAGACCGCACAAAAACTGGTTTGACTGCATTTCACGATAATGTAATCAAAATAAAAAGAAGGGTTTTGCTCCAATTGGTGTGCATTTAAAAAATGCTTTGAGGGGGAAGTTACACTCTCTCTGCCAGTACCGGATTAGGCACGTGACATGGGAAATGGCGTCGTAGAAGGGGTAAGGTAGAGTGGGATACAAGTGTCGATCTGGCGACACTGACACTGATAATATATTTTAGTGAAACATCACCGTGGGTCAGAAATGACCCCGGCATACACTATCCAATGATATCATCAAATGAAATCGTCTTAATCTTTCTTTCACTTTGTACGTTTCAGGTAAGTGAATCAAGTAATCTTCCTTCTGTCGGGACGAGTCCACAGATTCTAAATAGGTAAATCAACTTTAATATTTTTATTATGAATCAAACGTTTGGCTAAGAAAATACTTGAACTATATCTTAACAAACTGCATTCAAAACAGTTTGTTAGCTGTGATTTTATTTAAGGAGCATCGCTATTCGTAATTTTGATTGTATCGTCCCTTTCGCATAAAGTCGGTCTTCAAAAGACAATAACTTCCTTACAATCGAACCAGACGACTTGATTTTTCTGCATTGCTTTACCAAATGCTGTGCGAAAAAGAATTTTGGAAAAATTCCAACGGGAAGGATTTACACGAAAAAATCAAAATGGCATTTTATGAAACTTTCTCATTTGGGCCTGTAATGAAAATTTAAAATGTGCATTTTGTAGATCTATGTTCGTTAGATACATGCTGAAAATTTCATGGAAATCGGTCAACACAGAAAAAAGCGACACGCATCGAAAGATGTACGAATTTCTGGATTTTAATCCACGATTTTTATTTCGATGAAATTTTTAGTAGGTGTATAACTAACACAGATATAGAGACAAATAAAAATGTTGTGAAAAGTGCCATTATTATTTTTTTGTGCAATTCCTACCAATTGCAATTTTTTCAACAATTTTTTTGCATGACATTTCAAAAAATTAGGTCGTTTGGTACAATTGTAGAAAAGTTATATACAGGGTGCCTCAGCTGAAGGAGGCTACCTCAATATCTCCTTTATCTTTAATGGCACAAAAAATATTTATGGCATAATTTAAATGGCAACGAAGGTGGAATGCCATAGAAGATTAATTTCTTTTGTCCCGTTATTTTTTCATAGTTTCTTCAAGGTCATCGTTATTTTTTTATCGGGAAAACTTTTTTTTCCATCTTATAGCGACTGAAAAAATACATTTGAATATGTCGAAGTCATTAACAAAATGGAATAAAAAAAAATAAGTTTCTCGATAAAAACTACCGATGACCTTGAAGAAACTGAAAAAATAACCATACAGAAAAAATTGTTTTTCTATGATATTGCTCCCTCGATACCATTTAAATTATGCTATGAATATTTTTTTTGTTCTATTAACCCTCATCCGTCCCTCGTGTCAATTTGACACAGTTTTCGCGAATTAACGGGTACTGTTCTGTTATTTGTCGGTAAATTTGCCTGAAAGTTTGTGACTTTTATTTTTTTAATGCGAAACACATATACCTAGCATTGTTCATGAAAAATAATAATGTCAAAACTGCAAGTCGAATTTGTTACGAAAGAGTCCCTGTGTGTCAATATGACATGTGTCAATATCACAGTACTCTTACGTACTGTCGCGGAGTTTTTCAATCACCATTATTTCAATGAGAAATTTATACGGCATTCGGAAATTGAAGGAAAATTGATTTTTTCTAAATTAGAAGAAAACGTATTACTCATATAGTATGGAAATTTACACGGGACGCGATCGAAACTGCCACACAGAAGTAAAGCAGGGTCAACGCGTAGTGCTACAATTAGTTGAAGATTTGGGTGGACGCAATGTTATGTGTGACAATTTTTTTACTTTACACGAATTAGTAATTATATTACAAAAACAAAAGATGACGCTTGTAGGGACCATACGAAAAAATAGAAAAGAAATTCCACAAATTTTACTCGATACGAAGAAGAAGCCACTTCATCATTCGGAGTTTGTTTTTGAACACATACTAAAAGGTACAATGGTGTCTTATGTGACAAAAAGAAGACGATTTGTTATTCTACTTAGTACATACCATACGTCAAAGCAAATGAGTAGTGAAGTAGATAAAAAATCCTGAAATAATAAAGTATTATAACGCTACGAAAGGAGGCGTCGCGTCGATGTCCTCGATGATATGGAGATGGTGGGTGGGCACATACAGATGTAAGCGCGAAACAAATAGATGACCAATGGCAATTGTTGCTAATATGTTAGATATATCAGCATGCAATGCTTTTATAATATTTCCTTCATTCAATGCAACGTGGAATAAAAATAAAAAATATCGTCGACGCCTTTTTTTTATTGAAATTGGACATTCTTTGGTGCATTCGTATATGTATTACGTTTCGCACACATCTACCGCGAGGATCTAATGCGACTGCACTTGTTGTACAAATAAAGGGTATACCAACAGTGATTGTACCGTCTTGTAGTAATCGTATAATGCATATTCCACCAACAAAAAAACGAGCCCGGTGTCACATATGTGAGAAATGACCGAATGCTAATATACATAGTGCCCGATGTGATTTGTCCAAAAAAGCAATATGTCCCACACATCGCTTTATTTTATGCGAAAATTGTGCAAAAACTAAGATGCAGATGTTAACGCATCCATTTGAATACAAAAATATCGAAAAATAACTTTCTATCTTGTTATTTCGTCGATATTTTACCACTGTGTCAATTTGACACCGAGGGACAGATTCAGTTCGCGAAATGAGGGACGGATGAGGGTTAAAAATAAACGAAATATTTAGGTGGCCTCTTTCAGCTGAGACATCCTGTATATAAGTTTCTAAATAGATAAATCAACTTTTATAGTTTTATTATGAATCACACGTTTGCCAAAGGAAATATTAGAACTATATAGAAATTGCATCCAAATTCTTTTGTTGATTTTATTTAAGGAGCCTCGGTAATTCATAATTTCGATTGTACCGTCACCATCACATATATTCATTGATCGCAATCGTAATGATACGATTAACACATACGCTCGTTGCATTGATTTCCGGTCTGAACATGCATATGCATGCGCGATAAATCTTTTAATGCGCCTATCGCTAAAATTTCAACACATCGATCTGCATGACAAATAAGTTATCAATTTCAGAAGCAAAACACGTATCGCGATTATCCACTCCCCTAAGTGGAGGGTAATTTTGATTCTACTTTCTCGAGTACGACTCTGTTCAAGAACAATCCGATATCTCGAAGCCGGAAATATTATCACAATTATGTTTGTCGTCGTGATTGTAGAATGAAACGTTTCGGTAGAGCGGATGGGGCTTAATTAACTACCAACCCAAATTGTGGGGAAATTAACATTTATATACGTAATCTTAGAATTCTCGCTGTCCTTACCAATTTCGAAAATTTCGAAAGACAACGTGCTCACGGGCTTGCAAGATTTATTTTCGAATCTGCAAATAAAATAGTTTTTTTTATTCAATGCAATTTGAATCTCCAGGTAGAGGTTATTTTGCCGTACATTATTTTTCAAAACATTGTGATACTTTATATAATACAATACAAATTATAAATAAACGTTGGTCAATACACAAGCAGTTTTAAAGACAAATAAATTATTGAAGACTAGTTGGAAATGGCACAGAATAAAAATAATGAATATTGCTAAATAACTTCGTTTAGTATTTATCTAGCTCCAACATCATTTCGGTTTCACCTTCCTTTTAAATCCATTATTGAAAAGTTGTTTGAAATACAGTCAGTCTCATAATTATTAATAATTTTTTTGTAAATGGACCGATCGACTCTTTGATTAGCAAATTCGATGAATAATTTACTAGACAATATGTAATGATAATTTTTAGGAAAGTTGTCCTTTATAAAAGTTTTATTTGAGCTGGTAACGAAAATTTAAGAAATACGTTTTGTATATATTTATAGAAAATTTCATCGTGATTGGTCAATTGGTTTACGAGTTGTAATCGATTAAAAATTGTGAAAATAATAATTTTTTATTTTATTATTCCACGATTTTCACAATTTCTGATCGCTTATAACTCGTAAACCGTTTAATTAATTCCGATTAAAATTTTGGGATATACACACATAACTTATAACAATCCACAAAACACACCTTTCAAATTCTCGTTACAACCTCAAATAAAACAGCAAAAGGTAAACAGCAATTTTTTCAAATTTTTGTTTCTTATTCAGACTAATCGCGCTTTTCCGTAAACTAAAACTCAATTATGACACTTACCGCATGAAAGAATAAAAGAAAATAACGCGATGGAAGTAAAACCGAAAAAAATGATTACGGATAATGTTAAAGCATTTCGTTTATTACCAGTCGATCCTAAAATAATTTCATCTTTCTTTCCGACGATAGGGAAAGTCGCGGGGTAAACGGTAAATTAGAAAGTTTCTCGGAATTTTCTCGTGTATATGTCCGAGTTTTTTACTGCGCGAGATGATGAAAATGATCTCGCGCCAGGAAGAGAGCCCATTCAATACTTCCACGGGAGAAAATCTCTATGCGCCGAAAAACTTCTTGCTTTGTTTGTTCACAAAGTTAACCCGTTTCTTGCGTTTTCGTTTTTATGCGTTCCGCGAAGTCGCATACTGGCGGGCACGTCACTCTATGTATTCTTTCCCGAGATAATACAAATTGTGTATGTCAATTCCTTCGGATTCCCTTTTTCCGAAACAAAAATCCCGAAATGAAACGGTGTAGAGAAACGTTTTATATTCTGTCAATGGATCTCTTTATTCTTAGAACGTGCAACAATATTTTCTACGCCATTGTTCGATTTTATAAATTTCCACTTATCGTTTCTGCAACGTTTATAAAATTTGTCAACGTTGCAATCAGCTACAAACGTTTCGATGTGGAATTTCAGTTTCTCACGATTTTTGGCCTTTCACATCTTGATGAAATGTTCAAAATATATAATAATTGACACTGATCTACAAAACGTGTTTTTAAAAGTTTTTAAATATTCCCACAGAATAATACGGTCGTAAAAAAACAACTCCTTAGTACTTTGTTCGCAATTTCGACCAATTGCAATTTTTTCTACACTTTCTCTCGTGTCGATGAATTTAGATGAAATTTTCAGAACGTATGACAATAAACACTGATCTACAAAACGTATTTTTCAAATTTTTAATATACCCCCACAGTATAAAATGGTTGTAAAAAATAATTTCGTGCTACTTTCTTTGCAATTTCGACCAATTACAATCTTTTAAACATTTTTTCCCGTGTCTATGATATTAGATGAAACTTTCAGAATGTATAATTGACACTGATCCACAAAAAGTATTTTTCAAATTTTTAATATACCCCCACAGTATAAAACAGTTGCAAAAAGCAACTGCTTAGTACTTTCTTTTTCAACATTTTCTCCCGTGTCTATAATAGTAGATGAAATTTTCAGAAAGCGTAGTGTTGTTCGGCATAACGATGAAGTCTAAGAGTGGGGGAAGAATCTAAGCTGGGAAGGTGCCTCGAATAGCTCGCGAGCTGCAAGTTGGAACTCCTTGCCAGTGATGCCAGAATCTCCTCCTACCCCTTCCACTATTCCATTCCAACACCGTGCGCAGGTTCACACTCCACGGTCCCCATCGAGCACGTGCAACGTGTCTCCCATTCGCCCTACTCATTCCTCGTCATCAGAGAGGGAGTACATCGTTTCACCGTGACTCCCCTCATCTGGCATCACTGCTGCTTGCTCTAACAAGTCATGTTGTCATACATATATTTCTGTGCAAGTCATATATTTTTTATTTCGAGATATTTAAAAGAGAATTCCAATATTGAAACAACAGCACTATCTAACCGTTCATTTTTTACAATACATATCGTAAAAATTACATTGCACTTCCTGCCCTACAGTAAATAATTACCAAGACAGTGTTCTTGAAAATGTACCCAGAAACACTTTCGCGAATGTTTCGAATAGCAAGATGACAGTTGGTTCTTTGATTTCGATCCATTATAATCAGCGCACTGTAATCTGTGATCCGTGTCGAACGAGCCACGCAGACAATATTTTAGTGTGCGAGCCACCGTCGATCCATTTGCACTAAGCGCTCAACTATTTACGAGTAAACAGTAGCCTAACCGCGGTGTATATCGTTCATTATCATTCCTCCTCGGCTAATCTCAAGTTTGCGAGATCGATGGCGGGTCGAGTCGTTAATCTTCAGTAACGCAACCGCGATTCTCCCCTCAACTTGCACGGGAACCGCATTTTCCGTATGCGAGGTCTTCCGCTCTTCCACGGTGGATAGGTTCCTCTGCTAACCGCCATTGACACCAGGCCGCGTAAATTTATCCGCGGTCGCAATTCACGACGGCTCCAAAAAAGTTTCCGTACGCCCCCGCCATCTTTTTCTTCTGCTCTATTTGCGAAATAACGCCGACGCCCGTAGGAACGCCTCTCTCGGCTAGCTTTGTGCTGGCGCGCCGTAGCAAACGCGGAGATGTATCGGGGCTCGTCGCTAATGTCCCGATACGATTTTCGGTTTATCTTCGATTTACTCTTTATTACAAAAAATGTTGCGATCAGCCGATTAAACGGCAACCATCGCTCTTTACGACTGTTCGCCATCGTTCTGATAGCGTTCGTATCACTTGTTTTGTAAACTGACCGACGCACAGTGTGGCATTTCGACCAAAAAGCTGGCCAAAATTGTTTTGTGCGATTCCGAAAGAATTGGGTCTCCCGAAAATTTCGATATTCCTACAAATTTTGAGAATATGACATATGACACTCTTGAAAAGAATTCGTGATGGACAGCATTCCTTCAATAGAAGCATTTTGTGTAATAATTAAATATTTAGATTACATTCGATATATAAAAACTCTTTCGAGAATCCCTATTTTTCCGAGAATCTCGATAAATTCGAGAATATGGCCCAGGTAGCACAAAAACGTCCAGGAGACGTTCGTAAGGCATTCGGGAGGTCTTTAAGACGTCCCTAAGAAGTCTTAAAAGACCATAAGTGTTATTTAAATTAAAAAAAGGGATAAGTAAAATTAGATTTCGACAAAAACGAGTCTAAAGTTAATTTCGGTATTTTAAGCAAGAAAGTAATTTCGGTATTTTAAGGTGAAATAAATCCGAATTTCTTTATTCAAGCAATGAACTTTAAACAATAAAATAGTTTCTTATTTAATCTGTTTGGCAAAAAATCATCGAACTAAAGGAAGAATATCTTATTCACTAAAATTTATTGTTTGGATAAAAAATTTGAGGTATATTTCACCTTAAAATACCGAAATTACTTTCTAGCCAACCCAATAGCTTTATCAGAAGAGCGCATTTGGAATTGACATAAAAAGTGCAATAAAAACAACTATTGCAATTGGAATCACAATACAAATAATAAAAACTAAAATTAAATTTACAATTAAAATCGCAATAAAAATTGAAACTGAAACTGAAATTGGGATTAAAATTGAAATTGGAGTTGAAATTGGAATTGAAATTGAGATTGGAATTGAAATTGAGATTGGAATTGAAATTGAAATGGGAATTGAAATTGGAATTAAAAAATTGAAATTGGAGTTGAAATTGGAATTGAAATTGACATTGGAATTGAAATTGAGACTGGAATTAAAATTGAAATGGGAATTGAAATTGGAACTGGAATTGAAATTGGAATTGAAATTGAGATTGAGATTGGAATTAAAATTGATATTGGAGTTGAAATTGAAATTTAGATTGGAATCGAAATTGAGATTGGAATTAAAATTGAAATGGGAGTTGAAATTGGACCTGAAATTGACATTGAAATTGAAATTAAAATTGAAGCAAAAACACTAACTCAAACAAATAATACCAATGTTAATACTGCTAGATTATGGGTATATAAAAACCACATTTTTATGGTCTCAAAGACGTCTATTTAGGACGTAAGACTTTCAGACCTCAAATAGATGTAAAATGGACATCTTTAAGACGTCGTGTGCTATCTGGGGACTCTTGAAAAGAATTCGCGATAGACAGCATTCTTTCTATGAAAAGAATTTCGTATAATACTTAAATGTTTATATTAAATTAAATATGTAATATATTTATAGATATGTATACAGAGTGGGACATTTATCCTAGCCACCTGGAATATCTCGAAAGCTAAATTCCAGAGAAAAAAATAATTCAAATATAAAGTTTAAGTCAAGGAGGGGCTGATGCAGCATTTATATCCATTTTAAATTTTCATCATGTTTTCAAGGTCATTCCAAGGTCAACTTTATTTTTTAAAATAGAATGTCCTATTTTTTATACCATAGATCGATAGAGTATCGAATTCTGAGTATAAAAGTGTTGACCTTCATATGTCCTAAACCTAATAATTAGCGAGATATCATCGAAACAATTTCCTTTCTTCTTTGGATAATATCTCATCAACTATTAGGTTTAAAACATATGAAGGTCAAAACTTTTATACTCAGAATTCGATACTCTATCGATCTATGGTATAAAAAATAGGACATTCGATTTAAAAAAATGAAGGTGACCTTCATATCTCTAAAAAAATTACATAAAAACAACAATTTTTTTGGTATTGTATGAGCCCCATTGTATCATTCAACTTTGTCCTTCAGACATTTGACGTATCTTTAAAAATAATAAAGATATTTGAGGTGGCACCGTTAGGTGACTCACCCTGTTCATATGTATGATTTGCATGGAAATGAAGCTAAATAAAGATTTATTTCTTTTGTAACTAATTGTAATCGATCGAACAGTAACATCTTCATCTTTTCATAGTTTTTAAATGTTTGTATTTACTGTTTTAAGTTTCACCTGCTCATGTTTGTCATGAACGCATAAAAATCCGCTGTCCAGTTATAACGCGTTTCGTGGTCCGGATAAGAGCTATTATTTTCGATTTTCCTAGTACTTTGCGAGCTACGTGTATAAGGTAGACCGGCTGAAACAATCGACTTGATTTAGATCGATATTACCGGAGCGAGCAACGAAAGTATTCGAACGATAAGATCAGTAATGGCCCCGGCTACGGAGCGATATGTATCTTACGGGAAATGAGAAAGTTGAATGACTTCACAATATCTGCTTCCCTAAGACGCCTCCCTTAAGATCCTTTTTAAATGCAATGATGCAGCGGGAAGATGCAGTTCACTTTTATGTGTAGCTCGGTGAAAGGAATCGATTTACGTAAAATGAAAACATGTGGTTCCATTTTGTGGGGAGAAGATGAAAGACAGGCTCCTCCTACGTACTTGTAAAACGAATAGTTCACCAGATTACTCCTGTTGAACTTACGATCGCATAATAATTGATTTGTTAGCAACGAAGGCCCAGCAACGGACACGATTTATTTGGAATTTTCGAGTGAATGCTGAAACTTTCACGAAACCAATGGTGTCTTTCAAGAATTTATTTGAAATAGCTTGCCCGATGTTATTCTTTTCGTTGATTTTTAGTTCGGACTGTTTCAAGTACTCTCCTTAATTATTTACATTTAAAAACATTTAAAAATATGTTTTTAAAAATTAATAAATTACATTAAAAACATTTAAAAATGGCCTGGTTTGAAGATAAATTCATTAGATACATTTCAGTATACATTTATGATTGATCATCATGATCAACGTGAGTTGATGTAATTTCAAACAGTAAAATACGATTTTTTCCTCCATCATTTTTTCCTATTCTCACTTTAAAAAGAGCAGTAACTCTTAATTAAAAGAAAAAAAGAAAAAAATTAGATTAAAGAAAAGAAAGACATTTCCATGTTGCTCGCAGCAATGGAAAAAGTTATTATCGCGCGTAGATATCTCGGAGATGCTAATGTCTGATGTTTACAAACTTTTCTGATCATTGAACTCGAAGTTTCGCACCCCTAACGCGGCGCGGCGTGACCTTTCAGCGCGCGGCTTCTGTCATTTACGCGTTGGCGATGAAAGAGTAAAGTATCGACTTGATTCGCACGTCAGGTTATTCTCTCATGACCTTAACGACGGTGAAAGTGTTTGCCGTAGGTATCATAAATAGTTGATCGTTATAAGACCCGCGTGCTAGGGTTAGAGTATTTCCATTAATGACGCCCTTGCAGGGCACCTTCCGCCGTAAATCTCTGAAACACACGAACTATACGGCTACTTTTTTGTACTGTTCTATGCTTTGAAAAAATCAACGAAAATCCAGCGATACCTGTTCTAATATATTATCGTTGGAACGTCCAAGGTTTAACCTTTTGCACTCCTTTGTCGAGTGTGACTCGACATCGGAGAATGGAACGTGTCTTTATTTGTATTTGGTTATTCCTATATCTATTTAAGCCGCATTTTCTAGTTTAAAACAAATATAAACTAGAGGGCTATTGTTGCTCGCTCGCGAGTACGGTTGTTTTTGCTCGCTCGCTTCGCGAGCTCGCGGGTAGGACTGCTCTTGCGGGAGGGTTAGTGATACGCATGGCTAGTAGGGCCTACTGCTATTAATGTTTTTTATTTGGTGTGTGACTCTCCAAGAGTCACGCAAAGAACTTCCCGATTCGTTACTCCTTCGCCAACATCGCTAACATCGTTTTTTTTTTGTACTTTCATCGATATTCTCCCACAATGTATTCTTGGGAGTAGAGATGATAAATTCACTCTTGCATTGGAATAACTTTCGATTATTTCAAGCGGTAACATTAGCATCAGTTAAAAAAAATTTTTTTTTTAAATCTAAACAAAAATTAAGAAAAAATTTTTTATGTAACTGCGTTTGGTTCTTTGGTGGAAAATTTTCGTCCTCCCTTATAAATTGCATTGTAGAATTAACTCTTTTCGAAAAAAACTAAAAATCTAAAAAACTACTTGACGAATATGGACCAAAATCTAATCAGCTCTATGTTACGACGGGGCACATCGATTGCATCATTCATCATTCTGATCGTATTGTTACTTTTTCAGAAAACGTTAACGAAAAATTTGATACCATAGAAACAGACATACGCACACACATACGAACATTTTGATAAAAATAGTCTAAAATGACTCCAATGACCATGAAACGTGAAGATCTGCTAAAAAATCGATTTTCGATTTTCGGGGTAATTACAATAACTTCTCTATAAAATCGGGAAGTTAATTATAGAAAAGTTGGAGAGAGCTATATTTAATATAATTAGTAGACTGCGGATTTTATGCACTTATGCCAGAAATGGAACGGTGTAATTTCAAATATACTAAAAATATTGCAAGATTTTAAGAATATTATACATTTTTCGCAACTTCATAAAACCACTAAAGAGAGAAATAAATTTCTATTTAGTCCCTATGAATTGGAATTAATACAAACGATTTTTATTTTGCATAAACATCCGCAGTCTAATAATTAGTAAACAAACTTGTTTTACCGGTTTTATATTTTTCGTCTTACAATTATCGAAATTACGAAGTTGCTTACATGGAAATCGATTCGATAAATTTCTTTGTCCAAGCACATTGTAATTAAAGTTGCAAAAAATCTAAATAAATGGAGCCTTGTCATTTTTGTAGCTAAAACATTTGAATCGCTTTTAGTACTCGGTAGGTTTAGATGTAGAATAAGTAGCAGTTGACGAACTGTCCTTCGAGGAAATTTCAAATAAAACACTTAAACTAGTAGGGAGTTGTTGGCAACAAAATTGATAAATAATTCGGAGTGCAAAAAGTTGACACTACCGATTGAAATTCTGAAGATGCTTCAATTGGAAACAGGGACCAAAAATAACAGTTATTCAAAATTTTCTACGATAAAAATCATTAGTAGATAGTTGGTATTATTGAAATTAAAGATTATCTACACAAAATATAACTCTATCAAATTTATACAAAAATATCGATTTTTATACTTTTTGGTTACAAGATACAGTTATTAGTGTTCAACAAATTTGATCGTCCTCGATAACTGTTATCGATAAAGAAGAACTGTTTCGATTGCTCAAAGCAGTTATCGATGAGAGAAGTTCATTTCGATAGCTCATAACAGTTATGAATGAGAGAAATTTATGTCAGTCGGTCATAACAGTTATCGATGATCGAATTTCTTTTCACTTGTTCATAATAATAATTAATGATGAGAAAATTCGTTTTGGTCGTTTATTTAATTATCGAGTTGTCTGATCCATTCGAATTTGCAAGTAACAGTTATTAGTGCCCAAAAAATTGGATCCTCCTCGATAACTGTTATCGATGAAGGAAAACTGTTTCGATTGCTCAAAGCAGTTATCATACATTCATAAATTTCTCTCACCGATAACTGTTTTGAGCAATCGAAACAGTTTTTCTTCATCGATAACAGTTATCGAGGAGTCATCGGCATTAATCAATTAAAATTTCAACGAAGATTGATTGATTAACGTGTACGGTTAAAAAAGGAAATCATTGAAAAATCAACGATTGATTCAATCGATTGATGAAGTTAATCGTGAATCGTTGATTAACCCTCATCCGTCCCTCATTTCGCGAACTGAATCTGTCCCTCGGTGTCAAATTGACACAGTGGTAAAATATCGACGAAATAACAAGATAGAAAGTTATTTTTCGATATTTTTGTATTCAAATGGATGCGTTAACATCTGCATCTTAGTTTTTGCACAATTTTCGCATAAAATAAAGCGATGTGTGGGACATATTGCTTTTTTGGACAAATCACATCGGGCACTATGTATATTAGCATTCGGTCATTTCTCACATATGTGACACCGGGCTCGTTTTTTTGTTGGTGGAATATGCATTATACGATTACTACAAGACGGTACAATCACTGTTGGTATACCCTTTATTTGTACAACAAGTGCAGTCGCATTAGATCCTCGCGGTAGATGTGTGCGAAACGTAATACATATACGAATGCACCAAAGAATGTCCAATTTCAATAAAAAAAAGGCGTCGACGATATTTTTTATTTTTATTCCACGTTGCATTGAATGAAGGAAATATTATAAAAGCATTGCATGCTGATATATCTAACATATTAGCAACAATTGCCATTGGTCATCTATTTGTTTCGCGCTTACATCTGTATGTGCCCACCATCTCCATATCATCGAGGACATCGACGCGACGCCTCCATTCGTAGCGTTATAATACTTTATTATTTCAGGATTTTTTATCTACTTCACTACTCATTTGCTTTGACGTATGGTATGTACTAAGTAGAATAACAAATCGTCTTCTTTTTGTCACATAAGACACCATTGTACCTTTTAGTATGTGTTCAAAAACAAACTCCGAATGATGAAGTGGCTTCTTCTTCGTATCGAGTAAAATTTGTGGAATTTCTTTTCTATTTTTTCGTATGGTCCCTACAAGCGTCATCTTTTGTTTTTGTAATATAATTACTAATTCGTGTAAAGTAAAAAAATTGTCACACATAACATTGCGTCCACCCAAACCTTCAACTAATTGTAGCACTACGCGTTGACCCTGCTTTACTTCTGTGTGGCAGTTTGGATCGCGTCCCGTGTAAATTTCCATACTATATGAGTAATACGTTTTCTTCTAATTTAGAAAAAATCAATTTTCCTTCAATTTCCGAATGCCGTATAAATTTCTCATTGAAATAATGGTGATTGAAAAACTCCGCGACAGTACGTAAGAGTACATGTGTCATATTGACACACAGGGACTCTTTCGTAACAAATTCGACTTGCAGTTTTGACATTATTATTTTTCATGAACAATGCTAGGTATATGTGTTTCGCATTAAAAAAATAAAAGTCACAAACTTTCGGGCAAATTTACCGACAAATAACAGAACAGTACCCGTTAATTCGCGAAAACTGTGTCAAATTGACACGAGGGACGGATGAGGGTTAAAAAAAGAAATCATCGAAAAATCGGAGACTGATTTAATCAATTGTTGAAGTTAATCGCCACACGGTCTCTTCATAAATTGTAATAAGGAGGGAGAGAGAGAGAGACAAAGAGCAGAGATGGAGAATTGACAGAAATATATCTCAACAAAAACTCAGTTTACATTTTTCTTCAGTATGCACACAGTTTTGATTCCGTGTTTCATTTCGAAATTTCAGCAGTTAATCAGTACTCAATTATCCGATTGACGATTACAATTGGAAAGAATGTAATCGTTAACCGCAATTAACGACTAAAGTAGGAGTTTAATTGTTAATTGCGATGAACGATTCAACTAGAAAATTATTCGTCAATCGTTGATTAAATATTTGCCCAACCCTATTGTAAGCCAGCTGCATTTACTGTCGAAGCATTAGCGGGGAAAAATAAATATTGGAAAGAAAGAGATTGAATACCGTGAAATTTTGCACCGGACATAAACGATCCAGGTTTTTAGATAGAAACCGGCCAACGACAGAATTGCGTCTAGAAAGTGGATCTCTTTCCCTACAAGGGTTTTAACTGCTTCTAATAACAGCTCGCGCACGCTTGAAATATTTTTCTGCAAGGGATGTGTCCGAGGAGAAGGGAACGGTATCGATCAAGTAGAAGAAAAGGCGAATGAAACTTAGCACGTAGCCCGCGCTTCGGTGGTACAATTTTTATAGTTTATTTCGCAGGTTACTCGGAGAAAGGTGGAAGAAAGAGAACCGACGGCGCGGTGAATTATTTTCGAGGGCGAGATTCGATACGGCCCGGCATCCCGCTGTTTTAGAACAAAGCCGTCGCAGTTATTTAATAACGCAGCAGCGAGGAAAAGTCGCGGCATAAAAAGATTGTATTTTCGCCGAACAAAATTCCACGCGGACATCCCCCGTCTTTTCTTCGCCGTCTTCCCCGCAGCGAAACGCCGCGCAGCGTTGACGTTGAGTGACGCATGCTGCATAATTCAACGCCCGGGTTGTAATGAATGAATTACCCCCCGCCCATCACACTTCACTGCAGTCTCCATATTGGAAGCACGCGGCACACACTCGGAAACTGTTGTGCGCGCATATTACAAGACCAACTAATTCAATTATAAAAGCAACTTTTCGGCCAACGATATTTCCGAGTCACCTGGCTTGATCGTTTCGACACGTTCCACGGTGTGTTTTTGCGATGCAATGCGGAAAATTCAAATCCTCCGAGTATCAGCCCCTTGTTGCCATAATTAACGGGTCAGACTCGTCATGAATGAATTTTAACAAAGTCTAACGAATACACTGGTGGTCAAAATGATAAGTAACTCGTCTTAACGACAGCGGATTTGATGCATTTTTGACAAAAATTAGTAGGTGTAGTATAAAATAATAAAAACATTAGGAGAATTTAATAACACTTATATTATTCTCAATCTATCGAACATATTTAGAAAGAATATAAATTTCTATTTCACTCCAGACTGTTGCAATTCAGCTAGAATATTATTATCTTGCAAAAAGATATCCGCTGTCTGGCATTTTAACATTTCGAAGATCAAAATGATTTTTATTTGAGAGGGATAGAAATTTTCTTTTACAGTACAATCTTAAATGAATGTATTAGATGACGTTATTGAGGGTGCTTGTTAGTTCACAATGAGAATTGCTGTCACTGTTGAAGGTTCCATTAACACTAAACCTACCACTGCCGGTGAAACGACTTGTTTTATATTTTTAATTTCACAATTATTCAAATTATTAAGTTGCTTACATGGAAATTGTTTCGATCAATTTCTTTATCCAAGCAAGTATCGCAATAAAAATGGCAAAAAATCTAAATAAATAGAGTCATGTAATTATTAAAAGTTAAAACATCTTCATCCCTTTTAGTGTTCGATACGTTTAGTGTTAACGATACGAAAGTGGAATCATGTAAAATCTCAGCGGTAGCAGCCTTTGTGGTTCGAAAATAAATAAAAATCGTACGGAATTCTCTGGAAATTTATATTCCTGCAGTTTTTGAACATTTTCAGAAGCCATGAATATGCATAAACACCCGCAGTCTAGTCATGAAATATTGGTGACATGATATAGTTTTTAGTATTATATTATCGGGAATTTTACTAAAGATCTGAATTTATTGTTCAGTGGATCGATCGTATTTCAGCAGAATTAAACGAAATTTTACAATATTTAGGACGTCCGTGATTTTCTTTGGTTTTACAGTTACAAGAAAATAACTGGTTCGTTCGAGTTTGTTAAATTGACAAGGTTCTCTCCGGATTATGAGCAATTTGATCATACGTGCTTGAATAACGAAATGTTTTCAGTAACCCACCATGAAAGCGTATTTGTAATTTCAATAATTGTGAAAGGAAAAGGACGGGAAGCCGTCATTTCCAGATCCATTAAACTGGATCATAGCTTAATCATGGAGAAATCTAATTCCCAACTCACGTGCAATATATACAAGCTGTGGATGTTCGATTAACTTCTGTATTTCAGCGAGGAACATTAGGATTAAAAGCTAAGGTCTGTTCTTGTGAGACAAATCGGCGCGAACTATGCGCGTCAGTTGGTTCAACGAATTGCGTTGTATCGTAACATCATCTTTAAATGGGTCGATGGAGTTTCAGCACAAATAAACAGCAATCATTTCGAAATATTTAGGTACAGAAAATGTTGTGAATTTCACTCGAGGTGCCTGTGAGGATTGAAGAAGTAATAATTGACATGAGTCTCCTTTTAATGACAATATTTTTGAGGAAGTTCACCGATGTTTAGATAGTACTACCTAGAAATCTGCGGAGGTTATTTTCTCGTGACACACAATTCGTTACACTCCACCTCGATTTTTATTCAATAACTCAACGACAAGACGTTAGAGCAAGTGTTAACGCCGGTTAGAAACGCGAGTGTAATTAATTTTGCTTCACTTAATAACAAAAGTGTTTTATCTTGCAAAGAAACAGAATAACCGAAATTGTAAAAGATATATTTGCTTTTTCGGGAAATAGTTGATCTAGTATCATACGAGTCAAATGTTTTGATCGTCAATTTAATTCAACGTTAAACGAATGCGTAGAACTCCAGCACAATTGTGGAAGAATCAATGATTTTAATCTGAGGAGCATGTGAAGTTTGAAGCAATAATAATTGGGACGTGTATTTTGTTAATAACCACAATTTTAGGAGGGATGGTGCATTAACACTTGCATCATACCGTGTACCTCGAATTCTCCGAACTTTAATTCATCGTGACTAGTCAGTTCCATGAAGTCAATTTTATTAGTCATCCAGGACTGAACGAACACTACAAATTCGAGCAGAGTTAGTAGGTGTGCAAATAAATTTCGGTGCCGTCTTATCCAATCGGTCGTAACTTTAGTTTAAGTTACATGGTGACGTTCTAAAGTGTCGATCTTCCGCTTGTAAGATATCCTCTTACACGCAACCGATGTCTCTTCGCCTCAAAAAGTTCGGTCAAATTCAGAAAGCTTGATCCCCCTCGAACCGAGCGAAGAAATCAAAAGACGCGGAATTGATACAGCGACGTGACTGCTTCCTCGGTTTGAAAAGAGTAGTTTCGTGCACAAAATCATAATGGAGAAATCATGATCTCTTCGTGATGAAGAAAATCATGGGTCGGCCCTGGGGAACCTTGCAAGTCCACAGTAATATTCACGACAAAAAATTGCTGCTGCCACTTCAGTGGGATTTGAAAGGCGTCACACTTCAACCTGACTAGACAATTACTGTGGATTTCTACGAGTAACATTTAACGAATGTATACGATGAACCGAAGAGAAAAGTGCCTTTCACGGGCCAAGGTAGTAGGCACGTAATTCTGCGACACGACAGTGCTCGGTCACATTCTGCGCAAAGGACGAGGGACACTGCCATTGCGTTAGGAGTGGAAGTCGTGTCAAATTCAAGAAAGTTTGGTGCCTTTGCTGGTATAATTAATTTCGTTTTGCCCAACCACAAGACTGTTTTACCTTCTACAGAAGCGTGATAAACTGAAACTTTCCAGTGAACCGTCAGTACCTAATAGTAATTGGGGTTAACCATGTTACAATGGGGCATGAGTAGGTTATTATCGAATCCTATGGTTCTAATCAAGTATGAATCGTACGGCTTCGTCGCCTACTTAATCGAGTACCGAGTTAAACCGCTGTCCTATCGTCCAGGTGAACAATATTCCGCGGCAGCTGCAAGACAAGGCCAATGGCGCATGAACGCGTTCTTCGAATTCGCGGCAAGTTCGAGAAACAAATGTCATAAATCATAGGGGCTCCGGGCAGCTAGGCGCAAAGATAATCTTATTCCCACGCGCGATGTAAAGGTCTAAAGTGCTCCGTCTTTTTCAAACCGAGACGTCTTCACATACTCCACTACGTCTCCGTTTCCCGTATCTTTCGCGCAGTAAGATTTCTCAACACTTGTTGCCCAGGACCATCGATCTATCAACGCTTTTTACCTTTATCGGCAGCCGGCTCGATAAGGAACGATAGAGTTTAGGTAGAATACGGGTGCAGCTGTTTATCCACTGAAAGGGATGAAGTATTGCGCACTGCCACTGTGAAATGTCCGACAAGATGGCCAGAGGAATTCAGGCAGGTTACGGTGAAATCTGAATTCTCTTGTTACCTCGATTTTTTCAACTCTCGGCGCCACTTCAAATTTATGAAACTCTTTTGTAGCAGCTTCATTTGTTTGCTGTGTAATTCGTTGAACCTACGAGGGACATTATCACGCCGATTTTAACAGAATGTGCACAGGATAATTTTCATTCATGTTTCCAGTTGTTTACTCTCGCGTAACCTTTGCTTTTAGTCGCAATGTTGGATCCAATTTTGAAAAAGCTATTCGTTTTTAAAATTGTGTACGAATACTTTGTATACCGACTGTATGATCGAATTTAATGGTCGAATTATAAATACCCCAATTTTCTGAATGAATCCGCCGATCGGACGACGGCTTTCCGACCTTTCATTTGCGAATTAATTTAATTCGTAATCGGACTACGGATCTTTATGCAAAATAAAATTTTTTTTCGTCAATTATGGTGTATTTGGTATGTAATCTAGTAGATTTGTACCCGGTGCGGATGCAGATCGAAGTTTCGATCCTGTAGGATCAATAGTTGAGGAGTTATGGTCGTTTAAAGTTGAGCATTTTGACAAGTAAGGGTGCCGCCATATTCGTAGTGACTAACGCGAGCCGCTTACCGAACAGAACCGCCGGTCCTTGCCACCCCTCCTCCCCGACCTAATCCTAACCAACTCAGTAAGCGGCGCGCGACCTTCACTACAAGCCAGTATGGCGATGCCCCTAACTGTAAAAAATGTTTAACTTTAAGCAAGCATAACTCTTGAACCATTGATCCTACACGATCGAGACTTCGGTCTGCAGCCGCCTCGGGTAAAAATATACTGTCTTACATACAGAAAGGCACAAATTTTGAGTCCGGTAAAGTAAAGAGCAGCCAAAGTCTCTTCCTATCTTTAACGAATTCAGGAAATTGAAAATAACATATGGACCTTCTTAAATCGTCTTGATGTATTTACTGTTTTAAATTGCATGCGTCCATTTTTGTCGTAAACGCGTAAAATCCGCAGTCTAGTAATTACAGAGACGCTTTATCATCGCGTATCAGAAAATAAGGATGCGTAGCGCGTGGTGTTCACGCGTGTCTCGAACAACGGGGACAAACTGCAATTAGATCGCAAGACGGCTGCTTCGCTTATTTGTCCTCTATTGGCGGTGTGGCATGGAACAATGTCCTGTTCTTCCCGAAACCGTGGCAGCCCAGGGGCGGCATAATTGAATTCAAACACTCGAGCATAATCAGCCGGTTGTCCCGCCGCGGCGCGGCGTGTGCATATCAGATCAATTCCGAATGTATCTGGAAATCGGGGTTACCATGTATGTAGAATGATGACGCAGCACCGCGAGAGCCACCTACCGTGGAACAATCGATCGGCGGTGTTTTTCATTCGCGCGCGCTTTTAACGCATGCAACACGCAACGTCGCCGCTCTATTTTCAACTGTGCAACCCCGTTTATCGTCCTGGCGGCGTGTAACCTGTCATTCGTCCGCGAGACGATGGCACACGGAAACTTATGGGCCCTCTGATAACCCTACTTCGCGCTGCAGGTACTGTAATCCACGGTTCAGTTTCACTACGTTCGGGGAAATTCTCGCGAGAAGCACAGGGACTGAAAGGGTTCCGAAAATTACTGTTTCGAACTGTTGTCAATATCGGTTCTGATTGATACGGCCGCGAAGGACCGGAATAATGTCGTAACTGCTGGAAGTAGATCGCGGATTTGATGGATTTATAAGACAAATGAGTAGGCGATAAAAATACTGGAAGCGTTCCACAGTGTCGATACTGTCTGCGATGCTTGAAGAAAGAATGGAAGCCCTACGTGGCTCTGGTCCTTACAGCTGATGCAGACAATTTTTATTTTACATATAGGTCTGCAGTCCAGTTATGATATCATGTCGGTTCTACAACTGTGATTTTTTGGTCCTGCAGTTCCGAAACCGCCTGCCAGTGGGCTGAATGTCCTGACCCACTGTCCCTCCAGAACCTTCCATTGTTCGCATCACGTTGGGGTCACCAATGTGGGAGCTCTGAATAATATGAGAAGAGAGAAGGAAGGAAAGGAGCGTCTCGTCCTAGACCCGCTAGAGGACTCCGCAATAAGGCTATCTAGCGAGTCCTACCTTAGACGTGGGGATGTCGGAAGAAGGCGGTTGAGGACGGTATAAATGTTGTTCTTTTTCTTTTCGGTAAGGCATCTGCTGATCACCTCATCTTGGTATTCCAAGGAAGAGTCGTCTGCTACGATGATAGCGACTCAACTCATATTGCCCAGTCAGGGATACAGTCCCTCCAGAACCTACAGACTCTATCATCGTTAAGTGGGTCCTAGAAAAATGAGTAGGCGACGCAAATACTGGAAGCGTTTCACAGTGTCGATACTGTCTGCATTGATTGAAGAAAGAATGGAAGTCCTACGTGGCTCTGGTCCTTACAGCTGACGCAGACAATCTTTATATTGCATATAGATCTGCAGTCCAGTTATGATATCATGTCAGTTCTATAACTGTCATTTTTTGGTTCTGCAGTTCCGAAACTGTCTGCCAGTGGGCTGAATGTCCTAACCCACTGTTCCTCCAAAACCTACAGACCCCACCAGCGTTAACTGGGGTCTAGGAGATCCTGTAAAATTCCGTGCGTTCTTTCTATGGACGAGCGGTCCACCAGGAAGCTAGACAGCCAAGTCTTGATCGAGGGATCGTGTCCATTTCGAGCGCCGCGTCTCGAAAGGATTACCCGGTGTGTATCGCCGGGAGAGTTGGAGCTCTCACCCTGCTGGTGAATCATTCCCGAAACTCCCTGGAGAAATAGAAACACGCCGGGCTGGCTGATAGAGGGACAAAGGAGCGCCGAGTCCGCCGATAAAGTCGAACAGGAATTAAATGGGGAAAAGAAGTAGCGAAGGAGGAACGGCAGAGGTAGCAGAGAGGCGGCAGTGGCGCGACTTGCCGATGAGGTCGGAGATTGTTCGCGGGGCAGGAAGAACGGGAAGGATGAGGACGAGAGAGACGTGGACGAGGTGGGGGCGATGGGGGTCGAAAGGGGTAAGGACGAAGGGGAACGTTACTGGATACGGTGGGCGAACATTGCGGTCCAGAGGGATGAAGGAGAGAGAGACAGAGAGAGAGGGAGAGTGAGGTTTACAGGGTGGTGGGAGAGGGGTAGCGACACACTGCCGTAAGCGAGAGAGAGGAGACGGGGACAGAGAGACGCGGCGCCGGATCCAGCAGGGTGGGGGGACGGATAGTTAGGCGGTGGGTGGATAGTCGGGGGTAGTGGGTCGGTCGGTTGGTTGGTTGGTTTGCGTGGAGGAACTGCGCGGCAGTCGAGGCCGCGAGGCTCAGTGCTGGGGAGCGCAGCATCGCGATGTGTCAGCTTCTCAGTGCCGTTCCACACGCTTACGGCTTCTTTCCTCGTTCGAACTTTTCCTTTCTCCGCGTGATCCTCGAGTGACAGCATGCTGCGTCCGCTTTAGTTCCGGGCTCTCCTCCGGTCTCTGCGCTTCCCGCTTCGTTCGGTGCGAGATCGTGTTCCGGTATTCCGTTTCGGTTTATCGTACGCGAGTTTCGTCGTGGTCGTGTCCGCGAGTGCGTGTGTGTTTGAGTGCGTGTCAATCCTCTATCAGCTCTATCCGGAGTTTCTCTCTCTCTCTCTCTCTATCTGTTGTCTCTGTCCGTCGATGTGTCCGTCATGAACGCGAGGATCATCGCGATCATGGCACCGGGTAGCAAGGTAGCCACGCGGCGATCAGCGTTCGCTTAACGAGACAGACGGCGGAGAGCGTTCCAGCCGTCTTGCCGCCTTGGTCCGTCTCCCAGGCGATGGAAATGGATCCGTACGGGGTCGGCTGGCCGCCTCAAGGTCATGGTGTCGCCGCCAGTGGAAATGTCGGTGGTGGCAGCGGGGGCGACGGTGCGAACACGATACCGCGATGCTGGAGCAGAACGTGTAGATCGACCGAGCCGTCGCCGATGCGGCCGATCGAGCACAGCATGCGCTCTACCGAGGCGATGCGCTCGATGGAATCCATGAGATCGATGGACTCCGTGATACGGCAACCGTCCGCCGATCCTATGCGGGCCTCCGTCGAACATCATCAGTCGAGCAGGTCGTTGGAGGCGATGTCCAGGCCGCTGGAACAGATACGCACCGAGCAGCCGAGATCCGCGGTGGTCGATCATCCGCAAGCGGCCTCTTCGTCCTCGATGTCCTCCGGCCCGATGAGAAGCGACATCGAGCACCACGCAATGCGCGCCATAGAGCATCCGTGCCGGCTAAAGGATCACGCGAGCTACATGCACGACCACCACTTCGGCCGGATGCACGATCACGGGTGCAGGTCCGTCGAGCACGTATCCCGCATGCTCGAGCATCGTCTTCACGAGCAACACCCTGGACGACCGCCGATGGACCAACCGACCTGCCGTTCCCTGGAACAGACACCCTGCCGTTCCATGGACCAAACGACATGCCGGCCGATCGACCACACACCCATGAGACCGCCGACCGTCAACTACTCCTGTCGGCCCCTCGATCATGCTCCCGGAAGACCCATGCCGATGGACTGTGTCATCTACGGCCCGCATACACATCCGCCGCCAAGGTTACCCAGCGAGAGCCCATTCCGCGTCAATTGTCCCGTGCACAGCCCCTTCCGTTACAGATTCCCCAACGGCGCGGGAACTGATTATCACTCGCATCAGGTAAGACCCTATCGAGAACTCGTACATCGTCGATCCTATATCGTCGGCTTCATGTCGAAATTGCCCAAGTCCAAACAGGTAAATTTTACAGCAGGCGATTAAGCGGGTAGGCTCGTTTCCAGGATTGCTAGGGTGCTGGTAGTGGGCCTCGAGGGACGAGGAACTTGGGAGCAATGCGAAAAGTGGAAGCCTCTGATTCTTCATAAGCTCGGGCATCAACTGCTTAGTTGAACGTCCCGGGGGGTGGGTGTTTACGGGGGAGGTTCGCCCTCGGTTTTAGTCTCCCTCTTAAAAAAAAAGGATTGCAAGGGTGCGAGATGCGCCTTCTCATTTCTCGATAATGCAAAGATGGGGTTTTCTGAAAATAGCTACGTGAGCAGTGTACGCTTCCGAATAATGCAAATTACCCCTCGAAAACGTAAAAATAGGACTTTTGAGGGCGATTGCCACTTAGATTGATCACTTATCTAGCGCTTTTGACTACTGGAGAGCCACATCTTTGCTACCCTGGAAACGTGAGTCTACCCCCTTAAAGCGAAACTGTTTTGCTTCACACGGAGATTTTTTCAAACTACGTTTATGTCTAGACATTATTTAAAGAGGAACTTGATTTAAAAGTGGAAATTGAACTACCCAACAAGGCGAAACTGAAGACCCAATTTTCACTAAAAATGGACTTGGGCATTTTTTATATGAGGCCGGCGATCAGTTTGTCTCTATCTTGGTTCGAGATTCTGCCGCGAATGTCGCGAGCTAGATACGTAGCCACCGATGATCCGCACAGATGCTGGAGGGGTATAACTTCCGCCGAGTTCTTAAGGGCAAAAGTTACGGAAATTCGTGTGATGTCGGGCGGGATGCTGCTCGAACTACTTCGCGTGTTTGACGGAGTACTTAGTCATCTTGTCGTTGAATGAAAATCGTAGTTGAATATCGGATCACGTAGATAAGTAGCTGTCTGGAAGAAGAGCTCGAACGTTAAAATGCTAGTCACGAAGACGCAACCACCGACGAGCTCTGGCTGGCACGACTTTAAATGTTAGTGAATCGCTCTTACTGAAATTGTTATAATTAACATAGTCTTAGGTATCACTCCTTCGACTCTCGTCCGCTCTTCTAGGTCAAATCTTTGATTCCATTATGTTAAATGTGTAAAGGAGTCTTTATACAAGATTATGTTTCGAAGCATTCGTCATCATATCGATGTACTTTTCCCCAGCTACGAAGCCATAGATGCATTTTCTGACCTCTTCAATGGAATTGTAATGTCCCCCGGACAAGATTGCGTTAGAGCGACCTGCACGGATGACAGTCTGTAGGGGCCACGGCTGGGGAGCATGCCGCATGCGACACGACTTCCACTCCTAACGCATCGACAGTGTCCCTCGTCCTTTGTACAGAATGTGACCGAGCACTGTCGTGTCGCAGGATTACGTGCCTACTCCCTTGGACCGTGAAAGGTCCTTTTCTCTTCGGTTCATCGTATACATTCGTTAAATGTTGCTCGTAGAAATCCGCAGTAATTGTTTAGTCAGGTTGAAGTGTGACGCCTTTCAAATCCCACTGAAGTGGCAGCAACAATTTTTTGTCGTGAATATTACTGTGGACTTGCAAGGTTCCCCAGGGCCGACCCATGATTTTCTTCATCACGAAGAGATCATGATTTCTCCATTATGATTTTGTGCACGAAACTACTCTTTTCAAACCGAGGAAGCAGTCACGTCGCTGTATCAATTCCGCGTCTTTTGATTTCTTCGCTCGGTTCGAGGGGGATCAAGCTTTCTGAATTTGACCGAACTTTTTGAGGCGAAGAGACATCGGTTGCGTGTAAGAGGATATCTTACAAGCGGAAGATCGACACTTTAGAACGTCACCATGTAACTTAAACTAAAGTTACGACCGATTGGGTAAGACGGCACCGAAATTTATTTGCACACCTACTAACTCTGCTCGAATTTGTAGTGTTCGTTCAGTCCTGGATGACTAATAAAATTGACTTCATGGAACTGACTAGTCACGATGAATTAAAGTTCGGAGAATTCGAGGTACATGGTATGATGCAAGTGTTAATGCACCATCCCCTCTAAAATTGTGATTATTAACAAAATACATGTCCCAATTATTATTGCTTCAAACTTCACATGCTCCTCAGATTAAAATCTTTGATTCCTCCACAATTGTGCTGGAGTTCTACGCATTCGTTTAACATTGGATTAAATTGACGATCAAAACATTTGAATCGTATGATACTAGATCAACTATTTCCCGAAAAAGCAAATATATCTTTTACAATTTCGGTTATTCTGTTTCTTTGCAAGATAAAACACTTTTGTTATTAAGTGAAGCAAAATTAATTACACTCGTGTTTCTAACCGGCGTTAACACTTGCCCTCGCGTCTTATCGTTGAGTTATTGAATAAAAATCGAGGTGGAGTGTAAAGAATTGTAGATCAATATTAATTTGTGAGACGGATGTGTCCAGAAAAATGTTAGTTACGAGAAAATAACCTCCTCAGATTTCTAGGTAGTACTATCTTAACATCGGTGAACTTCCTCAAAAATATTGTTATTAAAAGGAGACTCATGTCAATTATTACTTCTTCAATCCTCACAAGTTCCTCGAGTGAAAGTCACAACATTTTCTGTACCTAAATATTGCGAAATGATTGCTGTTTAGTTGTGCTGAAACTCCATCGACCCATTTAAAGATGATGTTACGATACAACGCAATTCGTTGAACCAACTGACGCGCATAGTTCGCGTCGATTTGTCTCACAAGAACAGACCTTTGCTTTTAATCGTAATGTTCCTCGCTGAAATACAGAAGTTAATCGAACATCCACAGCTTGTATATATTGCACGTGAGTTGGGAATTAGATTTCTCCATGATTAAGCTGTGATCCAATTTAATGGATCTGGAAATGGCGGCTTTCCGTCCTGTCCTTTCACAATTATTGAAATTGTAAAGACGCATTCATGGTGGGTTACTGAAAACATTTCGTTATTCAAGCACGTACAATCGAACTGCTCAAAATCCGAATAGAATTTTGTCAATTTTACAAACTCGAACGAACCAGTTATTTTCTTGTAACTGTAAAACCAAAGAAAATCACGGACGTCCTAAATATTGTAAAATTTTGTTTAATTCTGCTGAAATACGATCGATCCACTGAACAATAAATTCAGATCTTTAGTAAAATTCCCAATAATACTAAAAACTATATCATGTCACCAATATTTTACGACAAGACTGCGGATCTTTATGCATATTCATGGCTTCTGAAAATTTTCAAAAACTGCTGGAATATACATTTCCAGAGAATTTCGTACGATTTTTATTTATTTTCGAACCATAAAGACTGCTACCACTGAAAATGAGATTTTACATGATTCCACTTTCGTACAAATCGACTAGAAAAAGGAGAAATTGCATAAACATGCGCAGTCTATTCATGACATAAATTTCTACGGACTTAACCATTCGGGAACGACATCGGTACATCATACTAAGAATATTTCAACACACTACCGACCGGTAATTATTGGTTCGTGACTAAATACTTTTTAACACTAAACGTACCGAGCACTGAAAGGGATGGAGATGTTTTAACTTTTAAAGATTACATGACTCTATTTATTTAGAATTTTTTGTCATTTTTATTACGATACGTGCTTGGATAAAGAAATCGATCGAAACAATTCCCATGTGAGCAACTTAATAATTTGAATAATTGTGAAATTAAAAATATAAAACAAGTCGTTTCACTGGCAGTGGTATGTTTAGTGTTAATGGAACCTTCAACAGCAAACCTTCGGCAGCAATTTTCATTGTGAACTAACAAGCACTCTGAATAACGTCATCTAATACTTTCATTTAAGGTTGTAATGTAGAAGAAAATTTCTCTGCTCTCTTTTGATACTGCACAATTATTGAAATCCTATTAATTGGCTTTCGGTAAGTAAAGTGTTAAAATTGACTATGCACGGTCAAATTATTAGACACGATACACTTTCATACTTTATCATTTGTTTTCTGGAATTTGACCATGGTTATGGATAATATCAAAGAGTCTGAATCGACAACAGATTACAGCAACATCCCTAACAATACAACATCCATCATAGAGTAAGAAAATGACGATCGCATAAGTCCTCGAAGGGTTAACCCCTTGCCGTGCCATTCTCTTTACAGTTACAGTGATTAAAACGTCTTTATCCCCAACATATCGTGGAAGGGAAATGAAAATTTATATTTTTTGTATGGCTACATTTATTTCAATGCTTAAATATTAATTACAAACGAGTCAAATGTTATTTCATCTGAACAGAAATGCTTAACATTCATACACTGATGGACAAAATGATAAGGCACCGTTGTACACACACAAAATTTCATGTATATTATGTCATGAAATCTCAGTGGAAATGAATTGTGTTCTCGGATGAAAAGAAACTAAATTTGGATGGTCCAGATGGATACAAGTACTATTTTCACGATTTAAGAGAGGAACAAAGGAACAAATTTTTAATTTTGAAAAATTTCATAGACGCGTACGTTAAATTGCTCAAAATCTGAATAGAATTTTGTCAATTTTACAAACTCGAATCGAACAAGTTAAAAATGACTGGTTGCAGATGTTTTGTTTCACAATTATTGAAATAATAAAAATGATTGTATAGGAGCAATATCACAGTAGGAGCAGCAGAAAATCGAAATGAAATTATTCCTGTCATTTTTCTAAGGGAATATTGCGGATCTTTATGCAAAATGAAAATGGTTTTAATCGATTGCAAGAAATTGAAACCAAATTGAATGTTGTTTCTTCCCTAAATGATTTCAACAGATGAGAAATATATTGGCTTTCTCAATTTTTTACGTTTTCCAACAATTTTTAATTTCATCTACACAATTTTCCTATGGACACATAAAGATCCGCAGTTTACTCGGTAGGTTTTGTTTTTAAGCTATAAAACGTGTGCATAACAAATGAAAGAAGTTTTCGCTAGGGCTTCTCGTTAATTTGTTAAGCAGTGTTGGCGGTTTGAAATATAAGTATCGCTACACTGTTTCGGATATCTGTCGGTTCCGTCTGCGCGGAATTTCTCGGGAATTCTTTCGCAGCTGGCATTCTTAACGATCGCCAGCTGAGAAAATCTGACGATCAGTCTTTCTCTGTACAAGGGAAACCGTCCGCAGGGAGCTGTAGGTGCTCTAATACGTAATGGTTACGTAAGAAGAGTATGCAGCATGTCCTAAATAAGAAACGGGAGTAGCGGAGGCTTCGTTGCACTTTACCCAGGCACAGTTGTATTTATCCGGGAATTTTAAATTATTCGGGACGCGACGTATCGCGGCGCGGTATATAATTAAGCGATATTCGACTAGTATTGATATAATGTGGAGCTCATTAAAATTTCATGCATACCTTACGAAATTCGTTCGCGCCGCCGGGAACAGCCGATGCCGACGCCGACGCGTGGCGGATCATTTTTAAACGGGCGACACGGGATTTTCCGGTTCGTCATTAATTTTCAAGCATTCTGGAATCAGTTTTCCGCACTGCCTCGCGCGCGCCTATGACATACTTGACGCGTACACCTCTGTTGGTCGGATTGCCGCGTTTCGGGGATATTTTAAATCGTTAATAACTAGAAAACGAAGCCGAAATCGCAATCTTTTCATTCTTCATTTTCGTTTTATATTGTCACGGAGAACCACCCCTTAAAGTTCCTCCCACCTGTGGTCGAGCACCGTGTATAAAAGCTTGAACTAAAGCAAGAACTTCTCAGGTTCATCGTGGCAGGCTTTCTCCACCGGAAAAAAGGATCGTTTCCTGTTTAAAGGGGCACTCTCAGGATAGAATTAGCCGCGCCGAGGGAAACCTCAGCTCGGGTCGTGATAGCCGTATCATGTTCTGATCGCCAAATGAAATAATAAGGTAGTGAAACGTGAACGCATCGCGTGCTCGCGATTTACAATGTTTAACGCGCGGCTCATATTACCGCGGTATAATTAGTCGCCGCGGCGTTGCGTTTCCTTTGAGGATCCTAAATAAGATTATCCAAGCGGCGGCGGCGGCGGCTGCAGTGATCGCATCCGAAGGTTGCGCTTGTTACGTGACCGTGAGAGGACTACGTAGAGGGATCAATTCATGATTATGGATTTTGGCCCGTGTCCTGTGCTAAATTAGAAACACCGACACCGCCGGAAACTTCCCTTAAGTGATCGACTGGTCCCCTGCCATCTTCTTATCCGTACGTACAGGACACTATCTTCTCAACACATCTAATCCAATTTCACACACATACAGAGTCACTCTTATTAATACTCGTACACTATTGAGGAGACGATAAATTCTTTAACCCCTTCGGTTATGGCGTCCTCATTTCAGGACATACTAAATAAATATTTATGTGAATTCGGTAAATATTATTGTTTGTAAACGTTGTCCTCGTATTGTCACAACGCGTTGCAGCCCTCCTTGGGGACCTCCTCGGAAATATCTATCGGCAACTATTTCCACATGCTTCAAATGTAAATTAATTTATAATTCATACTAGATTTATCGAGCACTAAACGCAATTGGCATACATTGGCTTATCTTAATGACAAAATTGCATTTATTTAGATCTCGTTCGAGTTTTGTTTAAATATGTGCTTCAGTAAAGAAGTTCACTAAAAGAATTTCTCAGAAAAATATATTTATAATATCAATATTTCTAAATGAAAAAATCAGGAACCAGTCAAAATGACTGGTCTGGTAAATGGTTAAGTAAGAAATTAGGAATTTCCAACGATGTTGCTATTTGTCGACAAGATCATGTAGAGAATTTTGTACGAGGCTAATAAAATAATTGAGCAGACCTAATTAAGCAAATTAAGAAAATTAAGGCTACTAACATCTACACATGCAAAATGTAAAATACAAAATTTTATTTCATTTTTCATCTCTCTTCAGAATAAAAAATAAATAAAAAATCTCCTCAAAAATCTTCTCAAAATAGAAATCTCCTCAAAATCTTTGAAAAGATTTCTCAAAAATAGAAAATAATTGACTAAGCGCCGACAACAAAATATAGCAAACTCCTGTAACCGTTGTCTCTGAAAAATCTTCTACCCAGCATGTCAAGGAGCTCCAAGAGATTGTTAAGAATTTATGTTCGACGTTCTTGAGGGTAGAAAATCTGTAGCAGACGGCCGAGAAAAAAATCAAGGAACACCGTAAGCAAATTGAAGTACTCGTAGCGTTCTTGGAGCTGGGAAATATTTAATTCCCCCGGAATTATAACGTAAGAGGTTAATTATTCAGCTGTTTAGAGTTAGCGGTAGAAAGCACTTCCATTGTCGCGTCGTTTAAGCTTATTCCAGGAGGAAGAAAAAAATATAATCTTGCTCCCTAATTAGCAGTTTTAGGACGTGCTATGTTTCCGTCTCATCGCTGCAATGGCTCCAGGCGGAATGATTACGAACGTTTCTTCTAATTTTTGCAAATGACCAACTCGCCGTTAGCGTTTTCTTGCGGGGGGGGGGGGCGTTGTGTTAATTAGACGAGGCGGGTGTTTGCGCGAATTCACGCGCATTCGCCACATCCCCAACATCATAGCATTTTTCAAAAAAATACCAGGGACCAAGGATAACAGTTATTCTAAAATTTTCTACGATAAAAATCATTAATAAAAAGTTGATTATTATTAAAGATACAATACAAAGAGCGGAGTTCTGTATCATAGAAGGTGGATCGCAGTTCGAACATCTGATATAACTTGATTTGTATTGTAAGAAATAATTTTTCATTAAAATTACGTTCGCACAAAATTTTCAAGTTTGAGGTCATTTCAAGGTCATAGTGTAGTCGCTGTTAGATTCGTCTCATCGTCGGAAACAATCCTATGATGTCCAAAACATATGGTGCCATTTAAAATAACGTCAAGCTGACCTTTACTTTTTTACATGCGAACATGTAGCTCACCAAGTACTGAGAAACTTTTGTCTAAAACATTTTTCAATTGCACTACTGGAAATGCCTAAAAAATGGTGACATAACTTAACGGACACACCCTGTATACATATGTATACAGGGAGTCACTTCCAGTAGTCAGATAAAAAAAATGTTTGAAACAAAATGAATTAGTTCTTAGTCGGCCACGAAATGGAAAATTCAAGAAACACGTTTCTTCGCGAAACACGAAGGTCACCTTTATTTTTTAAAAATGGCGCTACATATTTCTTAGTACATCATATTATTGTTTATGTCGAGACGAGTTCAACGGCCTAGTATACTGTGACCTTGACGTGACCTCAACAGCAAGATATTAACAGTAAATCAGTTGTTGACATTTCCTCCGAGAAATCAATGTCTTAACGTATATCAACAAACCTAGCCTGCCTTACTGTTAAGGTCACGTCAAGGTCGTAGCATAGAGCTGTACATTGAACTCAGTTTGACATAAACAATCATATTATGTGCTAAACAATACGTAGTGTTTTATTAACGTATTACAGTCTCGTGTGTTTTAATTATAATTAAGAAATTGCAATACTTTTGACAGTGTTCGGGTAAGTGTTTGTTAGCATAGATCATGTTAATTGTTGCTTATGAAATTGTGGATAACTCTGGTGTTTTCTTGCATATTCGCCATAGTGTTATTGATTCCATAAGTCACAGGACATTTATTCAAATTTGGATGCAGACGATTTTTTGTAATTAAAGGGCCTGTACTATCTGAAATAAAAATGGTACTTATTATGTAACAAAAATGGTACTTACTAATTTTTTCGAAATAAGTAAAATATTATTATTTGTATAAAAATATATATTATTGTTCTCATATTTTCTAATTTTTTAAATATAAGTTGGGTAATTGTTTTCCAATTTGGCTTCTAGAGTTGTCCGTAATCGTCCCACAATGTCTTAGTCTCTTTTTTGCAACATTTATTCTACTCCTAGTAGTGGGAACAAAAAAGTCACATCATCCGCATACCTGAAAGTCACATCAATCGGGGGAACACTGTAGTACATGTATATATTTAATTTTGTATAATAACTACGCCTAATCGAAACAAAACCATAAAATCAAGCTTGTATTCTTTAATTACCATTTTGTTGAAGATAAGTAAGTGTCCGGTGATTTATGGACGGGAGCGTACAAACTTATCGACAGACTTTGGATTTGATGCAGGTATTAGAAAAATGAAAAGACTTTAAGGATATATCGATATGCACGTTTCAACTTTCTAGTCATTGTATGTAAGGGAGGAAATTCGGTTTGACTCGTACGTCTAGCAATGAATGGAGACAATTTTTATTTTTTATAAAAATCCGCCGTCTACGCGTCAATTATTTATTGTTCCTGAGCAGCCAGCCGGTTTGCTGCCGCTAAATCGCGTATAACGGGGACGCTAATACGCCCACAAAACTTTCAACGCCGCCTTCATCAGGGAACAAAAGCTGCGTCGTGTTCTTTGCGCGTGTAAAAATCCACCATTAAACCGGGGAATATTAAAAACTTTCCGTTATGAACCGCATCAAATTGCATTTAACGTTTGTTCCCGGGGGCTAACCTCTCAAAAAGTCGAACCCCCCGTCCTTCTCGCTTGCTCGTTCTAATGGACGTGCTCCTGTCGCGGCTAACTGAATCATAACACAAGATGGCGGAAGAATCACAATCAGGCCACCGTCAAAGGATTCCTCGTAGAGCACGAAATGAAAGGTACTTCGTTCCCTCGAGAAACGGAGACGAGGATTTCTATGAATTCCTCGGAAACTCCGACTTTCTAACCACGTTACAACACTCGATAATTATACTACATTTTACTCGATTCCATAGAATTGCATAAAAATTCATTCGTGGAAAATTCCGACCTAACCATGTTATAATTAGTCTCACGAATTTTCAACAGAAATTAATAAATTAAAACTGCAGAATGATTAAAAGAATTTCGTCCTGGACTCCAGCTTCTGGGTATTCTAGCTTCTGGACACTACTCTAGCTTCTGGACACTCTTCTAGCTTCTGGACACTCTTCTAACTTCTGGACACTCTTCTAGTTTCTGGACACTCTCCTAGCTTCTGGACACTCTTCTAGCTTCTGAACACTACTCTAGCTTCTGGACACTCTTATAGTTTCTGGACACTCTTCTAGCTTCTGGACACTCTTCTAGTTTCTGGACACTCTTCTAGTTTCTGGGCACTCTTCTTGCTTCTGGACACTCTTCTAGCTTCTGGACACTCTTCTAGCTTGTGGACACTCTTCTAGCTGCTGGACACTACTCTAACTTCTGCACACTCTAGCTTCTGTACACTACTCTAGCTTTTGGACACTACTCTAGCTTCTGGAAACTACTCTAGCTTCTGGACACTACTCTAGCTTCTGGAAACTACTCTAGCTTCTGGACACCACTCTAGCTTCTGGACACTACTCTAGTTTCTGGACACTCTAGCTTCTGCACACTCTAGCTTCTGGACACTACTCTAGCTTCTGGACACTACTCTAGTTTCTGGACACTCTAGCTTCTGCACACTCTAGCTTCTGGACACTACTCTAGCTTCTGGACACTAACTAGTACTCTTCTTTTTTTCTTTTTGGTTATAACATTTGGGATCCCTGCTTTTCTCTGTTAAGACATTTTTCGGGATGAAGACGTTGTAAACATTGTGTCTGCAAAGAAAATGTTACGGCCAGGGATTAGCATGTTGAATGTATTGAAGACAATGTAACAGTATTTCGAAATTCTTCTAATAGTGGATAATAGGTAGGTCCTGATCAGACACGTCAGCTGATTTTGATTCGATGGCACGCGATTCGTCGTCGAGAAAATTCCGTGCATTAGCATATTCAAGAAGTAGAACGGACAGATTATGTTCAGACACGCGTGTCGATTCTTAGTCAATAGCACACGTACTTGACGAATTTGGAACATTGAGAAATTCTATTTTCCTTTTCAGCTTATTTTGGCATGCAGAATCATCCCTTAGTCGGTTCCGCCATGCTTTAGGAACATCCTAAGTCAAAATCATGACTACATATTTTATTAACCTTTTACGGGATCGAAGATTATTATATCAGAGCTACAAACGAGTCATACAACTATTTCAACAACAAAGGATCAGCGCATAGTTTTCATTTGAAACTGTTCTACACAGTCCAGTTTTTCTAAAGAAGACGTTTTTGAAAATTTCAACGCATCCTCTCGACCACAAAATATTAAAACCGGCAGAGCGCAGCATGTTCCCATTTTTTCTATTGAAATTTTTATCGAAACAATAAATCGGACGGCGTTAATCCTCTTTTTCACCGGTGTGTACATACATTTGGGAAAATTGTCGGATTTTTCGGTGCGTCGGAATAGGAAATTTAGTTGGTTCGTTGGAAACGGCGAAGAGATTTTGGTGTTTATGACGTATAGTCTCTCGTCGGCGGACGTGCCGCGTCAAGAAACTGTTAGCGAAATATGTTACACTGTTCAAATATAATTGATCTTCGAGCACTTGGCCGGAATCCAACGCAATTAACGCCTTTTGGGTGCACGATGCCTTGTAAAAGTGACCCTTTCTAACAATAAGAGCTTCGTATACGTCCCGCGTTGCACTTCGCACGTGTTGAAAGTGTGTCTACGGGTGAGATAGCATTTAACGAGCCAATTCTTCCAAGGAAAACTGAATAAATCTGATCTACCGATTTCTATGCAATTTTCTAGCGTCGCGTGAAATTTAACACAATCATCGACTGTCAATGTGATTAGCAAGTCCGAATTCGTCAAAAGTTCATAGAAATCCTCGCAACTTGAAGAAAACCTAATGGTCCAGTTAAATTAGAATTATATTTACACACTATAAATAATTATTAAAAATCCACAGGACTGCGAAGGTCCCAATAGTAATTTTAAAAAAATTAGAATTACATCTACAAACCCTTAATAATTATTAAGAATCCATAGGGCTACATAGGACTCAATTCTTTCTTTCAAAATTAGAATTATAATACATCTACACACCCTTAATAATTATTAAAAATCCACCGGGGACTGCATAGGACCCAATAGTACTTTCTTCCAAAATTATAATTTCATCATCACACCCTAAATAATTATTAAAAATCCACAGGGCTGCGTAGTGTCTGACAGTTCCCTTTTAAACAGCAAATGTTTTCTCGCAGGGAAAAGTTTGACAGGAATGGGGAAGGATGACTAGGCTTCCAAAATAAGGGTACCTCGGATTTTTATCGACAGCGGTGTTTGTCGAAAACTTTAATGCGGTTCTGATATGGAGAAAAAGTTTGTAGCATTTTGATGGTCCGGGGACGTACCGCGGGGAATAGATAAGATCAACCGATGAGCATCGTATTTCCGAAAGTTTCGTTCGATCAGTAGGCGTTGGACAGGTCAAGGAACGATCAGGATTCAGATACAAAATTGAACCCTTTCACGTTTGATCCGACTGAGATATCTTCGATAAAATCGTTTTGGAGACGTGAATTCGTTCGTTTTCTCGCGAGTTTTAATAATTTACTCTTATTTTAGTGACTAACAAAAGGATCTTGATCTAACAAAAGAGATAATGACAAGTTTTACTATTCTATCAACCCTTAGCAGTCGAGGGGTGACTCAGAGTCCACAAAAAATTACTATGTTCCATTATTCATGGTACATTTTAATGGGAACAGCTTTGTGGATCCAAATCAAATAAAAATCTTACTAAATTCTATCGAATTTTATATTCTAGCATCTTTTTAAAATTTTCATTGCCATCAATGCATACAAATCCGCATCCTCATTATTAAATATGTTATTATCTTGTGGGGGGAGCTAATATAATATTGATAATTATAAAGGAGCTCTACCCATATGAAAGAGAGGAGGAGAAAAGGAAGGAGCGTTTCGTCCTAGGCCCGCTAGAGGACTCATCAGTAAGGCTATCTAGCGGGCCCTGCCTTAGACGTGTTGGGATGTCGGAAGGCGATTGAGGACTGTATATATACAAATGATTGAGGAACCGAGTACTTGCGGGAAAGGTCTTCAACTACCTGTCTCTCTTGTGGCGCATGTAGGAAGTTGGCCGCCACATTACCCCCCTGCCAGTGAATAACGATACTAAGATCGGGAGGGGGGGGGGGTGAAAATCGGTAAGAGAGCGCGTTGCTCGAATTGTATACGCATCGTGATGGCGAGACAGTGAGTCGCTCAAGCCTATCGAGCCGTAGATGCTGCTGTCCTAGCATGGCCGTTCGAGAAGGAAGCACACGGGTGCCACACTAGGAGAGGGATTACGTATTCTCGGCGATTAAAGTAGTGCCCACTCGATTGATGCGTGTAGTATCCTCCTAGGCTCCATGTTGTCCTCCGTGTTGCGTTTTTATGCTCTAACGTCGCAGGGTCACCAATGTGGGGGAGCTAATATAATCTTGATAATTATAAAGGAGCTCTACCCATATGAAAGAGAGGAGGAAAAAAGGAAGGAGCGTTTCGTCCTAGGCCCGCTAGAGGACTCATCAGTAAGGCTATCTAGCGGGCCCTGCCTTAGACGTGTTGGGATGTCGGAAGGCGATTGAGGACTGTATATATACAAATGATTGAGGAGCCGAGTACTTGCGGGAAAGGTCTTCAACTACCTGTCCCTCTTGTGGCGCATGTAGGAAGTTGGCCGCCACATTACCCCCCTGCCAGTGAATAACGATACTAAGATCGGGAGGGGGGGGGGTGAAAATCGGTAAGAGAGCGCGTTGCTCGAATTATATACGCATCGTGATGGCGAGACAGTGAGTCGCTCAAGCCTATCGAGCCGTAGATGCTGTTGTCCTAGCATGGCCGTTCGAGAAGGAAGCACACGGGTGCCACACTAGGAGAGGGATTACGTATTCTCGGCGATTAAAGTAGTGCCCACTCGATTGATGCGTGTAGTATCCTCCTAGGCTCCATGTTGTCCTCCGTGTTGCGTTTTTTATGCTCTAACGTCGCAGGGTCACCAATGTGGGGGAGCTAATATAATCTTGATAATTATAAAGGAGCTCTACCCATATGAAAGAGAGGAGGAAAAAAGGAAGGAGCGTTTCGTCCTAGGCCCGCTAGAGGACTCATCAGTAAGGCTATCTAGCGGGCCCTGCCTTAGACGTGTTGGGATGTCGGAAGGCGATTGAGGACTGTATATATACAAATGATTGAGGAACCGAGTACTTGCGGGAAAGGTCTTCAACTACCTGTCCCTCTTGTGGCGCATGTAGGAAGTTGGCCGCCACAATCTAATCAATTACTACACATTTAAATAAATATTATTTAAATACTGAACAAGTGAAAAGACATTCGATCATCGATAACTGTTATGAGCGACCGAAATGAACTTCTCTCATCGATAACTGCTTTGAGCAATCGAAACAGTTTTCCTTCATCGATAACAGTTGTCGAGGAGAATCCAATTTTTTTGACACTGAGAACTGTTATTTGTAACCAAAAAGTATAAAAATCGATATATTTTAATCGTTTTGTTCTTCGAATCTTTTTCTTTATATTTTGTGTAGATTATCTTAAATTTCAATAACAATCAACTTTATATCAATGATTCTTATCATAGAAAATGTTAGAATAACTGTTATTTTTGGTCCGTGGGTGAAGCAACTAATCAAGGGTGAGATTATCGCGTATAGCAGACGGATCGCTCTGGAACTCGGAAATCTCCGCTCGAATTTCGAGACTTCTGTCTTACCTTATCGTCTTATCGCTGGAAGTATCTCGATTTCCGTGAGGTCGTGGGGCAAGGATCGGTCATTTATTAAAGTCTTTTGCGAGAGAACGGCTGGATCTGCTCATTTTGTCGCCTTTTGTGCTGGCCTCCACATGTCCCAGATCGATCTCGGGAAAAGAACGTTTGAAAAGTACCGTCGTCGCCGCCCCGACGTCGCGCCTTTACGATCCCCTCGTTCGCTTTTACGTGCCTGAAATACGAAAGGACAGGGCCAGAGTGTACTGATTTCGCGGAACCAGCCGAATTTCGCCGACAGGGAATCGGCATCGTTCACCGTTCCCATGTCTTTACGTCTTGAACACGCGAATCCGCGTACAACCGAGGGAAACGTGACTGGGTCCTGCTTTTTTTCTCTTCTTGGCTTCTGTATTATTTACGGAACTGCAGGGCCACTGAAAGAATAATATAAATCAAAGATACCTTTTACGAATACGTGCTTGAATTATTGTAGTAATACGTGTTTGAAATAATATTTTAATATAATGAAATATTAGGTTGTCCTGAAAGTTTCTTTCACTGCGGGCACATTGCATATTGTTAGATAACTGCAGCATACACAAACAACACAATCTTCTGTTCGTTAATGTTATATTATTCAATGAATAATAAAGCTTCCCTTTTCTTAACCATGCCATTGGTTTGCTTAAAAACTACTCTGAATTTGCACTGAGCACATTAATCGAGAATGAAACGAACTTGTGGGACAACCTAATATAATTAATGGATTTCTCTTTCACATGTTTTGGCACACGCTTTCATCTTGTATGCAAAAATATGTAGCATTCCATTTAGAAAATTGGTGGTCACCTCCGTTTTAAAACGAAAAATTACACACACCTTCAAAATAGCTATATTCTATGCTTCTAAACGATGATAAGCACAGCATATTAAGTGTGCAAATTATGCAAAAGATAACAGAAGAAATTTTTAGAATACTGAAATTACGTTATAAATTTCCAGCTGCCTCGTTCTAGATAATTTCTAGTAATCGCAGCTAGCACGCTAAACAGAGAATAAATTTTTATCAAACGGAAATGGCGTAAAAATTTCCAATTTCCACGTGTTCATATTTTTTCTACAAAAATAAATATGTGTTCGCATAGAAACCCTGTCTAGTAATCGCAGCAAGCACTCTGAATAGGGAATAAATTATTATAAAATAGAAATGACGTTGCATAAATGTCCAATTTCTACGTCTTTATCTTTTCTCTACGAAAATATGTGTTCGCGCAGAAATCCCGTGTGGTAATCACAGCTGGCACGGATAAATTAGTGAAACAATTCGGTGAAGAATTCCCACTTGTGGTCGTGATCCTCTTCCGCGGGAACTCGAAAAGCCACGTAAACGCTATTCGCAGCACACGAACACGCAACCGAGCAGGTTGTAAAACTCGATTACCGGTTGTACCGGTGGGTTTCTAAATTTTTGACGGGAGTTTCACTTGGTCGCCGCAGTAAAGCGATCCATTTCGCGTGCGGAATACGCCGCACACGGCGACGCGTCGTGCAGGGACGATGCGCGAAGCCTTAGGAAACCGAGCCACGTCCAATCATTCCGCATGTATTATTAACCCGTCGTCGGGGGTTCAGCCTCGAATACTGTGCGCCACGGATCCACGAAAATGACAGAATCGTGATACGCGAGACGAAGCGACGCGATGGTATCAGCAAAAATTGGAGCGGGTAACGTTATCGCATTTCGTTTCACGTTTCGGGAAGATATGTCCGGGGATCATGCAGCTTAACACTCGGAAGGCGAACCGTTTCCATCATTGTGCCGATGCCGAAGCTCGATACGAGACGGTTCTGCATTTATTTCAAACATTTTATTAATTGTACTTCATATTCAGAGAAGTTGAAGATAAATGTGAGCATATGTATAATAAGAATATAGTTTCACAAACGCGACCTATTTATTTCAATTTCTTCACAGAATGATCACATGATCAGTTTTGCGAATGGACCAAATGGAGCTGCGAGGTGTATTGGAGTGTGATAAGAAATTTAAATAAAATGTGGGAACTTAATACAAAATATAGTTTCACAAACGTGAGCTATTTATTTCACGTTCTTCACAGAATGATCACATGATCAGTTTTGTGAATGAACTAAATGAAGCTGTGATGTGTATTGGAGTATGATACAAATTTTTTTATTAAATGTAGGAACTTAATATGAAATATAGTTGCACAAACGTGACCTATTTATTTCAATTTCTTCACAGAATGATCACATGATCAGTTTTGTGAATGAAGAAAACCTTCGTGAATGAATCCAATGGAGCGTGTTCAGTATTGAACTGATCGCTAAGCGTTTTTCTTTTATTATTTCAGTGTTGCCAGAGTAATGCGTGACCCGGCATTGACACTGTTACATCGAGCTCTTTGTCTCAGTCCGAAATTTGGCCATGTCTCTCTGATCAATCTAATGGCACTTTTCCAATTGCTTCAGTTTGGCTTGGAATTATTCCAACTAATCTATAAAGTGTTCGAATGTCGAAGATCAAACTTTGCTAATATATTTTGAGCTGAAGCAGTGAAGCAACTTTGTGCGTGCATGTGTGTTTGTGAAGAACGTTCTACATAAGCGGTGGGTTTGAACAAAAATCGGAAACGCGAAGAGAAACGAGATCATATGCGGTATCATGACCGCTATATCCGTTTCGATAGAAACGATATCGACCGACGTCGTTTATTTCGAATATTAAATATAGCTGGGCAAACATGCCGAATAAATATCGTCGACACACTTTTCATTCGCTAATATTTATATAATAGTTTTTGCCCGTACCGACGCATGACAAATTTTCATCGTTTAATATTAGAACACTTTCGGAAAATTAAATATGTGCATATGCACCTCGCTCAGAAGGATATGAATAAATTACGGTCTCATCCGGAGAAATTTTATAATTTCATTACACCCTTGCAACTTTCGGCGGTCCGGTTCAAATGAGATTCCACTGCCTAGTCTGGAGTTAATAAAACTCATTGTAACATGCCGAATCCCTCGAAATATTCAGCCGAATGACGATTTTATTATTAACAGATTCCACGTTGCATTCCGAAATTTCATTGAATCAAGAAATTCACGAAATGTGTACTAATCACTAGACTGCGGGTCTTTATGCAAAATAAGAATATATAAACAAAATTAAAAGTTCAAAAGAAATATTTATTTCACATTTTATAGTCTTTTTAGTGTTGGGAACAACGTGACGATATTTTTCGATTTTTCAAGTGATAATTTGCTGGGCAGTGAATAAGACTGATCCGTCACGCTGCGAGGTGAAACGCTACTCTGATAAACTTGGGCTAGCCGAGTTAGTTTACTAGACGATATACTCCACCTAAATTTAGCCGCCTAAATGTCTCCTTTATATGTGTTGAGTCATCTTAAAAACATTTGTTATGTCATCACAAATAAAGGGAGAAAAAGATATTATTGTCTATGTAGCTCCTGGTACTTCACAGTTAATGCAACTATTTCTATTTTGTATGAAAATCTGAAATTCAGTCATAAATTTTAATCATAAATCAAATGTGAAACAGTAAAATCATGTAAAGAGTTTAACAATATGTTATTTGTAACTGACTCGAAGTTTTGGAAAAAGAAATAATTGTCCATACAGCTCCTGTATTTTGCAGTTAGTACAACTATTTCTACTTAACGTTTTCTACTTAGTGTAAAGTAGATATGGTCAGCAATGGTCAGACACGAGTCGATCTGTGTTAAGTAGAAATAGTCAGCAATGGTCAGACACGAATGGAGTTGATTTAAGTAGAACAGGTTTAACATTCAGAAGTCGGACTTTCCTAAAAACATGGTGGACGAGAAAATCTAGGACAATTCAAACAATAACGTGTATTATTTAATGTAAATGTTCATAAACAGAAAACATTAACCCTCGAACAATTTTTCTCCACTTCGAAAGTACTTTTTGTATGCGATAAAAAAATAATGTGACCTTGAAATTCAATATTGAAATACTTTAAAAGTTGAGTATGTCAAGACATGATTTCTCCTCTATTGAAATCATTAAAGGACGAAAACTAACATTCAATTTAATTTCTATTTCTTGCAATCGATGCGGACAATTTTTATTTTGCATAAAAATCCGCAATCTAATAATCAGAAAATCATGGAAATGGAGTGAAATTTGATTGTACTCGGTACAGTCGATTGCGTCATAAATGCATAAATATCCGTAACGTAGTTATCGCGTTATTACTGAAAGGAAAATACTAATCTTGTTCGACAAGGAAGCATTCATTCAATTTGGGACGGAAAGATTGATGTTCGACGTTTCCGTGCATTGTAATTCTAAGGGGTGAATTATGAAGAGCAGTAGGAGGGTGGGGGGGGGAGGAAGGGGAAAAGTGTAGTGATCGTTGTGGACGATATAACTATAGCGTATTCACTGATTTATAGTTTTATTATACTGTCCCACAATTTTCTTCTTTCATACGTCGCGTTCGCTCATCCAGTTCGGACGCAGTTAATAAATGTCAATGTTAATAATCGCCAATATTCAGCGATTCCGTTCGGCATTATTTTCATGCAAACAGCGCGAATAACGTTATACAATCGTGAAACGTAAAAGTGTGTCAACATACATATATTTAATATAATTGACTCGTCGGTTTCAGTAAAATTCAAAGCGATGTTAATGGAATCAACACTGGGTGAAAATTACACTATTCATTCTTTTAATATGAAATTAATTTTTTCAATTATTATTTTTTCAAAACACTAGGAAAAGAATTTCACTACTAAATCCTTTTTTAATGGAACCGACACTGGGTAAAAATTACAATGTTTAATCTTCTAATTTAAAATTAATTTTTTCAAATTATGCTTTTTAAATTATTAGTTTTTCAAAACACTAGCAAAAATTGCACTATTTAATCTTTTAATTTAAAATTGATTTTTTAAGCTCATCTGAGTGCCCTAATCGACAAGTTTACCCAAAAAAGAAGTGGTAAAAATTTGAACAGATACACCCCCGCTCAAAAGTATGTGGACACTTATCGTTGAAATTTGTGTACTAGTTGATTGTTATTAATTAATTAATCTTTGTTACAAATGCATAAAATCCGTGATCTACTAATAAACAATTGTTCAGATAAATTCCTCGAACTCTGTGTAAAGCAGATTGCATGAAATTTATTATTATTAATGTAAATTCGTGTCGTGCATAATGCAAACACCCGAAACGTGTTTCGTAAACATTTCGCGAACGGTTAAAACCGTTCGGTTGAAAATATTCTCGCATTGTCAGTTGCGTTTCCAGTGTGAGCGATTAAGGTAAAACACGACCCCGAAAGCAAGAGTGGAGAAGACATTGAAAAGTTCGAGGAGGAGATGTGGAGAACGTGGAAAATATTTTTCTCTGAAACGAGGAATTACGAGGACATTTTTGCCAGCGATACCTGGCCTGAAAAAAACCCGTGTAATACACGGGTGTCGGACAGGGTTTAGTGTTGCATGTTTACGGGCCTTTGACAAGCTTTTTCTTTTTCTTGTCATTTTTTTCTTTCTCTTTTTGGAATGCACGTTTAATCGATGGAGCTCCGTGCACGTCGTCGCTTTTAACTATACTTTTTAGGGGCTAGTCGTAGGAACCTTTCCACGGTCCATTGCCGCCACGTACACTACGATATCGGTCGTGAATACTACGCTCGAAATCAAATTAAATATGCATCGCGTAACCTCGTCGGTGCCTGCGAGGAAGAAAATCCACTGTCGCAATGGCGGAAGAGACGCTCTCTTTGATTCCAGCCAACGACTTCCATTTCCTTCAACATATTGATACGGAGTGTATCGAGTTATCCTTCAAAGATTGTATCTCACGACCGTATTGGCTCCGATTTGTTCGGCCGAGGACGACTTGTTTATCCAGCGCGCTGCTCTCGATGATGAAAATGCTTTCCGAAGCTCCGCTGGAATCGACGACTGTGGATTTTCACACGAAATCTTCCGAGGAGAACGCGCATTCGGTGAAAACGAATTTGGTCTTTTGGGAAACAGTGTAACGATATTTTGAAATTCTTATGTCTTTCTTAGCAATTGTGTTTTTATTATAAGAAACGTCAAAGCCGGAATCGACAGCTGTGGATTTTCATACGAAATTTTTCGAGGAAAACGCGCATTCTAGTACTTTTCAACGAAAAGTGGGGTTCAGAGGGGCACGTGGAAGGTACCCCTTTTCGGTTTTCCGCTTATATCTCGGAAACTATGCGCCCTGGCGATAAGACCATTCTATACAAAATTAAAGCTGATAAAATGTGCCACACGACTGATTCGATTCAATTTCGATTCAAATAAGCCAAAAAAGTGAGGCAAAAATTTCTTTTTCACAATTAGTATAGTGTAGAGTTTCAGTAGAAATGGCCAGCAATGGTTCAGACACGAATCTAACTGTGATAAGTAGAAATAGTCAGCAATGATCCGACACTAGTCGATCCGTGTTAAGTAGAAATGGTCGTCATTGATCAGACATGAATCTAACTGTGATAAGTAGAAATAGTCGGCAATGGCTAGATACATGTCGATCTGTGTTAAGTAGAAGCAGTCGTCATTGATCAGACATGATTCTAACTGTGTTAAGTAGAAATAGTCGGCAATGGTCAAACCCTAATGGAGCTTTGATAAGTAGAAGAGGTTTAATGTGGTGAACGAGAAAATCTAAGAGAATTCAAACAATAATGTTTAGTATTTAATATAAATGCTTACAAACAAAACACATTAACGCTGGAACAATTTTTGTCAACTTCGAAAGTGCTTTTTGTAGCTCCATCAATTTTTTCGTTGAAATTAAACGACTCGGTTTTGATACTCGGGTTCAAAATAGACCCATGCACCGCCGTGAAAGGTTTAATATTTATTCTTCATTATGTATATTTATCCAAAAAAAGTTGATCTTGTTATTAAACTTGATAGAAACACGTATCAATGTTCGTTAATAATTGAAAACTTGGAGGAAATATTTGAAAAATTTGCTAAGTTCGTGAAGTTGAAAATTGTTCTTCTTCCCACAACATTTTAATTTCCGTTCGACACTTCCGTCGCGACTTTGAGAAAGTGCTGCGCTGTAAATATCATAGCATAAAAAAGCGTCCGGCGGGGAAAATGTAACGGAAAGTTCAAGGTAAGGAAAGGTCAATGTGTTGTCGGGATAAACAGATATCGGACGCCAGATTTAATCGAAGCGTCCAGGAAAATGTCATTCACTCAGCACTCGGCTGAGTGCGCTCGGCCTTCCGACGTTGAAATATGTGAAGTTTCTGCACCGAATGTAATCGTAAATACTCACACATTTATTGCTGCCACGATTCGAAAAAAAAATGAAAGAGCAAAAAGAAAATCATTCAATTTTGTAAATGACATACTACGTTTTTTTAACGAATTCATTCATATACGACGCACTGATCTAGAAGGTCATACAAGGTCACACAAATGGTACGTGCATCTTTTGGACACCAAATTTGGAAAATCAATTTTTTCCTTTTTCATGACGATTGGAAATACATTTCAAAAATGTATTCGAAAAAGTTTAAGCTCCAGTTTGCGATCCGTACAGTACCCTAAATTTAATTCAGACCGTTTTATTTCAGAAGCTATTGTGATTTGAAATAAGTTAAAGAGCAAAAAGAAAATTATTCAATTTTGTGAATGAAATACTACGTTTTTTAACGAATTCATTCGTATTCGACACACTGACCTTGAAGGTCATACAAGGTCAGACGAAAGGTACGTGCATTTTTTGCGCACCAAATTTGGAAAATCAATTTTTTCCTTTTTCACAACGATCGAAGATCCAGTTTGCGATCCGTTCAGTACGTTACATTCCATTCAGACGTGTTAGTATTCGGAACTGCAAGTGACCGGATGTAACAGGTCGCCGATCAGTATAAAGCCGTAACAGTTTCTACTTAAGACTCGGTTCATTGTTGTCTTTGGGACTCTATAAAAGAGGAAGGCTCGCTTTATGGCTCTCTAATGGCATACTAACTCTTCCGATCGTTTTTTCAACCGACTATCTCGAACCTTTCCGAGAAACTTCAGCACTCTCTTGCTCGGGTCTGGTTCTTTCAATCTTCACTGTGCTCGTACGTCCGTTAAAAATTCCTTTTTACGGAGGCTTAAAAATTTTTTCTCAATTATCAATCTCGCCTTGATTGCCCAAACTTATTGCTCTCTTAGATATTAACACACTTGTTTTAAGTTTTCCAGTTGAAATTAGTTCAAAGGATAGTTCCTTTACTGCTACATATTTTGAACAATTTCGTTTACTAATTATATTGTAAATTATTATTAAATATTAAATATATTAAATATTTTTATTATTAAATACATTAAATATTTTTAATATTAAATATATTAATATATTAATATATTAATATATAGAATATTAACAATATTAAAATAAGCTATCAAAATTTGTTGTAATTTATGTTTGTGGTACTTATATTTGTGTTTAACTAAAAAATAAGAAATTAAATAAATAAAGGTAGAACGAAATGCATAAACAAAACCCGTTTCATTTACATTTTTCTTTCTCTGTTGTCGAGTCACACTCGACAATGGAGTGCAAAGGGTTAAAGCTTTCTATTTATTTCCATGTTATCAAAGTCGTAGAAAAAAATTAAATACAAAAAGGAAAAGATAGCTTGAACGTTCAGTTTAGAAAACCGTACAGTATTTATTGATAGCACACATCAGTTTTGGCGTATTTCTTTTAAAGTGATTTCGAAACAAGTGTACGTCGAACTTACTCCGCTCTGAAAATCGATAAGTTGTTCAGCAAGTTTCTTCGTTCCGTTTTCCAACTTCAGAAAATTAAAGACGAAACACTTTTCACTGTAGAAAATCGTATTGTCGTTATTGTTTAATAGAACGAACATGTTTCCCTTTTTTCTTTGTAATGTGACTTCGTATGTTCCGTTCCAGCGCTGCTCTTCAATTTAGTCTCTGTTTGGGCTCCTCGAGCCCAAAGGTTGGAAAAATTTCAATTAGGGCTATTTTTCCTCGGGTGATAAATTCTCAAATAATTATTCTAAATAATTAGTCGTTTATACATTAAAGCTAATATCCAGAAGTCCCTACTGTTATTGAAAAGCAATTATAGTGCACATAAAAGAAAAACCAGAGTACATAAACCGTAGACTCGATAATTACGATTCGTTTCAGAGGAGTGTTAACCACGAATAATTCTACGAATAAATTAATACATTTGTGAAATCTGAGATGGTTCACCTAGAATATTTAAGCATTCATAGAAAGTTGAAGCTTTTCTTTCTACAAGTTCAGAATCGTGCAACAAACCTCGAAAAGTTCGTTTCATTTCATTGTTCGTCAAAAGTTTCACAACAAAATTGGTACAGAATCAGCCTAAACAACGATGAACCGTATCCCCGGATAATTATATTTCGTTTCAGACGAATTGACTTCACAAAGAACAACCGACAACCCGTTTCAGCGATTCTATTCCTTCTGTTTTCGAGCTTCGAAAAATTAAGGACAAGAAGAAGAAGAAGAAGAGAAGATCGTGAATACAAACTAAAATCACTGGTTCGCTTTAGAAAATCGCACGGTACTTTTTGCCTTTTTGCAAACGCGTTTTCCTTTCAACGTGATTTCGTGCGCCGAACTCGCTCTGTAAATAGTCGGAACACGATCGCGCAGTCGAACAAAGGGAAGTTGAACGAACAGAGACAACGGCGGGGGCGAATTCTCCTGCTTTGAGTAACGTCGTTCATCCGTGTCACTGCTTTCTTTCGTTTCGGTTTAATTGCGCGCGTAATAAGTAACAGTAACGAGCCACTCTATAATGCATGGGTCGTACACAAAAGGATTACGCGGCTAGACGCGTTTAACGGCGATGAGAAAGGATCGAAAGTCTGCGCCTGCGAGAACGAACGAGCACCGTTAACCTCACCGAATCAATGACTTTTATACTCGAGTTATCCTTTTCTGCCGGGCACCGGAGCCATCATTAAGAGGACATTACACTTTCTCGGTCGAAAATTTTAACACTTTACCTATCGGAAGCCTTCTTTTTTTAAAGGGCGGTGGGGAAATGCTCTTACGCACACCCTCCCCTCCGATGGTGGTCGGAGAGGGTAGCGTGGGGCTCAACTTCCCTTAAGGTAGAATTTGGAGAGATTATACAGGGTGAGTCACCTAACGTTGCCACCTCAAATATCTTTGTTGTTTTTAAAGATACGTCAAATGTCTGAAGGACAAAGTTGAATGGTAAAATGTGGCTCATTCGATACCAAAAAAATTTTTATTTTAATGTAATTTCTTTTAGAGATATGAAGGTCACCTTCATTTTTTATAATGGTATGAGGTATTTTTTACCACGTCTTTATTAGGTCGCTTTCTTGTTTGTTTGTCTGTTTGTCTGTTTGTTCGGTGGCAAATTTTGCAATTGATTTTAAACTAACTTCCTGATGAGCTAGAGACTTGAAATCGGTTACATGGCTCAGAACTGGATGACAATGCATTATTCAAAAAAAAATTTTTTAAAAAGTCTATCCGATTCGGAGAAATAACAATTAAATATTTACCTGTTCACCTCCCCGCGAAACCTACGTCATCGCGTTCAGCGATCGCCACACCACGCGACAGCGCTCCCTACTCCACTACCCGTTCCCACTCTGATTCATCCCCACTCTACTGACCCGCTTCGCACCGAAGGAGCTCACTGTGCGTCTGTGTGCGTTTGAGCTCCGTGCGGCGTTTACAAAGTTACTACGTATTATTATACTATAATGTTTGTTTACCAATCGAAGGGACAGTCACACAGAGATTTTCGGTCGAACCTTTATCTTTGACATTTTACCACAGCGTTTCGATATGACGCCAGTGTTGGGCAAATTTTATTTCAAATAATAAATAAACGTGTGATTTTAATTGCAAACAAATAATACCTAAACTTTTTATTTAAATAAAAATTATTTAATTATTGTGAATAGGTCTGCGTCCTCCGATTTTGATGAAATTTTAATATGTTATACAGCAACACATTTTGAACAACTTTTTCCTTTTCCAATATAGGGGGGTCCGCTTTTAGTTTTCGAGATATTTGCAAAAAACTATCGCTAATACTGTATTGAATTTTTCGTATTCTTGCACGTTCCGCGGCAACGTAAGCCTGTCCCGGCGCGGCGTTTGTTTACATTTTGCTTGTAAACACGCTGCGGAGATGAGAGAAAAAAATTATTTAAATAAAAATAAATTTTTAAAAAATACCACGTTTTTAAAACGGACTAAAAAGTATAAAATAACTTTTTAAAAAGCCACGTTTAAAAAACGGACTAAAAAGTATAAAATAATTTTTTCTAGCCCCATACAGATTCCTAACCCCTGAAAATTTGTGATTGTGAATTTTTAGTAGCTATGAAAATACTTGTAAGATTTAAAATGAAAAACGTGGGGCGCATGAAATAGATAATTGATGCATGAACACCTAAATCACTAACAATTCTAATGCACTGCAAATGATATGAACTATTGTGCGAGTTTTCTCAGCGATAGCTACTCTCTACACTCCTTACTATGTATGTAGTATTATTTTGTGCCCCACGTTTTTCGTTTTAAATCTTACATGTATTTTCATAGCTACTAAAAATTCACAATCACAAATTTTCAGGACTGTCTGTACGGGGTTAGGAATCTGTATGGGGCTAGAAAAAATTATTTTATACTTTTTAGTCCGTTTTTTAAACGTGGTTTTTTAAAAATTTATTTTATACTTTTTAGTCCGTTTTAAAAACGTAGTATTTTTTAAAAATTTATTTTTATTTAAATAATTAATACATCTGTACGATTCCGCGTTTTACCGATTTATTGTTCGATCATAAATCATCGGCCACCCGAGAGGCCTTTTTTGTATACACGCTGTCCTTCAGTAATTTCGACGATTGCTAACCCTGGAAGTGTATACGGCACTCGAGGGTTCGAGCAGACGGCAACGGAAAGACGGTCATAAGTCAATCTGGGGACCCTTTTTTAGAATAACGCAGGTCAAGTTTACGAGGGTCCCAGATTCGGATATTCGCGGGTCTGAGCGACAGCGGCCAAGGTTAGCATCCCTTGCGCTGCACATGCGACTCACGTGGGTTATTTTCCCAATAGCCTTTTCGAGGCATCTTCAAATTACACGTTTGAGGATTAGCGCTTACCCTTGACCGGCAATAACGTTCGCAGGCCAAGGGCCATAAATTCACGGTGGGTCGCTCGGGCCCGATTCGTCGCGCTGCTTCGGAGATGACGTATCCCGGGAATTACAACGATTTTCCAACGGTTGACTTGAGGGTGGAGTCTTCTGCCTTCACCGAGGAAGGTTCCTCCTCCCTCAAGTCAACCAACAAATAGAAAACGAGTTTCCCCCAAATTAGGGCCTTATCGAGGCATGCGCCTTTTCGACCGGGAACTCACCCCGAAGCAGCGGAACATTTTCGCATTCGTTCTTGGGACTCGAGCAAGACGTTTTAAGACAGTACGATTCAGCCGAAATACTTTGATTCTCCGACGCGAAAGAATCAAACCTTACAATCCGCCGACAGAGATTGCGAATATATCAATCTCTGAGACACTCCGTTAAGGTCTCATAATTACCGTTCAATATTTCACTTGATATAACTCCGTCTACTGGCTCCGTTAAAACTAGTCGCCCAACGATAAACTCCGCCGGCGACATCATTCTGTACAGTGTAAATAAAGACTTATTTATTACGAAAATCAACTGTGCAAGACGTTTCCAATACCGGGAAACAACAACATCAATCAATGCAGCTGGACATTCGTTATAAAAAAAGTACTGACCTATGTATGTCGAAAAGTTACTGGTTCAGGAGATATTTCAATTTAAATAACTCTAAAACACCATTATTATTACACCACCATTATTTTCGAATCGTCCCTGCAAAATTTTCACCACTTTTTGTAGTGAATTTTCACAATTTCTATGCATTGCTCGATCGTGTAACGCTCCATGACTAAACCTCAATACTTCCTGATGCCAGTTGTCAAAGATTAGTATATAGTAAATAAATATATAATAACGATAAGATATGTACTAAGTTCTAAGTACTGAGAATAAGTACTAAGTACTAAGAATAAGTACTAAGTACTGAGAATAAGTACTAAGAATAAGTACTTAGTACTGAGAATAAGTACTAAGAATTTTGAATTTTGAAACATCCTTGAATTTTGAAACACCCTGTACGTGTTGATGTATCGCGAACTGTAAAATCCAGATGCGACGCAGTATTCTCGCGAGGAGCACACTGACAGCAGAAATAAAAGTTTTTTGACGGACAGTGAGAAGACAAAATCCTCGGGCGTCGCGTCGTTTGGAACTAATAGCTTTAGCGTCCAGCACCGGGGTAATGGTCAATAAAACGATGTTATTATGCTAGTAGGAGGATTACTGTCGCTGTATAATCCAGAAATTACTCGTACCGCATTGACCTGGATAGTTTCGCGAGTGATCTTCAATATGTCTCCTTGAAATGACGATTTCGGCTTACCGACTGTTTAATACCGTGTCCCTCGTGGCAGAAGGAACCCGGTTAGACGTCGACGTCGTCGTCGTTTCGACGATTCCCCGGATGGCTTCGTTTCTTTCTGATTAATTCCCTATTCTATTTTTGAAGATGCAATCTCAGACGGCGAATTGAGGACAGTACCGACATTCATCGTTTTTTTTTCCTTTCACTGCAATAACCCCGCGAGGATTCTCTTAACCTCACCCCGCGGATAGAATGTATTCGGTGATTGGATTTAAAATTCCTTCACACAGAGCCAGCGTTTTATATTTCACAGACTATTTCCCTCGTCTGATTGCTCGAATATTATTAACAGCGAATTTCTTCCTGTTCTTCCTGTTCGCGAAAAATATAGACTTCGACGTTTATTAGTTGCTAATGTTCATTGAGTTTGTTTGTATGGATTTGTCTAGTATTCCTTTCGCAATATTTCTCTAACGATAGAAAAGTGTGAAGAGAGTTGGGCAAACATTGTATTTAAATAAAAATTTCGAGTGAAGTGGATTCAAAACCCACTTTGTTCGAAAATTTTGTTTGAATACATTTTTTGCCCAACTCTGAGTGTGACCAACCAATTTATATTACCACAGTTGAGAAGAGAAAATGTAGAATAGACGTGTTAAGTAGAAATAGTCAGCAGTGGTCAGACACTACTCGATCTGTGTTAAGTAGTAATAGTAAGCAATGGCCAGACACGAACCGATCTGTGTTACGTAGAAATAGTCAGCAATGGTCAGACACTAGTCGATCTGTGTTAAGTAGAAATAGTCAGCAATGGTCAGACACTAGTCGATCTGTGTTAAGTAGAAATATTCTCCATCGGTCAGACATGAGTCCATCCGTGTTAAATAGAAATAGTCAGCAATGACCAGACACATGTCGATCTGTGTTAAGTAGAAATAGTCAGCAGTGGTCAGACACTAGTCGATCTGTGTTAAGTAGAAATAGTCAGCAATGGTCAGACACTAGTCGATCTGTGTTAAGTAGAAATATTCTCCATCGGTCAGACATGAGTCCATCTGTGTTAAATAGAAATAGTCAGCAATGACCAGACACATGTCGATCTGTGTTAAGTAGAAATAGTCAGCAGTGGTCAGACACTAGTCGATCTGTGTTAAGTAGAAATAGTCACCAGTGGTCAGACACTAGTCGATCTGTTTTAAGTAGAAATAGTTCGGTATATAGAAGAAATAGAATGGTCATACATGAATCGAGTTGAATTAAGTAGAAGAGGTTCAACATTTAGAAGTTGGACTTTTTTTAAAACATGGTGGATGAGAAAATTTAGATCAATTCAAACAATAATGTATCTTATTCAATATAAATGTTCAGAAAGAAAACACGTCCGAACAATTTTTATCAACTTCTCAATCAATTTTTGCGTTGAAATTAAATGACTAGGTTTTGATAGTTGGGTCAAAATAGACCCATGCACCTCCGTAAAAGGTTTAATATAAATATTTCTTGGTTATTTACCATTATATTTCTCAAAAAATCGATTTTGTTATAAAATTTAAAAATTAGAGGGAACCTTTGAAAAATGAGGTTGGATTTAAAATTACTTCACACGGAGAGAGCGTTTTATTTTTCACAGACTATTTCCCTCGTCTGGTTGCTCGAATATATTGTTTGTGAAAAATATAGACTTCGACGTTTATTAGTTGCTAATGTTCACTGAGCTTGTTGGTATGGATCAGGCTAATATTCTTTTCGCAATTTTTTCTCTAACGATAAAAAAGAGTGACTAACCAATTTATAGCTCTAAACAGATTTTTATTATACTTTTGTTATGATAATCACAGTTGGGAAGAGAAAATATAGAATAGTCGTTTTATAAACGAGTTGTGAAGTTTCTTTTCATGTACATGCTGAAAATTTCATCTAAATTGGTCAATTGGTTTACTGTTTTTAATCTTTATGTAATCAATATTGATAAAATTGTTAGAATGTGCAGAATTTATATCAAGCTAGAAATCACACATGTTAAATTTTCGTTACGAGCCCAAATGAAAACATCGTGAGAATTACCTGTTTTAAAAGAAACTGATTATCTATGTAGCTCCTGTATTTTGCAATTAGACCAACTATTTTTCTTTCGCATAAAAATCTGAAATTCAGTCACAAATTTTCCTGGAGTGTTCAGTGTAGTTGTTGGTATCGCCAGCACTCTTCAAATGCTTAATTATTGTTTTTCTGGAACAATGTTTACAGGAGTTTCGATTCAATTGACAAACAGATATAATATAATTCCCGGTGGAAAATGTCGCTTTTAACAGCACCGTTGTTAATGTAATTAAAAAGCATATGGATGGCCGCGTTGAATATTTCTACGTTGGTTGTTTTAATGAAAATTCGATATGGATATTAACAAAGTGGACGGTGTTCTTTGAAGTTGTCTCCATATTTTTGTACGATGCAAGAAAGGGACACTCGATGAAACCAAACACGTATTACGAGAACGGAACTTCATAATTACTCTCGGTTAAAGCGATCAAATGAATAATTTAATTGAATTCGAAGAGTACAATTTACTTTTTCTAATAACGAAAATGATGTTACACTGTTTCAACGTTTCCCCAATTCTGTAACTTCTGTTTCAATTAATATTTTCATGTCGGAAACCATGAAGCATAGACTTGACAATGATGATTCGTTTCAGAGGTTATAACTGCTCATTCTCTGAATACATTAATCAATCTCTGTATTCTGAGATGGTTACAATTCACCTAAAAAGTTGAAACATTGCTAAAAAGTGGAAGCTTTTCTTTCTAAAATTGACAAATGTGCAACAGAATATCGTCGAATATTTTTCTGAAAAAAATGTTTATAACAAAATTGGTGGAGAATCAATCTAAACAGCCCTAAAACGTAGACTTGATAATTATAATTCCTTTCTAAGGTTAATTCACCTACAAAATTGAAACATTGCTAGAAAGTGGATGCATTCCTTCCTAAAATTGACAAATGTGTAACAGAATTTCGTCGAATATTTTGCTGCTGGAACTTTTATTACAAAAATGACAAAAATGGTATAAGATCAATCTAAACAGCCCTAAACATTTGTTTCAATTCGTCTCTGAATACATTAATCAATCTCTGAAATCTGAGATGGTTACAATTCACCTAAAAAATTGAAACATTGCTAAAAAGTGGAAACTTTTCTTTCTAAAATTGACAAATGTGCAACAGAATATCGTCGAATATTTTTCTGAAAAAAATGTTTATAACAAAATTGGTGGAGAATCAATCTAAACAGCCCTAAAACGTAGACTCGATAACCATCGTTCGTTGCAGAGAACCGTTAACCGACCTCTGACAGAGTCTTGCGCAATTCGTGAAACGCATTACCGGCGCGAATCGATCATTCCAATTTATACTAGCCATCTAGCCGGCATAAAGCGAGCGTATCACCTGTTCATCGACACTTATGAATCATCTTCTAACATATACCTAAGCTCAATTCCGTTGAACGGTTGTAATCGACTTTCTGCACTTTGTTCGATCGCGGCAGTAATTTATTTCTCCTCTATTTCTTCGGTCGTTTATGGAGCCGTTCGATTTATAGAAATTTTAATCTCTCTCTCTCTCTCTCTCTCTCTCTCTCTCTCTCTCTCTCTCTCTCTCTCTCTCGCTAACAGAAAGAGAGAGACGGAAAGATAATCGAGTAGGGGTGATTCGCGCGAATAAACTTATGAAGTTCGAACGGTGGGAGTGTGCAACCCCCTAACTGTTCCATCCAACCCCGTCGGCGTTCCACACCCCCATATAGCCCACTCCCCCCTCGGGCCGGTTCTCATTTTCTCGTTAGCGTTTAGATAGGAACACCAATTTCAGAGAGCGTCGACCGAGGTCAGCAATTAAGCACTTCCCGTCGCCCATCGTTTTCCCTCGAGGACTAATTATTGTCCAAACGGACTAACTGTTTCGATACACAACGCTCGAGGACGCTGTGTGCTGCAAGCACAATAATCCTTCCACGGTGTGCCGCTTCTCTATAGTCATTAGGGTGGCTCTTCTTTTCTATTGTCAAAACATTTTTGTCCCAGAGTTGTTCCAAATAATTAAAAAAATGGCCTGTGCAAAGTTTCAGCTCGATCGGATAACGGAAATACGTGCCCCAAAACAATTAGACATTAAAATCGTTTTTCTCCGATATCTTCTAAACGGTTTACCGCGTCGAAAAGTATGTCAGACAAACCTTGTAGATTTGGATAGGTTGCGTCTTTTATGTCGTATTCCTTTTTTTCGCAGAACGAACGGTTTTGAGAAAATTGAGAGAAACGTCGGACCAAAATCAAAAAATTTCTTCTGAAATTTGAACATTGAAGTGTGGTTTCATTATCTTTTATTGATAATAAAATTTCCCGTTATCTATGGACACTGAAACTTTGCAAAGACTTCTTTTTAATTATTTGGAACCACCCTGGAGAGCCACGCTAATAGTCGCGCTATGGTATAGTGCGTAGTCGTCGCGAATCGACATACAACCGTTTCCTCTCCTTTTCCGACACACGGGATCATTACGAATTCTCAAGTGATGAACTTCCTAGCTACGGATTCGGTCCACATTTCACAGATTTCACGCGGCACACTTTGCGCACTGCGCTCTTTGTCGACGGCAAATGTTCGCAACGACGAGTCCCGGTCCTTTGACCACTCGGGCTTGAAGACGAAACTGCACCGTGCGGAGTAACGTGGATTTTACAGCTGATTCTACGAACCCTGATCGACCGAGATTCGCTTAGCGAAACCGACCTTTGTCTTCCGATTCAGGGTCAACCGAACAACCGTATCAAGCCATTTTAACCATTAATCCCTCCGTTGCCATGGACGAGATATCTATGTTAGATGTCGGAAAATCGTTAGTGAGCTGGTACAAGATTCACAAGATAAAACGTTACAAGATGTTTTCTCAGAATCTAATGAAGATATCGAATTCATTTCCCATTAAACTCAATACCTGGGTCCAAAAATAAGTTATAAAATTTTCTACGATCAAAATGACCAATAAAAAGTTGATTATTATTGAAATTTAAGATAATCTACACAGAATATGAAGAAAAAAATTCGAAGAACACACTGATTAGAAAATATCGATTTTTATACTTTTTGGTTACAAATAACAGTTATTAGTGCACAAAAAATTGGACCCTACTCGATAACTGTTATCGATGAAGAAAAACTGTTGCGATTATTGCTCAAAGCAGTTATCAACGAGAGAAATTTATTTCGATCACTTCTAACAGTTATCAACGAGAGAAATTTATTTCTATCGCTCATAACTAGACTGCGGATCTATATGAAAAATAAAAAATGTTTGCAAATAAAAATTGTATTCTTTTATAATTTAATAATAATTTTACGTTTTTTAATAATTGATAATTTTATAATTACCAAAATAGGATAATCAATTATCCTATTAAGCTGAAACTAATACATTGATGCCTTTAAATATTTTTAACATGCCCACAGCTTTAAATAGTATGTACCCATTTTTGTCATAAATGCATAAAATCCGCAGTCAACTCATAACAGTTATCGATGAGAGAAATTTATTTCGATCGCTTATAACAGTTATCGATCATCGAATTTCTTTTCACGTGTTCATAATAATAATAATAAATAATTGATGAGAAAATTCATTTTGGTTGCTTATTTAATTATTGAGTTGTCCACTCGTTTACGGATGGAGCAACCCCGTGAAATTTATTGAGAAAGTTTCTGACAACGAGACGAATCGACAGACCATAAGAACAACGTAAAATCTGTTTGTTTGTCACATTAAATTTGGATTGTAGCAATTAATTTTACGAATAAGACATTTATGAAATAATTGTCTACCATTTTAAATAATTTATTGTCTACCATTTGAAATGTGTACTATTTAATAATAACTGTTACAAATTTTTTTCATCGATAACTGTTATGAGCGACCGAGATAAACTTCTCTCATTGATAACTGTGATCGAAATGAATTTCAATCATATAACGTTATTTGGTTGTACTAGTAGCACAGAATATTGTACACACATTCATATGGAATTAAAAAGAGATTCAATCTGTTTTTAATAATCAAAATACATACAGTATTTATTTTTAAATATTTTTTGCTAAATATACAGGTAATATTTATTTCATATTATGGAAAAAATATTTTTTCCCATTATAAAATGAATCTTTATGTAATATTCGAAATATTATTAGTGCTCCAATCTGTTTTTCTCAAATTCGGATAAATTATGAAATTCTGGGTAAAAACGTATCATACAAAGTGGGACTAGTAGATGTATCGAATGCTGCGGTGTGCCGATGTTCCGAGATGAAACGGTGTAGCACTCCGTCGACCACCATAAGTTATTTCGAATGGCGTCCATATTGTCGTTATGCGCGCATAAAGGTACATAGTTCGCGGCCGAGAACGATAACGCAGCTCTACCTGCGTGTAATTCGTTACAGCCCGGCCAACCATAATAATGCGGAACGCAGATCGAATGTCTGCGCGGATTAATTAGTGTAGAAATATTGTAGTTGCCAGGAGTAACGGTCAGACAGTAAATAATGTTCGTATACGTCGCCCTTCGAACATACGAATATTTCAATGACACAAACATTCCTACGTTAACCCATTTTAGCATTTATGACAAAAACGAGTAGGCGCAATTTAAGACAGTGCGTATATGCACATTAGAAGAATTGAAAATACTGTTGCATTATTTTCAACCTATTAAACATGTGTGACCATAATTATGAAAGTAGTCCAAGTCATATATTTCGAGATATTTAAAGGAAAAGGGGGCTGCTCTTTACTTGACCGGACTCAAAATTCGTGTCTTTCTCCTGCGAATTATGATGTGTTCGGTATTTAATCCAGTAGATTTGTACCCGGAGCGGCTGCAGGTCAAAGTTTCGATTCTCTAGGATCAATGGTTCAGGAGTTATGTTTTCTTAAAGTTGAGCAATCTGCAGTGTTTTTAGTGACGGTCGCGCGTCGCTTACCGAGTTGGTTGATAATTAGGTCGGGGGTGGGGGCAAAGTCCGGCGGTTCTGCTCGGTAAGCGACTTGCGGTCGTCACTACAAACCAACATGGCGGTACCCTTACCTGTCAAAAACACTGCAGATTGCTCAACTTTAAGCAAGCTTAACTCCTGAACCATTGATCCTACAGGATCGAAACTTCGATCTGCAGCCGCTCCGGGAACAAATCTACTGGATTACATACCAAATACATCATAATTTGTAGGAGAAAGGCACTAATTTTGAGTCCGGTAAAGTAGCGAGCGGCCCAGCTTTGTGCTATACTGACGCTAAAATCGTCGCGCGTGCGCGAAAAAAGCCAACATTATCTCATCACTAGACTGCGGATCTTCATGCAAAATAAAAAATGTTTGCATTGATTGCGAGGCACAGGAGCCAAATAAAAATTTCATTCTTTTTTTTTTATTATCTTGTTACTGTGAAACTAATACACTGGTGGCCTTAAATCTTTTTAATACCTACACTGTTTTAAATTGTACGTATCCATTTTTGTCATAAATTCATAAAATCCGCAGTGTACTCATAACTGATAGAAATCAGCGCGTAGGACTAGAGGTCGCGTCGACAAGTTGTCCTGAATTTTGATAAAAAATTTCCGGGTGGTGTTCGAACAGGCGCAAGAAAAAAATCAGCTAGTTGCCAGAGTACACGTTGCGCCAAGTTGCGGAAAGTGCTCGAGCAATATTGAAGTTATATTGTTTTGGCAATGGGGAGGTGTTCTTTGCGGCTGACTCTCGGAAGTTCTCAATCAGAAGTTTCGAATGCAACCGCGAAGTAGAACAGACGAAATCCCAGAAGTTGCGACGAATCTTTGCTTGCCTCCGGAGCAGCGTCTATCTCCCTCTGTCTTTCTCGTTGCTCAGGATCGAATAAAACAAACAAGAATTAGCCGTCGGCCGTTCCCTCGCAGCCCGGTCACACTTCTGACAGCTCCGCCGTGGCTGCATTATCGCGCAATCAGATATCCATTGGAAGTTTCAACTTCTTCACGGTCGTATTTCCGCGAGCGAGACGCGACGCGAATTGCGACCGTGATTTCGCAGTTCTCCTGAAGTGTCGGCTCTCGGCCGCGCGGCCGGAGACGCTTTTATTGATACCCGGAGATATCGATTATGGAAATGCATGTTTCCAGTCGTCGACAATTCAATTTGCGCGGCCGGGACGCATTAACTAAAACGCGTACTCCGCGAGACGCCACTCGAAAAAAATATAATGGCCCGCGCCGGACAATCACCATAATTGTACAGCCACGGATTGGAAACGGTTCTCGTCGAGACCCCGAAGTTTCAACACTCGCGTAGCCATCGATAAAAATGTTACGCCGACCGCCATCGCGCAACGGTGTCCTGGAGCACGCTTTTTATGGCCACAATTTGATTTTTCGATGTTCAAATTAGCACAATATTCTTTTCTCTCTAGGACAACAACTCTTCGAGACATTGAAATTAAAAATATTAGATCTTTCAGATAACTTTCCGAGTTGACATGTGCCAATTATGAAATTGGTCCAAGTCGAAATTGAAAAAAAAGATGAGTTTATAATTTAGATCACATCACATTAATTTAAACCACATAGATTAATTCAATGTAATTTTTATTGTGAGAAATGAACCGTTAGATAGTGCTTGTTATTTCAACGTTATATGGAATTCATTTAGAATTACATCTTATTAATTCTCATCCTGGTTGTCTTCTGAAATCACTATGTATTCCCCTAACTTTTCTTATATAATCATTATACAGGGTGGTCCACGCAACTTGCACACCTATAATATCTTCCAAAGTATGCGTTGCACGAAAAAGTTTTTTTATACAGAAATTGCATGGTCTGAAGGGGTACATTATGTAGTGCATTTATTTTTTTTACAGGTGGACGCGTGAAGCACATATGAAGGTCAACTGCATTTTTTTAAATGAAATGAGGTATTTTTTAATACATAAATCGATGCAGCTGGACATTCGTTACAAAAAGTACTAACCTATGTATGTCGAAAAGTTAGTAGTTCAGGAGATATTTCAGTTTAAATAACTCTAAAATACCATTACTGTCGTGCTAAGATGTTACACAAGTAAGTAAACACTAACGTCTTAGTACGACAGTAATGGTATTTTAGAGTTATTTAAACTGAAATATGTCCCGAACTACTAACTTTTCGACATACATAGGTTAGTACTTTTTGTAACGAATGTCCAGCTGCATCGATTTATGTATGAAAAAATACCTCATTTCATTTAAAAAAAATGAAGTTGGCCTTCACATGTCCTTTACGCGTCGACTTGTAAAAAAAATAAATACATTACATAATGTACCCCTTCAGACCATGCAACTTGTGTATACAAAACTTTTTCGTGCAACGCATATGTACTTTAGAAGTTATTATAGGTGTGCAAGTTACGTGGACCACCCTGTGTGTGCCCATAATTATAAAAGTATGTGGTTTAAGCCTATGTTTAAAAAAAAAGAGTTTATCAGTTATTTCACATCACATTATATTTTAAACTGAATTAATTCAATGTAATCTTTATTGTGAAACATGAACCGTTGGATAGTGTTTGTTATTTTAGCATTATATGGAATACATTCAGAGTTAAAACTCTTTTCGGCTGCTCTTTACTTTACCGGACTCATAATTTGTGTCTTTCTCTTATAAATTATGATGTATTTGGTATGTAATCTAGTAGATTTGTACCCGGAGCGGCTGCAGATCGAAGTTTCGATCCTGTAGGATCAATGGTTCAGGAGTTATGCTTGCTTAAAGTTTATCAATGTGCAGTGTTTTCGAAGGGCGACGCCTACGCTACGCTCAGTGGAGCCTGCCACAGAGTTAATAACTCCTGAACGACGCTACGGACAACATTTTCTTAGAGGAAAAAGTTTCTCCAAATGATCTCAGGAATCACCCCTTTGAAGGAAGTATAACATTTTCTATACGCGCTGTATGTTTGATCATATCAATCTAGAGAACAAAATTATGCACGAGATACATTCGGTTGAATAACAATGTACCAGTAGGAACGAGTGTTTTATTACCACGGAATCTTTCGCTTGTGAATTTTTCTCCAAGTCTCGCGGTCTTATATGGAAATTTCTATCGCGTCGCTCGAAGTATTGTCCCGTTATCGTCCGCATATCAATTTTTCTTTCCCGCATTGCAAAATTGATTAAATCTGGCGCAGTTACGCACGGCATAAACGTGTAGATCCGCGGTCAAAGGGAGTCGGACACGAGGCATTTTATCGATAACTTATTGTTATGCAAATTGCAGCCGCTGCGTCGATATTGAAAGTGACACAGCGAACATTCCAACGGATACGCTGGTTTCCATGCGGACGCGAAAAATCTCGTGAATATAAATTCCGCGATCGAGTGTACGCGGCGACTTTTCGCGCGACTTACGGCGAGAAACGGGAATGGAAGAAAAGTAGAACGTAACGATTATGTAAACAGCGAGAAAATCAATAGCCAGAATCATTAGGAGAAGAAGCACGCCGGGGGGTTATTACAGTTCCCTCTTTCTCTTTATTCTTTTTTTTCTGCTTGATAAGGGAAACCGATTAACGGAGAGTTCTCTTTTGTTTAGCTTTGCTAATTCCAGCGATGTCGTCGTTACGGTTCATCTAGTTTTGAACTGAGAATTATTGAAACAGAGCTCATTAAAGCGATTGATTGCATTCACCTGGAATCAGCCATGTTGCGTTTGCTTTATCCCTCGTGCTGCTTGGGCCGAGCCTTTACTGGATTCCCGAAGACCAAGAGATTCTCGTATCGATGCGTCACGTTCGATGTAATATCGTTTCGGTAGATTAATTATATGGGGCATGTATATAGGGTGTGGCGCGTAACTATGTCGCCACGATTGTTCAGGTACTTCAGAGAATCTAACAAAAACAATGTTTCCACAACGAATGTTAATCAATCAATGAATTAGTAAAAAAAAGTCGGCTACATATTGAAATATACAAAATTTCAGAAACTATTGTTTCCCGACGAAAAAATCATTTTTATTTAGTTACATTTACCGAGCCTTAAAAATAAGGGGGCCTATTCACGATCAATCATGTTGCGCAACAATGTCTCTTGCGCAATCGCACCGTGTACAAATCTACTGGATTACATACCAAATACATCATAATTCGTAGGCGAAAGGTACAAATTTTGGGTCCGGTAAAGTAAAGTTTACCCAAAACCACTGCTATTGGTATAAGTAGGCATGATACAAAATTATTTCGATTCTGAATAGATTAAACAAAATTAAAATTCATTCTATTACGTAACATGAATTAAGAATTTTCAAATAAAATTGTATAATCAGTCATTTTGACTGGTGTGGTAGTTCTAGTGTTCAACATAAGATTGAAAGACGAAATCCTTAGTCCCGCGGGACCGAAATAAATCCCGCATCTATCGCAAATTCTAAACAGATATCGATGTTCTTCTTCGAGGAGATTCCAAAGTGCAAAGAAATTGTAACCACTGTAACCGTGAAATGGATCGCAGCGCACGGGTTTGAGGCGGAGCTGAGAGGGATGGTGCACCAACAAACTGCGCGCGAAAGTGTCGGTAGTTAACAAAACCGTTCTTCATCGGGCAGTCTTTGGTTACAAGTGCCATCTATCCTAGAAAGCGTGCTGGAGGTCAAGAAACTGGGGGCCGCAATTTCAGCCGACGACGGCGACGGCGACGGCGGCGGCGGCTGGTCGTTAAATATTGACTAAAAAGTAATGAGCCAGCCACTTATTATGCCCGAGATTGTGGAATGGCCGCGATGTGAACCGTGACGGTGAAAAGGAAGGAAACTCTTGGCGGTTCTGGTGACCACACCGTCACCGGTCCTTCTGCAGTGGACAGCCCCTGTCCGTACATAGAGAGAACCGTGGAAGCGCGGGGGTCGGAGAAGCGGGTGAGAAACCGAGAAAGGAAACGAGAAAGAGGGCCATCGGAGGAAACGGGAAAGAGGAGATTGCACCGAGAGAGAACCCGAGATGCACCGCGATGAACACCGCTATGCAGCTGGTCACGCTCAATTCTCCTCCTACGCTTCATACAAAGCTAATGTATTCCGTTGAGGGTAACCAGCCCCGGTAACCCAAAGACAAATCGTACCTTTCGAACAATACGTGACTCTCTTCCCCCCTCCCCCCACCTCCCCCACTTCGCCTCTTTGTAGTCGCGAATTGAGCAGCACGCGCTGTTCAATTATTTAGGCGTTCTCCCCTTTATTTTAACCTATGGTGACCACCCACTTCCAACTTTGAGGGATCAACATGGCCAGGGCTAACATTTTTATGTAGGGTGATTCTGGGAAGTGGGACAAATCGCTGCTCTTTTTTAAGTAAAAATAGTGAAAAATTATGGAGGAAAAAATCATGTCATAATACGTCCCAACTTCCTATGACCTTATTTTCTATGTGGATGCACCGATGCACCAGACAGGTGGAATGCACTGTATTCTTTAATGCAAACCAATTTTTTCTTGTTAAACCAAAACGATCCCTTTTATTATCCTACGTATAAAAGTACTAAGCCAAGATCATCGAAATGTCGATACTGTGCGAGATATTTTACATTTTTTGTCAGAGTAAACACGGAATTACATAGTTCCTGTAATTCGTATATCGAGAGTTTGGATATTTGCATCTCAGATAAGAAATATTATTTTTCCTGGCTTGAACAATATCACGTTAGCCTACACACAAGTTTTCAGATTTTTAGTTTGACCAGAAATATTTTTTAGCACTGACAAACTGTTCGATGCAATTCGTTCATAAACTGTTAAAAGGATGATATAGAACATTCTCTTCGAGTCATTCGTTTACAGTTTTATGCCCCGCTTATTCATAGACAAAATAGAAAAGTCGATATTGTTAAAAAGTGCGACAAGTTTTCTCTACATACTTTGTTTCTCAAGATTTTGTGGAGAGCATCGAAAATGATTGGAAATTTTCATGAAATGAACGAGACATTTGTGCGTTGGTAGAAAATGTATGAAACGTAGAAAAAGGATAGAATTGGACATTAACATTTTTGAAGAGACAAGGATCTGATCGTTCTCAACAATTCGAGACGCCCTCGTAATCCAATGGGTACAGTTACCAACTTTAAAACACCGCTCGTATATTGAGTTTGCATTCTGTACATCGGAAAATAAAATTTGTACAGCGTACTACCTCTATAGGATATATGTGTACTATCAATAGAATATGATATTGGAGATGTGTGCGCACACTCGGGTGGAGAGAAACAAATATTGGGAATATAAAATATGTTGAACTATACATTAAAAACTGTACGCTCGTTTACGTCGATCGTACATGTTATTACTAATTTTGTTAAGCTATCAATTTGTTTTCATCGATTCGCTCTAGTTTACATATAGCCTTTTACAGGATGCGCCTTGTCATTTCTCGATAATGCAAAGATGGGGTTTTTCTAGGCCGCAATTGCTCTAAAAAGTCCTACTTTTACGTTTACGAGGCCTAATTTGCAGCTTCATGAAAATAGCTGCATGCACGGCTTTATGCTTCCGAATGCAAATTACTAACTAAATTATATTTTTAAAAAACTAAACTAGCGCTGTTCACTTCTGAAAAATCCCATCTTTGAGGTTTGTATCCAGAAGTGAGAAGGCGCATCCCGCACCCTTGCAATTCCAGAAACGAGCCTACCCCCTTATAATTCCTCTGCAACGGTAAAAATCTCGAAACACAGAAGCCATTGAAAGCTGAAGTTTGGAACACAGGTAGCCGTTAGCCCTTAGGGGATGAGCAATGATTTTACCCCCAGAGATCCTTCAGGATCAACTGCTAAAATTAAATTAGTGGCATACCTCTAGGAATAAGCCAGCCGTTGATTTTCCAATGGGAATTATGCCAATGTAACAATATTTTGTTGTCTGCATAATAATACACATAATAACTGCATAATAATACATATAATAATAATAACTATATAACTGTATAACAATAACTACAATAAAACGTATAATAATAATAATAATAACTATATTATAACTATAATAAAACGTATAATAATAATAATAACTATATTATAACTGTAATTATAAGTATATAATAATAACTATAATAATAATAATAATAACTATATAACTGTATAATAATGACTATAATAATACATATAATAATAACTATATAACTGTAACTATAACTATATAACTGTATAACAATAACTATAATAAAACTGTGTAATAATAACTGTTTACAAGTGTAAGTGGTATCTATGGAAAACGCATGGAAATTTCGCTGACCACATCAGTTCTCTGAGAAGAAAAATGGCGAGATGGGTGACACGAACTGGACGGGTTCGAAAATGAACGAGCCCGTTAATTATTTTTCACGGCGACGCGCGGCGCGCATTGGCGGCGGTTCGATCGTCGAATCAGAACCACGTATTAACACATGTCGGGGTGGTTAACGCACGATGTAATTTCTGCATCGATCGAAGGTACAATGGGTACCTGACCGAGTGATATATTGTGTACAGGCGGGAGCCAACAGCGTCGACGAGTTTGCCTCAAACAGGAGGGGCGAGTTTGTGAAATTGTGTATACGTATCCCCGGCATTCGGGCTACGACCCTGGATTGAGTAAAACTATCGAAAGGGAGATATACAGGGACGTGGCAGGGCAACTTTACAATGCACACCTTGATGCAGTCGGCCGGCCGCGAACAAAACCTGATGCCCGCACTTGTTTCCTCTCCCCTCCTCCCCCTCCTCTTCCTCCCCTCCACCAAACGAGGGGGAAGCGCGTTCGCGAACGCAAAGTGTAATTTAATACATCGTCTTCGTAATTCTTCGCCTGGCGAATGCTAATTGATATGTAAATTAGGGTGGGCCAACGTAATTGCCGGACGTAATTGCTCGTTAGCGTCCGGCCGGCAACGAAATTATTGAAATTATACGAATCTAATGAATAAACCTGCCACCCCGTACCGGTGACTGATATATTTTCGGTTATTCCACTGGCCGTTGTGGAACACGCGAAGACCTCGGCTTTGTAACGCGCAATTTCCTGCTATTTCAATCTTGAATAATGTTTATTTCCCCGCCGCGCCGCGCCGCGCCGCTGCTCTCTCGCCATTAGTTCCCCGGCTCATTTCGAAAATCATTTTTCCCACTCGTCCTCGGAATTACCCCGGAATACGTGATTTTGTTCGCCGCACAATCAGATCGACCAGGTAACACACCACTTTCTTCTGTATTTTTTTATCGGCTTTCTATTTTCAACATTTTTCATTATTCACCAGTGCATTTTCGGAATTGCGCGCTGCGATTGTTCTCCCTTGTATAATGAGTTCCACCGAATAATGAACCACTTGGTTTCTTAATTTTATTTCTCTTCCGTTTTGCACAATTTTTTAATTATTTACCCATGGTCATTTTGTACGGTATTTCTGCTGACACGTGACCAAAGGACGTTTATAAAAATTTCTGTGCAAGTCGGGAAATAAGGATTGACTTTTAAGAAGATTCAGGTTAATTACGGCAGGGGAACAATATTATAGGAATCCTTTCATTGTGTAGCTGTAGATTTTAAACCACTTCGTTTCTTATTTTATTTGTCGTCCATTTTGCAGGATTTTATATCATTTGGAAAATTTTATTTTCTATTGATCTTTAAGATGGTGCACTGTGATTTATAAGTTTATTGTCATTTTGTTCGTTCTTTCTACTGATAAGTACAATATAAAATAAATTATAAAATATATATAATAGTATAAAATATAATATATTATAATATATATATTATTAATATATATTTTATATGTATACATGTGTGTTATATGTTATATGTAGGCAGCGAATCTTTATGTAAAATAAAAATTTTCTACCTGAATTGCAACAAACTGGAGTGACATAGAAATTTATTTCCTTCTTGATATGATTAGTAGGTTGAAAATAATGTAACAGTTTTTGAAAATTCTTCCAATGTTTTTGCTGTTTCCAATTACACCCACTCATTTTTGTGATAAATGCATAAAATCTACTGTCTATTGATATGCATATACAGGGTGTCCCAAAACTCCTTCAAGTCCGGGAAATGGTAAGTTCCGTAGGTAATTTGAAGCAACATTTTTTTTTGCACCAATGTCAGCCGCGGCTTTGTTTAGGAGTTATTAACGAAAAACACTGACCAATCAGAGCGCGACTTCGACGCGCGATGGTACGAACAGCACGGCACGCCGGGAGACGAGCGTGGTGTAACGCCACGATGCCGCAACGAACAAGAGTTTCTCGAGATTAAGTGAATCCTCCCCGATTTGGCTGAGCTTTGGATATGTTGTCAAGACCAGGATTCTAAACAACATTACCCTTTACAGTTTTTGTCGGCCGGCTTTAGTGTACGAGATAAGTGTAAAAACTTGTAATTGTAAATCGATCGATGTACTATCTTCTACCCGATTTCGATGAGCTTTGGATATGTTGTCAAGACCAGGATTCTGAACAACATTTCTCTTTGGACTATTTGGCGGTCGGCTTTAGTTTACGAGATGATCGTAAAAAAGAGAAGAAGCAGAAACTGATTGTATTAAAAACTCACTTATTCAGCCGTAAATTCATTTGCTGCTTCGAAATGTGTGTCACTGGGTCACTCGGTGACGAACTGCACAGATGTCTTCAGGTATACGGCAGCACCGAAAGGTAAGGGACGTACGGCCAGGTCGACGAACTGCACAGCCGGTGGTAGATAGTAATAAGGCCTAAGGGATGCGCGGTCAAGTCGACGATCCAGAATTTCACTTTCACTTTCGAATCGATAAATAATTCGTATGTTTATTTCACACAGGTGCCTTGAAATTTTTCCACACTCACAATCACTGTTCACATTTGTCTACACACATAGTTATGCACTAATAATAATTGCCATATCCGCAGTCTAGTGATTAGTTTAAATATCACTATCAAAAACACAACTAATAGCAACCGTTAGCTTTGAATTGACAAATCTTTGGAGATGTTCTCTCTACCGCGGCTCGAACGACACTGATTTTCTGCAAGATTTTTCTAAAGAATTTCGGAAGGGCATTTAGCGTGTCGAAATTCGAAATGCGCGCTGTAGCACGTTTACGAAAACGACGGGACGGTCAGACGAAAAACAGGATGCGAGAAGGACCGCTGTAAGATTTATGGCAAACACATGTTTAGTTTTTCCTGCAGATTGATACGCAGAGTCGATGGGTAACCGTTCGAAAACGTCGGCTGTCCTTCTTTTAGAAAGTTTCTTACGGAAGGTATAGGACAATAGGGATGCTATGCTGACCTGACATTTTTACCCCTTGCTGGGTAAAAGGACCGATGACGTTTTCGCATAGTTACCCATCGACTCTACGTACCAATCTGCAGGAAAAACTAAACATGTGTTTGCCATAATTGTAAGAAACTTTCTAAAAGAAGGACAGCCGACGTTTTCGAACGGTTACCCATCGACTCTGCGTATCAATCTGCAGGAAAAACTACACATGTGTTTGCCATAAATCTTACAGCGGTCCTTCTCGCATCCTGTTTTTCGTCTGACCGTCCCGTCGTTTTCGTAAACGTGCTACAGCGCGCATTTCGAATTTCGACACGCTAAATGCCCTTCCGAAATTCTTTAGAAAAATCTTGCAGAAAATCAGTGTCGTTCGAGCCGCGGTAGAGAGAACATCTCCAAAGATTTGTCAATTCAAAGCTAACGGTTGCTATTAGTTGTGTTTTTGATAGTGATATTTAAACTAATCACTAGACTGCGGATATGGCAATTATTATTAGTGCATAACTATGTGTGTAGACAAATGTGAACAGTGATTGTGAGTGTGGAAAAATTTCAAGGCACCTGTGTGAAATAAACATACGAATTATTTATCGATTCGAAAGTGAAAGTGAAATTCTGGATCGTCGACTTGACCGCGCATCCCTTAGGCCTTATTACTATCTACCACCGGCTGTGCAGTTCGTCGACCTGGCCGTACGTCCCTTACCTTTCGGTGCTGCCGTATACCTGAAGACATCTGTGCAGTTCGTCACCGAGTGACCCAGTGACACACAGTTCGAAGCAGCAAATAGATTTACGGCTGAATAAGTGAGTTTTTAATACAATCAGTTTCTGCTTCTTCTCTTTTTTACGATCATCTCGTAAACTAAAGCCGACCGCCAAATAGTCCAAAGAGAAATGTTGTTCAGAATCCTGGTCTTGACAACATATCCAAAGCTCATCGAAATCGGGTAGAAGATAGTACATCGATCGATTTACAATTACAAGTTTTTACACTTATCTCGTACACTAAAGCCGGCCGACAAAAACTGTAAAGGGTAATGTTGTTTAGAATCATGGTCTTGACAACATATCCAGAGCTCAGCCATATCGGGGAGGATTCACTTAATCTCGAGAAACTCTTGTTGGTTGCGGCATCGTGGCGTTACACCACGCTCGTCTTCCGGCGCGCCGAGCTGTTCGTACCATCGCGCGTCGAAGTCGCGCTCTGATTCGTCAGTGTTTTTCGTTAATAACTCCTAAACAAAGCCGCGGCTGACATTGGTGCAAAGGAAAATGTTACTTCAAATGACCTAAGGAACCTCCCATTTCCCGGACTTGAAGGAGTTTTGGGACACCCTGTATATTATACTTGATATGTACATATATTTTATTTCATAGATATTTTCCTTAGCAAAAATGATGCTTCAAATGATTTCGGGTACCTCCCATTCCCTGCTGTTGAAGGAATTTTGGAACAGCCTGTATACATACATATATAAAAATTCTCTATGTACTTTGGGAAATGTATAAAGATCAGAGACCGTAACTGTTATAACCAAAAAGAAAAAGGTCATGGAACGACAAGTATTTCGTCGACTAAAATCGTATTGGTTACAGTTAAGGATTAACCCAAAATTTTTTCTCTTGTTGGTAAATGTTATCGTTGAGAGAAATTCATTTCGATCACTTATAACAGTTATCAATGAGAGAAATTGATTTCGATCGCTCATAACAGATATCGATGAAAGAAATTTGTAACAGTTATTATTAAATATTGGGTTGGCAAGAAAGTAATTTCGATTTTCACTAACTGATGGCGTTATGTTTTGTTTGATTGGCTTCTGTTAACGTTGCATTTGTTTTTTTTTTCTGACATTTCATAACTGCATCTTTTAGGTTACTTTTGAAGCAAATTACACGTAATTTTGATTAAAATTGTTAGTTCTGTGTCAATTTGAACATGAAGTGCAGAAACGAACATTATAGGCATATATTGCTTTTTTATTTCCGTAGAGGTAAAAAAGCTGCCGAAGCTCACAAAGATATATGCGAAGTTTACGGTGTAGATTGCTTAACAGAACGCACGTGCCAGAATTGGTTTAAAAAATTCCGTTCTGGAAATTTCTCACTTAAAGACGACCAACGTTCTGGTCGATCATCTGGAGTTGATGATGACCAAATGAAAGCCATTATTAAATCGGATCGTCATATAACTGTCCGAGAGATTGCAGACAGGTTAAATGTCTCGCATACAACCATAGAGTATCGTTTAAAAAGTCTCGGAATCGTTAAGAAGCTCGATATTTGGGTTCCACACGAGTTGAAAGAAATTCACTTAATGCAACGCATCAACATATGCGATATGCATCTCAAACGAAATGAAATCGACCCTTTTCTCAAGCGAATCATCACCGGTGATGAGAAATGGGTTGTTTACATTAACACAACTCGAAAACGATCATGGTCCAAGCGTGATGAACCAGCCCAAACTACACCGAAAGCTGAATTGCACCAAAAGAAGATCATGTTGTCAATTTGGTGGGATTACAAAGGTATTGTGTATTTTGAGCTGCTCCCAAGGAACCAAACCATCAATTCAGATGTTTATTGTCGACAACTAACAAAACTGGACATAGCAATCAAAGAAAAACGGCCAGAATTGGCAAATCGCAAAGGAATCGTGTTCCGCCATGATAACGCTAGGCCACACACATCTTTGGTAACACGTGAAAAGTTATTGGAGCTTGGTTGGGAAGTGATGTCACATCCAGCATATAGCCCTGACATTGCACCATCAGATTATCATTTATTCCGAAGTTTACAAAACTCTTTGAATGGTAAAACATTCACTAATGATGATGATCTGAAATCGCACTTGGATCAGTTTTTCACCGAAAAGGATCAGAAGTTTTATGAGCGCGGAATTATGAAGCTACCAGAAAGATGGCAAAAGATCATACTACAAAATGGAAAATATTTTATTGATTAAAGTTCATTGCTTTGATAAAAAAAATGGATTTTATTTCATCTAAAAATACCGAAATTACTTTCTTGCCAACCCAATAGTACATATTTCAAATGGTAGACAATAAATTACTTAAAATGGTAGACAATCAATTATTTCATAAATTTCTTATTCGCAAAATTAATTGCCACAATCACAATTTAATGTAACAAACAAACAGATTTCGTGTTGTTCTTACGATGTGTTGTTTCGTCTTGTTGTACGAAACCTTCTCAATGAATTTCACAAGCTTGCTCCATCCGAAAAAGAGTAGACAACCCAATAAATAAGCAACCAAAATGAATTTTCCCATCAATAATCATTATTATGGACAAGTGAAAAGAAATTCGATCATCGATAACTGTTATGAGCGATCGAAATAAATTTCTGTAATCGATAACTGTTATGAGTGATCGAAATGATCTTCTCTCATCGATAATTGTTATGAGCGATCGAAATGAACTTCTTTCATCGATAACTGCTTTGAGCAATCGAAACAGTTTTCTTCATCGATAACAGTTATCGAGGAGAATCCAATTTTTTGAACACTAATAACTGTTATTTGTAACCAAAAAGTATAATTTTTAATCATTTTGTTCTTCGAATTTTTTCATTATATTTTGTGTACATTATCGTAAATTTCACTAATAAGCAACTTTTTATCAATGATTTATATCGTAGAAAATTCTAGAATAACTGTTATTTTTGGTCCCTGATAAAGATTGACTTTCGAGGAGACATATTAAAACCATTTCCGGCGCAGGAAGAATATAGTAGATTTGATGCTAGGGGATCAAAGTCAGTTTTTGCCGGTTAAAAACGTATTCAAGAAAATTAGATGTTTCCAGGTCCTCTGAAAGCGAACACTCGGCTAAATCTCCTGTTTCTCGTGCCCCGTTAAAACGATGCGAAACACAGTGCTCGAGAGTTGCGAATCGTGCACACGATGCGTCGAGTGTTTCTTGTTATCGAATACGGATTACATGCGATGTAATGTTCCTGAAAGCTCGAAGCGATCAACGATAACTGTTTGAATATTTTCCAGCCGCGAGCGAAATGTTGTCTTTCGCATTGACGTCACGCGTGTGCAGAAGATATCGTGTTCCCCGTTTACGCGCCACTGTCATTTGCACGGTAATTATACGGAAACGGTATTACAACGAATCGGAACAAATGAATCGTTACATCGAATAATTGCTAAACTTTGAATATTGTTCACTTCGGTGTTACCATACCGAATCTCCTGTTCGGAATATTGAACTTTCAATGGTTATCTCGATTTATGTAGTTCTGTCTGTAAATATACAAATCTATGTTAACGTTCGCTTAGAAGTGTTTTCGTTAGGATCGGAGAATAATAATTGCCCCCGTGCAGCTTTATGGAAATTTACGTTTTCATAGAATAATTTCCCGTGGCAAAAACCGAGTGAAATGTTATCGTATTCTCTGCGATTTGAAAACGAGACGAACCTCCATTGAATTTTCAAACGTGAATTAAACGTTATACTAAACGTGTTATTCGTGTTTCTCTATTATAAACGCACTAATGTATTCGTATCGCTCTATTAAACATTGAAACTGATCGAGCGGGAACCATTTTTATGATTTATGATATTGTAAAGAAAATGGGCACGTACAATTTAAAGCACCGGGCATGCTAGACATATTTGAGGACATCTAAATAATAATAATAAAGAAGGATAAATAAAAAAAGAGTACAATTTTTATCTGGATCTCATGTCTTGCAATCAAATTTTTACTATCCATCAATTATGACAAAAATGAGTAGGTGTAATTTAAAATGGTAAAAACATTAGAAGAATTTTATAAATATTGTTATACTATTTTCAACTTCGTAAACATATTAAGAAAGAAAATAAATGTCCATTTCACTACAGATTGTTGCAATTCAGCCAGAAAGTTTTTGTTTTGCATAAAAATCCACTGTCTACCAATAATTGCCAGAAGTTCCTTTTTTTCTTTAACACTTATAAAAATTACCAGGCTGAATTTATTTAGAGCTTTCACAATTTTTATAATAATACGATTAAAGAAACTTATTGGAACAATTTCTAATGAAAGGATCTTTATAATTTCAATAATTAATAAATAAACAATGTGAAAGCGGTCATTCGACCGGTCGCGGTTAGGTTAGTGTTAATAGTATTAACTAGTTAAAATGATTAAATTAATATTCCCAAGTTCCTTTTATTGTTCCATCGTTTAGAATCGTACCCACCCGTTTTTGTTATGTACGCATAGAATGCTCAGTTACCTGTTACGAACAAACGATGTTTGTATTCGCGAAGCAATAATTACGTAGAACGATGAGACCAGAGGAAAAGGATATAAAAGGTGAGGTGAAGAGTGAAACACTTCTAAGGAAAGTATATTTTGGAGTCGAGTGAGAACGACGTGGACACCTTTTTATCGTGAAGAGCGTAAATTACGTTCGTCCAGGGTGCACAGGATTTCGTAAAGCTTTTCAACCTATTTACGTTTGCACTTCGCGTGTATATTAAAAAGGGAGAGAGAGAGAGAGAGCAGTTAATATCTCGTTCTGTTCGCTACGTGGATGAGTACACGGATACTCTTCTACTCACCGATCGACCTTCGACAAAGCCAAAATAGAATTTTATTTTGGTTTAAAGTAAATTAATAACTGGACTGTGTGCGGATCCTTTATGCAAAATAAAAAATGTTTGCATTGATTGCAGGACACTGGAGCGAAATAAAAATTTCTCTTCTCTTTTGATTATCTGATTACGCTGAAAACGACACGCTGATGTCTTTAAATCTTTTTATCATGTCCATTGCTTTAAATTGTGCTTACCCATTATTTGTCATAAACGACAAGAGACCGTTCAGAATCTTCATCACGAGTCAGGCACGATATTGCGGGGCAATGGGTTAAGGAACAATATGTTGCTTCATTTTTTCATCACATTCCCACGACGAGACTACCACAACTTATGCGACAGATGAAGCCTAGTCAAGGTCGGAAGAGGACAATGCAGAAGTCAAAACGAAGAAGAGCGAACTCGTCGAAACCGAGAAAACAAAGTGGACGCTACAAATATCGTGGAATGGCGAGAGAAGTGGAGCGATAAAAAGAACAAAAATTCAGGTCAAGGTATGCTAACCTCCGCGACGTATAATGGTCGTTCGAGTGCTCGGGCTGATGAAGCGCAGCGAGATCGTTGTCGAACTCCATTAGAAAACTTCGAAGTGCAACGACGCGTCTCCCCGGTCGCCGGCAACTTTTCCGGAACCGATCCAGGCTCTGTCGTTAACGATTTTCCCGTCGACGAAGATCACCAATTCCGCGGTGACGCGCCGTGGCAAACAGACTCCTCGGAAGACACTCGATTTACAAAGCACGGAGCACAAGACGTCGTTAGTTCGAGAAGCAAATAATTGTACGGTAATTGAAAGCAACAATGCGCGCGGCCCTCCTGCTAATTACTGCGTCTGTCTAGACGTAAGATTTCCCCGAATGAATTTCACGCCGCATTATGCACTTTGGGATCATACCGGGCGCTAATAAATTATAGACGCTTGTACCGTAATTTCGTGGAACACGATGAGAAAATTGGAGCCGCTTCAATTAGTATATTTTGCATAGGGGATCCGACCGACGTAATGGCGCGCTACAGGAGATAATTGAAAGGCTACGCGGAACAAGGCGTTGTTCAACTTCTTTGCCAAAATTCCGAATGAAATAACCGGTTCCATCCCAACATAATTATTCGAAACATTGTTGGAATCTACGATCTGATTAATTATTAGCGCCGAACGCCGTCATTTCGCAGAAAATACCGGAAAATTTCGATTATAATAACTGGACTGCGAATTTTGTGCATTTAAACGTTAACTATTAGGTTTACGACATATGAAGGTCAACAATATAATACTCAGAATTTGATACTCTATCGATCTGTGGTATAAAAAATAGGACATTCCATTTGAAAAAATGAAGGTGACCTTCATATCTCTAAAAAAAATTACACAAAAACAAAAATTTGTTTTGTCCTTCAGAGATTTGACGTATCTTTGAAAACAACAAATATATTTGAGGTGGTAACGTTAGGCGACTCACCCAGTATATTCGTATCCTTTTTCCTTTAAGTGTCTCGAAACAAGAAACATATGACTTAGGTCACTTTCATAATGATGGGCACAAACACCATAGTAAAATCAAAGTGTGATGATATCGGCGCACAGGTTCGATCAATGATAAAACACAAGCAATTCTGCAAATTAATTAAACACTCAACGTTTTAATCCTGATGTGGATCATATTGAAGAGTAAAATTTTGCGTCTGAAAAATAACGTGAATATAATATATGTTAACCATAAAAATACTATGGAGATACCAAATAAACCACTTTTACATACTTGCTATATCAGAAAAATTACATTTGAAAATTATTACAAGTGAACTGACTCCATGCCGGTAGACACTGAACCGAACCAAGCGAAGGTTACAAAGCAAACAGAACATACATAAGAACGACGTATTCAAAATTGGCCAATCAGAGCCAAGTGATCTACGGACGCTGAGTCAATATTAGGCGGTAAATTCAAAAGCCAATAGAATCTGTTTTCCTCACTAAACACACTACAATGTACCATCGAAATTTGTGGTACTGAAAAATTGATATTCAACACATTTGCAACGAAATTGTATATATAGCTGAATCTCAATTGTAAAAATTATATAATGTATATAGTCCAATCAATGAATGCTCGTAAGGGGGGTGTAGTGGGAAATGGAAAGAACACAATTTTTAATTAAAAAATTAAAGTTGAAATTAAAATTGAAGATGAAATCGAAAAATTGAGGTTGAAATTGGAAAATTGAAGTTGAACTTGAAAAATTGAAATTGAAAGTGAAGTGGAATTTGAAAAATTGATGTTGAAATTAAGAAATTGATGTTGGAACTGAAAAATACGAGTGGAAACTGAAAAAGTGAAGTTGAAATTGGAGTACTGAAATTGAAGTTGAAATTGAAGAGTTGAAATTGAAAATGATGTTGAAATTGGAGTGTTGAAATTGAAGTTGAAATTGAAAGTAAAGTTGAAATCGAAGTGTTGAAATTGAAATTGAAGCAAAAACACTAACTCGAACAAATAATACCAAAGTGAAGTTTGAGCGCGGATATCTCGGAAACTGTGCGAGATAGCGAAAAACTAAATCCAATCAAACTTGTGGCACATTTTGTCAGCTTTAATTTTGTATAGAATGGTCTTATCGCTAGGACACATAATTTCCGAGATATAAGCGGAAAACCGAAAAATCGGACCTTTTACGTGCCTTCCTGCACCCCGCTCACCTCCTAGGAGTGGGGACTTTTAGTATGTTTACCTACTAACTAGTCCAAATAAAGACCCAAAGTTGAAAATTGTGTTCCTTCCATTTCCCTCTACAACTTTTCGTTGTGACCGAACTAATAAGAAACGTTATTATCCCTAAATGGAGATATTTTTCAATTGATTATGAAATAATAAGTTTCTTGACTGACATTTTTCACTTGTAACATTTACAAGATTGCCATCTGCATTTTGAGTGGGGACTTTTAGTATGTTTACCTGCTAACTAGTCCAAACAAAGATCCAAAGTTGAAAATTGTGTTCCTTCCATTTCCCTCTACAACTTTTCGTTGACTGGACTAATAAGAAACTTCATCATAAGGACATTACTGGTTCAGTAATGCAGCGTAGTAATCATGAATCTTAGGTGTTTCGTACCTAATGTTGAATGTTTAATTAATTTGCAAAATTGCTTGCGTTTTATCATTGATCGAACCTGTGCGCCGATATCATCACACTTTGATTATCAAAATTACGATCGATAAACATATTGAATTTATACCATAGTAAAACATGGGCATTGCCAGAAAAGTTCGGACACGTGTCTGATTATTTCATCTGTAGAATCGGCACTGAAAGTTTCATTAAAATCTAACTTTGCTTGTAAGAGATCTCCATCGACGAGGTTGCGGTCGCGGAAGTGTCCGACGGATCCTGGGAGCGAGTGTCCCAAGCTATGCTCGAGACACATATCGAAGCTGAAGCTAAGTCGTCCAGGGATCCAAGAGGCTCGAAGTTGCCTGATCTGGCAGCGTGGAGGCTATCGCGGTTGTCAACAGTGGCTGTCTCGTTCCGCATGTACTCCGTCCTGACTGCGTCTAATAAGCCGAATGTATTCGCTGGCTAAACCGTATCCCGTGCGCGTAGTCCTGATGAATCAACCGTCAGTCAATCGTGGCTAACCTATTTAATATCTGACCTACATGCATAGCGTCTCGGACATGAAATGTACACGGCTAGGCCAAGAGAGAGGAGGGAGGGGATCTCATCGAACGTTTAATCCCGAGCAAACTGGCAACGAACTTAACCCGGAGACGAAGGCCGTAGGACTAATCCGGACGCAATGAGTTCCTCGAGCGGAGCCCGCCACACTTTTGTTAGTTATGCAACCGACAGCACTCATTATGCGGCTCGCTGGCAAATGTATTCATGAACGGGGCGCGTTAAGATCCGCCGAGCGGCTGCATAGTGCAAGTACCAGATCTCGTTGAGGCCTCCGCGAAAATCGCATGCGTCGTAACGTATCGCGGTTGGCTGACATATTAATAGGGCCGTTAATGAACCCGAGAGCCTGATGGAACTATGCTAATAACACGCCGCCACGCCACGGGACCCGAAGCGGACCGGGACGTGGAACGGCAAATAAGAATTCGCATTATTGCGTTTCGGTGACGGGTTCGCGAGCAAGCTAGCTAGGCGAGCGAGCATTCGCGGATTCGACAAACACCCGTCGAATGTTTATGAACGGCTCTCTCTCTCTCTCTCTCTCTCTCTCTCTCTCTCTCTCTCTGTACCGCGCCATTTAATTGCAAGGTTTGCGCGGACGCCATCGAACGCAATATACCGACCGCGAAAAATTGGCTCCCGCCGATTTTTATGCGGCCTCGTGCTGTAGCATTCGTTGCACGACACAGCGCTCTCAGTGGCCTGGGCAACCAATCTACCAGTTGACGAAGATTTTAGCACTATTTAACCGACTTCGAACAAGGGGGAGGTCACTTAATTCGATCTGTATGTGCCTTTTTTTTCTATGTATGTTCACCGATTACGCCGAGATTGATGGACCAATCGGAACGAAACCTTCTGCATCTTGTAGAGCATGTCTCTCGATTGGTCCCCTGTAAACAAATTTTGCATTTTTTCATTCTCTGCTGTTTTTACTGCAAATAACCAACAAGACCGGGAAGCCATCCAACGGTGAGAACAAATTCTGCTCGTTCCACTAAAAAGTGTGAAATAACAAATTTTATCAAAAAAATTAAACTGACTTCGTAAAAACGCACTAAAAAGTATGAAATAATTTTCATTTAATTTATGTGAATACACACGAACTTAAAAATTGCAAAATTTTCCAAATGACGGATGTTAACTTGGAAATCAGTAGGTGGGAAGAGAAGGTACGTTAATATGTGAAAGCATGTAGAAGAATTTAAGGATTTTCGTAATTTCCAGTGTCGAAAATTTTCAATTTTGCGCCGCGCCCGAAAAGATTGTATTGTATTTAAGTTCGTGTGTATTCACATCAATTAAATGAAAATTATTTCATACATTTTAGTGCATTTTTTTAGTGCGTTTTTTCGAAGTCGGTTTATTTTTTTTTTATAATTGGACGTTTAAGAGTGTAACAATGTAGGTCGTTCGACTCGTGATTGTTCTCATAGGTCGTGTCGTCGTCGGAATGTGACGAAGCTCTTATTTACCTCGAAAAAAAATGTCCCATGAGAATTTCATTTCAATATTATATTATATTTTAATATTAATATACACGTAAGCGAATCTTTATGCAAAATAAAAATTTGAATGTAATAAAAATAAAAAAAAATAAAAACGAAAAATAAATTTATTTTCAAAAAAATAAAAAGTTAAAAATAATGTAACGGTATTTTAAAAATATTCCAATGTTTTTACTGTTTTAAATTACACCTACTCAATTTTGATTGTCATAAATGCATAAAATGCGCTGGAAGAATATTGTAGGTTTATTGTAGGGGATTGAAGTCAATTTTTGCCAGTTAAAAATATGTTCGAGAAAATTAGTAACGAAGTTCTTATTCTCCTCGTAAACAATGAAAATGTCCGAGGAAAATTTCGTTTGATAAGAAATTATGTCTTCGAGAGTCATTTCGATTTGTATTAATGCGTCGGAGCTTTGACCGTGACGCAGTATGTATTATGTTCCAGCCACGATATTTAATGTAGATTTACGGGGAACGATGAGATCGCTGAGAAACAGATTATAACCAACCGCAATCTGTATTTATTGCAAGTAGAAGTGGTTGGCGATATGGTCAGACAGAGTAACTTCTCGCATGTAGGTCAGACCGTGTTGTTCTCGAAGGTCTTTGTGCAGAGAAACTTATCTTTTATTTAATTTCTGAAATTGCTTTCAAACCTCGCCTACTCTTTTGCTACCTTCGCAATTTTTAAAATGTATCTCGTTGTAAATTATTGTACCTTACTGAACGGTTCGTTTATCGTTGTGATTCGATTGGAAACATCAAATTTAATCTTCGAGGCATAATTATTATAAAGGCGATTGAAAACTGAATCGAGCCTATGGAAAAATAAACGTTACTGTTAATTTAACGAGCTTAGTGTTGCAATTCTATAGCAAACTTCGACTTGTCTAATTTTTCAAATTGTTTTCGTGCCTTGCCTTGCTTTCTTTTTTCTTGGTACACTTTATACTTCAAAAGAAATACTTTTTCAAATATTATAGAAAGGTGAGACAAAGGATAAATAAAAACATCGTCGTCATTGTTCCGATTCGATTCGAATGTTCATTTGAAATTTTAGGTGACAAACTTTTTATCGTTCGAACAAATTTGCGGAGAGCAATCTGCGCAAAATATCTTCGCCGTTATTAGCGTCAAATTAAACGTTTGGTCGGATAGCTGGTGTGAACAGAGATTGCACATTTCGGCGAGGTTGAGGTTGTTTATCGCGCCGTTCTGGCAATTTAATTACAAGTCCCCGCTAACTATAGCACGAGACAACGACGTGAACGAAGGAAACAGCGTGGCTTTATATCATTCTCGGATTTCGTCTAACAATAAATCATGCAAGACTGAAGTAACCGCTACCGCGAAAGCGAAGTTCTTAATTATAAGAGTTATAGTTGTCGGCTTTTCTGTTCTTCGATTATCCAATTTTCGGCCTTAAGCTACTTAAAATCATGTTCAATTTAGTTATTAAGTAGAACGTAATTCAGATTTTCACAGAAGTTCTCGTAGTAGTTCGAAATAGTTCGTAAATCAGAGGAACTGTGTGGGACACGATGGTCTAATTAATCTGGAATACTATCTTCGTTTCTGGAAACCTGAACTGTAATAGAATATGTTTCAGAGGTGATTATGGTATATTATAGATTTATATTAAGCCGCAATGCTATTCATGGTTGCAGTGTTACGTCTTTCTTGTATGAGCGTTCAGGAGAACATGATTGAAATTAAAGTAGTTCAACGCTGTAATTCAGAATTAAATTCCATTATATTAATTAAATTTGTGTTCTTGCATCAAAACATAATTTTAATTCGAAAATGGTCATGTGTTCCTTCGAACGCATTCCCTATTGTTTAATTTTGAACGATGTTTAATTTGTTGCAAATCGAAACCTGCTTCGACACAGATTTTCTGCATTTATCGGTAAAATGAATAGGTGAAAAAATAGTTAAAAAAAGGAAGAATATAATCATGTGATTCTTGTGTAACCGCAGTTATTAAAAAGAGCATAAGCATCAACAGTTTGACTATAACAAAATAAATTAGTATTATTATCCCTAAATGGAGATATTTTTGAATTGATCATGAAATAATAATCCATTTTGTAGTTGTTGTTTTTTTGTTTGTTGTTGATGAATAGTGTTTTGCTCGTTCACCATACTTTGACCAAACGTCGCATAATGGGATCGTCGCTGTGTAATTTCAAAGTAAAATTAGATACCTCGATAAAAACTGAAGGTATTAGGTCCTTGCATATGAAATACCCGATTTTGAACAGTAACGTTAAACAACCGCAACTATTTCTTATTGATCAAAGAATCACACGTTTCTTGATTGTGGTATGGTAGACATTGAATTTTTTGGTCACCCACATGATCCACTTACAAGATTTTGTCATCTCTATTTTGTAGTTCTTTTTACTATCAACGAGTGGTGCGTTGATTTGTAGACCGCGGATCTTTATGCAAAATAAAGATGCTTGCAGCAATTGCTGGTGACTGGAGCCACATAATCAGTTCATTTCTACTTTAATAATTTTAACAAGCTGAGAAAAATAGATTAACACTCTCAGATCATTGTAAAATCCGCAACCTGTTGATTAGTCACCACATTCTCATCAAATATCACATAACGCTATCGTCAATATGTTGTTTTTCCACAAATACAGAAAGAACACGCGACAATCGCAGCGATTAACGTTGAAATTAAACCGATTTAAAAGGAAATGTATATATGTAAATTGAAATTGAAGATAGGATTGTAAGCTTTGTACTTCAAAGTGATGTACAATGAACCTATCAACCGTGATAATATTTCTTGATCGAAACGCATTGCAACATTTGCATTCTAAAATGGGACATTTCATATGCAATGTTCGCTCGAAATGTCACTCGCCAAATTAATTTTGAGCAACTAGTTTTCTGTAAAAACGAAAAGCCGCGTTTCGTCCCGAGTCTGTCAGGAGGACTCGTCGGTAAGGCTGCTCTGGCAGACTCTGCCTTAGACTCGTGGGAAGACGCGACGAATCCCAAATTTTTGTCCGACCACGAAATGGCGACGAGAGAAATTGTACGATTTTTACGAACCGAAAATACGATTGCGAATGAATGTTCGCAATGTCGGTCGTAATTGTTTTTTAGGGAGAACATTTGTTTCGAGGGACCTTTGTTTTTAATTTGTGGGGGAACCTTCTTCATCGCGAAGAAGGCTCCAAATCAGTCTATGGGCTGATTTCAATGACGTTTCATTGATATACGCAAGGCGATGTGTTGATTGGGTATTGCCGAACGCTGCATTTCCCGTTCAACAGACCCTTGATGACTCGTCATCCTTCACGGCCGACTCGAGCAGCCTTCGGGTGAAAGGAGAGAGTCAGAAAGAGAGAATACGATATTCTAGTGGACGGTCCCTTGCGATCGAATATGCAACAACCTAATAGAACGAAACGTGATAACAGCACGTGTTTTGTCGTTCCATAGTATTTGAAATATTTTCATAAAGCAAGTGAGTAAGAGATTTCATAATTAGATGTTCGATGTTTAATTAACTGATGTCGGTATTCAATACAGTATTATATTGTTTAATAATTTACAGACGCAATTATTAATTTCTTGAAAATGATCTAACCGTAGATCGAAACGTCGAAATTTGAATTTGACAAATTACAAAGTTGCTTTTAAGTAAGAATTGATCGAACCAGCGCGACGAGAGTTCAATACATCTTGTACCAACCTAATAGAACCTTGGAGATCAGCTTTCCACGTTAAACTGATATACAAGGTGTCCCGAAAATATTGTACTTCCTTGAAAGGGTTCATGTATAAATTCTAGATATTTTCAACGTAACTTGTTTCCTTAAAGAATAAAGATTCGGTAGTTACGCAGACTTTCATGATTGGAACTGCTTCACTCGGGAGGCAAGTTCTCGAACTACCGAATCGTAACAATGACGAGTATCCGCGGCGGCGTTCGCATCTGGCGAAAATTGAATTCGCCATTTCCCTGCGCCCGGAGTGGCAGTTCGGGGAGCAGGCGTTTCCGGTGGTTCGATTGCCGGGAGTGTCTCTCTCGCTCGCGGGCAATAAAAGAAACCATATCACACTATGCTCCGGTTAATTACTTTGTCCGTGAAGTTTTTGCGAGCCGGCGTGTTCCCGGCGCACGTCCGCGCGGCGCGTGGAAGTTTTCTTTCCTCGGATAATTGGCGTGCAATTAGCCAGGCAACGAGCTTCGAAAGTTTCGTGAGTCGCGTACAGTATCCTCTATAATTGGGTCCCGCAATTAGGTTTGGTTAAGAAATACCGTGACTCGAATTCTGCGGGTACTATTATATGCCGGCGTTACGCCCTACGTAGAGGGAATCCGCGATGAATTGCGCGGACGACACCGGAGGCAAACGACAACGGAAGAAATGGCCTAGAGCGAAGAGGGATAAATGTGCTACGGGTATTGCGGAGGCTTAGGTCCTGGCTGCGGTCCAATATGTATGTCTTCATAATCTCTCGACTTAGTAGAAAAGAAAGGAGAAAGATATTGGGAATAAATGGACGGAGCAGTGGCGACCACCCTCCACCCACTCTAACTCTCTCCGTCTCAGTCCCTTGGTTCTCTCTCTCTCCCTCTCTCTCTCCCTCTCTCTCTCTCTCTCTCACGATCATTGCTCACTGTTGCGGTCTGTGATTAGTGATGGGATCCGGTGCCACACGTGTACCGACAAATATCGACTAATTGAATTCCTCTGCGCCACCTCGATTCCCACATCTGTTCAGAAATAATCCGCCGCGCCCTCCCACAGCGGCCGATCTAGCAATTTATATATTCTCAACGTCCACATTGCTCTCTAAATGCTCAGTAATGCCTATTGCTGACTGACTGTGAATACCAACGAAAGAACCCCGCACTAATCATATGGAAAATCTATCCCAGTAAAATCAGTTGGATTTTCCATATGATGTAGCTTAGGATCTACTGAACAAAAGATATAATTGGCACAAAGCTCAATAATGGACAGTTATCGAGTTATAATCAGTCAAACATGACAAATTCGAGCTGCCGAATATGTACTCAAATCAGAGACCACCACGACACAATCCAAATGAGTAATACATAATAAGATCATTTCCTCACCGTCTGATACCATTCAACTTTTACTTATAACATCTTCTATTCCCAATCATTTAGGAGGTACAGCCTGTTCCAGTTGCGTGGGACACCCTGTATATGTATAATTAGAACAAGCATTTAAAACTGAACATTCTATGACAGAACCCTGCCGAACCTATTTAATGTTTTTATAAAATTTTCGGTTGCTCTTTACTTTACCGTGCTCAAAATTAGTACCTTTCTCCTACGAATTATGATGTATTTGATATGTGATCCAGTAGATTTGTACCCGGCGCGGATGCAGATCGAAGTTTCGGTCCTCTAGGATCAATAGTTGAGAAGTTATGGTCGCTTAAAGTTGACCATTTTTGGCAGGTAAGGGCGCCGCCATATTGGTTTGTAGTGACGACCACGAGCCGCTTACCGAGCAGAACCGCCGGTCCTTGCCTCCCCCCCTGACCAAATCCTAACCATCTGAGTAAGCGGCGTGCGACCGTTACTACAAACCAATATGGCGGCGCCCTTACCTGTGTAAATGCTCAACTTTAAGCTACCATATCTCCTCAACTATTGATCCTACAGGATCGAAACTTCGATGTGCAGGTTCTGGGTACAAATCTACTGGATTCCGTACCAAATACATGATAATTTATAGAAGAAGGGCAAACATTTTGAGTCTGGTAAAGTAACGTTTACACGCAAAAACTGCTGGGGGCAACATCGAAAACTTCTAGATCGTGAAATTGTATCCGGAGACTAGAGACAGATTAAATCCCCGGTTTAGTGTTCCTTGTGTAATAATTACCGGTGGTGCTTTTCAGTTATTGTTCAAGTGGAAAGGTTTGATACGATAACGGAGCAGTACCCGGGGTATTATGAATGTGAATAATTAAAAACCGAGCGAGATATTTTTCTTGGAATTACCATTTCGCTAGACGTTCGGCTATCGTTGCTGCGAGTTGCTTTTGTACCGGGTGAAATATGCGCCTGGCCCGGTACAATGGGGTCATTATTTTTGCAACCTAAATATATTTGATAGGTAAGAGCGCCGCCATATTGGTTTGTAGTGACAGACGCGCGCCGCTTACTGAGTTGGTTAGGATTAGGTCTAGGGGGGGCGGGGACGGCAAGGTAAGCGGCTCGTGGTCACCACTACAAATCGATATGGCGGCGCCCTTACCTGTCAAAAATGCTCAACTCTAAGCGACCATATCTCCTCAACTATTGATCCTAGAGGATCGAAACTTCGATCTGCATCTGCGCCGGGTACAAATCTACTGGATTACATACCAAATACATCAGAATTCGTAGGAAAAAGGTACTAATTTTGAATCCGGTAAAGGGTAAGGTAAAGTTTACCCAAATTTTCTGTTTCGAAATGAAGAGCATTCTTTCAGTATGAAAATGCGTACCCCAAACTTAGAATTACTGCTCGTCATTTATTAAATAAGTAATTCCTAATGGACTATTGAAAATAGTTTTATATATATATTTATATTAATTTATATTTATATATATATATATATATACGCTTTAAACCATAATAATTCCTGAAGAAGAATGGAAGTCGCAGATACTTCAGTGGATATCGATGTTTATTGATCGTGATATCGCTATAGCAAACTCCCACCATGCGTCGCTTATGCTAGAGTGGGGAAAGTGAGACTATCGACGTTGCAGATGTCGATTGAGTTGCCCTCTACTTCAGTACCGGTTAAGTGACCATCGGTACGTCGACTCTTTCGATCTGGTCCACAGCTGCCGGAACATTGTTTGCAGATGACCAGACTATCGACTAAAACAGCAAACCCGCTGCGGTTGTAGATGAGGGTTCACCTCGAATCTACAGTATGTACGTCACACCCACGGAATGATTTACTTCATTATACCAGCGTGTGCTATCATATTTGATGAGATATCAATCATTGACATGCTGCGCACCAAATCGCTCCTTGGCGAGGTCTCGTTTCCGTGATTCGGTATCACGTGACCTTTTATTTTGTTGAAATAGTATGTATGGATGTAGGAATAGCAGATATACTGTGCCTTGGACTACCACAAATTACACGAGCATTGGCATTTTGTATGCAATATTTTGCAGAGGTCTGAGGAAAATTTATGTACATCGATATCCCCACCTGACCAAACTGCTGATCAACCCTGTACGAGGGTACTCGCATACCTGTAGATCACGAAAAATTTCCAAATCCCGTTACGAATGTGTTTCCAATTGATTCCAATTGAGAGAAATTCATTTCGATCACTTATAACAGTTATCAATGAGAGAAATTTATTTCAATCACCCATAACTAGACTGCGGATCTTTATGCATTAATAATATGTCGAAATATGCAAAATATATGCAAGACGTATGCAAGGTATATGCTAAATATATATATAGGGAATGCATGTATGGATGTGTAAAATAGTAATTATTTTATCGTTTTATTTATTATAATTTAAATTACAACATACAACAATAGTTTTTTTCTATAGTGTCGATTGTAAATTGATGCCTCTTGTCTATTAAAATTAATTCATACGCTGAAAAAGAGCGTTCTACATCACACGATGTTATAGGGGCATATTTAAACTCCAATGATGTGCCAGAACCTCTCGTGGTCCTTCAACGTGTTCACCCTTCAAAATCTTGCTTATTTTAAATAATACATTAAAGTGTACATTTCGTTTTAATACAGATTCCATTTTATGTGTAACCTTTTCTCCATAATCATCGGGCATAATTTTTAAATTTTCTATAACTGTAGTTACCAAATCTATAGATTCCGTTAGAGGTAATCCTATTGTTTCCAATTTCTTCATGGCCTCAGGTATCATTTGGAAATGGCTCTGAATAAATGTTAAATTTTGTTGTAAATGCTTACATCGTAATGCTTCTTTCGCCGATTTAATTGACCAAACCTCCTTTTCATCGAACGATTCTATGACATCTTTTATTCCTTCTAAATGCAATGGCATATTTTGTAATTAATTTTTATAAATTTTTAGGCACATCTATCTTATTTATTCTAGCATAGCATTCAATAGTCGAATATTTATGCAAAATGTATGCAAGAAATATGCACTTATTCAAGAAATATGCACTTCTGCAAAACATATGCAATATGCAAAATATGCAAAATAAAAATTATGTTTTTAAAATCCTCTAATGACAAAACAAATTTCTGTTTAGGTCCCAGTTTTTTATCTATTTTCGATAAAAATATGCATTTGCATAAACATCCGCAGTCTACTCATAACAGTTATTTTCGATGAGAGAAATTTATTTGAATCACTCATAACAGTTATTTTCGATGAGAGAAGTTCATTTCGATCGCTCATAACAGTTATTGATGAAGGAAATTTGTAACAGTTATTCTTAAATAGTACAACTTTCAAATGGTAGACAATCAATTATTTCATAAATTTTGTATTCATAAAATAATTGCTACAATCAAAATTTAATGTAACAAACATGAGATTTTCCAAATTTTCTCCTGACAAATTACATTGCAAATCATCTGGCGTTAATTTTAGAGCACAAAAGGGTCGTTCAACGCTAACCTGAGTTGCGGGCACAGCGTGAATTATGCACGCTAGTTTTCATAAGTACGGGAGTCTATATTTCTGATTTTCCCAGTAATCTATAATATTTTCTTCTATATCGATAAGTTTTTACGATAGTTTTCAATTTCAACGTATGCCTTAGTAATTTCGGGACAACTCATATTGTCCAATTCATCGTCCGTTGCGGACAAATCTACTTCCATTGATATTACAGATGTTTGCAAGGAAATCCATGTACGAGTGGAAAAGAGTCGTCTGTGAACAAAGACAGTCAACAAACAGATCTTGTGTTGTTCTTATGGTCTGTTGATTCGTCTTGGGGTACGAAACCTTCTCAATGAATTTCACAGGCTTGCTCCATCCGAAAAATAGTGGACAACTCAATAATTAAATAAGCTACCGAAATAAATTTTCTCATCAATAATTATTATGAACCAGTGAAAATACATTCGATCATCGATAAATAAAGAAATAAATTCCACTCATTGATAACTGTTATGAGCGATCGAAATAAATTTCACTCACTGATAACTGTTATTAGTGATCGAAAATAGCTTCTCTAATGAGAGATTGATAACTGTTATGAGTGGCCGAAATAAACTTCTCTCATCGATAACTGCTTTGAGCAATCGAAACAATTTTTCTTCGTCGATAATAGTTATCGAGAAGGATGCAATTTTTGGACACTAATAACTGTTTCTTGTAACAAAAAAGTATAAAAATCGATATTTTCTAATCATTTTGTCCTTCGAATTTTTTTCTTTATATTTTGTGTAGATTATCTCAAATTTCAATAATAATCAACTTTTTCTCAATGATTTTAATCGTAGAAAACTTTAGAATAACTGTTATTTTTGGTCCCTGAGTAAAATTGTATCAATAATAGTATAATAATAAAAATATTAGTAATGATATAATAACACTGTCCAACGAATTTAAACTTTTCTTACGTTCCCTAATTACTGTTGGGTCCTTCTTATAGAATTTTTTGCGCTGATTCCGAATCTGTTTTTAATTTTTCTCCTATACGCACAGTTTTTGAGCAACATGGCATTGAAAAAAAGACAGATTTTTCAACTTTAAGTGTCCCAAAATAAGTGTAACTCCTGGAAATGGGAGGTTCCTTGGGTCATTTCAAGCGACATTTTCCTTTGCACCAATGTCAGCCGCGGCTTTGTTTAGCAGTTATTAACGAAAAACACAGACCAATCAGAGCGCGCCCTGGGTCACCGCGCCGCGCCGCGCCAGGCCGCGCTCGCATCAGAGCGTTTGCGGTACGCAGTGACATCGCAACGAACAAGAGTTTCTCAGTTATGTGAATGCTCTCCGATTTCAATGAGCTTTGGATATGTGGTCAAGATCATTATTCCGAACAACATTTCTCTTTAGAATTTGTGGCTGTATGCTTTAGTTTACGATATTATCGCGAGAAACTTTACTTGTAAATTCATTATGGGTGTTCATGATAGCGGACACGGCCTGCTAATGTATCCGAAACTAAAGCCGACCGTCAACCATTTCAAAGGAAAAAGATATTTAAAACGTTGAGTTTTATAACATTATTTCAAGGTCATTGAAATCGGTGAAGACCCGGATCATCCTTACCCGACTTACGGCAACTTTACCCGAACGAGAAAAGAGGCAGAAACTGATTGTTTTAAAAACTTACTTATTCAGCCGTAAATCCATTTGCTGCTTTGAAATGTGTGTCAATGGGTCAGTCGGTGACGAACTGCACAGATGTCTTCAGGTATACGGCAGCACCGAAAGGTAAGGGACGTACGGCCAGGTCGACCAACTGCACAGCCGGTGGTAGATAGTAATAAGGCCTAAGGGATGCGCGGTCAAGTCGACGATCCAGAATTTCACTTTCACTTTCGAATCGATAACTAAATCACATGTCTTTTTCACACAGATGCACTAATAACAATTGCAATATCACTTGTATTGCAGCACAATAAAATTTAAATCACAACTTTCTAAAAGAAGAACATCCCGAATTTTTCTGTCACTTTTGACTTGACGAGAGTCAGATGTGTGGCCGCTCTCGCCTGATACACCTGAACGTGGCAGCAGCATCGCGCCCGCAGCGGCCGTAAGCGAGAATGATGTGAAAATTGTCTTGCGAACTGAGCATGATGCGACAGAGACTTAGACTGACTGCAGCTTCCCAAAAAAGCTGCGAACACCCCCGAATATCCCCACCACGAAGGAAAACTGAGGATAAAGGAACATTCTAAAAAATCACGTGTTTTGCAGGACTTGCAAGTGCAGCAGTGTGACTCTTGCCTTTACTCCACGATAGAAAACAGGGATCCTCGTCTCCGCGGAAGGGATCGTGCCATAAATGTTATAAAACTCAACGTTATAAATAATGTTATAAAACTCAACGTTTTAAATAACTTTTTCCTTTGAAATGGTTGACGGTCGGCTTTAGTTTCGGATACATTAGCAGGCCGTGTCCGCTATCATGAACACCCATAATGAATTTATAAGTAAAGTTTCTCGCGATAATCTCGTAAACTAAAGCCTACAGCCACAAATTCTAAAGAGAAATGTTGTTCGGAATAATGATCTTGACCACATATCCAAAGCTCATTGAAATCGGAGAGCATTCACATAATTGAGAAACTCTTGTCCGTTGCGATGTCACTGCGTACCGCAAACGCTCTGATGCGAGCGCGGCGCGGCGGCCCAGAGCGCGCTCTGATTGGTCTGTGTTTTTCATTAATAACTGCTAAACAAAGCCGCGGCTGACATTGGTGCAAAGGAAAATGTCGCTTGAAATGACCCAAGGAACCTCCCATTTCCAGGAGTTACACTTATTTTGGGACACCCTGTATATTGTGATGTTATTATAAAAGATATTGAAGTGTTCTTTGCAGCGAACGATTCTGTAGACTTTCCCGAATATTAATACATTATGAATGTTTAAACATGTTTAAACAATCATTAAAGACGGAGAGACACCACTTATGCACCAATTTTTGAGGATATTTTTCAACTTATCTCAAAAAATAAGGGTCCAACGGAAAATCGAATTATACCACTCGATAGATCAGACTTTTATCTTGAGAAATCACTCTTTAAAGTTTGCAACGTCGACGTTTTTTCGAACCAAAAAGCAAAATATCTTTGCCCGACATGAGTTGCCGCCAGTGACGCTCGCCATTAGTACGGCCGTTTGCCGCACCACATACCGTCACTGGCGGCAACTCATGTGGGGCGAAGATATTTTGCTTTTTGGTCCGAAAAAACGTCGACGTTGCAAACTTTAAAGAGTGATTTCTCAAGATAAAAGTCTGATCTATCGAGTGGTATAGTTCGATTTTCCGCTGGACCCTTACTTTTTGATATAAATTGAAAAACATCCTCAAAAATTGGTGCAAAAGTGGTGTCTCTCCGCCTTTAGTGATTGTTTAAACATGTTTAAACATTCATAATGTATTAATATTGAATATCACTGTATTCGGGAAAGTCTACAGAATCTTTTGCTATAAAGAACATGTCAATATCTTTTATAATAACACTACGATATTTGTTTAAAGTTGAAAAATATGTTTTTTTTTCAATGTCATGTTTCTCAAAAACTGTGCGTATAGGCAAAAAATTAAAAACAGATTCGGAATCAGCGGAAACAACTCTATACGAAGGATCCAACAGTAATTACGGAACAAAGTTGGTGTTGGACAGTGTAATTAACTTACAGACGTAACAGTAAATAAATGTAGAACACACAGAAATGGTAGAAGAAGACTGCAGCACAGAGAACAAGTTTCCTTTTTGAACCAATGTGCATCTGCGACAAAGTGCTATTGTCCACGCTTAGCTCAAGTCCTCAAACAGAGTTCCCTGAAAAGCGAAAAGATGAAAGGCAGTTGGAGACGGACAAGAAGTTCATCGGGGTCCTGTAGGGTCCACCGGCGATCTACATAGGTCCCTCTGGAGCTGCCGAGATATTTTCAGACTCCCCAGTCTTCTCTGAGCCAGACGAATACTTGTCTCCCACTCCACTTTACCCCTCCTACGACGCCATCCATTCCTCGGTGGCGAGCATCCCCGCCCTCCTCCACTATTTAAACAGTCCACTATTTAAACAAACTTTTTTATATCTTTTAATTTTCTATTTTTTAGTCTTTTTTAATTAGAACGCAAGATAGAGTAATACTGGTATGAAATAGTAAGATATAGAAACGCAAGATATGGAAATACGCAAAATGGAATGAGGGGATGACTCCGAGAGACGACGTCTCCTGATGGAGTCCGAAATTGTCCGAAATGAAACTGAATGAACGGAACACCACACTGCCATAAGCTCCTTCGGTGCGGAATTGGTCAGTGGAGTGGGAGCGCGTAGTGGATCGCTGAACGCGATCACGTACTACCGAGAGTCGCGCGACGAGGTGTAACGGTTAATATTAAAATTTGTTTCTCCTAGACGCACAGTTTATTTTTAAATTTGTTGTTTAATATTGCATTGTCATCCAGTTCTCAGCTATGTTTAAAGTTTCAAGTCTGTAGCTGATCGGGAAGTGGTTTAAAATTCGATTACAAGATTTGATGCATACAACAGTAACAACAACTCGGCAAGGTAATATAAGCGTGGTAAAATAGCGAACTTCTAAGGAGCTATGAAAGATACTATACCGAGGGAGATTGTATTCGTTGTTGTAGTCCGGAAGTAATTACGCATCAAATAATTCCAGTTCGGTTGTCATCCGGGACACACGCGGGCGATAAGTTAGCTACAGTTAGTGCTAGAACCCGTGCTTCACGCTAGCGTTCGTGCTCCATTAATTAGTTGTCGCTTCGTCGATTAATTAGATAAATCGCGGAGTGCGCGTCGTGCGTCTCGGTTATCTTCGGCTTGCGATTCGCTAAAATGAACGTACAGACAAATGAACTTGAGAGGAAACGCTAAAGAAACAGACTCGTTACGATCATTTAGATGAACATTTCAAGAATAATCACTAGACTGCGGATCTTTATGCATTTATAGCTAGAATATCAAATTCGATAGAATTTAGTAAGATTTTTATTCGTTTCGGATCTACAAAAGCTGTTCCCGTTAAAAATAGAATTTTATTGAATGCGACTTTCTTCAAATTTGTGTAGAAACATTGAAAATTGCATGAACATCCGCAGTTCTGTAGATTTTCTTGCATTCTAGTATAATCAACTGGAGAATGTGACTTTAAAAGTATAGGAAACGGCACTGGCAATTACGGAACGATTTAAGAGAATTTACGGTGGCAGCGTAAGGTAGACGGTACACTGAGTTTATGAGGGGGTGTGTATATAACAACTTAACCTCCTTAATCCCTCCATTAAGACTTTCAGACAGCGTCTGTTGTGGTTAGTTAAACCGTACAATTCCGGGAGGTAATGCAACTGTAGCTGAAATCAACGTGTGTTGCAAAATTACCAAGTGCTGCTCTCAAGAGATATTCAAAAGTGTCATTCTGGAAGTTATAATTTCCAAAAGACTACGACTTTGCGAATGGTAAATGTTCGATTGATTATACATGGTCTCGTAAAATTACTAAAATAACAAGGCATCAAAACATTTGTGTATTTGTCGAAATATAATGAAATAGTAGGTTCATGAAGAAGTAACAGATATTAGTGTCGAAAATGTTGGATGCTCCTCGATAACTGTTATCGATGAATGAATCTTCTTATGAACAGTTATGATGAGCAAGTGAAAAAATTCTATCTTCGATAACCGTCGAAATAAACTCTTCCCATGTATAACTGTTATGAGCGATCGAAATGAATATCTATCAACGATAACATTTACCAACAGGAGAAAAAAATGTCACTTCTAATTCTAATTTTTAAATTTTAATTTTAATTGTTAGTACAATTTTCGTCGATGAAATGCTTATTATCCCATGCATCTCATTGCTAACTGTTGTGAGCAATCGAAATGTACTTCAACCAAAGATAACTATTATGGGTAATCGAAATGAGCTTGTCCTATGGATAACTGTTTTGAGTGATCGAAATGAACTTCGTTCACTGTTATGAGTAGACCGAGGATCTTTATGCATTTATAGAAAAATTGTAGGAAAATTTTGAAAATTGAAAATGTCAATGTACGATGTCTCTTATCTATTCAAATTATTAAGGCAGCAAGTAACATTCAATTTGGATTCTATTTCTTGCAATCGACGCAGACAATTTTTATTTTGCATAAATCGAAGTGAACTTCTATCATGGATAACTGTTATAAATGATTGAAATAAACACCTCCTATGTATAACAGTTATGAATGATCGAAATGAATATCTCTCAACGATTACATTTACCAACAAGGGAAAAAAAGTCACTTATATTCCTAATTTGTAACCAATACAATTTTCGTCGATGAAATACTTGCTATCCCATATTCTCAGCCATTTTCTTTTCTGGTTATAACAGTTATGGTCCCCGAGCATAAAGCTGTAAGAATATGCGGAATACCTGAACTGTAATTCTACCCGAAGACACGACAAGAAAAGAGACAATTGAATTTTTAAATCTATTTTTAAAATCAACAGACGAACGTGTTTGTGCATTGAGGTACAAGGTTACTCGCGTGGTTCTCGTGTAAGGAAGCTGTACTACCTATACGATGTATCTTCCTTGACGAAAATTGTGTCAAACCAGTACAATGGGCGGACGCGAATTAATGAAAAAAAAAATGAAAAAATACGAAACACGGTCAATGCCAGGCGTGTCTTTATTAGTTTTATCGCGGGCGGCCGCGGTTCCCTCGACAAAAATCATAATTACCAGAAGGGGCAGCAGTCATAATTAACGAGGGAGGGGCTCGCTCGCTCTAGACACTAAAAAACGAATTTGGAACGGTGTTTGTAAGAGTCACGGCTGTGAAGAGCGGTACGTCTCGCGCTTTTTATGCTCGTATCACGTTTCCTCCGCGCTTCTGTAATTAAAACTTGTCGTGGAGATGTACACTGGTTTGCGAGGATAGGCATACCCACCGGCGCAGTTGGATTACCGAGCGTTACCCGTTGCGACCGTAATTAATACATGGCGAGAGTACGAGTGGCTGTTTATCTCTCTTCCGAAGCTGCGTTACGTTCTAAGGGAGAATCCGGTGGCACTTCGGATGATAAACAGCGGGAACAGAGAGAAGAGAGGAGAAACCTTTCCTTCGCTCGTGGCTCGTGCATCTTCCTAAATGACACTCGACGAGTTCGAGCCAGCTTCTGCTTAACTTGACCGTTCGTACCGATTCTGTCAACGCAGGCCCACTTTAAAATTCTCTGTACAAGTCTGCTAGAAGTTACAATCTCGCTGGACCGTACTGTATTTCTGCGAAAACGATTCTGTATTCAAGTCTCTTCTAACAAGACTCGGGATTTTATGCATTTATAACGAAAATGAGCAAGTGCAAATTAAATGAATCGGGAAGTTAAACAGTGGAAATATTCAATGATTTTGGGCATGTACCAAAAATAACAGTTACTCTAAAATTTTCTACGATAAAAATCATTAATAAAAAGTTGATTACTATTGAAATTTAAGATAATGTACATGAAATATAAAGAAAGATATTAGAAGAACAAATATCAGTTATTAGTAAAAAATTGGATCCTCCTCGATAACTGTTATCGATGAAGAAAAACTGTTTTGATTGCTCAAAGCAGTTATCGATGAGACAAGTTCATTTCGATCGCTCATAACAGTTATCGATGAGACAAGTTCATTTCAATCGCTCATAACAGTTATCGATGAGAGAAGTTCATTTCGATCACTCATTACTAGACTGCGGATTTTATGCATTTATAACCAAAATTGATAAGAACAATTCAAAACAGTAAACATATTTTGTAAATTTAAGAACATCGACGAATTCATTCCAGTTTAATAAAATAATTAAACGAAGAAAGAAATTTTTATTTAGCTTCTCCTCTGTGTTGTGGAATCAATGCAGACATTTCTTATTTTGCATAAACATCAGCAGTCTACTCATAACAGTTATCAATGAGAGAAATTCATTTCTATCGCTAATAACAGTTAGCACCCTTAGCACACTAGTTATTAGCCTTATTATTAACCAGGGACCAAAAATAACAGTTATTCTAAAATTTTCTACGATAAAAATCATTAATAAAAAGTTAATTATTATTGAAATTTAGGATAATCTACACAAAATATAAAGGAAAAAATTATTTAAAAAATGTCGATTTTTATACATTTGGGTTACAAACAACAGTTATTCGTGTCCAAAAAATTGAATCCTCCTCGATAACTGTTATCGATGAAGAAAAACTGTTTCGATTGCTCAAAGCAGTTATCGATTAGACAAGTTCATTTCGATCGCTCATAACAGTTATCAATGGGAGAAGTTCATTTCGATCACTCGTAACAGTTATCAACGAGAGAAATTTATTTCGAGATATTTAAAGGAAAATTTTTGTCAATATTGTAAAAGTAACATTGAATTAATTTAGCTCAAAATAGTGTCATGTGAAATAACTGACAAACTCATTTTTCTTAAATTTTGGCTTAGACCACTTTCATAATTATGAGCACATATAATGATTATGTAAGAAAAGTTAGAAGAGTAGTGATTTCAGAAAACAACGAACACGAGAATTAACCCTTTGAACTCCGAATTATTTTTCAATTTTGTTGCCAACAACTCCCTACTATTTTAAGTGTTTTATTTGAAATTAACTTCAAATATAAACCATACTTGGTTTAAAGCATTAAATAAATAATTATAAAGGGCAGTTCCTTGACTGCTACTTATTTTAAACAATTGTGTTTACTAATTATTAGACTGCGGACATTTATGTATTTATAGCAAACTTCAGTATATGAAATTCGATATTGTTGAACAAATTTTCAAAATTGAAAATATCAATTATATTCAATTTAGTTTCTGTTTCTTGCAATCGGTGCAGACAATTTTTATTTTGCATAAAGATCCGCAGTGTACTAATTATATTAAATATAGCTCTCAAAATTTGTTGTAATTTATATTTGTGGAATTTACATTTTTTTTTATCTAAAAAATAAGACAATGAAATAAATAAAGGTAGAACCAAATACATATAAAATACCCATTTTATTAATATTTTTGTTTGGTTGATGTCGAGTCACATTCGACAAAGGAGTGCAAAGGGTTTGTGGGAGCTAATGTAAGATTGAATATGATAAAGGAGCTCGACCAATATTAAAGAGAGGAGGAAAAAGGAAGGAGCGTTTCGTCCTAGGCCCGCTAGAGGACTCATCAGTAAGGCTATCCAACGGGCCCTCCCCTTGGACGTTTTGGGATGTCAGAAGGCGGTTGAGGACTGTATACAGGGTGGCCCACATAACTCTGAACAGCTTAATATCTCCGTTACTTTTCGTTGTACAAAAAAACTTCGTAGGACAAAGTTACACTGTTTGAAGGGCCACATATAACGGTGTAAGGAAAAATAAATTTCAAGGTCATTTTTATGAGATTTCAAGGTTATCGATGTTTTTTTTAATGGAATGAGGTATTTTTTAATACATCAATCGATGCAGCTGGACATTCTTTATAAAAAAGTACTAACCTATGTATGTCGAAAAGTTAGTAGTTCAGGAGATATTTCAATTTAAATAACTCCAAAATACCATTACTGTCGTACTAAGGCGTTACACAAGTAAGTAAACACTAACGCCTTAGTACGACAGTAATGGTATTTTGGAGTTATTTAAATTGAAATATCTCCTGAACTACTAACTTTTCGACATACATAGGTTAGTACTTTTTTATAAAGAATGTCCAGCTGCATCGATTGATGTATTAAAAAATACCTCATTCCATTTAAAAAAACATCGATAACCTTGAAATCTCATAAAAATGACCTTGAAATTTTTTTTTCCTTACACCGTTATATGTGGCCCTTCAAACAGTGTTAACTTTGTCCTACGAAGTTTTTTTGTACAACGAAAAGTAACGGAGATATTGAGCTGTTCAGAGTTACGTGGGCCACCCTCTATATAGAAATCATTGAGGAACCGAGTACTTGCGGGAATGGTCTTTCAACTACCTGTCCCTCTTGTGGCGCATGTAGGAAGTTAGGCCGCCACAGGTTAAAATAAGGTGTTTAATCTTAAATAAACTGTTAGGGAACTGTATCAGAGCGTCGACGGTGAAATCTGGTGACGAAGTGGCGCATGTATAACCAACCGTATAAACTCGTAGGTGTATAACTGTTTGTAAATCACCGCGACGATAAATATTGCGTGCGCCAGGTTTCACGAGCACTTAAGCGCGCACGTTTTGGGCTCAATTTTCGAGAAGTGGTAAGCGAGATAAACACCGTGTGCTAAGGGTCGCGACCTGGATTCGTGGCGCCATTGCGTTTGCATAAAGGTCCGACAGGTGCAAAGAAACAGGGAGAAGAGTGACGAAGACATACATACAGTTAGGAGCAAAACTGATCACACACACTTCAAATGAGAATAACTTTTTTATGAATGGACCAAATGACTTCAATTTCTCTGTAAGGCTAGAAGAATTACTTTAGCGAATGACGTCTAAAAAATATGTTGAAAAAATGCATATGGTCGGAATTGTGAAATAATAGTAAAAATCGATTTTTAAAACTTTTTTAGCTGGGCCTGTAACGAAAATTTAAAAGATGTGTTTGGTCAACTCGTATAAATTATATACGCTCTGAAAATTTCATTGAAATTGGTTAATTGATTTACGAGTTATAAACCATCAAAAGTGGTAAAAATTGAAATTTTTCAAGATTTTCGGAGTTTTTTGCTGGACACCGAATCGCGTGTTCAATAATTGATAGTAAACTGTAACCTAAGCAGCGTAGATTGCTGGAATCTAGCACACACATGCGGAATAAATGTGCCAACACCACGCACACAGAATTTTCCTCACCGAGTTTCGTTGTTACGAAACATAATAGTTGCACCAACTTCTCGCCCAGCTGAATATGAAATTACACTGAATCATGAGCTAAACAATTTGTAAAGCGTAATTGCGACAACCGATGTCGCTGAGATTTGGCACAGACATCGGGAACAAGTGTGCCAATACCACGGAAACGACATTTTCTTGATCGAATCTCTCGGTCAGGAGAAATATAACAATTACCCAAACTTTTCGACAAGCTGAATTCAAAGTTACGTTGAATCACAATCGACCAAAGTGTCACGTCTGTAAAGTGTAACCTATGTAGCCAATATCGCTGAAATTTGGCACAGATGTCAGGAATAAGTGTGCCGATACAATGCCAACGTAAATGGAATTTCCTGTGCAGCATCCCTCTTTTACAAGAGGCACGACATTTGCTCCAACTTTTCGCCGAGCACACTGAGTTGTAAGTTGAACAATGTGTAACCTATGTAATTAATAACGTTGAGATTTGGCACAGACGTCAGGAATAAGTGTGCCGATACAACGCAAAAGGAATTTCCTGTGGAGAATCCCTCTTTTACAAGAGGCACAACAATTGTCCGAACTTCTCGCCAAGCATACTGAGTCCTAAATTAATCAATGTGTAACTTGGAAAACCAGTAGCACATAAATGAAATGTTCGTGCTCGAATCTCTTTGTCAGGAGAAATATAACAATTGCACAAACTTTTCAACAAGCTGAATCCAAAGTTACATTGAATCACAGGCGACCAATTGTCTGTATAGTGTAACCTAGGCAACCAATATCGCCGACATTTGGCACAGACGTCAGGAATAAGTGTGCTAATACAACGCAAATGGAATTTCCTGTGCAGAATCCCTCTTTTAGAAGAGGCACAACAAATGCTCGAGCTTTTCGCCGAGCATACTGAGTCCTAAATTAATAAATGTGTAACCTAGGTAACCAATATCGCCGAAATTTGGCACAGACGTTAGGAATAAGTGGGCCAATACAACGCAAATAGAATTTCCTTTGCAGAGTCCTCTTTTACGACTTCTCACCGAGCACACCGAGTCGCAAATTAATCAATGTGCAACATAGACTTCCAGTAGCACGTAAATGAAATGTTCTTGATCGAATCTCTCTGTCAGGGGGAATGTCGCACCAGCACGAACTGTGCGATCAGACGACAGACGGGAAGGAGAGTGAAAAAAGAAAAGCAATATGCAGCGCGAGCGGAAAAGGGGAACAGTGAAGGAATCGTAGGGACGCTGATGGGATGCAGGAAACCACCTGGAAAAGATAGCAGGTGAACGTTCGGTTTTTTACGAGCCTCGACTATCTGACTAGGCTACAAGTCGTTTTGTTCAGTCGGTGGATAACCTTTCCTTCCATTTCCTTCGGCGATTCGTTTTCCTCTCTCGGGCACGAGCTATCAAATTTATTTCGTTCCCTCTGGCTGCGACGAATTATCAGATTCACTTTGTTCCCCCCGTATCTCGTTACTCTCGACGAGCACGCGAATGCATTAACGCCGCTGGTCGCCCGCCACGGTGGGTATGTGTGTGTGTGTGTGTAAGGTGTTACTGAAATGTTAATTCACCTGCCGCGAACGAGTAATCTTCGTCAAAGCGCGAGCCGGGAAATGCAATCTACGCGCCGGGAAAAATCATCCGTTGCCGAATTCTGCTCGTTGCGCCGACGTCCCGCGGTCTTTTCTTTCCGATTTCACGCGCCGTTGATTTTCCGGAGTGCGCCTCGATTATCCACTCGATTCTTGTGCAGGGCGTTTCAAAATTATACGCCGCGACCACAACAATGTGATTCGAAATAGCTGCTGCAAAATTTACCACAACCTACACATTTCTTCCGGTCTAGAATAATTCCATTCTATTTTTTTCATTTTATGGATTTGAAATTGGTATAATACCTTATAGACTGCGGATGTATATGCAATTTTCAATTGTTATAGACAAATTTGAAGAAAGAGGCATTCAATAAAATCCTGGATTTTAATGGAAACAGCCTTTGTAGATCCAAAACAAATAAAAAATATATAAAAAAAACTTTGAAAACCACGCTTATATCAAAATGCACTAAAAAGGAGAAAATAATTTTTTTAAGCATATAAATAAATAGAGACTACAATTAAAAACGTGGAGCACTAAACTATATTGACGCAATCTTCGTGGGCGCTCCACGGTTTTATTTATAGTCACTAATGTCTAAAAAAATTAATTTCTCCTTGTTAGTGCATTCTAATATAAGCGTGGTTTTTAAAATGTTTTTTTTTATTTTCTACTTTTTAGTCTTTTTTAATTAGAACGCAAGATAGAGTAATACTGGTATAAAATAGTAAGATATAGAAACGCAAGATATGGAAATACGCAAAATGGAATGAGGGGATGACTCCGAGAGACGACGTCTCCTGATGGAGTCCGAAATTGTCCGAAATGAAACTGAATGAAAGGAAACACCACACTGACTGAGCTCCTTCGGTGCGAAATGGGTCAGTGGAGTGGGGATGAGTCGGAGTGGGAACGCGTAGTGGAGTAGGGAGCGCCGAACGCGATCACATACTACCGAGCGTCGCGCGACGAGGTGTGACGGTTAATATTAAAATTTTGTTTTCTCCTGAACGCAGAGTTTTTTTTTTAATTTGTTTTTTGATATTGCATTGTCATCCAGTTCTGAGCTTTAAATTTTCAAGTCTCCAGCTCATAGGGAAGTGGTTTAAAACAAGATTTGACGCATACAACAACGACAACTCGGCAAGCTAACATAAGCGTGGAAAAAATCTGACTAGATCCTACCGAATTGTATATTCTGGCATTTTCTGAAAATATCCACAAGCCATAAATGCATAAAGATCCACTTAGAAAATACTTAAATGTTTAGTAAAATTATGAAATAAGAACAGCGTTTTTGTTTAATAATTTGAGATAACTCTTCTTGATGGAAGACCTTACATATCCTTGTGCAACTCGGCGAAATCGACTCGGGGATTGTTGACATTTTAATGCTGGCCTTCGGGCGACTCCATTTCATTCGCCAAGGTCAGAAATATCACGCCGAGAGAATTTGTCACTTTAACTGATACAAAATAATGCAACGAGCGACGAAGGTGCTAAAGAGCATCTGAAACGAACTGCAACGCTGCTGCGCACAATGGAAACGACGTTGAATATAGCTCGAAAATACTACAGGAGAAGGTGAGAACGTAAATGTTACCGAATATTCGAATAAATAATTTTTATCGATAACGTTCCGCAAGTTACTCGTACGAAAATCGATTAGTCTTGACCTTCTTCGTGTAAATTATAAAAGAACTGCCACTTTGCGAGCCTCGATTTTCCGCGTCAATCCGCGAGAGTTCTCTTTGGTTATTGACACAGTTTTGCAAACTTGTTACACGGAAAATCATTTTTTATGTTTGCTGCGCACGGACCGTGCTGCGAGCAACGAATTCTGTAATTATGTCGAGTGAACCGAGAGAGTGATATTATTTCCCACATTACTTACATCTTCTTACAAATTTACCTGTTCTCGTTGCGACAAATGTACTCTGTACACTCCTGTCCAATAAGTCACCGGACACTTATTCAAAGGATGCAGACGATTTTTTGTTATTAAGGACCTATATTATGAAATAGAAATAGTATTTACTAATTTTTTTAATGTAAAGAATATGTAAATCAAATCTGACCAAAATATCCTATATTTTCTAAATTTTAATTATCATTCTTATATTTTCTAATTTTTTTAATTTGAGTGGGGCAATTGTTTTCTAATTTGGCTTCTAGAGCTATCCATTCTCTTTTTTCCAACATTTATTCACATAGTGTACGTATATATTTAATTTTGCATTCAAATATTATAGTATAATAGCCATTTTATTGAATAGTCATCATGAATAATTACCATTTTGTTGAATAATCATGCCACAATTTCTCAATCTAATTTTGCATTCAAATATTATCGTAAGATGGCTACATCGAATCGAAACTGGAAGCTTGTATTCATTCATTACCATTTTGTTGAATAATCATCCCACAATTTCTCAATTTCTTGTTTCCAACATTTATTCAAATAGTACATATTTAATTTCGCATTCAAATATCATGGTATAATGGCTACATCTAATTAAAATAAAACAATCAAATCAAGCTGGAAACTCGTGTTCATTAACTATATATTTATATATTATATAAATAAATAAAAATATATTATATAAATATATATTTTTGTATTATTTAATGAGGAAATTAAAAAAATAAAATTAGAAATAACATCTTTCTTTAGAAGCAGCTGGCTAGATGTTCGAGAATAGGAAACACGCGTAGAACGGGTTAGGCTTGTTGCATAATAAATTTCGATTCGGACGTGTCGAATTTTGCACCGAAGTGGGTCCGAGTTAGATAGGCTTTAACGATTTGCGTTGGTTAACTTCCGACGAAGTTTTAATCGAATAATTCGAAACTGTTTAATTTATGCAGGCTAGATAATGAGAACGAAATTAAGCAAATGGACCAGTCACTGAGACGTCTGTGTACTTTAAACTTGAAACTTTACCACCAACCCCTCCCCCTTCCCCCTTCTTATTTTTCACGAAGCTACGAGAGCGAATGGGGAATACAATATTTTTTTTCTGAAGCGAATGGCTGCAAAGTTTCATCGTGGCGTCAGGATAAACCACTATAACGACTTCTGTGTAAGTTAGCGCGGTATTGTTAATCCAATGAAACCTTTGGTATATTAAGTTAGCGACAACGAGTTTGTCGTAACTAGATAGCGGATGAGTGTGTGCACTTAAAATATGCAAAAACCATATAAAATTTATGCTCAAATTATATGCAAATGTGCACGAACATTATGCAAAATATGTTAGTTATTTCCAGAGCCCACCAAATTTTCTCTCCCGGATAGTGTCATAATTGAAAGCGACGAAAACGAAGGTGATTTTAAGGTCAATTTTACTCGAAAGTCATTCACGTAGGGGTCGCGTTAATTTTGTTAAACATTTACAGAGGTGTCCTCGGAGCTTGCGAAAGTGGTTGCAGCCAACCACAATCCCAAATTACTGAAGTTATAAGGAAGCAGCGTGCATCAGTCGTAGATGTCACCGCGTCGATTTTCATACAGTTGCATATGCAGGCTGTTTTCACGAAATGGGCGTGAATCCTAGCCTGGCAGCCGAGGGAGCTCGTGAATTTGCCCTATAACTTCGTCAGTCGTATGTCCTCTGATAAATTGAATTAAAGTCGACTAACTCGGCTCTTGAACTTGATGGCGTACTCGTAGGTGAGCGTGGAGAAACGTGATACGACCTCTGCCCTTAATTTCCAGCGTAGGGCTTGGAATCATCTAGTCAGTAAATCTTTCGAGGTATCTCAAAAATTCCACGAAATTCAGTCTCTCTGTCGCTGCCTATAATATCGACTATTTAATCCGAGATGCATTTCAGAATTCGAACAAAATTTCCAGAGAACTTCGAACGAACTGACAAAGCGAGAAAAACAATTATTTCACGTTTCTGTTTTCACCTTGATATGTTATGAATAGACTGTGGATTTTATGCATTTATGGCAAAAACGAGTTGGTGCAATTTCAAACGTTAGACAGATTACAAGATTTTCAGAGTTTCGGTGAACTTTGTTTGTTCACATTGTTTATTTTGTAATTATTGAACTTACAATGATGCTTCCGTTAGAAATTATTTAATAAATTTCTCTATCCGAGCACGTATCATTATAAAAATTGTGAAAAATATAAATAAATTCAGTCTTGTAATTCTTATAAAACAATATATTTTGTACCCAGTACGGTTAGTGTTAATAAATCTATTGAAGAGAGGATTCAATTCCTACTTGGCTCCTGTGTCTTTTAATTAAAAGGTTAGGACACAGTAACATTTTGAAAAGGTCGAAAATTTTTCTTATATAGAAAAATTACGTATTCGTAAACTTGGAACGCGTTTTTCTCAGATTTGCATTTTTCAAAACGGTGTACAAGATATCTTGAGATCTACCTTGGCAATTACATTAAAATGTTACAGTTATCTTCATTATAATGTCTATTAAGCACTGACAATCGATTTTTTTCATTTACCCACTATTTTGTTAAATATAAATAAAAAATTAACAAATTTCCTGCCGAAATTCAGTCATTAAATTTAAAATATCTGCTATTTTGTTAATTTTCACAAAAATTGAAATGTCGAATCGTCAATGCCTAGAGAATGTATCACAGTTTATGACATTTTTGGGATTTTCGATATAGTTAAATCGATTTCTAGGAATCCTTTTTTTCTAGGAAAGTTCTAGGAAACCAGTTGGCCATCTGGCAGAAAAGATAGTCCGAGCAAAGACAATAGAAAGAAAGGCATAAGAACAAATTATTTTTCAAATACAAACCCTGGCAGAATGTTTCCGATCGGAGGCATTGATACGGATTTTAGAGAAAACATTCACAATTTACAAGTATAAAATATTACTTTATAGAGTGAAAACTGATGGGAAATGAAAAAGGGCTTATTGAAGAATGAGAAACAACTAAACAAAATAAGCTTCCATTTATTATAACAAAGAAAAGAGAAAATTAACAAAATGTTACACGGAGAAAAGTTCCCGATTAATAGAACAGCTGGAACAAAGTTTCCGATTCGATTTACTTGATTTTGAAAAAAAACATATTTTTCAACTTTAAACAAATATTATGATGTTACTATAAAAGATATTGCATTGTTCTTTGCAGCAAAAGATTCTGCAGACTTTCCCAAATATAGTGATATTTAATATTAATACATTATGAATGTTTAAACATGTTTAAACAATCGTTAAAGACGGAAAGACACCACTTTTGCAACAATTGTTGACGATATTTTCCAGTTTATCTTAAAAAATAAGAGTCCAGCGTAAAATCGAACTATATCACACGATAGAGCAGACTTTTATCTTGCGAAATCACTCTTTAAAGTTTGCAAGATCGACGTTTTTTCACACCAAAAAGCAAAATATCTTCGCCCGACATGAGTTGCCGCCAGTGGCGCTCGCCATTAGTACGGCCGTTCGCCGCGCCGCGCCGCATACCGTCACTGGTGCCAACTCATGTCGGGTGAAGATATTTTGCTTTTTGATTCGAAAAAACGTCGACATTGCAAACTTTAACGAGTGATTTCTCAAGATAAAAGTCTGCTCTAGCGCGTGGTATAGTTCGATTTTACGCTGGACCCTTATTTTTTAAAATAAACTGAAAAATATCCTAACGATTGGTGTAAAGGTGGTGTCTCTCCGTCTTTAACGATTGCTTAAACATGTTTAAACACACATAATGTATTAATATTAGATATCACTGTATTCGGGGAAGTCTACAGAATCTTAAGAACAATCCAATATCTTTTATAATAACATCACAATATTTGTTTAAAGTTAAAAAATATGTTTTTTTTCTTTTAAATCAAGTAAATCGAATCGGAAACTTTGTTCCAGCTGTTCTATTAATCTCCGTGTCACATTTTGTTAATTTTCTCTTTTCTTTGTTATAATAAATGGAAGCTTATTTTGTTTAGTTGTTTCTCATTCTTCAATAAGCCCTTTTTCATTTCCCATCAGTTTTCACTCTATAAAGTAATATTTTATACTTGTAAATTGTGAATGTTTTCTCTAAAATACGTATCAATGCCTCCGATCGGAAACATTCTGCCAGGGATTGTATTACAAGCACAATTTTAATCTTTTTGCACAATCTTATATTAATCAATCATTCACTTTTTTCTGTACTGTTTAAAAATCTTATATTTTCCCCACTTGTTACTCTATCCTAACCCCTTAACAAAATCTAGTAAAGAGAGGATTAAATTCCTACATGGCTCTTGTGTCTTCTAATTAATGTCGACAATTTTTATTTTTTTCATAAAAATCCGCAGTCTAGTTATAAAAGATCAATGTTCAATTGTAACATGTGTTGCCATCGATGAAGAGTTTCTTCACATGCCTCGAGAACAAACATTTATTCCGTCATTCTCGATGTCGAATATTTTTTCGCGAAGTAGCTCGGGTACGGCAAATACGGTGAGATTGTCGGGAAAACGGAAAGGACGAACTAAGAAGTACGCGTAGGTGCATGTTAGGAGGTTCGTTAACTCGTAAATGTACTGTTTGTAGAAGCAACTTGTACTTAAGGAACATACCTACTCTTCTCCTCTGAATTTCTGCTGCTCCGTCCCTTTACTGCCTCCGTTCTGCAGTTTATAGATCGGACTGAGGAATTGGCTGCTGTTGCCTGGAGCTCTTGTCTCTGTTCCCGTCGCTTCGCGCAACAAAAAATGTGACAAACGGCGGGTGGCAATTGATTCCCTCCAGCAAAAAGATTTTTGATTAAAGACGATTCGACTTGGAATCGATTGCTACGGCTGCACGAATCCAAGGTTTCAATATTGCACGATATTTCTTGTGGTTGCCAGGAAAAACGCCGCATGTCAATATTTCCAAAAAAAATTGAGTTCATGCATTCATTCAGCTTTATAGTAAGGTGTAGTGGATGGGGTGGGTCCGCCCTAGTTTTTGCAAACACTATTTAATAGGAAAGACTTAAAAAAAACATTTTTCAGTAAATACAGTACCTTTTTGTTTGAAACATTTTTCACAGAAAACTATAATTTATTGGGCGCCCTCTATAAACTATACTGAACGTCATACTTCATAGAATAATGGAACAAAAGGTACTGTGTACACCAGAGGTCCTCAAACTTAACCTAACCTAAACTAATTCTTCCAGCCTTACAGAGTAATTGAAGTCGTTTGGTCCATTTATAAAAAAGTTATTCCGATTTAAAGAGCGCGTGACTACATATATGATATTTAAAAAGTTAGCGTCACTTTAGAAGTGTTCGTATATTAGTGATTAACCAACAGCAATAAAAATCTCCAAAAACGAGATTAAAATATCGCGCAATATGAACTTGGTCGTCCACGAGATTCATAGAATTGAAATGTTTGAAAGCACACGTTTTTGACGGTAACGGGAAATATGTGAAAGCTGAACATTTAACGAAGTGTTGAACAAATATCGAGAAGCTCTGGCTGCCCTCTCGTGGCTGGCTCGATCGATTCTGACCTATTTTCGCAAGATCAGTTCCGAAAGATCCAACAACCCTATCCGGTAGGATTGTTGACCAGTCCGCAAACTTCAGTGGGAATATGCTGGGACCAATGGAAATTAGGCTACTTTTTGCGCAACGCCCACATCCTCGCGCGATACGATCCCTGGAAAAACTGCTGCACTATCTTCCGAGAATTACATTAAAATCCAATCAATCTTCCCGGCAGCCGCCGTTCCTAAACGTATTCACTTCAGAAAAGTTCTTTACCCTCGAATACGTTTCTCGAAAATAATTACACAATAAATTCTCACCTGATATTCACCCTCTTTCGTTTTCAAATTTAATTTTTCCGTTTCATTTATAATAACACATTCAAAATTGTACCAAATTGCAGCGGGGCTATAAAGATAGAAAAAATGTTTCCACGTCGAGGAAATGAGAAACGAAAATTCGACAGTCGATGGGTTAAAGAAGCTAAGTAATTTTGATTAGGTTGGAGGGAAAGTCCTATCGTATTTCAAATAAACAGGTAATTTCGCTTTGTAAATCAAAAACACGTGTCACTAGTGAGTGATTGGTGAAACAGGAAATTTTTCAAATAGACCACTTCATATCAAAATAATAAATAGACTGCGGATCTTCATACAATTATGGCTTTTGAAAATTTTCAAAAATGCTAGGATATGAAATATGACAGAATTCAGTACGATTTTAATCGATTTCAGATCTAGAAAGGCTACTACCACGGAAAGATAAGATTCTACTTTAAACCACTATCTTGAAATTCGTCTACAAGAATTGAAAATTGCGTGAACATCCGCAGTATAATAATAAAGATACACGAGACATCTCGTCCATAGCATCGTTTCTTCGACATGCGATAATAAATTTGTTTTTTAATATTGCATTGTCATCCAGTTCTGAGCTATGTTTAAAGTTTCAAGTCTCTAGCTCATCGGGAAGTGGTTTAAAATTCGATTAAGCGTGGTAAGAAGAAGAAATTATGAATGACACGACGCAAAGCCACGCGCAGCTCGTGCAAGCGAAATATGTATTTATTTGCCGAGCATCCGTGGAAAGTTAGTGGTCGAAGATCTAAGGGACACGGAGAGCGTAGTGGCCAAGAGAGCGAGCCTTCGAAGCGTCTCTATCATAAATCTAGGCTTCGAGAAGTCCTAACAAATGTTCCGGATAAAGTTTCGAACAAAGGTGAAAGGTAGGCGTCTGTGTGTCGTGTTCGCGGAGCCACCGTGATTCTTCCTCTTCTGTGGAGTGTCTGTAGCAGCTGGATATCATTTATGATAGCCGGTGCACTTTCGCTCCCCCTCTGTTTCTCGTTTATCCAGCTCCGTTCCCCTTCGCCGCCAATAAAACGGAGCCGTAATCTGTTTTTGCGGTAGGCCAGCCTCCGGAATTATTGATGCTCGCGTCTGATCCGTTTGGTTTACGATCATCCCCACCTATTCGAGGCGTTCCCTATACACTGGTTTTCTGCTGTCTCTATTCTTTCTTTCTTTCTTTCCTTTTTTCGTCCCCCTCCACCTTTGTCCCGCGACAATGGGCGATATTCGACCGGTCGAGTAGCTCGAGCTATACCGATGTCAGCGTAACCCCGTGTAATTTTACGGTTTCGCCGGGAAACGATGCTTGCTTGCCCCGAGATGAACGATATCTACGTGCTGCCTCCGTCCCCTCTCCTCGAGATTACCGCAGATCCGTGTAAACTTTGCTCCACGGTCGTGTAAACGTTCAGATAGTTGCCATTACCCTTCCCTTCGAATTTCTGTTGTGCCCGCGGCCGCCCTCTCGCTCGTTCTCGTCGCGACTCGTTACCGAATTCTACATTGTTATTCGCCCGGATGGCTGCTACCTTCTGCTATCAGGTGACATGTCGCAGCGCAATTAGGCTGGCGCAGCGGCTCTCAAAATTTTCGATTTTCTATGTTATTATTTTATACGTTATTCTAAAATATATGTCGCGACCACTGGCGGATATCTGCTACAAAAGTGGACCGCAAAATTAACCTCGAAATTTAACATGATCCGAAAATTAAACGTTCGAGTCGTTTACAGTGTTCCCGCGATTGATGTGACTTTCGTGTATGCGGATGATGTGACCTTTTTTATACCCACTACTAGGGGGTTCCCCCTTGGGCGGTCGATCGCGCTACAAAGAAATTAAGGTATTAGGCTGTTTAAATTGGGGTTTTATCATACTCGATGTATCATTCTCAGGTATGGAATAGCATTAGTACAATACAATTTTCCGCTTAGCACCGTTCTTTACCCAGGATCGTCGTTTATCCAAGAAATCTATCTTTGGCAAACGAAGAAAAACGTAGTACCATTTAACACTGTATTTTAATAGTGGCCTAAGTCCATTTTCGAGAAAAATCAAGCTAGCAATTTTAATATTTACATTTATACGTTATCTTTTCATTCTGAAGTAAATTGTAACAGATATATTTAAAATCACAAAGATTTTGTAGGAACTAAGATATCTATTCACAGGGTTTATTGAATAACCTAAAATCACCTAAAAAATGGCAAAAAGTAATAGAAGAGAATGGAAAATATGTAATTGAACAAATCTATGTATAAATATCCTAATTTTATCTTTGAGTTTTGATTTAAAAACGGTACGAATTTTCGTTTTAACTGAATACACTGTCCAACACCAAATTTGTTCCCAGATTATTATTCGGTCCTTCTTATAGAGTTTTTTGCGCTGATTCCGAATCTGTTTTTAATTTTTTCCCTATACGCACAGTTTTTGAGAAATTTGAGTTTGAAAAAATGACCTATTTTTCAACTTTGAACAAATATTGTGATATTATTATAAAAGATTTTGAATTGTTCTTTGCAGCAAAAGATTCTGTGGACTTTCCCGAATACAGTGATATCCAATATTAATACACTATGATTGTTTAAACATGTTTAAACAATGATTAAAGACGGAGAGACACCATTTTTGCACCAATTTTTGAAGATATTTTTAAATCTATCTCAAAAAATAAGGGTCCAGCGGAAAATCGAACTATACCACGCGGTAGAGCAGACTTTTATCTTGAAAAATCCCCCTTTGAAGTTTTTGACATCGACGTTATTACCGAACCAGAAAGCAAAATATCTTCGCTCGACATGATTTGCCGCCAGTGGCGCTCACCACTACAACGGTCGTTCGCCGCTCCGTATCCCGTCGCTGCGCCATATCTCGTCCAGAGCGCCACTGGCGGCAACGCATGTTGGGCGAAGATATTTTGCTTTCTGGTTCGGTAAAAACGTCGATGTCGAAAACTTCAAAGGGGGGTTTTTCAAGATAAAAGTCTGCTCTATCGCGTGGTATAGTTCGATTTTCCGCTGGACCCTTATTTTTTGAGATAAATTTAAAAATATCTTCAAAAATTGGTGCAAAAATGGTGTCTCTCCGTCTTTAATCATTGTTTAAACATGTTTAAACAATCATAGTGTATTAATATTGGATATCACTGTATTCGGGAAAGTCCACAGAATCTTTTGCTGCAAAGAACAATTCAATATCTTTTATAAAGTTAAAAAATATGTTTTTTTTCAAAGCCATGTTCCTCAAAAACTGTGCGTATAGGAAAAAAATTAAAAACAGATTCGGAATCAGCGCAAAAAACTCTATATGAAGGACCCAATAGTAATCTGGGAACATAAAAAAAGTTGAAATTTGTTGGACAGTGATATTAACCATTCGATAGTTCATAACTGGTTGGGAAAGAATTTTCATCGCGTCTGAATACATCGACGGAGGCTGGTTCGATGATAAATTTCTCGTTGGTGGAAATTCGCTTGAACACAACATATTTAATTAGTGAAATAGTTGACTTCGCGCAGCGAGGCGATTACTTCGTTAGCTTAATGGCAGCCTCGTGACGGCGTGGTAAATGAATAAAGGTAACGGAGAAAAAGGCAGAAGGCACGCCGTCGAATTGGCACAATTTGAAAAATTAATCCTACGGAGGCGGAACGAGACCGCGCGCGCGGGGGTGCACCCGTTATGTGGCCGGTCTGCAAATTCACCCCCGATAGTCCGCAATGCGGAATTTCTGGTTCGAACGTACACGCGCGAAAGAAGCGGAAGAACCTCCGCGAAAATTCCTGCGGTTATCCTTCGAGGTGATTTCAATTAAGCAATGCGAAACCGGAAATAATCTTTTCCTCTTCCGTTTGCACTTCGCGCGGAATAACGCGAAAACATTCACGATTTCTCCGACAGTTAATCAGAATTTTCTTCCTTTCTGTTGCAGGTAAGTGTCGCTGCTGCCTTTCACGCTTTTCCGTAATCAACGACGAACCAGGTAAAGTGTTATTATACTCGACTGCGGATGTTTTCTGCAAAATAAAAATGGTCTGCGTCGGTTGCAACTAATAGAAACCAAGTGGAATCTTATTTCCTCCCTTACTAATCTTAATAGATGAAAAAGGATACATTTATATCTTGAAGTTTTTTAATTTTCTTAGAATCTTGAATTTCATCTACTCGATGTTGCTATGAATGCATAAAGATCCGCAATATAGTTATGACAATCCCCGACGTTTGTTATTTTATTTTACATCAGAGTTCAAGAATACTGACATTGTTTTTTAATTAAAATTAAAAACGGGAAGTTGTCCTGTAAAATCAACGAATTGCGAAATTGCACACAAGTTGAATAAGTTGTGCCTAGCAAAAGAACATCTTTTTTCTACTTCTCGCATTGAAGGGGTGAAATCAGCCCTTGGAAAAATTTCAGTATTTTCTTCGTCGTAAGATAACGAAGTTGTGAATCACGTGAATATTGTCGTCGTGATATTAAAAGCAAGTTAAAACGAAAGTTGTGTGGTATTATTCTGTCTGCCAAACAGTGTAAACAAATTTTTTCAAGGCATTGTTTTGTTTATAATTGAGCTGTTAAAAATTTCAATATTTTCTTTTTCGTGAAATTTCTCAAGAACGATAAATGACATTAAAAACAAGTTACAACGGAAGTTGCGTGGTATCATTGTCTGTTAAATGGGGCAAGCAAATTTTTTAAACGCATTGTTTTGTTTAGAATTGCGCTGTTAAAAATTTCAATATTTTCTTTTTCGTGAAATTTTTCAGGAACAACAAACGATGTTACGTTGAAATGAAAATTGCTTGGTATTATTGCCTGCCAAACAGTGTAAAAAAATATTTTTATTAACCTAACCTAACAAAACCGTATCTTTTTCTACTTCTCGTATTAAAGGGATGAAATCAGCCCTTGGGAAAATATTTTCTTTATAGAGAAATTTCTCAAGAACAACAAACGATATTAAAAACAAGTTGAAACAAAAGTTGCGTGGTATTATTGTGTTTACCAAACGGTGTAAACAAACGTTTTAACGCATTGTTTTGTTTAGAATTGCGTTGTTAAAAATTGCAATATTTTCTTTTTCGTGAAATTTCTTGAGAACAACAAACGATATTACGTTGAAATGAAAATTGCGTGATATTATTGTGTCTGCCAAACGGTGTAAACATTCTTTGGACGCATTGTTTTATAGATTTGAACTTTAGAACATTTTATTTTCACACAATTTTCAGATCTATAGTAGTATTGTTCACGAAGAAATTTTTTGGAAGTTTTCAGGGACGATTGAATTTGCAGCATTTTTTCGGAAAAATTCAGTTTTCCACTCGATGCGTTATGTAACTGTTGGAATGAATGATACATTTATATAAGCATGCGAGAGAGGATGTGTTTGAGAACGCGTGTACGGTAAGATGTTGCGCAGGAGACATTGCGCAGGAGACATTGCGCAGTAGCGACGGACGTTAGTCGGTACAAATGAATAAGAGATTACACACGTGTCAAGAGAGTTTATCCCAGCGTCTTTATCATATTGCTATGGTTACTATAAACATTATTAATATATCAAACACGACTCCATTAAGTATCCACAATCCTTTCAGTAACAATAGTCCTTCGTAAAGTGAGTCCGAGACTATTTGTTTTCGTGTTTAAGTATTATACTTTTTGAAGCCACTCTAGTGTGGTCGTTTGCAACCTGAACAACAAATTAATTTGTGCAACTTACGCATTAAGCACAACATTATTTTTGCACGTGTACAACATTGTCGCCCACTGAAAGGCGAAGATATTGTATACAGCTGTTTCTAAATACTGAAATACTAAATAATAACAACAACATGTTATTATTAAAAAATATTATAAAATATTTAATACATATTTATAAAATAATCGCAACCGATATGCGATACATGGAATGATATTATCCAAAAAATTAATGATTGTGGTTGATTCCTGTGTTTCACTTTACAAAAATGTAAAACGGAATTTATACGATTTATTTATCGGATAACAAAATTTAATGATTCAATGTACAGATAAAATTCAACACGAGTGCGTGTTCGATAAATGTACGTATCCGTTAATAATATTCTCTCTTTGATTCACTACTTTCCGAAAAACGTTTTTTGCGTGATTTCACTAAAACAGTATTATTTCGATATAAGACGATGGTTGGGGGCCGGTTTCCGTCGTATTTCGGATCAGGGAGTCACGAATGACCCCGGCATAACGTACGGAGGTTTAATCGAACTTGTAACGATCGTCTATAGCTTTTTTCTGTGCCCTATAAACGGTACCCAACGGGGATTTCCGGTTTTATGGGGATGTTCAACCTCGTTTCGACCTACCTCACTTTTACTTCCATTTTACTCGGGCAGGAAATGCTTGTTCACACTCGACTGTGTCTGGCTTTCCGAATCAACGCCTTCATCTCGAGCCTGTGCACAATGTGCTGAGAAAGTAACGATCGTCCGAGCTAAATGCGATTCTCCACATATTGGATAGACACATTCGTTCGACGGAACCCTCGTTCGCTCCTCAGGAACAATTCCACAAAAACAACATGAAATAATATTTCATCTATTCTCGTTTTACATGTAGTTTGAAGTCGACGAATTATGTTTCGTTGATGACGTCACATTTTAAAGGAATGCGTCTCGCAAACACAAGCAGAAAGAGATCAATCAGGGACTGTAACTGTTAAAACCAAAAAGAAACTAGAGGGCTATTGTTGCTCGCTCGCTTCGCTCGCTCGCGAGTAGGGTTGTTTTTGCTCGCTCGCTTCGCGAGCTCGCGGGTAGGACTGCTCTTGCGAGAGGGTTAGTGATACGCATGGCTAGTAGGGCCTACTGCTATTAATGTTTTTTATTTGGTGTGTGACTCTCCAAGAGTCACGCAAAGAACTTCCCGATTCGTTACTCCTTCGCCAACATCGCTAACATTGTTTTTTTTGTACTTTCATCGATATTCTCCCAAAATGTATTCTTGGGAGTAGAGATGATTAACCCATTCTTGCATTGGAATAACTTTCGATTATTCCAAGCGGTAACATTAGCATCAGTTAAAAAAAAATTTTTTTTTTAATCTAAAAAAAAATTAAGAAAAAAATTTTTTATGTAATTGCGTTTGGTTCTTTGGTGGAAAATTTTCGTCCTCCCTTATAAATTGCATTGTAGAATCAACTCTTTTCGAAAAAAACTAAAAATCTAAAAAACTACTTGACCAAAATGGACCAAAATCTAATCAGCTCTAAGTTACAGCGGGGCACATCGATTGCATCATTCATCATCCTGATCGTGCTGTTACTTTTTCTGAAAACGTTAACGAAAAATTTGATACCATACAAACGGACATACGCACACACACACACACACACACACACACACACACACACACAAACATTTTGATAAAAATAGTCTAAAATGACTCCAATGACCATGAAACGTGAAGATCTGCTAAAAAATCGATTTTCGATTTTCGGGGTAATTACAGTAACTTCCCTATGAATCGGGAAGTTAAAAAAGTAATCGGATGACAAGTAACCGAAAATTTGTTCTCTTGTTGGTAAATGTTATCGTTGAGAGAAATACATTTCGATCGCTTGTAACAGTTATCAATGAGAAAAATTTATTTCGATCGCTCATAACAGTTATCGATGGGAGAAATTTATTGTATAAATAATTGATTGTCTACCATTTGAAAGTTGTGCTATTTAATAATAACTGTTACAAATTTCCTTTATCAATAACTGTTATGAACGATCGAAATAAATTTCCCTCGTTAATAATTATTATGAGCGATCGAAACAAATTTCTCTCGTCGATAACTGTTATAAGTAGACTGCGGATTTTTATAATAAAATAAAAAAATATTTGCATTGATTGCTGGACACAGGAGCCAAATAAGAATTGTATTCTTCTTTTAATTTTTCTATTCAGCTGTGAGACTAATATATCGATGTCCTTAAATATTTTTAACATATGCACTGCTTTAAATTGCACGTATCCATTTTCGTCATAAATGCATCAAATCCGCGGTCTAGTTATAAGTGATCGAAATGAATTTCTCTCAACCACAACATTTACCAACAGCAGTGTCAATTATGCCAAACTTTGTATTTCGCAATAGCGGGATGATTAAAGTTTCCCATTTCGTTTCTATCCGCAGCGACTCGCGGAGAAAAAAATTGTTTATATTGCATAAAGATCGCCGCAGTCTGCTGATAATATCTCCATTTGAAAAAATTCATTCTCTCTTTTCGCTCGGCGACCATAATTCAGCGGGCCGTGCGCGACTTCCCGAATTTTTCAAATGGAAAAGAAGCACCCTCGGCAAACTATATAGCACTTCCGTCGCCGGTGCGTGATACGTTATCGTGACTTTAAGCCCATTCTGCGGCACGAGAGAGCATCCTCTTCCTCTTCGTCATTTTTGCGCGAGCAGATGGCACGGCCCCCGCTCTCCTGTACAGAATGATGGAGTCCGGGAATGCATAATGAAGTTTGCGATTTCTACGACGCGACGTCGTCGTCCCTCCGACCGCCTCTCGCCTGCGTATTTACATTTGAAAAACCGTATTAGAATATCTTTAAACGTACGTGCCCGGATTCATTTGCAATTCTATTATTTACCGCGACGCGCGTCGGGATCATCTCTCTGGTTTCCTGTTATTAATCGTTGAACTCGACGGCTCGAGTTTTTGATCCACGAAGAGACATTAAATGTGTCCCCTAACCTGATTCTCCCGAACGAAGTCACGCTCATTTTTTAACACGTACCTAAATAGATACTTACTACGGCGTAGGTGATGCTAGCGCGTCCCCGGCTACTTCAATTTCGCGAGAGTCGTTTAGTCCCAGTTTACCCGGGGATATTGCAGAAACGACACGGAGATTCTTTAGCCGGCAAACTTCCGGCTAACGTTGTTTGTACTTGCACGTACAGGGTGGTCCACCTGAACGTAGTCCACGTACACGCCTTCCCTCGCATAGTGTTTCTACCCCCGTAAGTTCAGAAAGTGTAGAGGTACAGTAAATCCTTTATAGTCGCAAAAGAAAATATCCCCTCCACTGTAGTAATCTGATCTCGGCTCGGGTATATCGGTGTGGACCACTACTAATGCGCGATGCGGAGAGTCGCAGTCGCAGGCACAATTCAAAGGCCCGTGCGTCCTCACAATGTAACACCAATATTTAATCTGTTTTATTATTACGTATTTTTTAATGAGACTTTCACCAATACATTCGTGGCCTTTGTCTGATTAAAATAAGACCAAACACGATAGCATTTATTTCAAATACAACAGAACTCTCCCTCCAATCCAATAAATAAATATGATAGAAACTCTGTCGAGTTTGGTCGTTTTTTAATCAGGAAAGTCTTACAAATCTGTTGATGAAAGTTTCGTACAAGTGGAAGTAAAAAAGAAGAAATTATGAATTAGACTGACAACGTCCTGTTTCGTGATCACTTTCGGAATCGTGAAAGTGAATTCGGATGCACTCGATTTCATATACATAGAAAATGAAAAAATCGATTATTAAAATCTTAAATTAAATAGATATTAATAATCTATGTACAGGGTGTGACACGTAACTGTCGTCACGATTTTTCATGTACCTCCGACAGTCTGGCAAACAAAATGTTTCCGACGAAACCTGATCGATCTTTAGTCGGCTGCATATTAAAATATACAAAATCACAGAAACTGTATTTTTTCGTTGGATTATTGCTGATTAAACAACGAATTCAACGACCTACTAAACTGTGACCTTCGGATGAACTCGATTTGAGAAATTTAGACTTGACCGACGCGCGAGTGACCTAGAAACACAGAAAACGCGCGACTCTATTTGATATGAAGGTTTAGGAACCTCGACAAACAGACCAAGGTAATTGGTATAGTCGTTCCGGCTCCTATTCACGAAGGTATTATCGTTCAATCGATTACCTTGTTGATAGATACTCTTGCCTTCGAAATCGGGACTTTAATGAGCCGCTCGCTCGCCACCTCCGATGCTTCATCAAGGATTCATTAGGGCCCTTTTTGCTTTAATCCGCCATTCTGCCGTTCATAGATTTACCTGGAAACTCGTCACGCTGATACCCCTCTTCTTATTCCAATGAAACTGCTCTCATCGCGATTAATAACAATGTAACCGATCCTCCAGGCTCTGGCGAACCTAACAGAAATTGATGCTTCCGCTGCCACCTGCATGCACTCGAACGCCTAATTAATCTCTTATAGGGTGAATCAACATAATTCGTATTAATATTTATGATGTCACGTATCGTATCGGTATTTCATGCATCTACATTACTTTCGAAACGTTTAGCAATGCCGGAAACGTCGATGTTAATGATATTTAATAAACATTATTATTACATATAACAAGCATTTAAAATTGATCATATTGTGAATATGATTTTCGATCAAAAAATTGTTAATTTTTGTTTTTTCAAGAAGTTATTCTACCACAACAGTTATTCCAAAATTTTCTACGATAAAAATCATTAATGAAAAGTTGATTATTATTGAAATTTAAGATAATCTACACAAAATATAAATAAAAACATTCGAAGAACAAAATGATTATAGATAGTTATAGATGACGAAAAACTGTTTCGATTGCTCAAAACAGTTATCGATGAGAGAAATTTATTTCGATCGCTCATAACAGTTATCAATGAGAGAAATTTATTTATACTATTTAATAATAACTACTACAAATTTTCTTCTTTGTACTATTTGCAATAAATACAGAGTCCTTATGTTGCACGAAAATTTGCAATCCAGTACTTCATTACTAATTTTATATGTTCATGACAAGATTGAATAGGTGGAAATTAAAATAGTAGGATAGCTAAAAAAATCCAATGATACAGAAAACACATGGGCGAGGAAGGAGCTTTGCTCTATCCCTTTCTATTATTAACTAATGAAATGAACAATAAAACTTGATTTGTGTTGGACGAGTTGTATGGAGTTTTGAACATTTGATATCGTTTTTCTCAAAAACTATTGTCTTTATGACAAAAATCAATACGACTTAAAATTTGTATTTCGATGAGACCTACAACTTTTATTCGAAGTATTTTTCAAAATCACCATTATTTACGGAAATAAATGGAAAAACTATGATTTTGTGGTTTTTTCATGGTTTCCGCTATGAAAATAAAATTTGTGCGAATTTTCACTATCATATTCGTAATCAGCACGTTAAAATACGTAAGAATCCTTATCGGAAGTCACCCTGATTTTCAACTACTCAGAACTTTCTGTTTGGTTGTAGCGTGTTGCGATCGATGCCGGCCATTTTAACACGTTGTTGACCGGTTACGAGTTAATTCGTTTCTGCACTTGCATTATATTATATTAAAAGTTATCTATTAAATATTAAAAGTTATTAATTACAAATGTATTATTAATAATTAATATATTAAATATTGAAAGTTATATAAAAGATATGTTCAAAGTTTCATCTGAATTCATTATGTATAAATAAGGTTTATTGAAGTCGATTTCGATTTCATTACTTCCACATTCAATTAAGAAATAATAGCCGGTGACATGAGATAGTCCTCTGCATAAAATTGCCGGCCAACAGTGTTTTAATTTTGCTGAAGAATGGTACGGGTCGAAACCAGACTAAGCAACGCATAATATGTGAGCTGTCGCGCGGCAACGAAGCTGGAGAAGAGTATCTGCAAAATTGTTTAAATTGCCAGGTTCAACGTATGAAACGTTTAACGTTTTCATCAGGGATTGACGGGTTGAGCGTCGCTGATTACGAAAGACGAATTAGCGGGATTTATGGAATTTTAATGGGATGGTGGTTAAAACGTTTCTGCGATAATAGGCGCCTGGGCGTTCATTTGGAATAAACGAGGGGGGCGGTGGGCAGGGGTTATGACAGTATCTATCAAAATCTGTTCAATTCTCGACTTTGCCGTTTGATGGATCGCAGGATTAACATCCAGACGTATAATTTACATCGGGCAACCATAAAATACCGGCGCGATATACAATTCCCGGTACGATTTACCACTGATACATCGGCTATAACTTGGCCAATGTATTTTCGGGGGAGTGCAGCAACCCCTCGGACATAACGCGATTTATACGTCTGATCAAAACGAAATGATACATGTGTGCGTATATATCCGCGGCAACGACGTAACAACGGGTAAACTAATTAAGTGCGGGCATTAATCTCCGAACGATTTTGTTCGCCGTGTCACCCGCACACAATGGACTTCAACATTCTTGTTCCAGCCGAGCACGCGTGCAAATGGACGCGGTCATTTTTCTGCTAAATTAATTCCCGTTTTCGACGGAGGGACCAGCCTGATTCGGTGTCCGATAGTTTTTGCACGAGGATCCAATTAGATGGACGGATGGACAAGATCGTTACTCGATTGGTGCTAATTAGATTGACTTCGTTACTAATCACCGCGCTGCTGTTCGTCGAACGCGCGAGAACCTGCTTCCCGCGTTAAACGTCGAATTATTTTATCGCGATTCAGCGTAAGCAATATTACCGGACGAATTATGATGTATTTGGTATGTAATCCAGTAGATTTGTACCCGGCACGGATGCAGATCGAAGTTTCGAACCTCTAGGATCAATAGTTGAGGAGTTATGGTCGCTTAAAGTTGAGCATTTTTGACAGGTAAGGGCGTCACTACAAACTGGAAATATGCGCAACTTTAAGCGACCATATCTCCTCAACTATTGATCCTAGAAATTCGAGACTTCGATCTGCATGCGCGCCGGGTACAAATCTACTGGATTACATACCAAATACATCATAATTTGTAAGAGAAAGGTTTCACGATAACTTATACTTCAGTGAAAATTCCGCGAATAGCTTGACAGTCATTTAGCGTCGCCCCAATCGAGCCGACTTTATGGGCGCCCATTGAACACGGTGTCTGTATCATCAGCCAGTTCTGTCCCGTTTGCGCACAATGGCTCGTCGTTTCTTCCACATATATGAAATAGCCCCGGGCAATATCTCGTTCCGAAGATATCTAGTCAGCAGCGAGGCGAAAAGAAAAACGCACCCGGCCAGGATTTAGCGACACGTTTCCATGGTGAGAGCTTCGAAAATTACTATCGCACGTGCGCTACGTTCATTGTCTACCATCAGACAGACGTACTCTTTTGCCCTGTCTCTCTTGAGAATATGGGCAGATTATTTTTACAAAGGTTGCTCGAGCAGCTTTCCCGACGGAGAAATTTCTATCCTCCTCCGTTTTTATCTCTTGCTTTATCTCGGTTTTTATCTCTGCCGAAAGGGGCTCGCTATTGTTCAGCAACCTAGGCGTCATAAAGGAAACCGAAATTCTTTTAGCCGATGCCGTGTGGAAGCGTGCTATTGTCTCCGCGATGCACAACGCCCATATCTGTTTCCTATTCGCTCTCACAAGTGGAGAAGAAAGCAGTCCCACTTAGTCGGGCTAACTAATTCTTAAACATCCTAAGCGTACACGTATCTAGGGTAAAGATATCAGTTACCTGATATTTAGTCACGACTTGGATGTTTTTTATTAATTTCAGATTTTCTGTAATTTATTTTGATCTATTGTGATTTTTTCTGTATCTAAAACTTTTCTGGACGATTTTGTTAAAAAGCAAAAGAAATATTAACGAAGATTTAATCCGAAGTTCGGGTCCTATTTACCGGACACAAGAAATTTATGATAACAAATTCATTACTTAATTTCCTTTTATGCCGTAGTACAATGAAATCATTATTTTATTATCCTCTAGTGTAACCAGTCTCTTAGCATTTGCTAATCTATTTAGATTGTTATTTAGATATACCATTTGTGGTCTATCGAATACTTATCGTATTCTGTTCTCAGCGCTGAACATTGTTTAGTAAACACAACTTGAAAGATGTCTGACCATTCGTGGTTATTTCTACTGATACTGTTCTGAGTGAGTGCGAAACCTTCTTTACTAAACACAACTTGAAAGATGTCTGACCATTCGTGGTTATTTCTACTTATATTTCATCCGACTGCTAAACCTTTTCTATTGAACCTAAGTCCATTAGTGTCTGACCAATCGTGGTTATTTCTACTTATATTTCTCTGAGTGCTAAACCATTTCTACTGAACTCAAGTCCATTAGTGTCTGACCATTTGTGGTTATTTCTACTTATACTGTTCTTAGAGCTGAACATTGTTTACTTAACACAACTTGAAAGGTGACTGACCACTCGTGGTTATTTCTACTCATTCTGTTCTTAGTGCTGAACATTGTTTACTAAACACAACATGAATCTAAATCTTTTCTACTGAACCCAAGTCCATTAGTGTCTGACCATCCGTTGTTAGTTCTACTTATGCTGTCTGCGTGCTGTTTCAAGTTGTGTTAAGTAAACATTGTTTACATGAAAGGCGTCTGACAATCGATTACCTATTTCTACTTACATGTTTCGTAGTGCTAAACGCAAGTTCATTAGTGTCGGACCGTTTACGGTTCTTTCTACTTATATTGACTATATTCTACATTTTCTCAGCTGGACGACTTGTACAATGTCAGAGTTTCACCGTTACAAACCCTTATAGACGCTACTGCACAAAATTAAAATTACGCTGCATTATAAATGAAAAATTGTCGGTCTTCGAACACTTGTAACTCTGTCCAAAGAAAGTCTTGCGACATTTAGAAATCTCTAATTATAACAGAAAAATTGTCGACCTTTCAGCATGTGTAACGTTAAAAACTCTTACGAGATCCTGTGCGTGGCTATTTTAAAACCTCTCTAATTATCACGGGAAAATTTTCAACCTTTGAGCATCTGTAATTTTATGCAGAGATACTTGACAACAAGCTGTGGGTGCTCATTTTAAAGGCCGAAGTCTCTAATTATAACAGAAAAATTCTTGACCTTTGAATATCCGTAATTTTATGTAAAAATATCATGTAACAGTCCGTGGGTGCACGTTATGAAGTCTCCAATTATAATAGAACAACTGTCAATCATCGAACTCTAGTAACCGTGTCCAGAAGAATACTACAATATCTCCATCCATGCTGAAAGGCGAATTTTCTAACTATGCGACCCAAATTTACAAGTTTAAATACAAAATCGAAAGGATCACCAATCGGTTAGAACCACCAAGAAATTCCGCGAACTCAAATTGAACAACGTGACACGATCCAAGAGGTCGTTCTTCAAATTGATCCACATGTGCGAGCAAACGAACCACGTGAGCACGTGCAATCAGCGACAAGTACGAAACGCCTGAATTCGGTTGGAAAAGTTGCGAACGAAAGGAAAGACGTTCACGGCAATTCATTAGAGCAAGAGTAGCACGCGTCCTTTGTTTTTTTTGTTTGTTGTCCGGGCAAAGTAACGAGTAAAGTTGGTGGCCTCTGCATACTCCCATTTCCCATAATGTAGCCCGGGATATCCTTCTACTTTCGGTACTTTCCTCTTCTCAGTTCTCTCTCTCTCTCTCTCTCTCTCTCTCTCTCTCTCTCTCTCTCTCTCTCTCTCTCTCTCTCTCTCTCTCTCTCGTTCTTCCGATTTCCCTTTATCTATATGGGATGGTCTCTATCTCTGTCGCGCGTCTGTCGGGACTTCGAGATATGCGTCTGCAGACAGGATAGCGGAGTTGGCCAGCATCCAAGCAACTCCGACCGATTGGCTGTACCAGGCGTTGCAGTATGTTTGAGCGGCTGTGGAATGTTTGGTCCGCAAGCCCACCAGCCTCGGCATTGAATTTCTTCCCTCCCCGTTATCCCGCCTCCTCCTACACCACAGCCTCCTTCGTCGTTCTCCGGATTAATTGCTTTCGTATAAGTCCGGTGGATCGATAGTCGCAGCAAGGTAACGCGGCCGGGGACCGGCTATGTCGCCAATACAAATGATTACGGTGCCAAAGGTGACGACAGGCATGAGCACCAGGCTTTCTCTCTCTCTCTCTCTCTCTCTCTCTCTCTCTCTCTCTCTCTCTCTCTCTCTCTCTCTCTCTCGGCTGCACACGTTTCACTGCCACACGTTTCATGAAACTGGGTCTCCCGTTCTTACCGGCCTCCTGGCACCCAGCACACACAACCGTACACCCACCTACACTTGTACACGCGTGCCCGCACTCTTTTCCTCTCGTATTATGACCCTGTGTCGTATCGAATATCGATAAGGCACCACAATCGCTGTCCATTATGAGAGCTCGGTGTTTAAGTACACCAATGTAGTTTAGGATTTTACAGCGGACTGCAGTCCAGAATTCCTACGAACTGTCGCCGCTGCGGTCGATTTACAAGAAAACCGAGATTCCAGGGAAAACGTTCTCAGTTCAATTAGCGCCGCGTTTATGGTATTGGGAGACCTGGATTTTGTGCGTTTGTCGCGAGTGAAGTAGGCAGCTTTTTGTTCCTTCAAGCACATTGAGAAGAGGATATTATTATTACTGATCTAGACCTAGCCCAGACCTTATCTGGATTGCAACAAGTTAAAGAAGTCGAAAAGTATTCCGACTAATCTAGACCTAATCCAGACCTTATCTGGAGTGCAGCAAGTTTAAGAAGTTGAAAAGTATTCCTACTAATCTAGACATAACCCAGACCTTATCTGCACTTCAACAATTTTACGAATTAAAATATTATCTTATTATAAGATCTTACGTGGACAGCAACAACTTGAAGCAGTTGAAAATTATTACTATTAATCTAGACATAACTCAAGCCTTACTAATAATAACCGTCTAATATTACCATAGATTTGGAGATTGGTATCTTCCCTTTCGACGATCTTTGAAAACTAGATGTAGGATTCTCTGTCGCGGTTTTATCGAACATTAAATGAAAAGTCTGCTGCCGCCAAAAATGTTCGAAATGAGAAAGGGTCTTTTCGCTTTTCTATTATGCCGCACAATGCGAAAGTGTCTTTGGAAGAACTAAGTAAAGACGCTGAAAGTGGAGACTTAATACTTTAAAGTGAATCCACAGTGATTGTATGATTCTTTGTTGCAAAGATAGAACAGTTTGAGTATCGCAGAAAAAAATTTGCGCGTCGATTAAGTTTGCATGCGAGTGTATAATTTTTATTTATTAAAAGCATTCATGGAGAAGAGGAACTTCTATTTCGCTTCTGAGTCTAGGTAAGATCTAGATTAGATCTATTTAGATTAGTAGTAATAATTTTGAACTTCTTCAACTAGTCAAAGGACGAAAGAAATTTCCATTTGGTTTATGTATCTTGCAATCGATGATCAGTTCATTTATTAATGTATGTAGTTGTTCCTAAGAGTAGGTGAGCAATTTTTGAAAAATTTTAGATTACTTTACAGAGAGTGAAGTACTTGTTCATACCTGAAATATGTCAACAGTTTAATCAAAGCCTATAGTACGGATTTATTCGTTCCGGAATTCCGCATTTAATCGGATATTTGCTATTCTCCAGAGCAATGTTGAACACGTGTATCCCAAAAGGCAAATAAATTGGAATCTATGACCCCATTATTGGGACTTAACCATGCGCGTCCGTGCGCGATCCATTCTACATCCATTGTACGCAAGATGTAATCTCTCAGATTTTTGGCACTGGTAAGTTGTACGCTCAGATTACTTTGCAGATCCCTCAACGACATATATTAGTCAATTTCATTTATTATATAACTAGACTCCGGATTTTCTGTGTTTATGACAAAAATGTGTAGGTGCAATTTAAAACAGTGAAAAGATTAAAAGAGTATTAATATATTATTTTCACTACAGCAAAATTATTAGTGAAAAATATAAATATTCAGTTATGTTTTGTAGTTCATGCACAAACTTTTTATTTCAATAAAAATCCGGAGTCTGTGTATAACTATCGATGCAGAAGCTTAAAGCGATTACAAACATCGAAAATAAGATACAATTTTCCTGAGAACAACCTCGAATATGTTTATAAAATTACCATAACCCACAAACAATATATCATTTAATTTGATGTTCATACAACTATCAATTCAGAATATAAGTATACAATTTTCAATATATATAATATAAAATTTTCGTGAGAACATCTTTAGAAATGTTTACAAAATAACCATGCCCCCAAACAATATCTAATTTAATTTTATGTTCATATAACTATCAATTCAAAAGTTTAAAGCAATTTCAACCCTCGAAAATAATATACAATTTTCCTGACAACATTAAAAATGGTTACAAAATAGCCATGCCCCCCAAACAATATCTAATTTAATTTTATGTTCATATAACTATCAATTCAGAAGTTTAAAGCGATTCCATTATTCTTGGTCAGCATCCCGGCGAACGTTCGCAATAAAGAGTCGACAAATTTTCTCAGTAAACTCTTTATAATTTCTTAATGACGAGCGTCCGATTGGCAATATTATCATTGCCGTCGAAAAGTTTAGACTGTGTAAAAGTTTCCTAAAGGTAATTTTCGTAAAGTGTCCTGCTCTCGTCGGACTGAAAATGATTAATGGCAAGTTGGTAGTGTGCGGAGATTTAAAAATAGGTTCGACAACGCTCCAGACGATCTAAGTAATTCCGAAATAAAATAGTGCAAGCAGGACACTGACTGCCTCTCTAAGAGACTTCCGTCGTACGAACGAACAATCTAGCCGGTATTATTCGACAAGTATCGAGGAAAGGAGCTCGGGAACTAATTACGAAGTTTAATGGATCGCGAGGAAAAGGAAGCGAGGCTGGCAGATGGCTCCCTTAAAATTTTTAAACGTTACAGACAGCGAATCACGCGGAAGGACATGTTACAGGATTTCGTATTAAGCTTGACGAGAGAATTTTTCGCTGTTGCCAATAGAAATTAGACGTTCAACGTCGCAAAACTTCACCGTGTTAAACTTTAACCGCCTGTGGGCACAATGGGTCATTTGTGGCTCGGTGAAAAGTTCACTTAACAATCCTTTCAAAGGACGAGGACCTCTACGTTTCACTGCGCGGATCACCGAGTGGCAACTTGTCGAATTTCAGCCTCGCGTTTCGAACAAAACTGCAAACCGAAGCGCAAAATCAAAGAACTATTGATGGAAATGAGACAGAGCGATGATTTTTTAAAAATTAAAACTGAAATGGTTAGAATTTACTTTACGGGACTCAAAATTTGTACCTTTATCGTATAAATTATGATGTATTTCGATCTTGTAGGATCAATGGTTCAGAAATCATGCTTGCTTAAAGTTGTGGATTTTCTGCAAAATCCTGAGGCCGTAGACAAATTTTTAGAATCAGCGTAAAAGAATCTACCGAAAATAATGTATAGCATGTTGGAAAAAAAATTTTTCAACAATTTTCTTGAGGTTGTGCAAGTTCAACGAATTTTTTCAAGGTTAAAAAACATTCGTACCATAGTCTCCCTATTTTTCCAATATTCTGCAAAGTTTCAGCTTCAATTTAAAAAGAGATTTCATCGCTCTATCTCATTTCGATCGAAAGTTCTTTGATTTTGTCAAAGATTTCGTCGAAATTGTCCACCGTGCGACGCGTCGGAACTTGAGATCCGCGGCGTTCAAGTGGAAGCCAGCCAGATAGAATCTTTCATAGAAAATTCAAGTAGAATCTGGTTCGACATAAATCTCCGTTCTCGCCCCATCTTATCTCCTTCGGGATTAATTTGTAAATCCGTGCGAGCCGGCCGTTTTTCTTTATTTTAATACCTGGATAGAGTTTCGAGCAGGTTCGACCATTTCCCCGGGGGACGTTTCGATAAGAAGACATTTATAACAATTACAACGTTGAAGTTACGAAATCGATCGGTTTCTAATTAGTTTCGAAGCAGGAAGCCGCGGATAATGAAGCTTTTACACAATTTTTAGCTCGCCTACGTCGCAGCTGCACTGTTAACGTTCGAAAGTGTTGGACAATGTCCCTTTGAAACTTTCGAGAGATTCCACCGGCCGGCGATGTAACTTTATCGGGCATTATCCGATTAAAAAAAAAAGAGAGAGAGGATCAAGCCGGAGGAGATCGTGTAAAAATAAAAGTTTCGTCCGCTAAAGACTTGTCAGAGGATCGGGGGTTATAACGAGCTATGGGAAATTGTTTCTCGATATTGAAAGACGCGCGTCATTTGCTCCCGAAGGAGTGGGCGTTACGTTTTTACGAGCGACGTTCACGTCGTCGTTACGACAACGGTTCGCGAGTTCCGTGGAATCTAACCAACCGTGGAATACGTTTTATTTCTCGAATGTCACTCCCGTGACATCAATCTCGCGGAATATGAGAATTGTTGCGAGCACTCAGTCATACGATCGCGCTCGATTTAAGAGCAGTTTCACCAGTCCAATTTTAACCCTTAGCACTCGACTGGAGACTCCAAGGCGCCACTAAAAATAGCTGTGAAAAGTATCCAAAATGTTGTAAACATTTTTAAATATGTTGGCATCTAATTAATTAATGAACATTTGAGTATTGTATGAGGTATTATTATATCAATTTCATATCCACCATAAAAGAACTTAAAGAAAGAGGTTATTTCTATATGTAATAGCAACAAAATATGAATGCAGATACAACAGAGCAACAAACTAATATTTTCCAAATATCCGTGAAAATGAGGGTAGGTCTGCAGAAATTTCGAGCAGTGTATTACAACCCCTAGCAGAATGTTTCCGATCGGTGGCATTGATACGGATTTTAGAGAAAACATTCACAACTTAGAACTATAAAATATTATTCAATGGAGTTAAAACTGATGGGAAATGAAAAGGGGCTTATTGAAGAATAAAGAACAACAAAATAACATAAGCTTCCATTTATTATAACACAGAAACGAGAAAATAAACAAATGTTACACGGAGAAAAGGTTCCGATTAATAGAACAGCTGGAAGGAAGTTTCCGAATCGATTTACTTAATTTAAAAAAAAAACATTTTTTAAATTTAAACAAATATTGTGATGTTACTATAAAAGATATTGGATTGTTCTTTGTAGTAAAAGATTCTGTAGACTTTCCCGAATACAGTGATATCTAATATTAATACATTATGAATGTTTAACATGTTTAAACAATCGATAAAGACGGAGAGACACCACTTTTGCACCAATTGTTGAGGATATTTTTCAGTTTATCTTAAAAAATAAGGGTCCAGCATATAATCGAACTATATCACGCGATAGAGCAGACTTTTATCTTGAGAAATCACTCGTTAAAGTTTGCAATGTCGACGTTTTTTCGAATCAAAAAGCAAAATATCTTCGCCCGACATGAGTTGCCGCCAGTGGCGCTCGCCATTAGTCCGGCCGTTCGCCGCGCCGCATACTGTCACTGGCGGCAACTCATGTCGGGCGAAGATATTTTGCTTTTTGGTTCGAAAGAATGTCGACGTTCCCAACTTTAAAGGGTGGTGTCTCAAGATAAAAGTCTGCCCTAGCGCGTGGTATAGTTCGATTTCACGCTGGACCCTTATTTTTGAAGATGAATTGAAAAATATCCTCAACAATTGGTGCAAAAGTGGTGTCTCTCCACGTTAGCGATTGTTTACACATGTTTAAACATTCATAATGTATTAATATTGGATATCACTGTATTCGGGAAAGTCTACAGAATCTTTTGCTGCAAAGAACAATCCAATATCTTTTATAATAACATCACAATATTTGTTTAAAGTTAAAAAATGTTTTTTTTTTCAAAATCAAGTTTCTCAAAAATTGTGCGTCTAGGGGAAAAATTAAGGGCAGATTCGGAATCAGCGCAAAAACTCTATAAGAATCATCGAACAGTAATTGTTTAACAGTGTTGAACAGTGTAAATCGAATCGGAAACTTTTTTCCTGCTGATCTATTAATCGGGAACTTTTTTCCGTGCAACATTTTGTTTATTTTCTCGTTTCTGCGTTATAATAAATGGAAGCTTATGTTATTTTGTTGTTCTTTATTCTTCAATAAGCCCCTTTTCATTTCCCATCAGTTTTAACTCCATTAAGTAATATTTTATAGTTCTAAGGTGTGAATGTTTTCTCTAAAATCCGTATCAATGCCTCCGATCGGAAACATTCTGCCAGAGGTTGTAGTATAGTATATACAGTGGGTGTACAAAGTATTCGTACACTTTTTAGAAACTAATAACTTTTTTATAATTGTACTAAACGATCTGACTTTTTATAATCAATTAGAAGCATTGTTTTACGAAACAATATGCAAGAAAAATTTTCCAAAAATTATAATTGACAAGGTTAAATGCAAAAATAAAAAAGGCATTTTTTAAACCTTTTTTATTTGGGTCTTTAATGAAAATTTAACATATATATTTAGTAGATCTATGTTAGTTATACACATACTGAAAATTTAATCAAAGATCGGTTGACGCAGGAAAAAACGACACGCATCGAAAGATGTACGATTCTGTGGATTTTAAGCAGAAACTGATCAAAAGTCGTGTAAAACTACGATTTTCACAATTTTTAACCGCTTGTAGCTCGTGCGTATGTTAATCGATTTCAATGAAATGTTCAGCATGTGTATAAGTAACATAGATCTACTAAACATATATTTTAAATTTTCATGAAGGACCCAAATAAAAAAGCTAAAAAAATGCCTTTTTTATTTTTGCATGTAACCTTGTAAATTATAACTTTTGGAGAATCTTTTTTGTATATCATTTCGTAAACCAATACTTCTAATTGATTACAAAAAATCATGTTGTTTGGTACAATTATAAACTAGAGGGCTTTGTTGCTCGCTCGCTTCGCTCGCTCGCGAGTAGGGTTGTTTTTGCTCGCTCGCTTCGCGAGCTCGCGGGTAGGACTGCTCTTGCGAGAGGGTTAGTGATACGCATGGCTAGTAGGGCCTACTGATATTAATGTTTTTTATTTGGTGTGTGACTCTCCAAGAGTCACACAAAGAACTTCCCGATTCCTTACTCCTTCGCCAACATCGCTAACATCGTTTTTTTTTTGTACTTTCATCGATATTCTCCCAAATGTATTCTTGGCAATAGAGATGATAAATTCACTCTTCCATTGGAATAACTTTCGATTATTCCAAGCGGTAACATTAGCATCAGTTAAAAAAAAAATTTTTTTTAAATCTAAAAAAAAAATTTTTTTTAATCTAAAAAAAAATTAAGAAAAAAATTTTTTTTTATGTAATTGCGTTTGGTTCTCCCTTATAAATTGCATTGTAGAATCAACTCTTTTCGAAAAAAAACTAAAAATCTAAAAAACTACTTGACCAATATGGACCAAAATCTAATCAGCTCTAAGTTACGACGGGGCACATCGATTGCATCATTCATCATCCTGATCGCGTTGTTACTTTTTCTGAAAACGTTAACGAAAAATTTGATTACATAGAAACGGCCATACGCACACACACACACACACACACACACACACACACACACACACACACGAACATTTTGATAAAAATAGTCTAAAATGACTCCAATGACCATGAAACGTGAAGATCTGCTAAAAAATCGATTTTCGATTTTCGGGGTAATTACAATAACTTCCCTATAAAATCGGGAAGTTAAAAATTATTAATTTTTAAAAAGTGTACGAATACTGTGTACACTCACTGTACACTGTATTATAATTATTCGGAACAGTGAGAATGGTTCTGATTTCATCGCTAGTATTTTGCGAGGAGTTGTTAAAATTTTCGAAAAGATCGAAGGGAAACGCGATTTAGAATGAAAAGAAAAGAACAATAGACAGTAATGGGTTTCGTTTGGAATTTAGAAGCGGGAATGGGACCAGCGATAGTCGGTGTTGCGTTTCGAGCTGGGAACAGGATTTCTGCATTATAACGATGAATCGTATCGCGAATTTCCGTCAGCGTGATGTGGAAATTAGGACCGATTATCGGCGTTTCCAGCGTAAAGTTCAATTATCTGTGGACTCCTCCCGATATCTCTGTTTCGACTAGAGAGAGAGAGAGAGAGAGAGAGAGAGAGCTCCGGCTTTGCTGCGCTATGCTGGGCACAGTATCAAGTTTTTTTCTTATCGCGAGCAATCACGATATCTCCTTGGGCTATGTAAGAACATTGCACCGAATGCCTTCCGTCGAGCTCTTCCCGCTGCTTTTATTTGCACACTCTCGCAGCTACGAGGGCAGCGATCGATCACGCGATACAAATTTGAGGCACGCATTTTCAAGGTAAAAGAATGCTCTTCATGCTCTTTATCTTTTTCAAGGTGAAAGAATTGTACATTAAAAAGAAATTTTCAAAAATATTAACCTTTTGCACTCGGAGATATTTATTATGAAGATATTTATGAATATATTTAGATATTTGTTATGAACTTGAAAATTACACATTTCTTCCGACCTAGAATAATTCCATTTTATATGATTTTTTTCATTTTAAGGATATAAAATTGATATGATACGTCATACAACACTGAAATGTTTATTAATTGATTAGATATCAACATATTAAACAAAGTAAACAATATATTGAATAATGGTGCAGCAAGACCCATGAATATGAAAAAAGTATGTAATACTAAATATGTGATTTGATGGACGTGAAATTTCAGATTTTTATCATTTTATGGATATGAAATTGGTATAATACGTCTGTCTAAATTGATATAATTGGTTAGATCCAATCATATTTAATAATGTAAACAATATTTTGAATAGTGGAATTATTAGTGGTAACTCTCTCTCTCTCTCTCTCTCTCTCTCTCTCTCTCTCTCTCTCTCTCTCTCTCACCTTGTCTGAGTACTAACGGTTAATAACAGGGACCCTAACTGTCATAACCAAAAAGAAAAATAGTCATGGAATAACAAGTATTTCATCGACTAAAGTCGTATTGGTTACAAATCAGGATTATAAGTAGGGTTGCCAGAAATGTTTTATCCAAATATAAAAGAAGTAGTGAAAACTGCAATTATGTATATATGAGATAGGCTCAAAATATAGGAGTTCAAGTAAAAGAGGTACACAGCACATTTTAAACTTTTTTATTCAAACAAAGATGATTGTTTGTTAAAATATGATACAGGAGATCAAGTTCAAATATAGAAGACTCATATCAAATATAGAAGATCTGGCAACTCTAATTATAAGTAACCGAAATATTTAGTGTTTTTAATGCATCAACCAAATTATTATTATTATTTTTAAAGATAATTTTTACCTAAGTTAAAAAAGCTATACTAATTAATATTATTAAAATCAAAATAATTAAATAAATTAAATTTAATAAGGCGGACCATTTTGTAATCATTCTAATGATGATTGATTATATTGTTGGTAAATGTTATCGTTGAGAGAAATTTATTTCGATCGCTCATAACAGTTATTCGGTGAAATAAATTTATTTCGAACGCTCGTAACAGTTATTGACGAAGAAAACAGAAAGAAAACAGAAAGCTCTTTCTCTAACAATTTCAATAAATTGTGAATGATACACTGAATTTTTTAAATTGTTGCAACTTTTGTACTAATTCAATTTTCACCTACTCAATCATGTCATGAACATACAAAAATTAGTAGTCTAGTACTAGATTGCAAATCTTCGTGCAAGATAAGGATCTCTGTATTTATTGCAAGTAGTACAAACAAAACAGAAAGCTCTTTATTGAACAATTTTAATAAATTGAAGATAATATATCGTCATTCTTAAAATTATTCAGCTTTCCTGCTATTTTAATTTTGACCTACCTGATCTTGTCATAAACATAGAAAATTAGTAGTCTAACACTAGATTGCAAATCTTCGTGCAACATAAGGATTCTCTGTATTTATTGCAATCAGTAAAAACGAAACAGAAAGCTCTTTCTCTAACAATTTCAATAAATTGTGAATGATACATTAATTTTTTTTAATTGTTGCAACTTTTGTATGAATTCAATTTTCACATACTCACATACTCAATCTTGTTGTGAACATTGTTTCACTTGTTCTACTATTATAAATTTCAGTTGCTGAGTCTTGTTACGAATGTAGAAAATCCGTTCCATGGTCATGACTAATTTCGCATTATTCGGCCAGTTACGGACTGTAATGAACTGAATTTTCGCGGTAAAATATATGGCCAGTCAAATTACAGTTAATTCCCATTGAGATTTTATTTTCCACGAATATCTGAACTGAAACTACCAAAACGGACTCGGCGGGCAAATTTTCCGCCAGTACTTTTGCGAAACTGCTAAGATTTGAATTGCAGAAGTTTACTGCCGTCATTCAGTTATAGCTTCAAGTTATTCTACGTAAGGGCTGTAATTCCTTCTTTCATGAAAGAAAGAAGATTAAGCTCTCGAGAGAGAGAACTCCATCCCTATTTTCTAACTGCTCCGGAGTAAAACGCGCGTTTCCTGTAACTTCGAAAGTGTCCCTGCGTAAAATCGTGTATTTCGTTTGACTCGACAAAATTTATCTTCGAATCTGTTTCGAATGAAAAGAATCCTTCTGCAATTTACTCCGGTTCTAGATCATTCACTCAAACCTATTTCACGAACTATTATTAGTTATTATTAATTACACTGTCCAACAAATTCCAACTTTTTTTTGTATTTCGATTACCACTATGCGATTCTTATAGTGTTTTTCGCGCTGATTCCGAATCTGTCCTTAATTTTTCTCCTAGGCGTACAGTTTTTGAGAAAATTGAGTTTAAGAACAAAAGATATATTTTTCAACTTTGAACAAATGTTGTGATGTTATTATAAAAGATATTGAATTGTTCTTTACAGCAAAAGATTCTGTAGACTTTCCCGAATACAGTGATATCCAATATTAATACATTATGATTGTTTAAACATGTTTAAACAATGATTAAAGACGGAGAGACACCACTTTTGCACCAATTTTTGCCGATATTTTTCAATTTATCTTAAAAAATAAGTGTCCAGTATAAAATCGAACTATACCACGCGCTAGAGCAGACTTTTATCTTGAGAAATCACTCTTTAAAGTTTGCAATTGGGCGGCAGAACAATTAAAAGTCTACTTTGATTGATGCTCACTGAACCAGAACATGAGCAACCTCCACTATACCGGGTGATTCACGACAAACAGGCCACCTAAATAGCTCCGTTAGAATTAGAGATAGAAGAAAATGTTAGAGAGAAAAGTTGTACAGTTAAAGGGGGCAAATATGGTGATATAAAAAAATGTTCCGATTGTAGTCGTTTTCAAGGTCTTTTGAAGGTCATCGATGATTTTTAAATAGCACCATATATTTTTAACTTCACAGTGTTGTAGCTGATGTCAAGACGAGTTCAATGATGTGGTGCACAATGACCTTCACATGACCTTGATCTTCGAAAATTGGCTATGACTATATATTCAGGCTATGGTGATGCAAAAAATATTTGTTACGTAATGTGCATATCATCAATGGACCAAATATCTGGCAAGAATATTTTTTTCCAAAGGTCATTTTTTTCGGAGTTATTAAGGTTATCGATGTTTTTTGATTCATAACTACATTTTTATTTTATTGCGCCGTGTAACTGATCGAAAAATACATTCAGATATGTATAGTAACATGACCTTGAGCTTGATCCGAAGGTAAAACTTTAATTTTTGAAGATCAAGTTCATTTTAAGGTCACTTTATTATACATATCTGAATGTATTTTTCGATCAGTTACACGGTGCAATAAAATAAAAATGTAGTTATGTATCAAAAAACATCGATGACCTTGATAACTCCGAAAAGAATGACCTTCGGAAAAAAATATTCTTGCCAGATATTTGGTCCATTGATGATATGCACATTACGTAACAAATATTTTTGCATCACCATAGCCTGAAGAGATGGACCGCGCAAAGGAACGTCAATTTTCGAAGATCAAGGTCATTTGAAGGTCATAGTGTACCACATCATTGAACTCGTCTTGACATCAGCTACAACACTGTGAAGTTAAAAATATATGGTGCTATTTAAAAATCATCGATGACCTTCAAAAAACCTTGAAAACGACTACAATCGGAACATTTTTTTATATCACCATATTTGCCCCCTTTAACTGTACAACTTTTCTCTCTAACATTTTCTTCTATCTCTAATTCTAACGGAGCTATTTAGGTGGCCTGTTTGTCGTGAATCACCCGGTATAAGTGGAGCACAAATCAGGCACACACCAGTATCAGTGTGTCTTCCGACCCCCTGATGAAGCTAGCTGCAATGCTTGCGAAACGTTGGGAAATCTCTTCCTTTAGGACACGGCTTACACCCGAAAAGCTCAACAGAAATAACTGTATGATGCCGGGCCGTGGAAGCCTCAAATCTCTGATATTATTAGTATGCATTACGATGCATACTAAAATATAATTTTTAACAACTACAATTTTCTATTATTTGTTCAAGGAACGAGGATAGATTGTGGGTCAAAAGTGATCCAACCATAACCACGCTCGTATTAAAATAGTCTGAGAACAATATCGAATTGGTGCAATCCAAAGAAAGGTATTTAACCCTTTGCACTCCTCTGTCGAGTGTGACTCTATCAGAGAAAGAAAAATGTAAATGAAACGGGTTTTTATGTGTATTTGGTTCTTCCCATATATTTCTGACTTTTCAGTTAAAAACAAATATAAGTTCCACAAATATAAATTACAACAAAGTTTCAGAGGTATATTTAATGTAATTAGTTAAAAAAATTTGAACGTACATCAGTTTAAAGTCCAACTTTGCAAAAACTAGGACGGACTTACCCCACTCCACCTAAAAACATTTCTGTTTGGCATAAAGATCGTATTTCATCCTAACTAACAATAACCAACAGGTCAGGCTGTCTCGATCGAGAAAATGGAAAGCCACTCGCTGTCGAACGAATTCCGTTGAATTCGCTGCTGTACAGAAATTAGGCTGCTCCGATGGAACCGCATCGCGGTGTAGGAACGCTGGTAAGCGGCTAATTGAAGGATAGATCGTGGTAGTTAAGACCATTTCGGTTGATCGATCAGCGTGTCTAACACGTCTGAATATTTGAGTCTGAAACACCCTCAGGTGCGGACGCGTTCATTATTCCGACGGCATGATTGAGTCATCAATAACGAACGATCGAGCACAGCCCCGACACGTTGTGTCTTGAGAGCCGGAGCTCGCGTACACGGGTATCCTTCCTGGCCGGGGGAAGATGAAAATGGATGGGGAACAAAGGATTCGATCCCGGGGCCGGCGTTAGAGTACAGGATTTCCGTGACGATTGTTCCCCGTCGCGGATATAGTCGGATGACGGTTACCCTACGCGACACGCCGTTCTTTTGATCGAACACCGTGTGCGCCCCCGGGGTAGATTCTAAGTGGTTGAGTTTGTAGTAGCGAGCATTAAACTGATTTACGCAGCTGGGAGCTGGAAAAAGGAACCCGGTCGCGCTGATTTTAATCGGATTAATGGCCGACCTAAATCCATTGCCACTGATCCGTTCTCCCGATGGAAATATTACCCGTTTCGCGAACTCCCGTGCCCAACGATTCACGGGAATGTTATAATCACGCATCGGTTGCTCCATTTCTGCCCCCGCACCGACGAACGAACGATCAAGTGTGCGCGATTTCACGTGTGCTCTCTCGCTTCCTCTCTCCCTCTCTCTTTTTCTCACTGCGAACCAACCCCTGTCAAAAGCAACGCTGTTTTCGACGTGCGAGCACCGCCTCTCGCCGATTATGCGGCCGAGCATGCTGCGAGGAAGCGTGAAGTTGGCAGAAGTTGCGAAGTCCGTGACAAAGACTGACTCGCAAAATTCGAGCAACCCCGTTGATCGGTCGTGGAATAAAAATCGAGCGTTGCCCGCAGTCGAACCACTTAAGAACTTCGTTGTAGGGCGAATGTGCTTATTAAAAATACATTTTTACGATTCAACGAGAATTTATTCTCATCGGCGAGGCGAACAAAACTTGTCGTTCATTCTCATATTTTTACCACGCTTATATTAGCTTGCCAAGTTTTCGTTGTTGTTGTTGTTGTTGTATGCGTCAAATATTGTAATCGAATTTTAAACCACTTCCCAATGTGCTAGAGAGTCTTGAAACTTTAAACATAGCTCAGAACTAGATGACAATGCAATATTAAAAAGATAAATTAAAAATAAAACTGTGCGTTTAGGAGAAAAAAGAATTGTAATATTAACCGTTACACCTCGCCGTGCAACGCTCGGTAGTACGGATCCCTTCAACACGTAATTCCTCAATGTTGTTTGGGGGACTTGATGATGGGGTGCCCTTCTGGACACTGGGTGTCCACTATAGAAGCATTTAGCGTTTTGTGTCTGTTAAAGGTCGTCGCTCACTAGAACGCACCGGCGCCCACCCGGCACCGCGCGGCCTCAGCTGTTTTGGAATTCTTCTATGTATTTTAAATGGATGTGCGCACATCAATTAAAATACATAGAAGAAATCCAAAATAGCTGAGGCCGCGCGGTGCCGGGTGGGCGCCGGGGCGTTCTAGTGAGCGACGACCTTAAGTGGACACAGGGCTTAAATGCCAACATGGTCGAAATTTACATGCAACTTCTCATGATCTATACAATCTACTTCAACATTCAAATGGAAGGTGAAGTCACTGAAGTGGTTATGAACGCCAAAAGAAATGTTGCAACATATCTGACTCCTTACTGGATTCGAGAAACTGACGACAGCTGCGCGTCACTCCGATGACGACGCCATATTCAAAGTCTTATCTCTCTTTCCCATGGTGCTCTGGGAGTCACCTACCGCGTCTATGAATTTCAACGTCTTTTGCTGTCTCTAACTCTTATTATTCCCATTTATTCAACCAAGTGTCCACTATTGGGTCAGTATCCAGAAGCTTCTCGAAAGAACGTCAAAGAATGATATCTAATAACAACAAAATCAACGTAATCGATTTACGTAAATATTCTAGGGAGCCGTTCCGCAGCGGCGCGAACAAAACGAATTGTATACCCGAGCTACGTTAAACATAAAACTCCAGGGATATCGAAACGTATTACCGGGAATCCTCTAAACAGAAACTTTTGAAGCTTTTAATTCGAAGCTCGGGTGCATTACGCGAATGAAATTCCATTACGGAATAATGCTAATACAATGAGAGTTTCGCAGAAAGCGGTTGAAATGGCAAAACGGACAACAGCGCTCTTCGTTAAGTTGAACAGGTTCAGTTTTGTTGAACGATAACGGTCCTGAGAAGCGAAAAAATTCGCCAGTTCTCGTGTATGTACATACATACATATAGTCGTGCGGCGGAAAATAAGCTGGCGGTTTCCCTTTGTCGTAAATGCTGGTCAGATACAAGGGCAAAAACCCGGAGGGCTCTTAAAAAGTTTGCGGTATACGTGAAAGATCTGTTGTGCCACCAGCGACATGTCTTAGTTTCTCTTTTGATGTCGCTGCATTCGAAAGTTCTCATTGGTCGCACTGTATCAACCGCACCGGAAAAATACTCCCGACGAAAGTGCCGGAGAGAAATGTTGGGCATTAAGCCGCTGCAACTTCTGCACTGCCGTGGACGATGCAACGGGAGCATCTGGAATCGATGTCCGTTGCATCGCGTTCTAAAAATTGAGATATCATGCTCGTCAATTTACCGAAACATCGTTAAAAATATAGATCGTGTTTGCTAGGCATGTTTGTATACGTTTTTTCCAGTCAATTGATCAGTGCACACTTGCACACGGTCTGAAAATTGAGAACTCCTCGTGCACCAAGCAAATTTGAAGAAAAGTTATTTCGAATGTTATATATGGTTTCTATACTAGGGGATTTTTCCAGTTAATTAAAAACTTTCCTGTCGGTTACATTTTCACACGAAAATTGTACGGCGAAAAATGAAATTTTCTATCCCGTTCGCGTCGGAATATTAAGTTTGCAATGAATCGTACGTGGGGTATCAAAGTTAGGTACTACATTGGCGTGTAAAAAAGATTGTAGTGGTATTTTGAAAAACAATGGAAAATTGTTTTCGCGTTCTCTAAGGTTCACGCAATAAATCCTGATTGAAGAGAATTCGATTCTGACCCTCATCCTTTTTGAAAAAATTCAAAAGTAGTACTTTTACAAGGATCGAGAGAATGTCATATGGATGACGAAAGTTATGCACAACATTGATGTATAAAAAATATTGTGGTGCTGTTTTGAAAAAATGAAAAATTATTTTCCTGTTCTCCAAGGTACACACGATAAATCCCGAATTGAAGAGAATTCGATTCTGCCCCTAATCCTGTAGGAAAAAATTCAAAAGTATTACTATAGAGGGATCGAATTTAAAATGGGTCGAGTAAAAAATACAAAAGTTATGCACAACATTGATGTATAAAAAATATTGTAGTGCTGGTTTGAAAAAATGAAAAATTGTTTTCGTGTTCTCCAAGGTTCACACAATAAATCCTGATTGAAAAATATTCGATTCCGTCCCTCATCCTTTTTGAAAAAATTCAAAAGTATTACTATAGAAGGATCGAATTTCAAATGGATCGAGTAAAAAATACAAAAGTTCTGTACAACATTGATGTATAAAAAATATTGCAGTGCTCTTTTGAAAAAAAGAAAATTGTTTTCGTGTTCTCCAAGGTTCACACAATAAATCCTGATTGAAGAGAATTCGATTCTGTCCCTCATTCTTTTTGAAAAAATTCAAAAGTACTACTATGAGTAGGATCGAGATAATTTCAAATGGATAGCAGATTGTAGTGATGTTTTGAAAAAATGAAAAATTATGTACGTGTTCTCCGAGGTTCACACATCCTCATCTCACTCATGCTCTTGGAAAAAATTCAAAAGAGTATCTCTATTTCAAAAATCGAACTTGAAATGGATCGAGTACAAAATAATGAAAGTTCTGTATACATTCTATAAAATGAAAAGTTATTTTCGGGTTCTCCAAGGTTCATATAGTAAGTGCCGACTGGTAAATGATGACCAACCATTTGAAACAGAAAGTTCTTGACCTTTCCAGCGGCCATAGATTCGCAGACTTGAAAGATGGGGTGCGCAGGCGACGTTCGCCGGAGCAATTTCGATATTGTTTCCGCGGTAGAAAATATATAACCTGTTAGACTCGCATATTGGAGCTTCCAACGTAGGTGATCGAGCACGCATTCATCACTCTTCCTGCGAATAGTGTCAGGTTGCGCCATCTAAACTAATATGCCGCGTTGTTTGGGAATAAAATGGATCGATCACGCGCTCTGGAATCCGGTTCTGTTCGATTCCCCTGTATAAATGTCATGCTCGATCGCGGGAGGCTTTGATTGGACACGGGTCCCCGAGGTTCGCCAAGCAGAAATAACAGTCTCGTTTCTTCCGTTCTTATTATGAAGTAAGACGATAACGTACAGCGACGGAAACCATTCCGGATTAACGATCCGTTTCGAAAGAGACTCCAACGCGCGACGGCGAACGTTTCCCCTCGTCGAGTTTCGGCCGAATCCATTTCAATTTTAATCGTGACAGTTATCCTAGAGAAACAGAAATTCATTCGGCCTTCGCCGCCTGGGCGCTCGCGAGCCTTTTAATTAAGTGATCCAGCAGAAAATATCGAACCCGCTCGCGCTCTCCGCGTCCGACAATTCCGCGCGCGAGGGAATAAATGTTTTTTTAACGCCGCACCGCGCCGCGCGCGTTTCACGGTTCATCGTTAATTGCGTCCAATCAACATAACCGTGTAGCGGTGCGTTCTTTCCGAAAAACTACTCACCCTACGATAACATCCGGTTGATAATGCACACCACGGATTTGAAAATAACATCAATAATATTCATGGTCACTTCTGACCACTTAGACTGAATAAAAAATATTCCAAAAGCTTTTTAAAAACCACGCTAACATTAACATGCACTAAAAAGGAGAAAATAATTTTTTTAGACATTAGTGACTATAAATAAAAGCGCGGAGACCTGAACTATATTGACGTAATCTTTGTAGGCGCTCCACGCTTTTATTTATAGTCACTAATGTCTAAAAAATTTATTTTCTCCATTTTAGTGCATTTTAATATAAGCGCGGTTTAAAAAAATTTCTTTTATATATTTTTTTACTTCCTACTTTTTAGTCTTTTCTAAATGGAACGCAAGATATATTAATACTGGTATGAAATAGTAAAATATAGAAACGCAATGAGGGGATGTCTCCGAGAGACGACGTCTCTTGATGGAGTCCGAAATTGTCCGAAATGGAACTGAATGAACGGAACACTACACTGACTGAGCTCCTTCTGTGCGAAATGGGACAGTGGAGTGGGGATGAGTAGGAGTGGGAACGCGTAGCGGAGTAGGGAGCGCTGGCGCGCGGAGTGGGGATCGCTGAACGCGATCATGTACTACCGAGCGACACGCGACGTGGTGTGACGGTTAATATTAAAATTTCTTGTCTCCTGAACGCATAGTTTTTTAAAATTTGTTTTTTAACATTGCATTGTCATCCAGTTCTGAGCTATGTTTAAAGTTTCAAGTCTCTAGCTTATCGGGAAGTGGTTTCAAATTCGATTGCAAGATTTGACGCATACAACAACGACAACAACAACGACGAGGACGACGACAACAACAACGACAACTCGGCAAGCTAATATAAGCGTGGTAAAAAAAGAACACACGAAAAAATTGTGTCTCACAGGCTGTTTCAAAACATGTGTGCATAATTTCATTTACTGTATGTTTGGTATATGTTTGGGGGCCAACATTTTTGGTCACACTTTTTTTAAGCGAATTGAAATAGAATGTGTAAAACGTGGCTGATAATGCTCAAATGTTTGCAGTTTAGTGTTTATTACAACGTATCATTTAATTCGACCGATGAACTCGAGTGAAATATTCTATTTCGAAAATTATGGCCGCTTTGACCATTTGAAAATTTGCAGGTACATTCATTTTGTTCCGTATTTATAAAGTATGAAATATTGCTGTATCGTAAATTCAGATATTTGTTTTGGTTTTGGAAAGTGTGTTTGTTCGACCAGAGTTATTTGACACAACAAATATTATTGTTGCAAATATTTAAACGATACCAACGATGTTGTATTATTCAACGAGGATTGAATTTTCTCTGTTGAATTTCGTTCAAATCCGTTTATTTCCAGAGATTATTTAAAACTCTATTTTCAAAACTTGTTTCTCCAGGAGTGGGTACATCGTTCACGCTTTTCAATTTTATGGTAGCCATACTCGCGTTCATTTTCGCGAAGCTTGTAACCCCACCGTGTCGACGAACTTTTAAATATGGTGGAAAGTCGCTTCAGAGATAATATGTTCGAAGTTTAAGAACAAAGTTTAGTAAATGGCGACACAATAAGAATCGATAAGTACTACTTTCGGTAAATGAATAATTGAATGCGAGTACTTTCGAAGAATTCCATATTTTGGAATTGCAAAATCTGGCAAATTTCCGGTCTACGGCTTTGTTTTCAGGAAATCGATTTTTAAAATTGGCGAGGCATGCGCGTACACGCATATTTCATCAATGCTTGACGTACCGAGCTGGATTCGAATAAATGTTTATTGATGCGTGCTTTGGTTCAGCTTGCGAATAAAATCGATGTGATCCGGGAAAGAGCATAGCTAATAATTATAAGCGGATGTTTCATAAAGGCAAACAAGTTCTTTTACGTTATGTTCAAACAGAAGAAATTAATTCTACAATTGAAAAGAAGAAATTGATTTTCTACTCAAATAGAGGAAATTGATTTTGTGTACGAAAATAAAAAATTAATTTTGTGTAAAAAAATAAGAAACTATAGGGTTATTGTTGCTCGCTCGCTTCGCTCGCTCGCTTCGCGAGCTTGCGGGTAGGACTGCTCTTGCGAGATGGTTAGTAATACACATGGCTAGTAGGGCCTACTCTCCAAGAGTCACACAAAGAACTTCCCGATTCGTTACTCCTTCGCCAACATCGCCAACATCGTTTTTTTTGTACTTTCATCGATATTCTTTGAAAAGGTATTGTCGACAGTAGCGAAGATTAACCCACTCTTGCATTGGAATAACTTTCGATTATTCCAAGCGGTAACATGAGCATCAGTTTAAAAAAAAAATTTTTTTTTAAATCTAAAAAAAAATTAAGAAAAAAATTTGTTATGTAATTGCGTTTGTTTCTTTGGTGGAAAATTTTCGTCCTCCCTTATAAATTGCATTGTAGAATCAATTCCTTTCGAAAAAAACTAAAAAACTACTTGACCAATATGGACCAAAATGTAATCAGCTCTAAGTTACGACGGGGCACATCGATTGCATCATTCATCATTCTGATCGCGTTGTTACTTTTTCAGAAAACGTTAACGAAAAATTTTAATACCATAGAAACAGACATACGCGCACACACACACACACACACACACAAACATTTTGATAAAAATAGTCTAAAATGACTCCAATGACCATGAAACGTGAAGATCTGCTAAAAACTCGATTTTCGATTTTCGGGGTAATTACAGTAACTTCCCTATGAATCGGGAAGTTAATTAATTTTGTTTCCAAAAAAAGAGAACTGCTTTCATATTCGAAAAGAGAAAATTGATTTTGTGATCAACAATAAAAAATTGATTTTGTGTTGAAAAATAAGAAATTGATTTTGTATCCAAAAAGAGGAAATTGATTTTGCATTCAAAGTAAGAAAACTGGTTTCATAATCGAAAATAAAAAATTGATCTTGTAGTCAACAAGAGGAAATTGGTTTCATATTCAGAAATAGAAACATTGTTTTGTATCCAAAAAGAGGAAATTGTATTTGTATCAGGGGTATGTTCCCCATCACGTGATGGGGGCGCATGCGCAGAACGCTTGCTTTGCTCTGTATCCATGCAACGCTGACTGACGCTGACCAGCTGACCCACGCCATCACAATCCACGTATAGCGTCCATACTGGCCCAAACTGGAATTTTGTTCAAAGCGAGTCGAAGTTGGTCGAAGTGAAAGGTAAATAGCTATGGTTGCGAAACTGTGCGTTGTTCTTAATTGCCCCGGCAATTATAGCAAATTATACAAATTTCCTAAGGACAGGAAATATGAGAAAAGAATTTCTAAGTGGCTCTCTGCGACTGGGAACGAAGAATTATTGTATTTATAATTAATTATTAGATTTATAATAAATATTTATTTTTATTTCAAACTGTTTAAATTTCTACCATTTCCACTTAAAAGATTAATTGTACGCGTGTACATTAAAGTACATATAGCTACGGTATATAGAGTTGTGTGAGTCACGCGAGTATCTGTGTGTAAGTGAGTAGCGTTTATATCTGTATATACTGTCGTTAGTTCGGCCCCGGGACACAGAGAGCGCTGAAATTCGTGTTTCATTTTTAACACGCCAACTTATACCCCCTGATTTGTATCCAACAAGAAAAAATTGCTTTCATATTCGAAAAGAGAAAATAGATTTCTTTTCGATAAGAATACAATAAGAAGACAGGGTGTCCGAAAAATGTCGGACACCGTTGAGAAGAGTAATCCCTTTCTCTGATTGGTCTGTGTTTTTCGATAATAGCTCTTTAACAAAGCGACGTACAACATTTTCGTAAAGGAAAAAGTTCCTCGAGATGGCCTAAGAAACATTCCCCGACATTTTAGGACACCCAGTACAATGAAATAGCGCGACAAGTAGGCAGATAACAAATAAGCCTACTAGCTTAAGAAATATTTCCATTAGAACAGAAATCGTACGGACCGTAATAAAAGTGGAAGAGAAATATCCATCATTAAATACTGTGGACGCAGCATAACTAAAAAAGATGACAGGAAAAGCAGACGTAGCTGCAATCGGGGGGGGGGGGGGGTGGGACAAGATGGGCCGGGAAACCACTATATGGAAAACATACCAACATCATAAATAAACCAAAAATAAATAAACGAGCATCATACAAATGGCTCTGCAGCGGCACCCTATTTTTAGGGGCGAAGGATTTATAATCGCAATACAAGACCAATGCATAACAACGAGAGACTATCTGGGGTACAGTCAGTCACAAAAGTCTGCTGAATAAATCTCCCATGTTTCAAAGACAGAGGCAATGCTTTTGGACAGTTTCTATGTTAACCCAAACTTCACCAAAATTCACCAAAACTCCTCTTAATAACACTTTTCTCTGTCCACTATATCTCTGTCATTCGATAAACGTTCGTAGTTAGTTCGAAATAATCGATTTTTAAACATTTCGAATTTATCAGATACGGTTAGACTTATCAACACTTCGATCGTCGAGACACGTGGCAGAAAATCATATACAATTCAACGTACATAATATATTTTTATAGTCATAATTATTATTAACACGATAGGAATGCTTATTCGACATCTATTTATTAAATGTGTCTACAGCTTTACTCGTAAACATAAATTGAAAACGCTAAGCTAATAATTCCATCGAAGCTCGAGCTGCCTCGAGATGCCGCGTAATCTGATCTCGGCTCAGGTATATCGGTGTGAACCACTACTAATCCAATCACGAAACTTCTGTATTTTTCATTATTTTTATATGGGACTATCACCAACTTATTTGTGGCATTTTTCTGATTAAAATCGCACTAAACACGATATCATTTCAACTATATTTAGTGGTTTAATCGACGATGAAAGTTTCGGGCGCAAGGAAGGACAGCGCGATCCGTGTTTACATACTGTCCTTTTCTACGTTCGGCTTCTTCGTTTTTTTCACCTGAACGCACAATTTTTATTTTAAATTTGTATTTTAATATTGCATTGTCATCCAATTCTGAGGTATGTTTAAAGTTTCAAGTCTATAGCACAACGGGAAGTGGTTTAAAACTCGATTACAAGATTTAACGCATACAACAACAACAACGACAACTCGGCAAGCTAATATAAGCGTTGTAAAATGACGGTGTTCCACTCGATCGTAGCACAGGTGCAGACACAAGGTCTAAACAAATCTAAACAACACGAGAATTGTCCTTCAAGTCGATTCGTACGTTAACTGTCCCACTCTCGTCAATTTGTATCGTAAATTTCGCGGAAAAGGAGGCTTTCATTTAACTGTTAGGAAACGGATGATGTCCGTTGCATCGATTGGCGGATCGCCGGCGAAGATGGGGCTAGCGACGAGGTAATTGGTCAGGAGATCATTGTACATAAAGCGGCGGCAATAGAGCGTAAGTGGATTCCTAACGTTGCGGAAACATCGGCGTCGATGAGCGGCAAGACTCTGCCATTGGCAGGAATCGTGGCGCGAGGAACGTGTTTGCCATTCACGGTGCCATTTTCGATAAAGCTATTTCAATTCAGTGGTCCGCGCTGCTCCCACACTCCTGCACGCAATGATCATCTGTGCGCTATCCCTTAATCTCTCTAGAATTTCGGAATGCGACACACCGATTTCACCAAACTCTTTCTACCAGTATCTGTACAATTTTTTGATTCAATACATTTTATTATTTTCTCGTTTCAATTGGCTGAAGTCGAAGTCCACTGCGTGACCGCTCGCGAGCTGTGTACAGGGTGTCCCAAAAATGTTGCACTTCATTGAAAGAGGTGGTTCCTGAAGGAACTTTAATCTTTGCGAGAACGCTTTAATATGGTAAATTAATAAATCTGCCGACATTTCAGGAGTTTATGACAAAACTGAATTACATTGAGACTGTGCTCGCATTATTTTCGACACATTAAAATTACACTGTCCAACAAATTTCAACTTTTTTTTGTTTTTCGATTCCCACTATGGGATTCTTATAGTGTTTTTCGCGGTGATTCCGAATCTGTCCTTAATTTTTGTTCCTACACGCACAGTTTTTGAGAAACATGACTTTGAAAAAAAAACATATTTTTCAACTTTAAACAAATATTGTGATGTTATTATAAAAGATATTGAATTGTTCTTTACAGCAAAAGATTCTGTAGACTTTCCCGAATACAGTGATATCCAATATTAATAGATTATGATTGTTTAAACATGTTTAAACAATGATTAAAGACGGAGAGACACCACTTTTGCACCAATTTTTGCGGATATTTCTCAATTTATCTTCAAAAATAAAGATAAATGGATCATCGAAAGCCAGTGGCGCTCGTCATTAGTACGGCCATTCGCCGCGCCGCATACCGTCACTGGCGGCAACTCACGTCGGGCGAAGATATTTTGCTTTTTGGTTCGAGAAAAACGTCGACATTGCAAACTTTAAAGAGTGATTTCTCAAGATAAAAGTCTGCCCTAGCGCGTGGTATAGTTCGATTTCACGCTGGACCCTTATTTTTGAAGATGAATTGAAAAATATCCTCAACAATTGGTGCAAAAGTGGTGTCTCTCCACCTTTAACAATTGTTTAAACATGTTTAAACAATCATAATGTATTAATATTGGATATCACTGTATTCGGGAAAGTCTGCAGAATCTTTTGCTGTAAAGAACAATTCAATATCTTTTATAATAACATCACAACATTTGTTCAAAGTTGAAAAATATATCTTTTTTTAAAAAACTCAATTTTCTCAAAAACTGTACGCCTAGGAGAAAAATTGAGGACAGATTTGGAATCAGTGCGGAAAACTCTATAAGAATCGCATAGTGAGAATCGAAATACTTTTTGGCTATTGGACAGTGTTATTAACAAATTGAACACATTTATATTTGTGGAGCTTTTTATGAAAGCTGTTTATTTCATGTGTGTGTTTCTCGATTTACAGTCAGCGAGGTACTAGTGACTTCTGTTTGGTAGCATGCCTTGTCTTGAAGGTCATAGCAACAGATTATAAACTATTACTAGACTGCGGAGTTTATGCATTTATGACAGAAATGGGCAAGTACAGTTTAAAGTGGTGGACATGTTAAAAATATTTAAGGACATCAAGGTATTAGTTTCAGCATAATAAGATGATTAACAGAAGAATACAATTTTAATTTGGCTCCTGCGTCCTGCAATCAATGCGAACATTTTTTATTTTGTATAATGAACCGCTGTCTAACTATTACAGTTCGGCCATTATAATAAATTATTACTAGACTACGGATCTCTATGTAAAATGAATATGGGCTGCTCTTTACTTTACCGCACTCAAAGTTTGTGCCTTTCTCCTACGAATCATGATGTATTTGGTATGTAACCCAGTAGATTTGTACCCGGCGCAGATGCAGATGGAAGTTTCGAACCTCTAGGATCAATAGTTGAGGAGTTATGGTCGCTTAAAGTTGAATATTTTTCCAGTTTTTTGATAGGTAAGGGTGCCGCCATATTGGTTTGTAGTGACGGTCGCACGCCGCTGACTGAGTTGGTTAGGATTATGTCGTAGGGGGGCGGGGGAGAGCGGCAAGGTAAGCGGCTCGCGGTCGTCACTACAAGCCAATATGGCGGCGCCCTTACCTGTCAAAAATGCTCAACTTTAAGCGACCATATCTCCTCAACTATTGATCCTAGAGGATCGAAACTACGATCTGCATCCGCGCCGGGTACAAATCTACCTGATTACACACGAAATGTTAACGTAGCGTTTTTGTGGAGGACACTGAGTGTAGCGCGGACGGAATTCGACTCAAGATTGTAAGGCTTGAGCCCGATTTGATCGCGGATCCGTCCACTCGCGAATGCCCTCGCACGCTAGCTGCTACCCGCCAAATTAATATTGGGTAGCCGGTTCAATGGTTACGTGATCGCAAAGACAATGATTGGTTTGATTATAGTCAAGACGTTAAAAGAGCGTTACGTCCCGGACCTGCTAGTGGACTCGTCAGTAAGGCAATTCTAGCAGATCCTGCCTTATACGCTAGCGCACGCGAGAGAAATTGAATATTTGACGTGGATTGTGGCGCGGTTGTCCTGATCGTTGGACACTGATGTACCGCGATGTAAAGTCTGGCGACTTGTGCTGTGTTATCGACAAGACAACGGCCGGTGCGTTGTACTTGTCTGCCCGAGGATTTAAATGATGATGCTTGTCCGAAAGCCAAAAGAGAACTGGTGGAATTCGATTTTCGAATTCCTGTTCTAACGCTACGAGGACAAACATGTACTGATTGGTTCCTGACGAAAGTTGCATTTACCAATCAGCACGCTTTAACTGTTTGGACCTCCTTCTCATAGTTCTGAAGGAACCTTGAGAAGGAGGTGCGACGGGTCTCGGTAATCTGGGACTGGCCTTGACGATCGCGGGTGGTCGTTTCGAAGGGACAACATATATGGCACCTTGTTCTTTACGAATACAAAACTAGACATCTGGCGAATGTCTCGAATGGTCGCCGAAAGACCCTAATTGACTTAATCTTCGAGGTAGATTTTCAGTCACGAACGGATCATAAATATTGTTCGAAGGGAACCACGTGTCCTGTTCCTGCGCGACGGAACACCAAATACATCATAATTCGTAGGAGAAAGGGTACCAATTTTGAGTCCGGTAAAGTAAAGTTTATCCTGAAAATGTTTTAAATTGTTTGTGGAAAGCAGGAATAACATAAAAATCGATTTCATCCCTTGACGACTTTGTTACATCAAAAGCAACATGACAATATTCTCGACATTTTTCAATTTTTTACTGTTTTATATTCCACCCAACCAATTTCTTCATAAATGAAATAATTATATATTTAATTCCTGCTCGTTAAAATCAACTTCGAAGATTTTTCCCATAGCAGTTGCATAATCTCCGCCATTTACGAACAACCCAATCTATAGTTTTGGGGAAATTGAAGATAGCACGGTATCATTATGTCGAGGAGTGTAACTGACCTGAGGGTTCGATTCTGCGCGACTGTGTTGCCACTGGAGCAATCACAGAGCCGCGGTGGCTGACGAAAAGTCAACGGTCACAATTCAGCGGGAACCTACGTCATCCTTTTTCTCGTTCTTCATCCCGATTTTAGGTTTATGGTCGATGTGTGCAACCGTGTATATGAAAAAGCGAACGGGAGAATGAGAGAGGAATGGGGAGAGAGAGAGAGAGAGAGAGAGAGAGAGAGAGAGAGAGAGAGAGAGAGAGAGGGAGAGATCGTTTGGTCCTGGTTCGCTAGCCCGTTTATCGATTCGTCTATCGCTTTAATTTCACGTCAGTCCAGAGTCAGTCTGTGACGAGAGACGTGGAACATGGAGGCTAAACGTATCGCGATCGACTAAAATAAATACATCGGGAATAAACGTGCTCTGTGACAAACGTAATGAAATTAATTCGCTCCGAGCTGCCTGGCACGCCCCCGTTCAGATACCTCGTTGACTTCGACAATGACAGCTTTCACTGTAACCAGAGGAAAAAGCCCTTATACTCTTCGCCGCCATCGCTCTAAAGTCTCTCGGCAAATAGACTTTTTACCTTGCAGCTCTCGATAACCATTTTAAACGACATTATTCAGCCAGGTCCTCGCGTTCAGATTTTTTAACACTCTGCTGACCGACGCGACGCGCGATTTCGAGTGAAAACCACCCTGTGCAGTGGAAACTGTTCTTCATTCGAATTCAAAATCGAAGCCTTCTTTCTTAATAATTTTGAGCATAATCTAACAAGAGACATTACCTACAGGCACTTCCATTAATATTCAGATCCTCTAAAAAAACCATAACTTTGTTAATATTGGGCTATGCGATTTGTACTTTTTTGGGAAGCTGGTGCAATTAGTTTACTACAGGATGTGAAAAGAATTTTTTTCAAAATTTCCATTTGGTCGGAATTGTAGAGAAAATACTAAAAGTTTTGCATTTTACTGCTTTTTTATGCGGGTCTATGTATATTGAAATTTTGAGAAATACGTTTTGTAGATATGCGTCAATTATATGCACTGTGAAAGTTTCATAGATATCGGTTGATGCGGGAAAAAACGATAGGCATTGAAAGATGTAAGAATTCTTAGAATCAGGGATCATAAGTGTTATAACCAAAAAGAAAAAATGTCATAGAATAACACGTATTTCATCGACTAAAATCGTGTTGGTTACAAATGAGGATTATAAGTAACCGAAAACTTTTTCTCTTGCTGGTAAATGTTATCGTTGAGAGAAATTCATTTCGATCACTTAGAACAGTTAGCAATGAGAGACATTTATTTCGTTCGCTCATAACAGTTATCGATGGGAGAAGTTTATTTCGATCGCTCATAATAGTTGTCCATGAGAGAAATTTATTTCGATCGCTCATTACAGTTATCGATAAGAGAAATTTCTTTCGATCGCTCATAACAGTTATTCGGTGAAATAAATTTATTTCGATCGCTCATAACAGTTATTCGACGAGAGAAATTTATTTCGATCGCTCATAACAGTTATTTGGTAAAATAAATTTATTTCGATTGCTCATAACAGTTATCAATAAGAGAAATTCATTTCGACCGATCATAACAGTTATTGATGAAGGAAATTTGTAATAGTTATTATTAAATAGTACAACTTTCAAATGGTAGAGAATCAATTATTTCATAAATTAATTATTCGTAAAATGAATTGCTACAATCAATATTTAATGTGATAAACGAACAGATTTTGTGTTGTTTTTATGGTCTGTTGATTCATCTTGTTGTACGAAACCTCAATGAATTTCACAGGCTTGCTCCATCCGAAAAAGAGTAGACAATTCAATAAATATGCAACCAAAATAAATTTCTGATCTATAATTATTATGAACAAGTGAAAAGAAATTCGATCATCGATAACTGTTATGAACGATCGAAATCAATTTCTCTCATCGATAACTATTATGAGCAATAGAAATAAATTTATCTCGTTGATAACTGTTATCAGCGATCGAAATAAATTTCTCCCAATGATAACTGTTATGAGTGAAGGAAATCAACTTCTCTCATTGATAAGTGTTATGGGCGATAGAAATAAATTTCTCCCGTTGATAACTGTTATCAGCGATCGAAATGAACTTCTCTCATTGATAACTGTTATGAGCGATCGAAATAAATTTCTCTTATCGATACCTGTTATGAGCGGTCGAAATAAACTGCTCTCATCGATACCTGCTTTGAGCAATCGTAACAGTTTTTCTTCATCGATAACAGTTATTGAAGAGGATCCAATTTTTTGGACACTAATAAATGTTACTTGTAATCAAAAAGTATAAAAATCAATATTTTTTAATAATTTTGTTCTTCGAATTTTTTTCTGTATAATTTGTGTAGACTGTCTTAAATTTCGATAATAATCAACTTTTTATTAATGATCTTTATCGTAGAAAATTTTAGAATTCTTTTTGGTCCCTGGATATAAATGCATAAAATCCGTAGAGGGCTCGCTACGACTGTAAAATATATTTATGGAAGAATAATAATGTCGATAATAATAAAAGGAAGGAAATTGGCGAAGGTCATCCAGAATGCCTTGCTCGGCAGTGCGACACGACTCGGCCCGCGGACTCTTTGATATTGTATTGCGATGAAATAGGTCGACCAGTGGTAATCTTTTCCGTCGGCTAACAAAGGGAGGCAACATCTATAGCGGTCAACGTAATTTCTGTCGTTCCGCGACCGGTTCCTGTGTAAACGCCCACAAACGCTCACAAACGCACCCCCCGTTGCCAATTCTCCACCTCCCTCGCCGGCCCCGACCTCTCCGCGTTTAAGCATTCCTCGACCTTGTGTGTCTTTTTCGAAAAAAAAGTCGAGCAATCACGGCGGACGCTAACGAATCTACAATGGTCGGCGGCGGGCCTTAACAATCGCCGCGGAAAAAAATGTCGTCGACATTTATCGGAACGAGCTCCACCTGCGCGCGTTCACGTTTGTGGACTTTCGACGGTCGTAAACAAATTCCACGCATTTGCCAGGGAAAACCAAAATGTTTCGTCGAGGCTGGTCGAGAGCTTTGGTTTTTGCTCTTCCTTTTCATCAAATCAATTGAAATCAATTCGAAACGAATAATTAGACTGCGTGGATCCTTCTGACGAATAAACAATCTCCGTCAATTATGAGAAATGGAACTATTCGAATGTACCATGTCGACCTCTTTTTAATCTAACCAGATTGCAAATAGTTTTATATGTATTTTCACACGTGGCCAAACATTGCCCAGAAATGGATTAGTTCTGTCGCAATCCGCATAACATTAAGTGTTAATTACAAATACACAAACGGACGTGCTCCGTCACGCTCGCCGACGGCAATCGACGTGTAAAATTCACAGTTTAATTATCTAACGTTGCATTTGGTTAACATTACAATACGGATCGCTTTAAATAACCCGCGGTCCATTAAAATTAATCGGGCCGTATTAATACTTCGCATCATTGTCCGAGCTCGATGGAACTGGTTTAATGGAAATTCAAATTGAATTTTATAAATAAGTCACCCTGTACATTTAATTATTCAATATTTATATATATACGAATGCATTGTGTTATGTTGAACTGAAATATTGATTTTCGCCGTGCACAGACGTCTCGCGTCTCGTCGATCGCAAAATTAATTATCGAAGGGCGTTTCAGACAAAAAATGCATTTCTTATTTACACCGCCGGCCAAAAGTTTGGAATCTCTTGCTGATTTTTTAAAAAATCGAATATGTCGACCAATTTTGGAATGAACTAACGTTTTAATGTCAAATATTAACTAGTTGAATAATATTTCTTAACAGATTTCAGAATTTTCTTACGTCCATAATGCTTTGTATTGTTTACATACCCAGTGTAAGGCAATGTTCGGAATGCACTTTTCTAACGGGACATTTTTGGCAACTTCTACAAGAAGCATGGAAAAATATCAAATTAGAAACATTCGAAAAACTAATTGCCTAGATGCCCTGAATATGTTAGGCTGTTATTAAAAATAAAGGCGGTTTTTTAAAATGAAAGAGCAATTTGCATACCTTGATAAAAAAAAAATAATACAAAATGTACAACATTCAATTTGGTTTCCATTTCTTGTAATTTACGCGGAAAATTTTTATTTTACATAAAGATCCGCAGTCTGATAATTAATAAACAAAATTGTTTAAAATAAGAAGCAGACAGGGAACTGCTAACGAAGTAATCGCCTCGCTGCGCGCACTCAACTATTTCACTAATTAAATACGTTGTGTTCAAGCGAATTTCCACCAACGAGAAATTTATCATCGAACCAGTTTCCGTCGATGTATTCAGACGCAATGAAAATTCTTTCTCGACCAATTATGAACAATCGAATAATGGTTAATATTGGGTTAGAACGAAAGTTCGTAGCGTTTTTAAATTAAAATTCAAAGATAAAATTAGGATATTTATACATAGATTTGTTCAATAACATATTTTCCATTCTCTTCTATTAGTTTTCGCCATTTTTTAGGTAACTTTATTATTCAATAAACCTATGAATAAATATCTTAATCTCATTTTTGAGTTTTGATGTAAAAACGCTACAAACTATTGATCCAATCTAATATTTAATGAATTTAATGAGTACATTAACAAGGGGTGATCTTTATGCATTTATAGAAATAGATAGCAAAATTCTATTATCATTCTAAATAATTCTCTAAAAAATTCTATTGTAATTCTCTGTCAAAGAGAATTCTAACAAAGAGAGAGAAGAGAACTCTAAAAATTTCGAACAGTGAATTATTTTTCTTTAATGACATTTATATGACGCCGAAATCTCTGTCATTCGGTAAAAGCTACTACCTTAACATCAAACAACTGACAAATGGACTTAGGCCAATTTCAAGATAAAAAGTATCATTCTATTAACCAACTAATTTCCTTTTCACAAAATCTTTGTGTTTTTAATTATATTAGTTACAATTTGCTTCAGAATGAAAAGATAACGTAGAAATGTAAATATTAAAATTGCTAGCTTGATTTTTCTCGAAAATGGACTTGGACCACTTTCAAAATAAACGGCTCAATTATTGTACAGATCAAAATTGCCAAATAGAGTAGCGAAGACGTTATCGAATAAAGTTCGCGTTCACAAATAAAAAAAAAAGAAAAAATACAATAAAATGCACTTCATTTTCGTGTAAAAATCCGCACAAGGGCGCGGGTCAATCCAATATATTTGCTAGCTTTCAATTTGATTATTCGCCGGCCAATACGTGCTATATACAGAAATCCAATAGTATAGGATTTAAAGAAATTACCAGATAGAAAATACCAGAAATATACGCTAAAAGCATCGACGATTTTGCTGCTGTTGTAGTCTCTCGAAAATGTACGTGACGTGCCGATGAAAAATAAGGATCTGACGAAGATACTCTGCAGTGGTAATTTAATAAACGTAGTAACTTATTAAGGGACAGACGGGAAAGAGAGACGAACCGCTTTTTACGAAGGTTTAAAGGAATTTCATTGAAAATTATGATGACAGAACACAAAGGACTTTATCAAAGATGTACAAAGAGAGTCGCCGAACATTTTTTCCTTTATTGGAAGTGCGCCAACAACTGTCTATGCCCGTATAATTTATTCCTCGCGCATAACTCAAATAGACGATATGAACATTCGCCTGTTTGATAATGTGATATCGTAATGACAATTTCGTAATATCGTTATTATTTAAAAAACACACACACACACGTGTCCGATGGTGGTTCTAGCTATTGCGCGATATCCGGAAATTTACGGTAACGTGCATTAGGATTGAATATACATGATAATAACCGTAAAACATTGAATACAACATGTTTAATCGGTCTCGCGATTCCGACACGTTTTGCAAGCCGGAAATAAGTCTTAACGCGATTATCAGACAGCGGATTTGGTGCTTTTGTGACAAAAATATATAAAACAAAACTTTTTAAAAACTACGCTTATATTAAAATGCACAAAAAAGAAGGAAATAATTGTTTTCCTGGTTCTCCATAAAATACGGAATGCAGTTAAATGATTTATAATATTTTTCCCCAAAATTTTCAGCATCAGTTCAAAATTTCTTCTGTTATAAAATTAGTGTCGGAATTGACATTAGTGACTATAAAAATAAAAGCGTGGAGCACTAAACTATATTGACGTTGTCTTCGTAATCTCCTGAAATTTTCAAAATATGTATAATTGACACAGATCTACAAAATGTACTTTTTAAATTTTCAATATTGACCCACATAAAAAAAATTGTAACTAACAACTTTTATTATTTTCCTTGTAATTACAACAAATTGCAATTTTTCAAATTTTCTTTTTCACGTCATGTAGTAAACTAATTGTTCTAACGACTCAAATAAATCCAAGTCGTATGGTCCAATATTTAAAAAGTTATCGTCCTTTTAAAAGTGTCCGAATATTACGGTGATTCACTGTATGTGATTTTTATGTATAACGCAGTATAGAAAATGTGTATATTATTTTACTGTGTTCCGCAAATACGTTGTAAAATTGTAATCGTTCCGTGCTCGGTTTGTGTATTCCTCGGAACGTTTAGACGCGAGTTTACAAACATTCTCGGCAGAAGCGTTACAAAGAATCTTCACTTTTTCACAGATTCTGTTCGGATGGTTGCCTTAATACTAAAATCCGCGTTCCCCTCCCGCCCACCGAGTAACTGCCCTATTATTTCAGGATAAAATGCAAATACACGGCTCCGCTTGGAAGTATTATATTTAGGTTGCAAAAATAATGACCCCATTGTACCGGGCCAGGCGCGTATTTCACCCGGTACAAAAGCAACTCGCAGCAACGATGGCCGAACGTCTAGCGAAATGGTAATTCCAAGACAAATATCTCGCTCGGTTTTTAATTATTCACATTCATAATACCCCGTGTACTGCTCCGTTATCGTATCAAATCTTTCCACTTGAACAATAACTGAAAAGCACCACCGGTAATTACTACACAAGGAATACTAAACCGGGGATTTAATCTGTCTCTAGTCTCCGGATACAATTTCACGATCTAGAAGTTTTCGATGTTGTCCCCAGCAGTTATTGCGGGTAAACGTTACTTTACCGGACTCAAAATGTTTGCCCTTCTTCTATAAATTATCATGTATTTGGTACGGAATCCAGTAGATTTGTACCCAGAACCTGCACATCGAAGTTTCGATCCTGTAGGATCAATAGTTGAGGAGATATGGTAGCTTAAAGTTGAGCATTTTTGACAGGTAAGGGCGCCGCCATATTGGTTTGTAGTAACGGTTGCACGCCGCTTACTGAGATGGTTAGGATTTGGTCAGAGGGGAGGCAAGGACCGGCGGTTCTGCACGGTAAGCGGCTCGTGGTCGTCACTACAAACCAATATGGCGGCGCCCTTACCTGCCAAAAATGGTCAACTTTAAGCGACCATAACTTCTCAACTATTGATCCTAGAGGATCGAAACTTCGATCTGCATCCGCGCCGGGTACAAATCTACTGGATCACATATCAAATACATCATAATTCGTAGGAGAAAGGTACTAATTTTGAGTCCGGTAAAGTGAAGTTTACCCCAGTTTTCTAATAAGAAGTACCGAGTTTAAATCTTACACGATAAAATGGAAATACAGGCATGAACTACATCAGAGTTCGGCATTTAAAAATGTCTGAAACATCGCGGTTGCTTGTATTAATTTGAACAAAATGCGAATTTTACGAAATCTTCTGCACCACCTCAGAACTACATTTCTAACAAGAGATCGACGCGTGACGTCGCAGAAATGAAGATTGCATGGGCCGAGGTTTTAAAATATGGATGCACAGTGTCCCGCGGCTAATTAGCAGCAAGTTGACGCGATAATTGGACGGGAAGCTCGACCGTCGATTCTCAAGACGTTAGGAAGACATAAATTCGGTCTGCTCCGTGGCGAAAGTTGGGCGACGAGATCGCGGTAAAAGTTTGGCCATATCGAATTTAGGGGATGCAGGAATTCGCGAAGCGACGCCACGGATAAAATGAAAAATTATCGGTCCGCTCTCCGGAAAATTGATTCGCCTTTTCCTCGGTACGTCTGGGTTAGGTCTAGCGTCTTCGATCTTTGAAACGGCCGAAGATGAGACAATGGGAACATCATAGAGTGGTCGGGGAATGTTGAAACGAAGGCCGGGCTTGGCTGAACAATTAGCGCAGAGGGTGGCCGGGGGTGTTCAAGCTGAAACGTTGAGGACACCATTTATTGACACTGGCGAGCCACCGCGATGGTAATTACTTTTGTTAAGCAAATCGCCGGTAATTGTCCGCTAACGAGTACAATGAGTTCGGTTCACGGGTGTCGGATAATTGTAAGGCTATGCGGGACGGAGAAAGAAACAGCGGACGTCTCGTAAACGTGACGTTTCTTCTATTGAGTTGTAAATTATTGTGTCGGCGAAACAATTTCTTCTATTGCGTTGACCACACTTTAAAATTATGTCCGAAAATGGCGCAAAGTAATTCCAGAAACTGGAACGAAGCAGGCTAAAGAATGACGTACAGCGTGTGCCAGAAACTTTCAAGAAGAAGACTATGTTCTTTTGCCATTTTTGGACATTTTTCAATTCGGACAGGTTTTGAAGAATATTAGAGATAAATCTGGTATACTGAGGCTATCGTGACCCCTAACACCATTTCTTATTGCACGATGATTGTAAATATTGAATATCTACTGTTTCTTTAGAAATATTAGATTACACTGTCCAACATCAAATTTGTTTTCAATATACTTTTGGGTCCTTCTTATAGAGTTTTTTGTGCTGATCCCGAATTTGTCCTTAATTTTTGTTCCTACACGCACAGTTTTTGAGAAACATGGCTTTGAAAAAAAAACATATTTTTCAACTTTAAACAAATATTGTGATGTTATTATAAAAGATATTGAATTGTTCTTTATAGCAAAAGATTCTGTAGACTTTCCCTAATACATTGATATCCAATATTAATACATTATGATTGATTAAACATGTTTAAACAATGATTAAAGACAGAGAGACACCACTTTTGCACCAATTTTTCCGGATATTTCTCAATTTATCTTCAAAAATAAAGATAAATGAGCCAGTGGCGCTCGCCATTAGTACGGTCGTTCGCCGCGCCGCATACCGTCACTGGCGGCAACTCATGTCAATAAATTAATAAATTCAAAAATATCCGCAAAAATTGGTACAAAAGTGGTGTCTCTCCGTCTTTAATCATTGTTTACATATGTTTAAATAATCATAATGTATTAATGTTGGATATCACTGTAATCGGGAAAGTCTACAGAATCTTTTGCTGTAAAGAACAATTCAATATCTTTTATAATAACATCGCAGTATTTGTTTAAAGTTGAAAAATATGATTTTTTTTCAAAGCCATGTTTCTCAAAAACTGTGCGTATAGGAGAAGAATTAAGGACAGATTCGGAATCAGCGCAAAAAACTCTATAAGAGGGACCCAACAATATATTAGTATAACAGTGTTGGACAGTGTTATTAGCAATAATATTGCAACTGCCAAGGAGCCAGTAGCGCGTTATAACTAGTTGGGGTCTTGGGTAAAGTACAATTTCGGGGCCCCTGGGGAAAAACGTAGAATTTGGGTCTTGGATCTCGGTTTATGTAAGGAGCCCCCTTTTGCTTTGCGGCCCCGAATAGTGCGGCAGCAGATCCCATTTCAGCGTTTTGATGATGTCCTTGACGATGGTAGTGTGATGACACGGAGCGTTGTCGTGCTGCAATATCATTCGTTCGTTCCATCTGTCAATTCTCCTTACTTTTGCATTTTTCCCATGGCACGTAAACGTTTGGAGATAGTTTGACGACTCACGTTTAGTGTTTCCGCAAGTTGATCTTATGTTTGCGTATCATCTTCATCCAATAACGCTTGCAGATCGCCGTCCTCAATTGTTTTTTTGTCTTCCGGGGCGTACCTTGTCTTTAATGTCGAAATCGCCACTTCTGAAGCGTTTAAACCAATCTTCACAGGTAGTTTTCGATGGTGCATGTTCGCCGTAAACTTCCTCGAGAAAACGACGTGCTTCAGCTGCATTGCGTTTTGGTTAAAATAGAAAAGCAAAACTTCCCGCAAATGCTGTTTATTTGGCACGAAACTCGGCATCGCTGTTGTTAGAAAAAATACTTTCGCGCAGCGATATTTTTTAATATTAAGACTAGTTATTGTTCACAGATGTTTTCACTATAAAAATAATACAACTTCACGCATGTATGTCGACTACATGCGTCGTTAGCGTCACCCATATGTGAAACCCGAAAACTTAGTTGCGCACCTGATAATAACCCCATCAACTTCTGTGTTAAATAAACTTCCGTATGATCGTACAAAGTCGCGCTTTTAATTAGCAGAGAAGGAAGAAGGTAGAAACAAGGGTTCCGCGGTTACCCGGCAGCGTGAAAGTGGCTGCAAATAGACAAGAAAGATGGGGATCACGCGTCTCGAACAAGTTGTAAGCATGAGGTACTTCTCCGTCACCAAGGTTGCACGTCGAGCAACATTTTTCCCAAGGTCGCGTCACAACTACATTTGCAATCCACTTAGCGGAGCTGCTGACAGAGAGATAATTGATGACGCGAATTTCCCGGGGAAAGTAGGGCGCGACAGGTCGAACGAGATAATTGAAGAACTCTGAGAAACTTTCTTACGAGGAAGATATAAAATTTCGCCGTAAGATTAATCCGTTAAAAGCGCGGCGATCCTCCCGCGGCTCGCGGCGAAAGGAAATTTGGCTTTGAGCCAGCAAATACGGCGAAGGATCGTCAATTGTTCGCCGAAAAACTTGGATACGGGTCCTTTCCCCCCCCCCCTCTTCTCTATCCGACAGCGTTCTCACCCGAGCCCGTGTCTGCCTTCATTTCCTTTTTGATCTCTGGCCCCCCGAACTCCGGTTCAACAACTCAGAATCTCCTCTCAGCTTTTCCGTTCTCTCTATTCGTGTGCGTGTGTATGTGTGTCACCATCCAGGAAATTTCTCGGTCTCCGGAGCGGACGACACTTCCGAAAATATGCTGAAATCTGATCGAATGCGACAGCCTAACGGCTCGTTTCGATGCGTCAAAGAGGATCCGTCGAATACCGGAGCGCGTAGAGGTCAATCCGGAAAACTGATCAGATAAAGAAACCGTTCCAAGTCCAAGAATTAGGCCCACGATCTTTTCGAACTTAAACCTGAAGACTCAAGGACACTTAGGATATATTTTAAGTAGGCTGCTCTTTACTTTACCGGACTCAAAATTTGAACCTTTCTCCTACGAATTATGATGTATATAGTATGTAAACCAGTAGATTTGTACCCGAGGAACCTGCAGACCGAAGTTTCGATCATCTAGGATCAATGATTCAGAAGTTATGCTTGCTTAAAGTTGTGTATTTCTCAGAGTTTTTGACAGGTAGGGCCGCCACCATATTGGTTAGTTGGTTACGATTAGGCCGAGCCCCCCCACCCCACGCAAGGTAAGCGGCTCGTGGTCGTCACTACAAATCAATATGGCGGCGCCCGTACCTGCCAAAAACACTGCAGATTGCTCAACTTTAAGCGACTATATTTCCTCAACTATTGATCCTAGAGGATCGAAACTTCGATCTGCATCCGCGCCAGGTACAAATCTACTGGACTACATACCATATACATCATAGTTCGTAGGAGAAAGGTACTAATTTTAGGTGATGATTATATTGTTCTTTCTTCTTAGTCTTCGAAATGCTGATATGTAAGGATCAGAAGAAATTAGGAGCATAGTCATCAGGTCTTGGTTTTGCTCTTTTATGTATATTTTTATAAATTGAGATCAATCGAAAAATCTACGATGGAAAATGTTTAGAATGTTTAAATAAATGTTTAGCAATGGTGAAACATTCGAACCCTTCTTGTGATAAAGTACGTGAATAAAACGGTCCGCTTGCAGCGGGAGCAACTCATATCGAAAATTTGGAATTTCTGAACACTACAATTTTGACCGACGATGTAGTAAGGACTATAGTAGTCAAGCAGCAACACTAACAACCGAACTTGCCGGCAACTGTGTAACTAGCTTCACTGCGCCAACAGATAAAGCGTGGGTGGTATTGGACAAGTTTCAAGAGCCAAATCACCGGTAAAGAGTTCCAACTTCCTATACTTGAACAGCGGATAACTATATTTATCCGGAAGCCCGTTAGTGTGGACGAGGAAAATTTCGAATCACGACGATCATTATAGTAACTTCGGAGCTGTTAATTGCACAAGTATCAGATTGAACTCTTGCTCCATACATATTGTGAATTTGATCCTCATAGTTAAAAGACTGGCACAGGCTACGTCAGAGATCATTGTTTAATTGCTGCACGTATATTAAAAACATTTTATGGACTTGAATTAAACAATTTTGCAAATTTTATAAAATTTTCTACGGCACATCCGTAGGATTACATTTTCGAAATATGAGCCATTTAATGGCAAAAAGGTGCGGCTCAGAACACTCGTTCATTTGATAATTAGGAACAATTAGAAGATTTATAAAACACGTTAAAATACTAGCAATGTTTGTCAAACGCAAGTACTATTTTTTTCAAATTTTATTAGTTCCTTCTTATGTAAACCTGATATAGAAGGACTGAAAATAATTTATAATTTTCTCAAACAATCACCCGTAAGGATATAAAAACAATGTAACACATGTGCTTGTTAAATGCAGTAATGTCTCTATCGACGCAAAAGCCTCGGAGGGATTCGGTTGCGTCGAGTGTAGACGGGTAGCTATTTTTTTGAGCTTCAAAGGCCGAGCCGAACGTATACAAGGACAGCGCGTGTAAAGAGAGACCACACGCAGGCCTTTCAACTGTGCCGACGACTGCGACTGTCCGCGTCTCTTTCTTTCCCATACGCTGTCCTTTCTTGCGCTCGAAACGTTCATCGTCAATTAAACCACTAAATACAGTTGAAATTATATCGTGTTTGGTCTTTTTTTAGTCAGAAAAATGCCACGAATATATTGATGAAAGTTTCATAAAAACATAGGTAATAATAAAAAAGATTAAATATTGGTGTTACATTGCGAGGACGCACGGGCCTTTGTGTACAGCCTTTTTGCGTCGATAGAGACGTTACTGTAAATCAATCGGTTTAAAGCAATAATAAATAAATAAATAAACCCTTGAGGCGGTGTGTTGAACCAAACAAACAAATATTGACTTACACCGCTATAAACTCGTAAGAAATCGATTTCAAATCAGGATTATGTACATCGAAGATCATTATTTAAACCGTTCACGTATATTAAAAGCATTTTACGAACTTGGTTTAAACAATTTTAGAAATTTCATAAAATTTTCTACGACACAGTTTGGAATTACATTTTCAAGATGAGAGCCATTTAACTCGTTCATCAAAGCACGCTAAATTATATCACACTTATTTTATTGAATAACGACTAAACTTGAGTCGTAGTAGTAAACCAAACAAACCAATATTGACTTACCCCGAATTTGCATTAAGCAGTTCATACAGACTCGCAGGAAATCGATATTTGAGGTCGCGAAAATAAGGATTATGCGTTTAAACCGTGCTCGTACATTAAAAACATTTTACGAATTTGGTTTAAACAATTTTGAAAATTTCATAAGATTTTCTACGGCACAGCTCAGAATTACATTTTCAAGATGTGAGCCATTTAACTCGTTCGTTGGATAATTTAGGAACAGTTAGAAGATTTACAAAACACACGGGTGTCTTTTGCACTAAACGGCTCATATAAACTCGTAAGAAATCGATTTTTGAGACGGGAAAAGTAAGGAGAACACGTGGACCAAGATTTTGCACAATGAATGCTCAATGCCCCGCTGCTAATTTGTATTTCTTCCACGCAAAAATAAACGTTCGGAGCAACTCGGTTGAGAAAGAAAAAGCACAGCGGCTTTATCAATGGTCGTTATAGCACATCGGCGAGGATATCTGACCTGGCCATGATAAATGGAACATTCGGTACACTAACACGCATTACGTGCGCCAGCAAAAGCGTGGCAACGGCATCGAACGTCAATGAAGCACTCCTGTCGCGGTGTTCACGGGCGAGACTATTAAAAATACATCAGCGTAGACATAAATGAAGCGTGAGGAACTAAAAATACCTTCCCGGTACGATGGCCGCGAGTCACTTAACGTTGAAAACCGAGAAGAGGCTCACGACATTCCTGGAAACATTCGATGGCGTCGTGGCAACCCTGAGTCATTATATCTGTGGGACAACCTAATATTTATTCAGCAATATTAAAGGAGCACACTCCGAAAAAGAAACGTTTGGAACAACCTAATACAACCCCTGGCAGAATGTTTCCGATCGGAAGGATTGATACGGATTTTAGAGAAAACATTCACAACTTAGAAGTATTAAATATTACTTTATGGAGTTAAAACTGATGGGAAATGAAAAGGGACTTATCGAAGAATGAAAAAAACAAAATAACATAAGCTTCCATTTATTACAACAAAGAAACGAGAAAATAAACAAAATGTTACACGGAAAAAAGTTTCCGATTAATAGAACAGCTGGAAGAAAGTTACCGATTCGATTTACACTGTCCAACAATAAAATTGTTCAACAATTACTGTTTGATGAATTCTTAGAAAGTTGTCTGCGCTGATTCCGAATCTGCCCTTACTTTTTCCCCTAGACGCACAGTTTTTGAGAAACTTGATTTTGAAAAAAAACATTTTTCAACTTCAAACAAATATTGTGATGTCATTATAAAAGATATTGGATTGTTCTTTGCAGCAAAAAATTCCGTAGACTTTCCCGAATACAGTGATATCCAATATTGATACATTATTAATGCTTAAACATGTTTAAACAATGATTGAAGACGGAGAGACACAACTTTTGCACCAATTTCTGCGGATTGTTTAATTGTTTAATTGTTTAACGATTGTTTAAACATGTTTAAACATTAATAATGTATTAATGTTGGATATCACTGTATTCGGGAAAGCCTACAGAATCTTTTGCTGTAAAGAACAATCCAATATCTTTTATAATGACGTCACAATATTTGTTTGAAGTTGAAAAATGTTTTTTTTCAAAATCAAGTTTCTCAAAAACTGTGCGTCTAGGGGAAAAATTAAGGACAGATTCGGAATTAGCGCAGACAACTCTATAAGAATCATCCAACAGTAATCGTTGAACAATTTTATTGTTGGACAGTGTAAATCGAATCGGAATCTTTCTTCCAGCTGTTCTATTAATCGGAAACTTTTTTCCGTGTAACATTTTGTTTATTTTCTCGTTTCTTTGTTATAATAAATGGAAGCTTATGTTATTTTGTTGTTTTCCATTCTTCGATAAGTCCCTTTTCATTTCCCATCAGTTTTAACTCCATAAAGTAATATTTAATACTTCTAAGTTGTGAATGTTTTCCCCTAATCCGTATCAATCCCTCCGATCGGAAACATTCTGCCAGGGGTTGTACAAGAAGTATTCGAATGTTCCACCATTGCACTCTAAACATTTTTTGACGCGTATTCGTAAATTTTGTGTTACATGTATTTGTTGACACAAAAGAATCATCTATCTTCATTTATTTGCAACGCTTTCTTGCATCTTTTGGATTCTATTACTTCATTAACGCTATTTTCACCGATCTCCGGTAAATCGATATCAGGATCAATGTTTGGTAGATTTTTTGCTGTTAGTAGGTTTCTATAAAATATAAAATGATCTAACGTCAGGATCAATAAGTGATTTTCTCATATATTCTCTGTATTTTCTGTAGTGTCACTATACAACTGTGTAATATGGATTATCAAACTTTAGACTGACGGTAATGTTTTGTTTTGGAACAACCATTTAACTATTAAACAAGTCCAATGGATTGCGTCGTTTTACCTAAAGCGTCGTGAATTATTACTAATGTTCCTATTATTATTCACGTTAGCTATACAAATATGAAATACCATGCAATGCAAAAGAAATATATACTTATATTTTAAAAAGAAAACAAGGAAACATCGCTAGAACAAACAATTGAAAGTGATCCAAACTTGAAACGGCAATATCTCAAAAGTGAAAGTACGATATTGTTTATCGGAATTAGCGCGATGCTCTCTTTCTCTATTTTTATCCATCCGCGGAACGAAACGTTGCGTTTGACAAGCGACGGAACAATGGACGAACGTCCTAGACAAACAAGAAGAGAGGAAGCCGAGGACCCGACCGGCGCGGCGGCTGCAGCCAATAGAACAAGCATTATCGATCCGCTATGCCAGGGGAAAACGTTTTCTCTGCGCCCCTCTTATCAATAAAATTCTCATCGCAACTGTAACTGTCCGAGTGCCCTCCACTCCCTCCTCTTATCGCAAACGACTGAACCGATTCTTTCAGCCGACTAGTTTGCATCTTTTCGGACAGGTGTCCCTCCAAAATCCTAATATTTTAATGCTCGTCATCGAGCTGCGAATCTACGTGCGAAATCAACATTTTATAAGTAAACTGCGGGTTTTATGCATTTATGATAAAAATCTAGGTGTGATTTAAAACGGTCAAATCATTAGAAGAATATCAAAAGGGCAAACTTTACATCAGCGGACTCAAGATTTGTGCCTCTCTCCTATAAATTATGATGTATTTGATATGCAATTCAGTAGATTTATACCCGGGGCGGCTGCAGATCGAAGTTTCGATCCTGTAGGATCAATGGTTCAGGAGTTGTGCTTGCTTAAAGTTGAGCAATCTGCAATGTTTTCGATAGGTAAGGACGTCGCCATATAGGTTTGTAGTGACGACCGCGAACCGCTTACATTACCGCTCTCCCCCTCCCCCTCGACCTAATCCTAACCAACTCAGCAAGCGGCATGCGACCGTCACTACAAACCAATATGGCGGCGCCGTTACCTGTCAAAGAACTGGAAAAATGCTCAAATTTAAGCGACCATAACTCCTCAACTATTGATCCTAGAGGTTCGAAACTTCGATTGGCATCCGCGCCGGGTACAAATCTACTGGATTACATACCAAATACGTCCTAATTTATAGGAGAAACGCACAAATTTTGAGTCCGGTAGAGTAAAGAGCAGCCTATCAAAATTCTATTGTATTATTTTCGACCTGTTAAAGATACTGAGATAGAAAATAAGTTTCCATTTCACTCCGGTTCGTTGCAATTCAGTTATAGGTATTATACATCTATTCTATATCTGTAATATTGTGTTTTGTTTTGTTGTGGTGTGTCTAGTTATTAGATAAGTCACCGGACACTTATTCAAGGATGCAGATGATATTTTGCTATTAAAGGAATTGTATTATAAAATGAAAATGGTACTTACTAATTTTTTCTAATGTACAGAACATGTGAATAAAATCTGACCTAAATCCTCTATATTTTCTAAATTTTAATTATTATTCTCATATTTTCTAATTTTTCAAATTCAATTGGGTCAATTGTTTTCCAATTTTTCTTCTAGAGCTGTCCATAATCGCGCCACAATATCTCAATCTCTTTCCCCCCCATATTTATTCAAATACTACATGTATATGTATATTTAATTTTGCATTCAAATATTATCGTACAATGGTTACGTCTTATCAAAATAAAACCGTAAAATCGAAAAGAAAACTGGAATATTTAAAATTGCTTTCAAATATTACCGTATTGTAATACATAGCTAAAATAAAACTGTAAAAGGAAAGGAGGAAGCTTGTACTCTTTAATTAAGGTGGAGTGGGGTAAGTGCGCCCTAGTTTTTGCAAAATTCGACTTTAAACTGATGTATTTTCAGTCTGGTATCTAAAAAATTGACGTTCTTGGTATCAAACTCTTGCCACAGTTATTACTGATGCATTAGTATTATGTAGGATTCGAATTGTGCTTGAAAATTATCATTTTGGTAGGATATTGTACGAAGTGTCAACTAGAACGCACTTGCCCCGAAAATGGGGCAAGACCGTCTCCGAGACTTAAAAATGCTTTCAAGAAAAGAACGATTAACAAGCCTGCTTCAAAATGTTTCTTATTGCATTAAATTATATCGTTTAGTTTTATAGATATTCATTTTTAAACAAACAAGCACTTTTATGCTGAAATATGAAAGGGGATACAGTGATATTAAAACAAAGTTTAAAAATGCTTTCAGACCTTGTTTCAAGTGCTACGGGGCAAGAAAAGAATGATTATCAAGCCTGCTACAAAATGCTTTTTATTGCATTAGATATATTGTTTAGTTTTATAGTTACCCATACAGTACGGAGTTACCCCGCCGTGATAGTACGGACTTGCCCCGTGTTGCAATATTTACGGGGCAAGTGCATCTTGGTGTTTTTCTCAATAAATTTTAAAGAACACAATAAAAACGGATTATTTAATGTAAACCTACATCAATATTTGTTGTACTTACCTAAAATAACAACACGGAATATATTAATAACTTGTAAACTATTGCAAGTTCAGGGTAACCTCAAAGTTGTACGTGCACCTCGCACGTGACTGTTTGGCATTGGACGACATCTATGTAGAATAGTTCATACTAACTTATACTACATTAATAAATACAAGCCAGAGAAATTTCGTTCATGTTATAATAAAAATAACCAATTAACGCACTTGCCCCGTTAACGTACTCACCCCACTCCACCTTACCATTATGTTGAAGATAAGTGTCCGGTGATTTATGGACGGGTGACGGATGATTATGAGACTGATTGTGTACTTGAAAAGAACGTAGTAACAAACGCAAAAAAGGAAAAATCGGTTTTTTTGAAATTGAAAGATCAGAATACCCGTTGAAATATTTCTCTGGCAATAAAGGAGAATGCGCCTGGCTTATTTTTGAGTCGAGTGTAGCATATTCGAAAACGAACGAGATCGATAGGGAACGCCAGTGATTTTTTGTGAACCATGTGTTCTGGATGGCCTGTTTCGGTGCCGCGGCTCCGAAAGGGCCAATTAAATGCATGATCGTGGCGATTGCGTGGGACATTCGTTGCCACGGATCCTCCCCGAAGACACGGTTAACAGGATGCGGCAGTTTCTTAACTTGGTCCTTTTTCCGGGGAGTGAAAACGGGGCATCGCGATGGAATCCTCCGGTGACCTACACTTGCTGCGGAAAACGTAGACGACGACAACGACGACGACGACGACGCGACGCGGCGAAGCGACGGTGGAAACTTCTAGCGAAACTTCTAACTTCGAGGGTCAAACCGCAACCTTAATTACTGCGCCGCTAACAAATGACGACTTTTTCTTAGATTACATTATTAGTGGTTTTAAACCTTCCGGACGGTCGATCTAGCAGCTCATTTCGTAAGAAATGACTTGCCTCGTATCGCTATTTAATGCATCTACAGTGGATGTACAAAGTATTCAAAGTATTAAAAAACGATTAACTTTTTCAAAATTGGTTCCAACAGCTTGAGTTTTTTTTAGATGTCATGAGGATTGGTTTACTAGCTAGACTGCGGATTTGATGCATTTTTGACGAAAATTGTATCGTTGCTTAAAAAACCTAATTAGAGCAATTTACCTGCCGCTTCATTCGACCATTTCTTTCTTTCTTTCGTTCTCGGTCTGAACTGATAATTATATTGAATTTTCTCGACAACGAATCCTCCATGCAAATTCGATCGAAATAAATTTCTCTCTTCGATAACTGTTATGTGCGATCGAAATGAACTTCTCTCCACGATAACTGCTTTGAGCAATCGAAACAGTTTTTCTTCATCGATAACAGTTATCGAGTAGGATCCAATTTTTTGGACACTAATAACTGTTATTTGTAACCAAAAAGTATAAAACTCGATATTTTTTAATCATTTTGTTCTTCGAATTTCTTTCTTTATATTTTGTAATTTATAATCAACTTTTTATCAATGATTTTGATCTTAGAAAATTTTAGAATAACTGTTATTTTTGGTCTCTGATTTATACTTATTGAATATGAACCATTATTTTCAGCAGAATATTTAAAATAAAATTAACAAAATATTCCGAGATGAAATCCGAATATTTTGAACATATTCTTCAACTAATATCCTATCTTGAAATACTTCTTTAAATAAAATACTTGCTAGAATAAATATGTGGATGAAACAAAGAGGATTATTTACTATTTACTATTTAAAATGCTATTTCAACCAGCTCTACATAGGAGGATTAATAGTTTCGCTAATATCAAGCACGTATTTTCGAAATTTCGCAGGAAATATCGAGAGCTAGCCATTTTCCGTACGGAATTCTCGATTATGTAGATCAGTTATTAGGGGAAACTGGAAACTCGCATTGAACGAGAGCGTGTGTGTCGTGGCAATGGAAACGTTCAAGTTGGCTCGACAGAGTTGTAAAAGTTGTACGGATAGGTCGCGGCCGAGAGGCCAGAGACGGTGGCGCAAGATCGACGTTGAGTTGTATTTTCGTTCGGAGAGCACCTCCGCCCCGCAAAACTGGGCCACAGAAACTTACAAGAAATTGTAATCGGCAGTCTTACAGTTGTCTTGTAACTAGATAATGCCGTCGGAAAGTTGAAAGCCACTTTTCCCCGGCAGCGACAGCGCGTCAGGAATTAAACGGAAGTGGCGCGCGGGGCCATGCGATGAGAGAGGGCCGTCGTAATTAATTCTTGAATGTAATTTTAATAAATCCCCGGGAACCTCAGTGTACGTGCTGAGACAAATATTTGGACATTAAAATGCTGCTGTTCCTCGGCTGCTTGATAATTGTCATTCCTCTGCTGGTCAAACTTCCACCGTGCGGACGCGCGCGTAATATTTAGGCGAATGATAACAATCATCGGGTCGCCACCGAACATTTTCTTGTTTATTTTACGTGTCACCCTTTCGCGCGAGTATAAATCTTATAAACACATACACTACCGCTCAAAAGTATCCGGACACTTGCGAAATGTACAATAGCAACGCATAAAAGTTACTTAAGCATTGAAAATACTGACTAATATCCATCTTTATCACTTTCTTCATGGAGTATCCAATGTTTTAAGTTAAAACAGTTCTGTTTCTTTTATTACTTTTCTTTTTTTTTTGGAGATACGAGGGTCGCCTTCAATTTTCTCAATGGAATGTCTACTATATGTTTCTGAAATTCGGAAAAATATTATTGTTATTGTTGTATGCGTCAAATCTTGTAATCGAATTTTAAACCACTTCCCGATGAGTTAGAGACTTGAAACATTAAACATAACTCAGAACTCGATGACAATGCAATATTATAAAACAAATTAAAAAAAAAACTATGCGTTCAGGAGAAAAAAAACTATTTTAATATTAACCGTTACACCTCGTCGCCGCAACGCACGGTAGTACGTCATTGCGTTCAGCAATCCCCACTTCGCGCGCCAGCGCTCCCTACTCCACTACGTGTCCCACTTCGACTCATCCCCACCCCACTCCACTCCAGATGTATTACTATATCTTGCGTTCCATTAAAAAAAAAACTAAAAAGTAGAAGACAAAAAATATACAAAAAAACTTTTTAAAAACCACGCTTATATTAAAATGCACTAAACAGTGGACATTATTTTTTTTTAGACATTAGTGACTATAAATAAAAGCGTGGAGCGCCCACGAAGATTACGTCAATACAGTTTAGCGCTCCACGCTTTTGTTTATAGTCACTAATGTCCAAAAAAAATATTTTGTTCTTTTTAGTGCATTTTAATGTAAGCGTGGTTTTTAAAAAGTTTTTTTTTAATATATTTTTCTCCATTTATTTCATTTATCATCATAGTGAATAGCGATATTACCGTAGTAAATGAATCATTTGCTACATTTATGTAAGGGATTGTAGTTACAAGAAAATTGCAATAATTATATATACAATTATTAATTATACAATAATTAAATGTCTGTTTCTTCCCTGAAAACTTTAGTACGTCACATAAATAATATCTCTAATATTTCACTGCCTTAATGCAATGTATTTAACTTCCCGATTCATAGGGAAGTTACTGTAATTACCCCGAAAATCGAAAATCGATTTTTTAGCAGATCTTCACGTTTCATGGTCATTGGAGTCATTTTAGACTATTTTTATCAAAATGTGTGTGTGTGTGTGTGTGTGTGTGTGCGCGCGCGCGTATGTCCGTTTGTATGGTATCAAATTTTTCATTAACGTTTTCTGAAAAAGTAACAACGCGATCAGAATGATGAATGATGCAATCGATGTGCCCGTCGTAACTTAGAGCTGATTAGATTTTGGTCCATATAGGTCAAGTAGTTTTTTAGTTTTTTTAGTTTTTTTCGAAAAGAGTTGATTCTACAATGCAATTTATAAGGGAGGACGAAAATTTTCCACCAAATAACCAAACGCAATTACATAAAAAATTTTTTTCTTAATTTTTGTTTAATTTAAAAAAAAATTTTTTTTTTAACTGATGCTATTGTTACCGCTTGGAATAATCGAAAGTTATTCCAATGCAAGAGTGAATTTATCATCTCTATTCCCAAGAATACATTTTGGGAGAATATCGATGAAAGTACAAAAAAAAACGATGTCGGCGAAGGAGTAACGAATCGGGAAGTTCTTTGTGTGACCCTTGGGGAGTCACACACCAAATAAAAAACATTAATAGCAGTAGGCCCTACTAGCCATGCGTATCACTAACCCTCTCGCAAGAGCAGTCCTACCGCGAGCTCGCGAAGCGAGCGAGCAAAAACAACCTTACTCGCGAGCGAGCGAAGCGAGCGAGCAACAATATCCCTCTAGTTTATATAAACAATTATTTTCGTTAAAAGTACCTATATTAAAATTAATAAAATTCAGACTGGACCAATTATGAAACTTTGTATTGTACGGAGGATTGATGGAAGAGTGTGTTATATTGTATATTGAAAATTTAATTGGACCGTTTATTTTGAAAGTGGTGTAAGTCCATTTTTGAAAAAAATGAGATATCACGTAATTCATGCTTAATTTAATGTAAATAAAATTTTTAAAAAAATGGAAAAAACAAGAGAAAATGGACTTACACCACTTTCAAAATAAACGGTCCAATTTTCAGTATTTTTTTAGAACATTTCTGTAAATCAATTTTCTTGCCAATGCTTTCACTGCATGTAATTTAAAGTTAATTAATTTTATACATTTTCTCTCTGCAAATTGTTGCACATTCTCCTCGCTGAAGTTCCTACAGCCGGCGATTGTTTCATTATAATCGAACGAAATTTGCGAATTTGCATTCTTACCTGCACTGCCGACTGCATTCTTCTACAGCCTTGTATAATACTTTCCGATGAAGTTGCGCAGGCAAGTAACTGCTAAGTAGAATGCAATTTATCGTAGAACGGAGTTACTCTCAAAGTTCTCCGGCATTTGCATCGAGTGGGTATCGTAACGTGCGGTCTCACAGGTTTTACAAACTTTCGCCGCATTATAAACTAACAACGATGGCTAATAACCATAAGCAGGATTTTTCTCTGATGCCAAAGCTCGCATATTCAACATGAATTTATAGATAGACGTAGAAAGAATTCGATATTGCCGGCAGGCTCGTTACATTTTTCCACTTCTACTTGCAGTTTCGAAATCCGTAAAATAATATTAATCCAGTGACAAAACTGTTTTGTTTTAAAGGAAGTTTTTAACAGCCTATTCGCGTCATTTTTCTGCTTCGAATGACACCAAACACGACACAGTTTGGATCGCATTTACTCGTTTAATTCACAATATAGCAGAACCTCCATTATCGGTACTGATCAGTGAGAGCTTAGATTAAATCTAGTGTAATGAGTCGTGTTGATTGGACTCTTCATAATATGTAAGATGTGTTCGGATTATTTCTGTCAATGTTTCGTTTCAATCAGGAAAACGTCGCGAGTATATTGATAAAAGTTCAAAAATAAAATAGAAAATATTTGTGCAGAATCAAAATATTCTTCTTGAATTTTAATACATCGGTAAAAGTTCAACAAGAAAATAGCTGGGTAAACTTTACTTTACCGGACACAAAAGTAGAACTCATTCATAGGAGAAATCCTATGAATTATGATGTATTTGGTATGTAATCCAATAGATTTGTACCCGGCGTCGGATGCTGATCGAAGTTTCGATCCTGTAGGATCAATGGTTCGGGAGTTATGCTTGCTTAAAGTTGTGCATTTGTCAGTGTTTGTAACAGGTAGGATCGCCGCCATATTGGTTTGTAGCGGCGCGCGCCGCTTACCGAGAGCCGCTACGTTAGACAGTGGGGGGGAAGGTAAGCGGCTCACGGTCGTCACTACAAACCAATATGGCGGCGCCCATACCTTTCAAAAATGCTCAACTTTAAGCGACCATATCTCCTCAACTATTGATCCCAGAGGTTCAAAACTTCGATCTGCATTCGCGCCGGGTACAAATCTACTGGATTACGTACCAAATACATCATAATTCGTAGGAGAAAGGTACTAATTTTGAGTACGGTAAAGTAAAGAGCAGCCAAATAGCTAATGAAAAGAAAAAAATTTGTCGACGGCGAGGCAAGCCGGGTCGCGACATAATGGCGTCGTCACTAAGAGTGACAGAAACGCAAAATGTTACATTCGAAAGCGGCTGGTCGTAATAGTTTCCGGCAACTCGGCCCGCATGTCAGTCGGAATATGTTTCGGGCGTCACACACCCACACACACGGGATGCTAATACGTAACCTTAGGCCGTAATTAGAGAAATTAGAAGAGCACGAAGGTCGACGACGTTTCGTGTGTGCAGGCGCGTGTTCGCGTAATTTAGACCTCTTCATGCTCCCCCGAAAATCTGCCGCCTCCGGCAACGACCCACCACCAAATAAAACCGTGTCCGTGAGGTTAAGTGCTGTGTCAGCGACTCGTGACATTCCTTAACCCCCACCCGAGGTTCAGACTCATTAATTCACGCCGAAGGAACGGTGGGAACTAATTACACTCGGCCGCTTTATTATAAACTGCTGGATCAGTGCGGCTGCAGATAATGAAACGAATGAGCCGTCCACTCTGCAAAGCGAAAAAAAAAACCTTCGCCCCACCTCCCCCCCTCCCCCCCCCCCCGCTATTCTAATCGATACGCTTAAAACGTCGAAGCCGTTCTTGTCGCCAGAAAATTCCGAAATTTCTCCCAACGTGAAAAAGTCCTCTCCATTAACTGTAATCACGCTGACGACCTCGCGAAATTTTCACCTCTTCTGCGAACCCCTACCAGGTGTCCCATTTTTCACGGAATTCTCGCCCAAACTCTTTGTAAACTATATTTCGACATCTATTTAGTATAGTTCATACTAACTTATACTACATTAATAAATACAAACTGAAGAAATTTCGTTCATATTATAATAAAAAGAACCAATTAACGGACTTGCCCCGTAGACGGACTTACCCCACTCCACCTTAGTCTTGTTTAGAAATTGTTTATGGTTGAATGCGATTTGTAGGTGCTGTAATTAATATAAAATTATATTTATTTAAATCCCTCCGGTATACGCGGAGCAAAATATTATTGAGCGAGATGGTCCCCTAAGCTACGCTAAATTGTGCGCGTAATTCCGCGTTAATTTATTTCCCTTGTGCGAATAAAAATCCTGTTTACCCTCGCCCACGCGGTATACTTGGTTGCGACGCCCACATGCCATGATTTACGTGTCACCAACTTTTTATTAATACCGTCGTTCCGTTACGGAATTTATTCTTGACCGTAAACGAGTGTTTGATAAACGGGACTAATTAGAAGTGTCCACTAATTTCTACAATAACTACGATACGTCAAACGATCAGTTTCATATTTCTTATCTTGCAATTATTGAGATGACAAAGCTGCCCCCCATAAAAATTATTGAATAAATCTCTGCATTAAAGCTTGGATTATTGTAAGAATTGCGAGAATAAATTTCTGAATGAATTTTTATTTTTATAAAACAACGTATAAGTCTTGTGCTCGATACGAGAGTGTGCATCACAATATGTAAATGTCCGTGACGGTCCGGTAATATAAAGATGTTTTCATAAAAATTATTGAATACAATTCTTTATTCAAGCACGCATTTGTTATAAAAATTGCAAGAATAAATTCCCGAATGAATTTTAATTTTTATAAAACGACGTATAAATTTTGTGCTCGATACGAGAATGTGCATCACAATATGTAAATGTCCGTGACGGTCCGGCTAATACAAAGATGCTTTCATAAAAATTATTGAATAAAACTCTTGCTTCAAGCACGCATTTGTTATAAAAATTGCGAGAATAAATTCCTAATTCCTGAATGAATTTTAATTTTTATAAAACGACGTATAATTTTGTGCTCGATACGAGTCTGTGCATCACAATATGTAAATGTCCATGATTATCCGGCTGATACTGCTGGAAAATTTACAACCAGATTGTACCGATGGGGGAAATTATTTACTCGCCGGTTGGACGGACGGTCTACGGCTGTGTTCGTGTGCGGATTAATTAAATTAACCTTTTCACCGTCGGCGAACGCATTACGTGGATACTTAACCCGGAGGAGCTCGACTTATAGCCGGCTATGAAGGAAACGCGGACGAAGAAATTCGCGCGGAAGTACCCGCAGTGACGTATGCAGTTGCAGCCCTTTGACGGGGGCACCTAACTTGCCGAGGAAACCGTACGTTCTTCGAAAGAGTCTTGAGAAAACGAGGGACACCTTTTATCACTTTGACTGCCAACGCAGCAACCTCAAATGTCATTCGTTTACTGAAATAAAAATTCTAAGGTTAAATGTGCAACGCGAACCACGTGATCAACCTTGTCTTCTGTAAGTCCTAATCGAAGGTACACCGTATCTATTCGCACAAAAATTCCTTCTGCAACTTAGGCAAATATTTCCGTGTTCTATACATATACCGGGGGCGTGGCACTTACAGTGTTAAATATACAGTCGGGAACAAAATGAAGTGGCCACGCTTCAAAAATTAATAACTTTTTAAAAATTGGGTCAGGCGACTTCAGTTTTTCGGCAAACTTTACTTTACCGGACTCAAAATTGGTACCTTTCTCCTACGAATTGTGATGTGTTTGGTATGTAATCCAGTAGATTTGTACCCGGCGCGGATGCAGATCGAAGTTTCGATCCTCTAGAATCAATAATTGAAGAGTTATGGCCGCTTAAAGTTGACCATTTTTGACAGGTTAGGACGTCGCCATGTAGGTTTGTAGTGACGACCGCGAACCGCTTACATTGCCGCTCTCCCCCTCCCCCTCGTCCTAATCCTAACCAACTCAGCAAGCGGCGCACAATGGGGTATTTGTCGAGTTTAGCGCGCCAAAAGTATTGTGACGTTATTAATAGTGTAAGGGTCATACTATTATATATCGTTGAATTCGTCTTAACACCAGCTACAACACTATCAAATCAAAAATACGACTTAATGTTTAAAAAATCGAAGCGACCTTGTTTTTTTGTTTTAAACAAATTTTTTTCGAAGTTTTATATATTGAAGTTTATACCTATGTTAATACTGTTAAACTTTTATTTCAAACATTTTTTCGTCAGATTAAGAGAAATTGCTATTGCAACGTTACTAATAGTGTCGAAACTTTTCCCGTATTGCAACACGTGTTCTCAACGAAAAATTTTAGAGTTCACTGTCATTTCAAGGTCGTGCTACTAAACATGGATGAATACACAATAATGTTTGTTATAACATACAACAACAAAAAATGTGTGTATATACGTAAAAAACGCGTGTGACCTTGAAAAAACTATTAAAAAATTGCAATTTATAAGAAATGATTCTTCCATCTAATTCGTCTTTTGAAACCATTTTGATTACGTCAGAAACATGTTTTGTATTTTCAGAGCTAGAGGAGATGTTTAGGTGTCCTGTTTTAAGCGAAACACCCTGTATATTTATTTAGCACGCTACATGTCCTCCGTAGTCTATGTAGAAAAATAAGGCACTGATGTAGAAATCCGAGTCATGATTACTTTACTATGTAGCAAGGATACTTGCACATGCTCAGAACAGTATTCGAAGGAACACTAACACTCGATTGTTAAACCACGATTACATTCTTCCGATAATTGTATAAACTAAATATTCTAGCAGTAGTGACATTCATTCTCTTTCATTTACTTCCAAGTATCTATCACCTACAGCTCAATTATTTCATCATTTTCAGTCATATTATATACGGTCGATTCATGCCATACTGATATGTATCGCACAAAAAGCTAAATATCTTTTGAATAGGCACTAGTTGGCGGCCAAATTTTTATGGATTATATAATGTAATGTCTACTGATTAACCTCGCAAAAAATTAAAGAGGTGTTATTCGGAGAAAAAAAGTTATTACATGATATATATTAATTTTCTGAAAAAAAATATATCATTTTCGATTGTTTATTCTATCGAAACCACCGAAGAGAATATAAAAAAAAGCCATGAAATTAATCTATACACCTTCCTTTACATCCTAGATTTGGTCCTATCTCGATTTTATACACTAAACTTGTGAAACAAATCATTTCTTTAATGCAAGTTTTTCGACACTTCTCTTGGTCACGAGAAGTGTTACTTTCAAGCATCTGAATGTTACTAAATAGTACTCTCTATGGAAAAATATTATTGGAGATTACTCGCATATATATTCAGGTTTATGAGAACAAAGTTTTGGTCATTTTGAACAAACTAAAAATATTGACTTTTGGCGCGCTAAACTCGCCAAATACCCCACTGTACGGCGTGCGACCGTCACTACAAACCAATATGGCGGCGCCCTTACCTATCAAAGAACTGGAAAAATGCTCAAATTTAAGCGACCATAACTCCTCAACTATTGATCCTAGAGGTTCGAAACTTCGATTTGCATCCGCGCCGGGTACAAATCTACTGGATTACATACCAAATACATCATAATTCGTAGGAGAAAGGCACACATTTTGTGTCCAGTAAAGTAAAGAGCAGCCCAGTTTTTTATTTTCGAGATGTTAGAAGGATTTACTAGATAATGTGTTAAAAAATTGATTAATAACCACTATAGGTCGAGGTGGCGTTGGCAAAGGTCGCAGTTTTTAATCTTTTTATTTCTGTCTATAATGAAAATTCAAAATATGCCTTTTGTATATCCATGTGTGCTATAGAGATGCGCAAAGTTGCATCAAAATGCATATAAGCAAACGAAATGAATTTTCTCGTGAATAATTCTCATGAACAAGTGAAAAGAAATTTGGTCATTGATAACTGTTATGAGCGATCGAAATAAATTTTTTCTCCGCGATAACTGTTATGAGCGATCGAAATTAACTTTTTTCATCGATAACCGCTTTGAGCTATCGAAACAGTTTTTTTATTTATCGATAACAGTTATCAAGTAGGATCCAATTTTTTGGACACTAATAACTGTTGCTTGTAATCAAGAAGTATAAAAATCGATATTTTTTATTTATTCTGTTGTTCGAATTTTTTCTTTATATTTTGTGTAGATTGTCTTAAATTTCAATAGTAATCAACTTTTTATTAATGATTTTTACGGTAGAAAATTTTAGAATAACTGTTATTTTTGGTCCCTGATTTTTCGTATTTAATGTACGCTCAAATAATTCGTTCAACAGTCACACCTCACGATTTTGATCGAATATTTTCTGCCAATGGGGAAAAGGTATATTAAAACGTTTAAATCCTTTTAATTTCTATGATGTTTCTAATTTGCATTCACTCCCTGCTGTTCTAAATGCGTAAAATCCGCAGTCTACTGATAAATAATATTTGGCGAAAGCTGTAGCATTTAACGCGTGAAAGATGGAGGCAATACGTCAGCGTGATGTTCCTGATGTACTGTACACATCGCACAGATGTATCCCGAGATGTAGACTGACAACCATTTCCGATAGCCCGAGGAACAGTCTTGTTGTGGAAGTTGAAATGGCTGTTTGAGGCAGGCATTGCGTAAAACTCTCGACTCGCTATATAACTTGACACGTATTCCATTGACATTGTGTTACATCGGAATCGCGTTACCGTAGAAAAATTTCGAATACAACGTGCTTGGTTCATCCCGTAAGTTTCCGTGTTTGGAAAAAAGTATCTACTGAAAATAGAGTTTTTTTTCAGGGAAACGTTTATTCAATGTCGAAAATAACACGAAAATTGTACGCGAGTCCGTTTCCGTGAAACTGAAATGAATAAAACAGTTACGTTTGTGTAGAACAACGGTGTACCCATTGTTTGTTATTAAATGAAACATTTCGCGCGAAGATGTACGTATGTAGTGCTGCGGGTAACGAAATCGATTTTACCATTAAATTCAATAAATAATAGCAATTGTTGTTTCCGGAGTTTATAAAGAATGGGTTCGTTCCTTTGTCATAGATATGTTTGTTCAATTAGATTTACTGTAAAATATTCCGCATAATGGAAGCCATTTTATTCAACTCTACTTTATACTTATTTATTAATTGTTCAATTTTTACAATGCAAAATTTGGATTTCTTGCATCTGCTTTCAATTTAGGAATCCATCTGTCTTTTATTGAGGAATAATTGAACATTAATATTCCTTCTGTCCTTTCATCGGAAAATAATTGAAGGATTCTGCTTGTCTTCCACTGGAAAATAAATGAAAACAAAGATTTCACTCGTCTTTTATGGAGGAACAATTGTAATCTACGATTCTTGCTGTCTACTATCGGAAAATAATTGAAAACAAAATAACTAGAAACTAACATTTCATTAGTCTGTTATTAAGAAATAATTGAAAACCAAGATCTTGCCAATGGTTCACGAAAAATAAATGAAAACTACAATTCTATCTGCCCTCACAGGGTGAAACTTCACCTTATGGGACCACAAATTTTGGACTTCTTTCTATATAATTCTGTAGATTTTGACGAGAACATTCAGAAACTCCAAGTGTTGATGTTAGAAGTTCATTGGTTCAAAAGTTATGCGTGTTTAAATATGAACGATTTTAAGCGTTTTCACAGGTAAGTGCGACACCATGTTGGTAAGCTTGCGTTTTCACAGGTAAGGGCGACACCATGTTGGTAAGCTTGAATTCTCGCGGCTCCGTTCATTGAAAGACGTCCGAGTACATACCAATATGGCGGCGGCCTTATCTCTGTAAAACGCTTAAATCCGCTCAACTTTAGACAAGTATACCTTCCGAACCACTGAATTCCTAACGTCGAAACTTGGACTTTCGGCATTCTCTCGTCAAAATCTACGGGATTCTACAAAAAAGAGTCCAGAACTTATGGTCCCGTAAGACGAAGTTCAGCCTTCCACCAGTCGTTTATCAAATAATAATTGAATAGTAGGATTCTATCCGTCGCCTATTGACAGAAATAATTGAGGAACATGGTCTGCGAGTCCGAACAAATTCCAAAAACGGTTTACCGCGTCTCTCGTAAAATAAACTACAACGCGTCACAGGACAATTTCCGCGCGATTACGTTACAGAAATAAACATTCCCAATTTGGACGGGATTGCAGAAGATGGTCTTTTAACCAAAGGTTCCATTCGAGGTCCATTCAGGGAGCCGCCGCGTCGGGTCGGCCGAAGCTGTTAAACCGATCCGGGGGCCAACAAACCGTAGGCGTTTTAATTCGGCTCGCGATCCCGCGCACGAAATAAAGTCGCCCGAATGCAACGCTGTCAAAGGGAGAGACGTTGTCTGAGAATTTCCACCGAGAAATTCAGCCGCCGTTTCATTTCCATCATTGAATGGAACGTAAGCACGAAGAACCCTCCCGCTCTTTCCTTCTTTCTGACGTGCTCGTTCCCGTATTTAGATGTTCGCCTTTGCCGATTGTTATCGTTCCACATAATCCAGTTTACGTTTCCCGTGGGCCCGTAAATGAGCAGCACCGTATTGAAAAGGGAGAGAGAGGGCTAGAATAGCATCGTGTTAACAATGATTAACACTAGTGTTAACATTTGGTTAAACAATCTCAAGATATGATAATGATACTGGGACCGCACGCGGAGTTCCGCGAGCTTTTTGCAAGTGTTTCGCGAAATTCCGCGAAATAATTAAATCTATCGAATAATATATTTTCTAAAATATATTTATTTCTACGCGGGATGTTTTTATTTGGTTTTACGATCATTACGATCATTAATTTTGGTGTTTCGCAAATTTTTCATATGATCACTAGTGTTCCCTGACTTTAAAAAGGTTAAGAATCACTGCCTTATAGGTTAGGTTCGTTCGTCAAGACTTTTGTCTCCTACTCTAGTCTTCCTCTTCCACGACGCTATTCCCCCACGCTTCCGCGACGACTCGGTCACGTGTTCCGTCTCTGTACTGCATGTGTCACAATGTCAAGAACATCGAAGGACATCATTTTGAACACTTAGGGATAACTTAAAAAGCAAGTGGAAGATGGCTTACAAATTTAAAATTAGCTACTGTGAATATCGTGATATCGATGGAAATGAATATCATACTTCAGGGTCATCATCGTATCATACTTCAGTTAGTTCAAGATCATGTTATTAATAAACAAGATACATTTACAAGATAAAAAATATCGATAACCTTACAAACTCCGGAAAAAATAACCTTGAGAAAAAATAACATTTGCAAGGCATTCAGCTCGTGATACAATTTACATTGCATTAGAAACATTTGTTATGTCATCAAAAATAAAGGAGATATTTAGGTGGCTACATTTAGGTAGACCACCCTGTATATTTAATTTTGCATTCAAATATTATCGTATAATAGCTACATCTCATTAAAATAAAACAGTAAAATCGAGGTCGAAGCTCGTATTCTTTAATTACCATTTTGTCATCTACAAATTACACATATAATGAACATGCAATAATATAATCTCCACCTATCTAGAGGTGCAGAATCACGCTATAATGGTCGCGATATACACTTTTGAAACACCTTGTACAAGTTGGTGAATGAATATATTTTCCCAGAATTTCAACCATGCAATGACTTCTACCTCGACGACCCCGCACAGTAAGAATGAGAACGGAGCAGACAATTGCGAACACGTTCGGCCAGGTTACATGGTTAAGCCAATTTCTGATTTTCTTTGGGAGATGGGAGATCATCTAAAGGCACAACGACGGCTCCTTTCAGCGAAATTCTCAAGCAGCCCACTAACTTAGGCAAGAAACGCGAGGACAAATGAAAAAGACGGTTCTCTGCTTGCGCCACGTCACGTCACGAAAGTTATGCGACGCAAGCGCCAAAAAATGCCGCATTCTTCTCCTGGAAACTAACCTGAATTTTTACCACGGGTTTTCGGTCGAGAATTAAATTTCAAGCTGCCGCGGCTTTGTTGCGCACGTCCCAGCAAATTAAAGTCATTTATTTCAATTATGTTTGTTGTAAATACGTAATCACGTTCACTGCAAATACTGGCTAAGTAACTCGGTGATGAACGAATGATTTCGCTGCATTACGCAATGCAATTATGCAAACATTCTTTATTATTTTTATTATAATTATGCAAAATAACAGTTATTCTAAAATTTTCTACCATAAAAATCATTAATAAAAAGTTGATTATTATTGAAATTTAAGACAATCTACACAAAATATAAGGGAGAAAATTCAAAGGACAACATGATTAAAAAACATCGATTTTTATACTTTTTGAATACAAGTAACAGTTATTAGTGTCCAAAAAATTGGATCCTCCTCGATAACTGTTATCGATTAAGAAAAACTGTTTCGATTGCTCAAAGCAGTTATCGATGAGAGAAGTTCATTTCGATCGCTCATAACAGTTATCAATGAGAGAAATTGATTTCGATCACTCATAACAGTTACCGATGAGAGAAATTTATTTCGATCGCTCATAACTGGACTGGTTATTTTTATGCAAAGTAAAAATTGTCTGCATCGATCACAAGAAATAGAAACCGAATTTAATGGTATTTCTTTCCTTAATTATTTTATAATGGAGAAATCATATCTCGACATCTTCAATTTTCTAAACGTTCCAACCTTTTTGAATTTCATCCACTTAATTTTACTATAAATACATAAAGATCCGCAGTCTACTCATAACAGTTATCAATGAGAGAAATTGATTGTCTACCATTTAAAAGTTGTATTATTTAATTAATAACTGTTAAAAATTTCCTTCGTTAATAACTGTTACGAGCGATCTAAATCAATTTCTCTTGGTAACTGTTATGAGCTATCAAAATAAATTTCTGTCATCGATAATTGTTATAAGCAGACTGCGGATCTTTATGCAAAATAAAAATTTCTTACCTGAATTGCAACAAGCTGATGTTAAATAGAAATTTATTTTCTTCCCTATTAAATTTAGTAGGTTGAAATTAATATAATAGTATGTTTGAATTTCTCTAATATTTTTGCTATTTTAAATTACACCTATTCATACTTGTTATGAATGCATCAAATCCGCAGTCTAATTATGAGCGATCGAAATCAATTTCTCTAATTGCTAACTGTTATAAGTGATCGAAATGAATTTCTCTCAACGATAACATTTACCAACAAGAGAAAACATTTTCGGTTACTTATAATCCTTATTTGTAACCAATACGATTTTAGTCGATGAAATATACTTGTTATTCCATGACTTTTTTCTTTTTGGTTATAACAGTTAGGGTCCCTGTAATCTACATAGATATTTGTTCAAATGAACTGTCATTTTGTAACAGTCATCAATAAACTTCAGAGTAAGAGAGATAGTACTACTACATAAATCAAAAAGATGTGTATCATATCACGTTTATGAAAATTATCTGCACTTTTTCTCGTTTCTCTGCATTTCACGCAAGAAGTCGATTTTTCATCAATTTATCTGACAGTTGTATCTATAATATAAATTTTTATATAATACGCCGGCGAATTCGTTTTGCAAACAATGTTTGCGCGAAGGTTTATCACATTCAATTCTTTGTAAAAAATGGATAAATGAAGAAACTATTTATTTTTCAAAAAATAATTGAACCAGGCCACTAAACTATATTCCCTGAGAGTCTCATTTAAAAATTCACGAAACTATCAATCGTCAATTCTTCAAAACGGTTGGACATCCAAATCTAGCTCCTCTAAATTTTAAACAAATTCATAAACTGCATGACATTCCTCGAAATAAAGTGCAACAAAGAGTTGAAATAATTATCTCAAGTAATTATTCAAGCACTTCAATTCTTTGTAAAAAATGGATATACAGTAAGGAGCATAACTGACTCCACACATTTTAAATCAGAATAACTTTTATATGAATGGACCAAACGACTTCAATTTCTCTGTAAGGCTAGAAGAATTAGTGTAGTAAATGACGTCTAATAAATAAGTTGAAAAAATGCATTTGGTCGGAATTGCGAAAAACAATACTAAAAATTGATTTTTACAACTTTTTTAGCTGGCCCAATAACGAAAATTTAAAAAATGTGTTTTGTCAACTGGTATAAATTATATACGTTCTGAAAATGTGATTGAAATTGGTTAATTGGTTTACGAATTATAATCGATCAAATGTGGTAAAAAGGCCGGAAATCTTGAAAAATTGCAATTTTTACTACTTTTGATTGTTAATAATTCGCAAACCAATTAACTAATTTCAATGAAATCTTCAGAACGTATATAATTTATGCTCCTTACTGTACGAAGAAACTATTGATTTTTCCGAAAATAATTGAACCAGGTTACCAAACAATATTCTCTGCGAGTCTCGTTTAAAAATTCACGAAACTATCAATCGTCAATGCTGAAACAAATTTTAAACAAATTCTTGAACTGCATGACATTTCCGAGAAAATGGTCCCACGACATTACAAAAAATGTTGCATCCTTTATCTGACACTTCAAAGATAGACAGAATTTTGACTCGAATTTATCAGAATTCCTTCAAAATTGTGAAATTTTGACGAACTATATTCTTTAATTTTAAAAAAACATTCATCCAAATTGATTAATTAGTTTTTAATGTATTTGCCACACTAGGTCCTCTCTCTCTCTCTCTCTCTCTCTCTCTCTCTCTCTCTCTCTCTCTCTCTCTCTCTCTCTCTCTCTCTCTCAACTATTTTATTTTATACTACTTCTAAAAAAAATAACAAAAATGCCTAAAAAATTTTATTGAATAATTTCTCATGGACGCATCTTTACAATTTCAATAATAGTAAATAGACTGCAGATCTTTATGCGAAATAAAAATGTTCTGTATTGATTGTGGGAAACAGGAGTAAAATAAAATTTGATTTCATCCCTTAATGACTTTATTGCATTAAAGACGAAATTGTAATATTCTTCAGTTTTTCTAATCGTTTATTTGATAGATTTATTTCATAAATGCATAAAAATCCGCAGTCTAATCAAAAATTAAAAATATTAGAACTCGTCAAAATGTCGAAATTTCAAAAAGTATGCGAAAACAATTCGATTCTTTCAAGGATGTAGATCGAAAGCTCCTCATTAAATTGATGGTAGCTTTCGGAGACAGGTCGAATGATTTTTGCTGACGATACTTGGCCTGACCTTTGAGCGGTAAGGATTTTTTAGTGTGATGCGGGTTCACCGGGTTGGTAAAGTGATTGCGGGGTTGCATTCGAGCTTGCACGCCATCAGACGGCGAATCGTGGAAGCTTGTGAAATCCAGCTTCAAAGAGAAACGGATGCCCTGCGGGAACACTCGCACCTACCCTCCTCGTGGCTGGCGTGGACATTTACCGACCAGACCTTAGCACCACACTCGACTTTAATCGCGATGCTTCTGTCACTATCAGAAAACACTGTGAATTTGACCAGTTTATAGTCATATTTAAACGTTCAAACCACAATTTAGGGAAACCTTTAAGCGGTTAATCGGAACTCTTTATTTCCAACGATGTGGCTGCTTGTTTCTGTTCTCAGTCCTCATTGTATTTTACTTTATAAAACCACTTTTATTGCGAACATGTTATTTGTAAAAATTTGTACAAAATGAAAATCATTAACACGTTCACTGCCACGGGATTGCTTTTTAATAAATCTTATAGAAATTTTATATAAATGGTTTTGCTATAAATAAATTTATAATTCATGTAGCTTTGATTATTTTTACTGTTAAAAGATCACACATGTGGTTCAACCTTCCAGTAAATATGTGTAAAAACTCCCAATGTATAAGGTTCAATAGTTTTACTGAATAGAGTTCCTACATAACCAAAATACTCCCTTAGAACGATTGTCATATAAATTAGTGACACTGGATATTATTTATTCGTCCTGAGCGCTGAACTAAATTATGGTGCAAATTGAATTATCAAGTAACTAATAATAATTGTTAACAAGACTATTCATTTATTCGAATAACACAAGCAAGGGTTTGTGAACACGCCAACCAATGTGTTCATAAAATATATGACTGAATGAATAAAAATATTCTTATCTAAATTTATTCCATGCGCTGTCTCATCTTAAATATTCAGTTTTATCTTAGAAGCTTTATCACCGGAAATTTGGCATGTAAGAACTCCATTCTCCTGCTTAAAAAATTCACGTGGATTCATCAGAAATTAATATAAAATAAGAATTGTATCCGACATGTATAAATTTCTTGTAGTATTAAAAATGCACCTGATTTTCCGTTTATAATTTTTGAAATTGTAAAAATACATTCATACGAATTTTTTGTTCAACTTCGTTATTCAATCATATAAAACTGTGAGGATCGTACGAAATTTAAATAAACAGGATTTTGTCATTATGGTAAACTAACTTGTACTTACAACACTGTGTAATTGTTAACAAAGTTGTACAATCATATAGGAATGATTAAATATAGCAATACTAAATTTTGATTAGTAAAGTTTCGAGGATGCACGTTTTAAACAATCATTTCATTTGTCGAACGATTTTCCTTTCACAATTGTTGCAATTGTACAAATACTTTCATCTGAATTTCTTGTTAAATTTCGTTATTTAATCATATAAAACAGTGAGGATCGTACGAAATTTAAATAAACAGGATTTTGTTATTATTGTATGCTAACTTGTACTTACAACACTGTGTAATTTTTAACAAAATTGTGCAAGGTAGTAAGCAAATGAATATGAATTCGTGATTAGTAAAGTTTTAAGCATGGGCGTTATAAACAAACATTTCATTTGTTAAACGATCAACTTCGCGTTGAAAAACAATTCATCGTAATATCTCGACGGTTCAGTAACAGAATTGAAACTAATTTCTCCAGGACGAGAATAATAAATTGATAATACGCGAAGGAAGTAATCTCGGCTCTCGACATTATTCGAAGAAGTCTGCCGTAAAAGCGTGCGAATGACGTTTCGTTAAATATTGAACAGGATCTTCGAGGGCAATAGACACACATAAAAACGTGACAGAAGATACTCCGGATCTTATTCTCCATTTTAAAGCAGAGAAATAAATTCGACTCGAGATTCTCAAAGATTCAAATTGTTTGCTGCTGCACGGGGCTCTTTATTTGATTTTATGTCGCACTTGAAACGTGACCTCCTTATTTCCGCCATTTTCCATTCGATCAGGTGGGGTTAGTTGAAATAATTGACAACTAAGATTCTACCTGCCTTGTATTAACAAATAATTAACAACTAAGATTCTACCTGTCTTGTATCAAACAATAATTGACAGCTAAGATTCTACCTGTCTTGTATCAAACAATAATTGAAAACTAGGATTCTCCCTGTCCTGTATGGAAAAATAACTGGGTACTGAGATTGTGCCTGTTTGTTATTGAAGAATAATTGAAATGTACGATTCCACGTGTTCCTTACTAAATAATAATTAAAAACTAAGATTTAATTTCTCTGTTATTAAGAAATAATTGAAAACTAAGATCTTGCGAATCATTCGTTAAAAAATAAATGAAAACTACGATCCTACATGTCTTCGGTCAAAGATTATTTCAAAGTACAGACACTTCGTGTCCCTTTATCGAAGAATAATTAGAAACTAGTATTCTACTTGCCTTTGATGCAAGAGTAATTGAAATTTAAGATTTATCCTTACAATTAGGTGCTTAGTAGACTCCGGAGTTTTCCATTGCACCTGTGGCGTCTGATTAAAATCGTACAAAGTGAAATTTCGAGATTCACAGTTGGTACTTGCGGCATGTTAAACGGTTTCATTTGGTATTATTAATATTCACGGTTCATCCCGGAATATATTTTGCAGTGTCATTCGGACGGCTAGCGCGAAGCTAGTTCTCTTTTTAATGGCAGTCTAACGACCTCTGCTTGACTGCACGAGATATGCAATGATATAGCGCGGAAAGTTCAGGTTTCGAGCTGAAATAAAACGTCAAGGAGTGAAAAGGTCTTCGATAACGAGCTTGTTTTGTTAAGAACTTCGGAATTAAATTAGCTTCTCGATGTCTGGAAGCGATAAACGATTTTCCCTTAAACTCTTCCCTCTTCGCCTCTCGATTTCACGAACATTTCATATCGAATAAACAAGCAACGCGAGAACGCTGTTATTATTCTTGTATTCGCAATAATTGTGTAACGGTAAATCTTCTCTCGTTTTCGAAAGAAACATTAATCCGTAACATTTCCCTGCATTTGACAACGAATGTTTACAACATTGATCGCGGTACTCATCAATCAAATTCTTTGTTCTACAAACGCGTGTGCTTGAGAACTTTGACAATAAACAATTGCTGTGATCTCTTGTGGATTGAACAATTAAACAAATATACTAATCGTTCAATGATAGAACCACTACGTTGCAATTTATCGCGGCCTTTTTTCTTGTATTTTATCCGCACATCGCGACAACCGGGAACTTCACGGTATAATACATTTTTATCAATGTAATCAACTCACCAATTCCTGCAAACTTGACATTTTCTCGAAGTTACACGGAAACTCTTATGCTATTTCTGAAGCATTCAACTCTTGTTCTTCAGAAAGAATGTTATTTGATTAAATAAGGAAAAACACAATAGCGCGAAACATGTCCAGAGGATTCTTCGTTATCGATATTTACAGATACATTATATAAATACATTTTTATTCAAGAAAATATCTACTTCAATGCAAAATAGATATTTTCTAGACGGCACCTTCGTTTATGCTAGAAACTCTAAATTTAATGTTTTGAACATAAATCATTAATTGCATTAAATACGTAGGGACGTATATGTACGTTAATAAAAACGAATGGTATTTTAACTTCACTTTTACAACAAGAAATGCATTGCACAGTGTTCCTCAACTTCATTCCAGCAGCTCCATAGTCTAACTAATGTCTAAAAAAATTATTTTCTCCATTTTAGTGCATTCTAATATAAACGTGGTTTTTAAAAAATTGTTTTTATATATTTTTCTATTTTCTACTCCTTAGTATTTAAAAAAATGGAACAAAAAATATAGTAATACCGGTATAAAATAGTAAGATATGGAAATACGCGAGATAGAATGAGGGATGACTCCGAGAGACGGCGTCTCTTGATGGAGTCCGAAATTGTCCGAAATGGAACTGAATGAACCGAACACCACACTGACTGAGCTACTTCGATGCGAAGTGAGCCATTGGAGTGGGGATGAGTCGGAGTGGGAACGCGTAGTGGAGTAGGGAGCGCTGGCGTGCGGAGTGGGGATCGCTGAACACGATCACGTACTACCGAGCGTCGCGCGACGAGGTGTGACGGTTAATATTAAAATTTTGTTCTCTCCTGAACGCACAGTTTTTTTTTAAATTTGTTTTTTAATATTGTATTGTCATCCAGTTCTCAGCTATGTTTAAAGTTTCAAGTCTCTAGCTCATCGGGAAGTGGTTTAAAATTCGATTTAGCGCTCTCGTAATTTTTCCATAGGAATAAACAAATTCTAATAATTTTTTAGCGTCAAAACACTGGTTCGTTTTCTGTACGAATGCGTGTGCAAATAATTTGTTCAGCGACAGCGTTAACAATACTGATTGAAAGCGTCCCGCCAGCAGCTGTACGAACCGCAGTTTCGATATTAATTAATAAAAATCGTGCGGACCCTTTGGCGTTGGCGTTTCGACACGGGACACCGGCTCTTTTTTTTTGTCGGTGTGCACAACGGAAACGTTCCGCTTGAAATTTTCAGGCTCGTCGTCGTAAATTCGCCACGATATTTGGGAGCTCGATAACGCGCGGCGTTCGTGTGCACGGTTCTTCACAGTCGTGTGCGTGAATTTTACGCGGATCCATCGTGTTTCGTATTTTCAGAGAGCACTGCCGTGTGTCAGCCTCGGCTACGTGCAAAAGTTAATCGTGCATGAATCAAATATGTTTCGCTAAAGAGAGTCTCTCCACGAGTTTGCCTCTCGCGCGACACTGACCGCTGCCGGCCGACAATGCGCGAGATTTTTCACTTATGCCTCGCTGCCATACTTTGCACTCGTTGCTCATAATCAAGATTTAGCTGCTCCGAATCGATGAAAATCATTTTTATAATCCAATTCTAAACCACTTCCCGATAAGCTAGAGACTTGAAACTTTAAACATAGCTGAGAACTGGATGACAATGCAATATTAAAAAACAACTAGAGGGCAATTGTTGCTCGCTCGCTTCGCTCGCTCGCGAGTAGGGTTGTTTTTGCTCGCTCGCTTCGCGAGCTCGCGGGTAGGACTGCTCTAGTGAGAGGGTTAGTGATACGCATGGCTAGTAGGGCCTACTGCTATTAATGTTTTTTATTTGGTGTGTGACTCTCCAAGAGTCACACAAAGAACTTCCCGATTCGTTACTCCTTCGCCAACATCGCTAACATCGTTCTTTTTTTGGACTTTCATCGATATTCTCCCAAAATGTATTCTTGGGAGTAGAGATGATTAACCCACTCTTGCATTGGAATAACTTTCGATTATTCCAAGCGGTAACATTAGCATCAGTTAAAAAGAAAAAAATTTTTAATCTAAAAAAAAATGAAGAAAAAAATTTTTTATTTAATTGCGTTTGGTTCTTTGGTGGAAAATTTTCGTCCTCCCTTATAAATTGCATTGTAGAATCAACTCTTTTAGAAAAAAACTAAAAATCTAAGAAACCACTTGACCAAAATGGACCAAAATCTAATCAGCTCTAAGTTACAGCGGGGCACATCGATTGCATCATTCATCATCCTGATCGCGTTGTTACTTTTTCTGAAAACGTTAACGAAAAATTTGATACCATACAAACGGACATACGCGCACACACACACACACACAAACATTTTGATAAAAATAGTCTAAAATGACTCCAATGACCATGAAACGTGAAGATCTGCTAAAAAATCGATTTTCGATTTTCGGGGTAATTACAGTAACTTCCCTATGAATCGGGAAGTTAAATATAAAAAAACTGTGCTTTCAGGGGAAAACAAAATTTTAATATTAACCGTCACACCTCGTCGCGCGACGCTCGGTCGTACGTGATCGCGTTCAGCGATCCCCACTCCGCGCGCCAGCGCTCCCTACTCTACTACGCGTTCCTACTCCGACTCATCCCCACTCCACTGACCCATTTCGCACCGAAGGAGCTCAATCAGTGTGGTGTTCCGTTCATTCAGTGCCATTTCATCAAGAGACGTCATCTCTCGGAGTCGTCCCCTCATTCTATCTAATGTATTTCCATATCTTTCGTTTCTATATCTTACTATTTCATACCAGTATTACTATATCTCTTATATTTAAATGCACTAAAAAGGAGAAAATAATTGTTTTAGACATTAGTTACTATACATAAAAGCGTGGAGCGCCCACGAAGATTACGTCAATATAGTTAAGCGCTCCACACTTTAATTTATGGTCATTAATGTCTAAAAAGAATTATTTTCTCCTCTTTAGTGCATTTTAATATGTGCGTGGTTTTTGAGAAGTTTTTTTGATATATCTGTTTTTAAGATGATGTTCTTCTGGGATAAGGGGCAATACAGCGCTCGTATTTCGTTGTACGTTTTATATCAGCGACCAACTGCGGAGCGACCTCGTTCAACGTTGCGTTTCACCTTCTGACTGCGCGGTCGGATGAAACAATAATGATAATACGGCTCTCGTGACGGTGGGAAGTTTGTTACACTATTCCCTCGTTTGTACGCCTACGTGGACGCAATACAGCCTCTTATATTTCAAGCTTTCCTTTTCCGTTTTTTCCTTGTCACGTTCCCTACGTCCGTATACGTGTTTCGACGTCGACGAATTATGCACTCGAGCAGAATCCCTTTCTTCGCGATATCACGTGCGTGCGCTCGTTTCGGCTACTCGACCGAGGACAAATACTTTTATGCCATGAACGCATGCTGCACGCAATTCTCCATTGCTACACAGCCTGTTATAATCATGCTGTCATAAACCATAATACCTGATAAAACGGTTGAAGCCCCTTCCACAAATTCACGCGCTGTACGTGTCATTGCAACATGACTTATTATTAAAATACGAACGCAAACTATACGAACACCCGTTTTAAATAACGTTTCACAGAACTGGGAATTGAACAACATTCCCTCCACAATCTGCAAATAAAAGTCACCACGTTAGACTTACAATTTCGTTTTAGGCAGCGTATTTTCTGCATTAATGACAAACATGAATGGACAAAATACGAACTAGTTTCAAAGCTGGGTAAAATAGCATTTCAAATAGCAAATAATCATATTTATTTTAAAGCATGCGTACACAGCTTTGAAAATAAAATATTTTATTTGGTGCAGTAATTTTTGAAAATAATATTTTATTTTAAGAATATTGAAAATATTTGTATTTTGTCTTTATTCTCAGTTTCAATTTGAAATGTTATTGCAGAAAATAATGATTCGACTTCGACACATTTACGAGTGTAAATAGATTCCCAACGATAAGATACACTGTATGTTTATGCATTATTCAAATTGTTAAAGTAGAAATATCTTATTTTGTGCTTCAGATTGATAAAATAGAAATATTTTATTTTGTGGTTCAGATTGTCAAAATAAAAATATTTTGTTTTCAAAATTGTATATCTCACTGAAGATACTATTTTCTTTCAGCAAAAAAATCTAAAATATTTAATAGAATTTGAAATTTTCTTTTAAATATATTTATTCAATGTTGCTTCAACATCGAAGGTCATTAGTAACATTGAAATATTTGTCTCGCCAAATAATGCCGATCTCCGACTAGTTCTTTCTTTCCTCACAATCATCGGGAGTGGTTTAAAATTCGATTACAAGATTTGACGCATACAACAACAACAACAGCAACGACAACTCGGCAAGCTAATATAAATGTGGTAAAGATTCGTGATTAATGGCCTCCAAAACGAGAATGCAGTAGACTCGTATTGATGTGATGAAAAGAATTGTTTAAAAATTTAATACAATCTTCTTAGACAATTTGTTATACTCTTACTGCCATACCAAATGCATATGTATACATATACAGGGTGGCCCACATAACTCTGAACAGCTCAATATCTCCGTTACTTTTCGTTGTACAAAAAATCTTCGTAGGACAAAGTTACACTGTTTGAAGGGCCACATATAACGGTGTAAGGGAAAAAAAATTTCAAGGTCATTTTTATGAGATTTCAAGGTTATCGATGTTTTTTTTAAATGGAATGAGGTATTTTTTAATACATCAATCGATGCAGCTGGACATTCTTTATAAAAAAGTACTAACCTATGTATGTCGAAAAGTTAGTAGTTCAGGAGATATTTCAATTTAAATAACTCCAAAATACCATTACTGTCGTACTAAGGCGTTACACAGGTAAGTAAACACTAACGCCTTAATACGACAGTAATGGTATTTTGGAGTTATTTAAATTGAAATATCTCCTGAACTACTAACTTTTCGACATACATAGGTTAGTACTTTTTTATAAAGAATGTCCAGCTGCATCGATTGATGTATTAAAAAATACCTCATTCCATTTAAAAAAAACATCGATAACCTTGAAATCTCATAAAAATGACCTTGAAATTTTTTTTCCCTTACACCGTTATATGTGGCCCTTCAAACAGTGTAACTTTGTCCTACGAAGTTTTTTTGTACAACGAAAAGTAACGGAGATATTGAGCTGTTCAGAGTTATGTGGTACACCCTGTATAATACTTACGGTGTGGCAGTAAATGTACAGTAAAAGTACAAAAAATTGTCTGAAAAGACTGCATTACTGATGACTTTGACAATGTACATACAGTATGATAAAAAAAATGGTAAAAAAATTAGATGGCTCAGCTATTGCAATCACGCTTATTTATGGAAATTGATTATTATTTGTGGAAATGAAGCAAAATGTTTGGAGACTTTTTTGAGATCGTGGAAAACTTGTCGATAAGCTGGAAAATGTATTTCATAATAAACAAATTGATACGTTTGAACAGAGACCAACTTCTGCAAACCCTTTCGGTGTTTATCTTCCGTGCCGGTGGTTTTCGCCGAAGAAACACGTGGGGCTAGTTAGTTAAAAAATACACCGGCAACTTTTCCCTGCCATACATAATTTACTTTGTAATTCCGTTTGCTGGAAGTCTTTTAAAACTTCATTTAATTAAGACTTTTGAAAGCTTCGCGGGTTTGGACTGTGCGCTAGAGGTAGTGAAAACTGCGGGAGGACGGATTTAATATTAAAAATTTCAACGTTCGTCTCTTTTGGAAAAAAACAGCTCTAAAGGAATAAAATCCTTCAGATATCCAAAGATGCTTGCAGTGCAATTAACACGAAGAGAAAAGCGAGGAAACATTCAGATCTGAGCAACTTTCATTTGAAATGAAAAGAAATAGTCTATTTCGCACCTTTATTCTCGATACTGTTATATGGAAATAAATTTTAATAGTGATTTATATTTATTCAATTTCAAGTTTGTCGAATGAAACAATCCTCAGAAGAATATGCCACAAAAAGTTAAAATAATTATTTCAAGTAATCATAAAATAATATAACATATGTTACTTGAAATAATTATTCCAACTCTTTGTTGCACATTATTTCGAGGATTGTTTCACTTGACACATGGAACATGACATAAGGAAGTATCGAAATAATGTACTCTATTTGAAATTACTATTATTTCAAATAATTCACTATTATATTTATTTCCAAAAACCGGTGCGAAATTAATTATTTCAAATAGTTATTTCTTCTCTTCATTTCCAATGAAATTATTATAACATGTGCTTGAAGAATTACTTGAAATAATTATTTTAACTCTTTGTTGTGTATTATGTATTTCGAGGATTATTTCTTTTGGCAAATAATATGTATCTTTCAATTATGTAAAATAGTTCTGCAGTTTTGTCGCGCAAAAACTCCGAGCGGTGAAGATATCTGACGGGAACCGACGATTGAGCGACGTGACAGTGTGTATATTTTAGAGAGAGAGAGAGAGAGAGAGAGAGAGAGAGAGAGAGAGAGAGAGAGAGAGAGAGAGAGGGTGAGAGAGAGAGAGTGAGAGAGAGAGAGAGCAAGAGAGGGCGGCGACGCGGGGGTTGGTGAGCGAAGCGAACAGTATGAAATAATATACTATTTGAAATTGCCATTAACTCAACTAAATCAAGAGTCGTGCGAATTAATGATTTCACAAGTAATTATAAAATAATTAAAATGAAATAATATTTCAAGTAATATTATTTGAAAAGTAATCACAGACGTAGAAATAATTATAAAATTAAATAGCATGATATCTGAAATAATATTTCATATAAATGTTTTTTTATTCATACAAAGAATCAATAGAACAGTTTGGTATTGAATTATGTGCTTGAAATATCAAATTGTGCGATTTTGGTTAACACAGTGAGGCTTCCGCGACGAAAGTAATCAATTGTTTTCATTTCGAGATTGTGCGCAGAACGTACTATAGTTCGATTTTATTATTCTGGAAAATCGCGAAACTGATTGTAAATAGCGTAGAAAAGCGTTGACTCGAAATAGTCACGTTTCTCTTGGAATCATGCTCGCCAAGATGCTGTGCAGGGTATCTGAAGTGAAAGCAGTAGACCGTAGCGGTAGCCATATTGTATGTACACGTTCACGGTACATGAAGTCGGAGAAGGAGAATCCCCGACAAGCCGGGTTATTGTCAGTGGTGAAAGTGGTCACCCAACGGCAAGCAGAATCTTTTTTTTTCCACTGGAAAAACACAATGGAACGTAATATTATTTTACTGTCCAGTGTACAATCTGCAGCAGAATTGCATGGTTTCTGGTTCAGACTTTCAGATGCAAGTTCCGACCTGGAAAATTATCCTAATTTTCTGTCTGGAGTGCAAATCTTTCTGCGGATTCCCATTTACGTGGACTAGTTCTTAAACATTGGGGCAAGAATTTCTTTCGTACACTGCAACGTAAAATATTTTATTTGTACATTATTTTTCATTTAAATATTGCATGATACACGCACGGAAAAGTAAAGAAATAACGAGAAAATTTATTTTCATTTTTTTCAACTACGATGAACTATATTAAAAATTCTACAAAAACTTGAGAACGATGGTGGGCAGTATCTCACTACTGAATTGTTGTACAACTGGTATCTCTCTAACTTTGATATGAAATATGTAACATAATAATAGAAACATGGTACTCTGAAAACTTCGATATAAATTCGTCAATTTTATGCTTGCGGGTTCGTTTAAAAATCGATTTCGCAACCAAAAATTCTGAAATAATTTGAGAAATAATGAAAGAAAAGAAACTGTTGTGTGTGCTATTAAGTAGAATGTTGATGAATTTTTTCGTATTTTTTTGTCGAGCAAAACAGAAGAAACAGAACAAAATTCATCCATAGTCTAACTCAGACAGTGAGATTGAGGATCCTATCACAATCTTATGCTTCCGTATTTTTTTAAAAGTCGATTTCGCAACCAAAAATTCTGAAATAATTCACTGCCGTGTGTGCTATTAGATAGTGTTGATGAATTTTTTCGTTATTTTTTGTCGAGCAAAACAGAAAAAACAGAGCAAAATTCATCCATAGTCTAACTCAGATAGTGAGGTTGGGGATTCTATCACAATCTTATGCTTCCGTATTTTTTTAAAAATCGATTTCGCAACCAAAAATTCTGAAATAATTCACTGCCGTGTGTGCTATTAGGTAGAACGTTCGTGAATTTTTTCGTAATTGTTGATTGAGACTCACCCTATAACTACCCTTGAGGTAGAGGCACCGACATGAAACTTTTCACAAAGGGTTTTCTTTGGGAATGGCCTGGCCAATGATCAATATGTTTTGAGGGCACTTTTATTTAATCTTGCAACATGACGGTATAATAGTTTTACTTTCGCGAATAATTCGAATTGTTGTCAGTGATGTACGGTTGCATGGGATTTTTATATAAATTAATAGAAGACAGAGAGAGATTGGTGGGCAAGGCATTGTCGGGTCCTCGGGTTCATAGAATTTCACTGGCAGTAGAAAAGCCATGTAATTGTCAGGTACGCTGGCCACACGAGGAAACGCGAACAAACCGCGGAGCCTTCATACACAAAATAACGGCGCTCATTTTCGACTGGTTTTTTTCGCAGAGAATAATCCCTTTAGAAGGTACCGGTACCATACTAGATTCTCCGTTAACTAGTGCGTAGTTAACCACACAGAAATGAAAGAACAAAAATGCAATCACGGGTTCGGTGTTCTCGCCGCGGGATACCGTACAGCTCTCGTTGTTCAGGCATTGTTTGGGAAATGATCGCAATGTTTCGTTAACAACGCGGGTAGAAAGTTAAATGACTGCGCTAATTGCGGATCGTGGATATTATTATATCCGCGAACTTCTGTGGATACAATGATACGCGCCTCTGAACGAATATTCATAATTAAACTGCGGATCTTTATGAGAAATAAAAACTGTCTAAATTGTGTACGAGTAAACTTGCTGTCTAAATTGCAAGGAACTGGACTGAAATATAATTCATTGTCGTAATGTGTTTAACAGGTTGAAAATAATATAAAAATATTTTTAAATTCTTCTAATGTTTTTAATGTTCGAAAATGTATTTTCTCTTTGAACCAAAAAGTCGAAAATAATAGAGCAATACAATTTTCGGGTAAACTTTACTTTACCGGACTCAAAATTAATACCTTTCTCCTACGAATTATGATGTACAATATTTGGTATGTAATCCAGTAGACTTGACCCGGCGTGGATGCAGATCGAAATTCCGATCCTCTAGGATCAATAGTTGAGGAGTTATGGTCGCTTAAAGTTGAGCATTTTTCCAGTTCTTTGACAGGTAAGGGCGTCGCCATATTCGTTTGTAGTGATGACCGCGAGCCGCTTACCTTGCCTAACCAACTCAGTAAGCGGCGTGCGACCGTCACTACAAACCAATATGGCGGCGCCCTTACCTGTTAAAAAACTGGAAATATGCTCAACTTTAAGCGACCATAACCCCTCAACTATTGGTTCTTTTTTTTTTTTTTTTTTTTGTTAAGAGTGAGGGGGAAAATGCCTTACGCACACCCCAGAAGGGGGTAGTGTGGGACTCGGGCCGCGGATGGTCGGCGTACCCATACCCACTAAAAACCTAACCTCTCCCGGGACGGTCAATGGACCGCCCCTCTACTTTCACTCTAATCCCAAAGATGCCGACAAGGTCCCGTGGCAACAATTCACTTGCCGACATCTTATTAAGGGGATAGGCCACTCTTGTTCTTGGCTATTCCTCAACTATTGGTCCTAGAGGTTCGAAACTTCGATCTGCATCCGCGCCGGGTACAAATCTACTGGATTAAATACCAAATATATCATAATTCGTACGAGAAAGGCACAAATTTTTAGTCCGGTAAAGTAAGGAGCAGCTCAATTTTCTATTTCATCTATTCGTGGCTTGTATCTTTCCTAACGTATTCCTAATTGAACAATAATTTGTTATTTAATACAAACATATTTCATAGTAACTTCTTCAATACTTTTGTTGGCAATAAGCAAAATTAATGTATATGGTCTCGGATGACCGCAGAGTAGTTTGTACTTCAGGCATGAAGACATTGACTGTCATTGAAAATTTAGAAATATTATACGTAAATGTACAGAATATATTTTTCGAAATTGTTAACGTTTCCACACGAACAGACAATAAAGAGAGCGTGGACTTCGCGTTATTTTCGAGTTTCCAACGAAAACACCGAGTACACGAGCAGTCCAGACATGGAAGAATAAAAAATTCCGAAAACGTCCCTAACAAACACATGAGCAAGTACTATTGTATTACACGCGTTGTGAGGCAATATTGAACTCGGAACGAATTTATTACAAGTTACACGAGGGAATATCGCATTAAGGAGTTCAGGAAGTTGTTTCTCGAGCAACACTCGGAGTTCTCGCCACTCTATTTACGGAAATGGCCTGAGTGGTGAAAAGGAAAGAATACCTGCATATTTCCTGGTGGGATACGAGGCTTTTGAGAAATTGCGCCGGGAGCCAGCCACCGTGATAGAGCGAATCGATTTCCTGCTTTATAATTACGCTGATATTTCCCTGGTTAATTCTGCTTTTACAAACTAATAACCAGGTCCACTTTCTTTCGATAGCTTAATCTCGTTTGCCCGTACCTCCTCCCGAGGCTTACGCTCCGTGTAATTATTGCGTGCAGACGCGGCTCCTTGCGATGCCGAGTTCCTTTCTTTTTTACAGCCACATTTCAGCTTGTACCGATGCGGTTATTATTAGCGGACTGCGAACGTTAATGCGTGTACAGTGACTCGTGCACAGTGTTGGGCAAATTTTATTTTAAATAATAAATAAACGTGTGATTGTAATTGCAAATAATAACTATAATTTTTATTTAAATGAAAGTAATTTAAATAATTCCAAAAGTGATCTATTTATTATTTCTTATTTGCAATAAAAGATTATTTATTATTTGGATTGAGGTGGAAATCAAATAAATAGTTTTTGATCTTCTCTTATTTCTTGTATTATATTTTGTGCATGGGGTTATAGTCACCTAACGTTGCCACCTCAAATGTCTTTGTTGTTTTTAAAGATACGTCAAATGTCTGAAGGACAAAGTTGAATGGTAAAATGGGGCTCGTACGATACCAAAAAAATGTTTGTTTTTATGTAATTTTTTTTTAGAGATATTAAGGTCACCTTCATTTTTTAAAATGGAATGAGGTATCTTTTAATACATTAATCGATGCAGCTGGACATTCGCTACAAAAAAGTACTAATCTATGTATGTCGAAAAGTTAGTAGTTCAGGCGATATTTCAATTTAAATAACTCTAAAACACCATCATTGTTGCACTAAGACGTTAGCGTTTACTTTACGAATAAAATATTTGTACAGTGTTTGCACTCCGAATTTACCTTTTGCAAATGAAATTCACCCTTCTGCAAATCAATTTCACCCTTTTACAAATCAAATTCATCCTTTTGCAAATCAATTTCACTCGTTTGCAAACTAAGTATTTTAAGTGTTTGTAAACGAAATCGAATCAAATTTAAGCACGGACAACCGTCAATATGAATTAGTGAAACATCAGCGTGGGTCAGAAGTGACCCCGTATATACTATCCAATGTATCCAAATATGTATGTACATCAAATGGAATCGTCCTAATCTTTCCTTTACTTTGTTTGTTTCAGGTAAGTGAATTAAGCAATCTTCCTTCTGTCGGGACGAATCCACAGTTTCTAAATAGGTAAACCAACTTTTATACTTTTATTATGAATGAAACGTTTGGTAAAAAAATATTGGGTTGGCAAATAAGTTCGTTCGGTTTTTTAGAGTGGAATAAATCACAAAAACCGAACGAACTTATTTGCCAACCCAATATATAAACTTGAGAATAATTATTGTAGTGTTTCGAGTCTAGAATATGTATATAAACTTAAAAATAATTATTGTAGTGTGTTCGGAGTCCTGGAAATTAATAACTTTAGTGCTTCCAGTTCAGGATATCGATTGGATTTAATCTTTAGTCGTTGTCCCAGAGAAGTTTAAAAATAATTGTTCTAGTGTTTCGAGTACAGAATATATAAACTTGAAATTAGTAATTATAAATTTCCGCGTTCGGAATATCAGCTGGATTCAGCTGGAGTCAAGGCCGACAAAAGCTGGAAGTGCAACTCCATATTGAAAGTGCTGCAGGGAGTTCTGCGAGAAAATAGATAACACGAAGGTGGATAAAATGCGAACGATGTATCCGTCGCGAGAAGAATCGAAAGCGCGCGTTGTCGACGAGGAATTGCGAATGATTTTCTGTAGTTCTCTTTAGAAAAGCGTAAGCGTCGAACAATGGGGAAAATGGGTAATCCGACGAAGAGAAAATTAATTGGATGTCATCGGATGAAAGGGCTTTCGGGAAAGAGAGAAATCTGAAGCCGTGCAAAAGAAACGGTGAAAATCATGTTGGAAGCCCCCTACACTATGATTTCAGAATACACGACGTCAAACCGGACAGGTGTAATTCATTGAATTACGGACAACGTGAATCAGTTTATGTATAAATCAATTCCCCAATCTCATCTATCAGAAATTCCGGAGAATATATCGTGTCCCGTAGATGACGCAGGGTTATGCCAGTAGCATCGTGATCTAAAACACACAGCTGAATCCATTGAAAATTCATTAAATTTACCTTTTAAATGTACGCAGGGATAGCATGATCTGAATACGGTAATACGATTTCGAGTCGGACGAAACCACCGTACAACCTCGCCTGCCAACAATATTGATTGTTTTTTTTCTTTTTTTTTATCAAAATATCGGTGGGTTTGTAAACGAAAAGTGCGGTTTTATTTTTTGAATGTTTTTGATATGGTTTGGAAATGTTTTTGAAACATCAGCGCGATAAAACAGGACACAATGCAATCGAGTGAAGAACAAAAACATGTAAATATCATAAGCTACCGTGCAATAGAATTGCAAACGGAATAAGCTATCGTACGACATCATTACAATACTATAAACCACCATGTACATAAAATTTCAAATAGTACATGATGGAATAAAATACATTGGACTTCCAATTCTGAATGTTATTCTTAATTCTTAATTTCGCTTTCGTAACACGTCGATTTTTATTGAATTTTTGTATGGCATAGAACTCAAAAAAATGTTTGACTCGTATTTTTTTCTTTTGGATGACGACATTCATCTTAAGGGGGTGAAAAAAGCCCTCAAAGTTGTCGTTGAAAAATTCATTTTATCGAATATTTCCGGAACTATGAGACGAAAATTTTAAATACAATACGACGTGACGGAGTAAAATTCGTTAAACTTCGAATTCTGAATTTTGTTTTTAATTCTTAATTTCAGGAGCCAAAAAGAAGAGTTCTTCTAAAATTTTCTACGATAAAAATCATTAATAAAAATTTGATTATTATTGAAATTTAAGATAATGTACACAAAATATAAAGAAAAAATTCGAAGAACAAAATGATCAAAAAATATTTTTGTATTGTGCAAGGCTCAAAAAGATATTTGATACGGATTTTTTTGGCTGTCGATATTCATGTTAAGGGATGAAAATAGCCGTCAAAGTTCGGGTTGAAAGAGCTATTTTATTGAAAATTTAAAAATCCAATTTGTGCGGCTTTGAATTACAGATCGTTCGATGTAAACTGATTTTTAAAAAAATATTACAAACATTACAGTATTTCACGGAAATTTAAATACACGTTCTACGTACCATGACAAAGAATTCGAATATTATTATGTTCGAAATGAAACTCGCAACCACAGCATATCGTCACAGATTCTGTTCATTTTTTCAGTTCTGTATCGTACAAAAGTTTCATTAAAATCGGCATGTTACGATTGGCTTGCCTCCCTTGCAGGATTTTGTTTTTTATTTTAAGTATTTCAGATCTCAACTGAGAGATCTATTTCTGCTTCTTGCGAGATTGCACGTGGTTTTTGTAACTTGTAATTCTTCCATAAAGATGCAAAGCCCCGAGAGGATTCCGAAACAACAATTCCGAAGCAATCATTTAGTTCGCTAACAGCTTCTCCGTGACAAAGTTAGAACTTTTTCAACGCATTTCTCTACCTCGCCACAGTGGCGCATCGTTACGCGTGTGGGTTGCGTGAACTTGCGAAACGTTACCGCCGCACAAGCATTCGTATTATGGGCGATCCGAACCGCTATAACTTTTGATGCGTGCCAGGTTTTGAAAAACGTACCAAGAAAAAGTTGAGGACGATGAGAATATATGAACATCTACCTCGTATTCCATTCGAAAAAATGAAATTGCTCTCCGTTCCCCACGCTTGGTATGCCACGGGATTTTTCTCGTTCGGATGCTACATATTCCCCCTTTTTGTAAAATGCAATTCAAAAAACAAAAATTTAATAACGTTAGTAGATGATTCGAAACATGTGCGACGATGTGCATAAACCAGGCTACAGAAAATTCTACATAAAATGTGTTCGAATATTGTAATTAATATTTACGTATTTATATTTACAAAAACAAATGTACCGTATAACATTTCTAACATTTAATATCGTATATTAAATCTGGTGAAATCGTGGACATTATATAAATATACGAACTGAAAATATTCCTCGTAAGTCTACATTTTTAATTTAAATTATTCTGAGAGATACGATTTCCGCAATATACTGAGCATGAATAATCATAAATTCTTTAATAAATCCTACATCATAATTCTTTCTTGTTTAAGTGGATAGAATAATTGAAAAGAGATAAGAATTTTATTGATCGCAGGGAAAAATACTGTAATATGTTTATGAATGTATAAATTATTTGTAAAAGACTGTTGATGATTTTTGTTATTCATAATTTTGGACATTTTTACGAAATAATTTTAACATGTTTTTTAATGTGTCCATGTGTCAAGATATAAACTGTTCATACATTTTTTAGATTTATGAGACCAGCAGAAAATTACTCGCCGATTTTTGTTAGTCATAATTAGACCTTTAGATCTATATTAGATCTTTATGTATTTGTGGCATAAAAAAATGTTCTAAAAATGCTAGAAAATAAAATTCCACAAAATTTAGTACGATTTTTATTTATTACAGATCTATTAGGGCGGAAAGAATTTTTTTTAGACATTAGTGACTATAAATAAAAGCGTGGAGCGCTAAACTATATGGACGTAATCTTTGTGGGCGCTCCACGCTTTTATTTATGGTCACTAATCTCTAAAAAGATTATTTTCTTCTTTTTAGTCCATCTTGATATAAGCGTGGTTTTTAGAAGTATTTTTTATATATACTCTTTTTGTAATCGATGGATATTATTGGTAAGATCGCAGTCCAGCTTTTTCCTTGGTAAAATGGAATCGATGATCGAGGAGGAGTCGGCTGATAAAAAGTCAACCAGACACATGCATAGCGTGCCGCCTCGCGTTTCGTAATGGATAAAACTTTTCGGGTAACTCGCCATGATTTTTCGATGTCTCGCAGCATTAGCGGAAATCCGAGGAAGCGGCAAGTTCGAGCGTGGCGCGTCGGTGGATAGAAAGTTTTACCGGTCACAAGAATGGCCGCAGGCAATATCGCGGCTTGTCTAGCTTTCGCAGCTTCGTCTCGATTCCGCGAAATATCGTAGCTCGTCGCACAAGATAGAAGCCGGGCATTCTTATGCTGCAGAGCAAGGGAAAAGTGGAGTATTGGACTTGAAAAGTGCTTCGTCAACTAGATGGAAATTCGTTACCCCGCTCACTTAGTTAGCCAACTACTGAAACGCTTAAAAGAGAGACTACGCCCTTGGAAATTCCGCGGTACCGTTCGCGGCCACGTTAGAATCTGAATCTCGCGGAAATCTCCAACGCTTTATCCTGATCTTCTCGATAATCCACGTTTAACATTAACCGTACCGCATCCGATAAAATGACCGCTTTCACATTCTATATTTTTCAGTTATTGCAATTATAAAGAAGCTTCCACATTAGAAATTATTCAATAAATTTCTCTATTCGAACACGTATATTATTGTACAAGTTGTGAAACATCTAAATAAATTCAGTCTTGTAATTTTTACCCGGTACGGTTAGTATTAACACCAGCGAAAAAGTTTATTTATATTTAAATTTATTTTTTCGCTAACATTTTACCCAACCGAAACTATTTTATATTATTTAATAAAAATAACAAGGAAGTATTTATTGAAACTCTTTTTAGTCATTTTTATATTGCACAGGGTGTTGGAAAAAGTATCTCGGGGACTTGAAGAGCTTATAATACTCATCAATAGACCGCGAATGTTTATGCAATTTTTAATTTTTGTAGGCAAAATTTTAAGAATGTGGAAACAAATAAAACATTATTTTCAGTGGTTATACCCTTTACAGATATAAATGATATAAATAAAAATCGTATTAAACTCTGTGGAAATTCATATTCTATCAGCTTTTGAAAAGTTTCAAGAAACCATAAATGCATAAAGATCCGCAGTCAAGGATAGATACGCTACCTAATCTCCAGATGCACGAAATCCCAAAAATATCTCTGATAAAGGAAATGAAATTAAACTTATACAATAATTATATAAATTACACTGTCCAACAAATTTCAACTTTTTTTTTGTATTTCGATTCCTACTATGCGATTCTTATAGAGTTTCTCGCTCTGGTTCCGAATCTGTCCTTAATTTTTCTCCTATACGTACAGTTTTTGTGAAAATTGAGTTTTAAAAAAAGACATATTTTTCAACTTTGAACAAATATTGTGATGTTATTATAAAAGATATTGAATTATCCTTTACAGCAAAAGATTCTGTAGACTTTCCCGAATACAGTGATATCTAATATTAATACATTATGATTGTTTAAAGAATGATTGAAGGTGGAGAGACACCACTTTTGCACCAATTCTTGTGGATATTTCTCAATTTATCTAAAAAAATAAGGGTCCAGCGGAAAATCGAACTACACCACGCAAAAGAGCACACTTTTATCTTGAGAAACCACCCTTTCAAGTTTGCATGATTGACGTTTCTTTCGAACCAGAAAGCAAAATATCTTCACCCGACATGAGTTGCCGCCAGTGGCGCTCGCCATTAGTACGGCCGTTCGCCGCGCCGCATACCGTTTTATTGTTTAAACATGTTTAAACAATCATAATGTATTAATATTGGATATCAATGTATTCGGGAAAGTCTACAGAATCTTTTGCTGTAAAGAACAATTCAATATCTTTTATAATAACATCACAATATTTGTTCAAAGTTGAAAAATATGTCTTTTCTTAAAACTCAAGTTTCTCAAAAACTGTACGTATAGTAGAAAAATTAAGGACAGATTCGGAATCAGATCGAAAAACTCTATAAGAATCGTATAGTGGGAATCGAAGTACTTTTTGGCTGTTGGGCAGTGTTATTAAAGAAGGAAAGAACTTTTTTCTTGGCCTGTGCTTTTTAAAATTGATGCAGAACGTTTTTATTTTACATAAAGATTCGCAGTCTAATAATCACTATTGAACAACTCGCTGTTGATGCGAGGTGAAACTGCTGATTAACCCGTTAAATATGAATGTTACGCTGTTCTTTTTAAATAGAATAAATTTCTTTTTTAATTTATTTTACGTCGCTTTTTTAACTACTGTGGTTATTTTGCGACGGGCGTACAGTTTTTATAAGGTGGGTTCCGAGCCACCTTGGGCACCACAGTTTAAAATGGCACATAGAATATTTCCAGAGGTGTCGGCGGCGGGAGAAATAAAATTTGATTCGTTTGTAATCAATATTTACGCATTAAAATAAATCTAGCCATACAAAAAATATACATTTTCCTTTCTCTTCTATGACATCTTTGGGGATAAAGACGTTCTAATCATTGTAACTGTAAAGAAAATGGGGGTTAAGAAAAAGAAAAACGAAATTTCCGCAGAAAATAATAAGATCCGAAGAACGAGCAGTTCTAAATGATGCGAGTACATATTGTTGGAATAATTTGATTGAAATGGTTTCTGAAATGTGCGATAGTTTTCGAACGTCGAATAAAAGTGAGAACGTATTCACTTCGAAAGTCAAGTGAACCGAACGCCGTGACCGAAGAGGCGAAGAACTTTTTGTACGAGAATAATTTCCACGGTGGCACCACAACTGGACGAAATGAGACCCCTCTAACACATTTCATCAGAGCACAATAGCGACTGTTCACTTCTCAAAAGATTGCATGGGTCACATGTCAGGGAATTGAATGTGCTCGCTGAGTGGCGACTGCCGGTGGCTTATAATGTCGAGTTAGTGGGATTGTGGCTCCGGAGGGGTTGAATAAACTCGATCAACTCCGAACGAGATATTAGAAGTTCGACAACAAGTCGCATTAAAAATGTTCGTCTCTTCAGCCGAAAATAAAAACGAACTTCGTTCTCCTTTTAAACTCTCGTTCCGCTATAGAACACTCGGCTTTTACTCGCTAACAATTCTATACACGCGAGCTTATCGATTTCGACCTCTTTCATGAGATCATATAGCAACGTATTTAAACCAGGGACCAAAAATAAATAAAAAGTTTATTATTAGTGAAATTTAAGATAATGTACACACAATATTAAAAAAAAATTCGAAGAACGAAATGATTAAAAAATATCGATTTTTATACTTTTTGGTTACAAATAACAGTTATTAATGTTCAAAAATATTGGATCCACCTCGATAACTGTTATCGATGAGAGAAATTAATTCGATCGCTCATAACAGCTATCGATGATCGAATTTCTTTCCACTTGTTCATAATAATTATTCATAAGAAAATTCATTTTGGTTGCTTATTTAATTATTGAGTTGCTATTACTATTATATTATTGAGTTATTGGGGAACTCTTTTTCGGATAGAGCAAGCCTGTGAAATTCATTGAGAGGTTTCGTAAATACAACAAGACGAATCAACAGACCATAAGAACAACACGAAATCTGTTTGTTTGTCACATTAAATTTTGATTGTAGCAATTAATTTTACGAATAAAAAATTTATGAAACAATTGATTGTCTACCATTTGAAAGTTGGTATGTAATCCAGTAGATTTGTACTCGAAGATCGAAGTAGTATTTGAAAAGTATTGTAGATCGAAGTTTCGATCCTGTAGGAACAATGGTTCAGGAGTTATGCTTGCTTAAAGTTGAGCAATCTGCAGTGATTTTGACAGGTAAGGGCGCCGCCATATTGGTTTGTAGTGACGACAGCGAGCTGCTTACCTTCCCCCCCCCCCGACCTAATCACCAACTAATTACCACCTACAGCTCTGCTCGGTAAGCGGCGCGCGGCACTATAAACCAATATGGCGGCGCCCTTATCTGTCAAAAACAGTGAAAAATACACAACTTTAAGCAATCATAACTCCTGAACCATTAATCCTACAGGATCGAATCTTCGATCTGCAACCACCCCGGGTACAAATCTACTGGATTACATACCAAATACATCATAATTTATAGGTGAGAGGCACAAATTTTGATAAACAATTTTGCGGCAAATTTCTCTTACGAATGTCCACCGATCCAGAGGTGTAGATTCATTCGTAGGACTGATCACCATTTTTATGCATTTTTATACATTGTTGTATATGCACCCATTTTATACACCTTGTATAGAACAACAGTAGAAAACTGTGTATTCCCCATTCTCGCATTCACGTTCCAGATGATTTATACGATAGATCTATTATAGTTAGATACTCGGTAGACTAACTTCTTCCAAACTTAATTAACTCTCAGATGACTTCCGTAAGTTCGACTTCGGGGGTCATTGGAGACTCCACCGAAATTGAAATTTTACCAGGCTAGAATTAGGCGAATATCTAGTTATCCGCGAATGTTAAATCCGAAAAATCGAATAGTTTCGATGCTCGCTCACGTTTTCATGTCAACTATTACTTCTTACTTCACCTCGTTCGAAAGGTGTACAAAAAGTGTGCAACATTTCCTCGTACAGAAAGATAAACTGATTTTTGGTACACAGAAGAACGTATACAGACGTCGTTGTATCGTTGTTTAAAGAACCTAATTAGAGCAATTTACCTGCAGAATCATTCGACCATTTCTTTCTTTCTTTCGTTTTCGTACTAGACTGATAATTACATATATTTAATTTTTTCGAAAACGAAGCCTGCCACGCAAATTCGTTATGTTTGATTTTCCTAATGTGTACCATAAATGATGAAACAGCCTGTATAACAGCATTTTTTAATTCATCTAATGTTTTTACCGTTTCCAATTACACCTACTCGTTTTTATCGTACAGTGGATGTACAAAGTATTTGTACACCTTTCAAAAACGAATAACTTTTTCAAAATTGGACCGATCAGCTTGAGTTTTGTTCAGACATTAGAAGGATTAGTTTACTAGCTGACGTGTAAATAATTATTCTTTTCATTGTTATTGACCGCAATTAGCGAAGAAAAAAAATATATACAAACATTTTTTTAAACCACACTTATTACTAACCTCGATTACAAGGTTTGACGCATACAACAACAACGACAACGACAACTCGGCAAGCTAATATAAGCGTGGTAAAAATATTAGATGGATTCATGCATTCCCGGTATGCACTGGCGTCATCGCTTGATTTTCGCGACACTTTTTACGAATGCATTGTCGAATACTTTGTACACCCATGGTGAATGCATGAAATCCCCTGTCGATTTATTACATAGCGTATAATCGAATCGATCAAAGAGCCGACTCGTAAATAAAAACAAATTTAGATGTCCCGTCGCTCGAGGTGCACATTGTCAACAAATAAAAACTTGATCTACGCGTATTGGTTCGGACAAACATTACTTCGCCGAGCAGATCGTTGATGTTAATGTCAATTTCGTTTACCAAATGCGGCGCTCACACGCAATCGATTTTGCTACGGGAACTTGTTCACTACGAAACCGTCGCGCGTCGCGTCGCGTCGGTAACAAACGCTCAAAAGTCCGCTTAATTATCCGGCACAAAGACGGACTTCTGAGTCTGCAAACGACCGAGAGCAGACTTAGACAATGCGTCTCGGAAACCAAATAAAACACGCTTTGAGCGAAACGTGTCCTGCTGTCAGCGGAGCGCGTTTAATCAAACGCGCCGAGGCTGCCATCAAATGCTCCGCATTTCGGAAGAGCAAGGATACACGCGGCCGAAACGTCTCGCAATACCGGAAGGATATTAATTAAATGTCAATCCGATTCCGGGAACAAAGGGAGCAGAAAAGTGAACTCCGTCTATCAGCTGCACCTCGATCAAGTAGGCTCGCGACGCTGCAGTGCACCGTCAGCTGGAAACCCGTTTCTTCTGGCCAACAATTATTTCCAAGTTCAGGATTGTAGTACAGTTGGTGTACAAAATATTCGTACACATTAAAAAAACGAATTACTTTTTCAAAATTGGACCCAACAGCTTGAGTTTCTTTTCAGACGTTAGAAGAATTAATTTACTAGCTAATGTGTAAATAATTATATTCATAAATATTACATTTTTTCGATCGAAAATCATATTCACGAAATGTTCGTTTTTAAATGCTTAAAACGTCACCACTAAGAATTGCTGCAGCATTGTTCACAATATTGTTTACAATATTAACCATTTTGGTATCTAATCAATTATCAAACATACAAGTATTGTGCGAGGTAGTATATTAATTTTATATCCATAAATGTTAAATTTTTTCGATCGAAAATCATATTCACAAAATACTCATTTTTAAATGCTTAAAACGTCACTACTAAGAATTGCTGTAGCAATTAATCGATGCTGTAGCAATTAATTTTGTGAATAAAAAATTTATAAGTTGTACTATTTAATAATAACTATTACAAATTTCCTTCGTCAATAACTGTTATGAGCGATCGAAATTTTCTCTTATCGAAAGCTGTTATGAGCGATCGAAATAAATGTATTGTGCGTTGTATTACATACAAGTATTGTGCGAGGTATTATATCAATTTCATATCCAACAAAATAAAAAAACCATATAGAATGAAATTATTCTATTAGGTCGTTCGGAAGAAATGTCTAACAATCAAATTAAAATATCTCCGACCGCAAAGGGTTGCTACCGACATTTTTGACATCGGTAAAAATTTAGAAAGCAACGTAGATGCATAAAATACTAGATCGGCCGCCGGGGCCACTGAAGCGCAACAAACGCAAATGTTCTTTCGACGTAGGGAGCATTACGGGTGCGACATAGTGGTTGGAATTAGGGTAGTTGCGAAAGAAATGATGAGGCGAAAGGGTTTGAGTGGAGTCAGAATCGGTGTTCGCGCCGCGAGGCTCTCGAGCGCTCGCTCCTCGCTGCAACTTGCTAATCGCGATCAGCATAATTCCATTCCATCAAGGTTGACCCTGTTCGGTGGGGTGCGGGGCGGCGGTGCGAGGGTTGCATTCGGCCTGGTAAAAAGGTCGGCGAGAGTAGCGTCGTTGCAACCGGGGGGATTGGCGGGAAGTCGAACTCCAAAGCGTCCGCAACAGAGCGCGCAGAGTCAGTGTTCGGCCAACCGTCTTCATGCGCGGTGTCACCCGCGCTAAACGTTCCGGCTCGTCGCTACCGTTCGCCAACCGGGGGAAAAAAGCGCCGTGGTACCCGCGGTCCTCTCGAGGGTTGCTCGCCAATCGTATTTAGCACGTGCAAAACCGGACCGCGCGAATACCCGACCAACTACACGATTCAACGGTCGCCGGGCGAACATGCTATGCTACGTGAGTCTCTCTCTCTCTCTCTCTTACTCTCGCTCTCTCGAATTAGAAACCGATTTTTCTGATCCACCTCGTGCTCATTAAATTTCTGTGGTTCCCGTCGTATCCGGCCTCCGTTGCCCGCATTGTGCGACTTCTCTTTTTAGCGAAGCTTATTCTCAACTTTCCATCCTCGTGAAAGTGCGCGGAAATGATATTTCTTCTCATTTATCAGTGAACCTTGATCTCTCGTTTTTCCATTGTGCGATCGTCTTGTTGTTAATGGTGAATTAGTCGAGTTAGTCGAATTAGTAATATAATAGTCGAGAATTTAGTCGAGTTCGAATGTTTCACTCGATTCTCAATTCCATGTTGTCGATTCGTATTTTCGAATTCGAGCAAATGTTTCTCGGAGAGAGGGAATCGCGATTTTTATAACGATGCCGATAGGTTCAGTGGGCAGCAATTTTGCGGATAAATAATGGAGAGTTCAGCTGTGGAAATGTTCACTCGATTTCGATTTTATATTGTGCTACTCGAACGACGGGGAACAGTGATTTTTCAATTGTACCCCGAGAGGTAATTTCGGGAGAGCGTGCGGAATTTGCATGTGCGCGCGATTGGGAAGCAGATATCTTTTTCGGTGAAAGGTGGATTGGATAAATATACGTGCTTAGTGAACTCTCCACTTAATTTTTAATCTTGAATTTCAAGAATTTACTTCTCGAAAGAAACCGGCAGATATTCTGTATAAAATTTCGGGGAGAAGCAGAACCTTTTTTTTGGGAGGGGGGGATAGAACAAACAGAAATTAATTAGAATGTGCCTACATTCTATTTGATTTTTAATTGCAAGGGTTGGACGGGGAAACATCGTTTTTTACGGGAGAAAATACATTTCTGTGGGTGCTGTTTGAAATCTACGCGGGAGGCAGACATTTTTTGAAAGGGCAAACCGCAATTAATCGAAAATTTAATTGAGGAACTTTTTACTCGTTTTTTAATTTGATATTGTGAAGTTTGGACGGTGGGGAATAGCTTTCGCGGGAAAGTGTGCAGAGGATTTACATTTTCGTAGACGGTGCGTAAAAGAGTGGAGTGAAGTGAAACATTTGTTGGTCAGTGCAACTAAAAATAAATTGAGATACAACTGGAATTTTATTTGCTATTGAAAATGGTGTCCCAAAGCAAGTATATATGTATACTTGTTTCATTTGAAATTGGTAACACTTCTGTTTACCCTCACAGTGGCAGAATAGAGAGAATCATAGCCGTAACAAAATGTTTTGTACTCCACAGTTTTTGTGTCCCAAATTAATGATAAATATGACAATTATTTGATGCATTTATCATTAAAATGATTGGGTGAAACACGAAACAGTGAAAATATCAGACAATTTTAAGAATAGTTTATGCAATTTACAATGTTTGTAGCCGAATTTTAAGAATCTCGAATCCAACAAAATCTTATTGAAATAAATTAAAATCGTACGAAATTCTGTCACATTTTATACCGTAGCATTTTTTGAAAATTTTATTCATTTACTAATCAGGAAGAATAAATATCCAGCTCCTCGCCTTTAATGCAGACAATTTTAAATACTATTTGAAGTTTTCATAATATTGACTGTGTATTTCTGTGTATAGAAAGTCTTAATGAAATCCGCAACGAGCTCGATTCGAAGCAACAGCTGAATGTGATATCGACTAAGAACTTAATAACGAGTAGCGTACACAATTAGTAAATATCTAGTTCAAATAGAATACGCGTTCGCATCGCACACTTGCCTGGGCAGCCGATGTAGCAGATCGTTCAGATTTTTATTCGTAAGTTTGGTGGTGTAATAGTTTAGGTCATTTTGGATCCGTTTTAACGCTAACAACAATATTATGAAGTTAATTGATTGTTATAGAATGATATTGAACAATTTTTTTGAAATTTGTAACTACACGTTAATTAACTTTTGTTGAAAACATTTTTTTGTCAGACCATCGAAATTGCCTGGAGAACAATATTCATAACCGTGTTCGTGTAATGTTGCTTTTTAAAAACTCAGGGTGAGCTTAATTTTTGAAGAACATTTTTAAAAATTTTAAAAAAAAATTTTTAAAAAAGTTTTTTGAAATTTGTTGATTAACTTTTGTTGAAAACACTTTTTTGTCAGACCATCGAAATTGCCTGGAAAACAATATCCACAATGATATTCATAAAATGTTGCTTTTTAAAAACTGAAGGTGAGCTTAATTTTTGCAGAACATTTTTAATAAATTTTTTAAATTGGTAGCTAAACGTTGATTAACTATTGTTGAAAATATTTTTTTGTCAGACCATAGAAATTGTCTGGAAAACAATATACATAATGGTGTTCGTAAAACGTTGATTTTTAAATGCCTGTAGAATTTTGAATACATCTTGTTAAATTAATTGTTTTCGAACGTGATGAACATTTAGAAAGTAGTGTACAAAAATTCGATAAACATCAATATCCACTGAAGTATCCGTGACACTTTAAACAATAGCAATTCCGTGATTCCATAAATAAAAGTAAACTGAAAATATTGAAAAAATGTGGAACCATTTGAAATTCAAAAGATATTCCATGTCAAAGAGAAATAACTTCAACAACTTTCATTAGTCCATTGAGAATTATTTGATAAATGACGCACTCTAAGTCTTAATTCGAGGTATGCTTTTCAACATAAAAGAGTACTCTTCATTTAAAAAAAAAGTCTTCTTGAAACATTAAATTCACAATCATATCGTTGATTTTATTCATATTTACAAAATGTTCATTTTTAACCCTTAGTAGTCGAGGGGTGAACTTATTTAATAAATAACGAATTTTGGGATATGTATTTTCAAGCTAAAAGAATGCCCTCCATTCAAAAACAGATCTTTTTTAGAAATGTTAAATAGGTTCGACAGAGTTCGCAAAAGAAAATTAGTAATTTTTACCACGCTTATATTAGCTTGCCGAGTTGTCGTTGTCGTTGTTGTTGTATGCGTCAAATCTCTAGAGACTTGAACTGTAAACATAGCTCAGAACTGAATGACAATGCCATATTAAAAAATAAATTTTTAAAAAATCTGTGCGTTCAGGAGAAAAAATTTTAATATTAACCGTGACACCTCGTCGCGCGACACTCGGTAGTACGTGATCGCATTCAACGATCCCTACTCCGCGCGCTAGTGTTCCCTACTCCACTACGCATTCCCACTCCGACTCATCCCCACTCCACTGACTCATTTCACACCGAAGGAGCTCAGTCAATGTGGTGTTCATTCTGTTCCATTTCGGGCAATTTCGGACTCCATCAAGAGACGTCGTCTCTCGGAGTCATCCCCTCATTGCGTTTCTATTATTTTTCTATTCCATACCAGTATTACTATATCTTGCATTCCATTTAGAAAAGACTAAAAAGTAGAAAATAAAAAAATATATAAAAAACAACATTTTAAAAGCCACGCTTATATTAAAATGCACTAAAAAGGAGAAAATAATTTTTGTAGACATTAGTGACTATAAACAAAAGCGTGGGGCGTCCACGAAGATTACGTCAATATAGTTTAGCGCTCCACGCTTTTATTTATAGTCACTAATGCCTAAAAAAATTATTTTCTCCTTTTTAGTGCACTTTTTGCAAAAGTGTTTTTTTTTATATATTTTTTCATTTTACGATTATTGATATAATAAAGATAATTTCATAAGAAATAATTGTATAGATATCTTTAGTGGATGCACAAAATCTAAATAAAATCAATCTTGTCATTCTTATAAGAGAACATGTACTTTTAACATTGCTGAGCATTTATAAAGTAATTTTAGATGTTTTAAATACCGATACGAGACAAGCAATTTCTTACTTTTTCAAAAAGTTGTGCAGCTTCATCACTTTAGTATGCTACTTGGCGATTTCTTAGTGTACTGTTAAGTTGACGAGTCTCGCGAACAACGTGTTACCTAATTCATGAGCATGGAGAACTGTTGTAAGTGTAGCAAAAGCTGCATGCTAACCCCCGTTCAGTTGTTCGATGCGACTGCAGCTCGTATTCAATTTGCAAGAGAAACCAAACAAACGCGTGCAGACCGTTCCGACTGTCTCTGCGCGGCGCGGTTCGTTTCGCTCGGCAAATAAAAGTTAGTCGAACGAACAAGACATTAGTATACCGGGTAAACGTATTTTTCTTTCAATTGTTTACGAATAATCCGTCATATCTCTCGGGCGAAGTACATATCCGCAACCGGGCTGGGACTTCTCTCTGTCAACGGAGACTTTAAAATGCACTCGTTTGCATGGCGAACCAATAGAAAACACCGCGTATTATTGCAAGCGAATCGATATTGATACTGCGCGATTCCACACACACCGCGAGGCTTCGAACTTGAACGCGAAAAACGCGCGCGCGTGTCAACTTGATCGTTCGCAGGAAACGAGCAGCGCTGTTTGCAATCCAGTCGAGAAACAATTATATAGTTCGCGCGCGCGTGCGACTTCCTTTTGATTAGCAGACATGCGGGAAACGGCAACTACGGGCCACTGTTTTTCAATTTCGACCCAGCCCGACCCCATCCGGCCGCCCCTATTTCGCGGAACGTCACTGCAATACTGCCTTTCCAAACAATCGTTCGAACAAATGGGTTGCAAATGACTCCGGGCTCGGCCGCGCAAGTGTTTAACGCGATGATTTCGGAGTTCCGGGGATAAATCGAAATGGCGGCGCGGCGCGCGACATATGTTACATTTCACAGGTTTCTTTCCGGACAGCGGACCGTGGAAAATTTTCGCGACTGCCGCACAGTGGGCGAGAAACAGATCTTTTTGGACAAAAATCTGCCGACAACTCAGTTTTTCATCGATTCAATTGGAATTTTTTCAAAAATGTTCGTGAAGGACTATACTTTGATGACGTGCTGCGCGAAAATCGTTAACTGTCACAAGGAATCAAGAATCCTTATCTACAAAACCCAATAACTTCGATACTTCACCCGCCCGTACTATAAATTTGTCCTTTACGAACGTTTTTAAAACAATTCCAATTAAATCGATGCAAAACTGAGTTGTCGGCAGATTTTTGTCCAAAAAGATCGGTTTCTCGCCCACTGTGCGCCGCAGTGTACCGAATGCCCAATTCAGGCGGGAAGAAAGGCCGCGCTTTACTTTACCGGGCTCTAAATGTTGTGCCTTCCTCCTACGAATTATGATGTATTTGGTATGTAATCCAGTAGATTTGTACCCGGCGCGGATGCAGATCGAAATTTATTTCCTCATATTTATATTATTCGATGCTTGATCATGTTGCATATGTGTATGAGCAAATGTTACGTACTGCGTGTAATCGTAAGCAAATAAAATGAGAATGAAATTTGTTCGTTTTGCAGCTCGGCGTTTTCGAGGGAATCGAGTTTGAAAATTCGTCGGGCGCACTCGCGCTATTCAATGGGACTGAACTAACGAGTTTGTTTATGACTTACCGCTTTCGCTTCTTGTGAATACTAATGAACGTTTACTCGAGAAATTTCCGAACTCCATTTACCTGCTGGCGGGGTCTTGAATGAAAAATTCAATTTTTTATTAATTCGATACGAAGTAACCATCATCGTTCATTACCTATGTTACAAGGGACACCACTTCGGTGTAACATGTCGTTTTTCATCGAATATACGCAGAGTATAGTTTGTTGAATTTCATACATATTTCAGTTTAGCCACAGTGATTTGTGTCCAGGGGGTGGAAACAGCCCTCAAAGTACGGTGAAAACATGTTTTCCAGATATCTCGGAAACTAGAGGGTGTACAGCAATCTTTTTTTAGATCGTATGTTTTCGAGTGGAGGATTTGGTCGTATAAAAATTCCGTGGAGAGTAATTTATTTAAATATTTCAAATTTTCGAACTTTCTCGACTTTTGATGACCGTGAGACATAACCGTGTTTTGTGCAGTCACATTTAATCCGAGATTTTCAGAGTAAATTGAGAAATGTCATAGAGTTTTTCCTGGTTCTCCCAAAAATTTAATATAAATTTAAATAAAATCATGACATTAGTGACTATAAAAATAATCTTCGTGGGCGCTCTATATTTCGTTAATAATTCATTCAATAAAAATAGATAAGTTAATGAGGCTCCGTTTCATTTCATTCATGTATGTTAAGAAAGACACGCTACAAATATGTGTGTAAAGAAAATTGAATTTCTAATGTTTTATAAACAGAAATTACATTAATTTCAAAGTGTGCTATCTTTTCGTCCCGGAGTGTAAGGGTTAAAATAAAGTATGATGCCGTAGTAATCGGAACAGTTACCCTATTATCGGACAGTGATTGGTAATCACACTAATAAATGCATAAAAAGTAACAAATGCATAAATCGCTGATTACAGTATTCCCGTGATTGTTGTATCATAAAGCCCCAATTTAAACACCCTAGTACCTTAATTTCTTTGTAACGGGATCGACCGCCCGCGGGGGAACCTCCTCGTAGTGGGGATGAAAAAGTCACATCATCCGCATACCCGAAAGTCGCATCAATCGCGGGAACACTGTATTTCGGAACTGGGTCTCCGAGGTAACGAATTGTTTGAGCAAAGACCCTCGTATAATTGGATCTAAACAGTGCCTGGAAGCTAATGGACTGGTAATATCGAGTTATGGAGTGTTTTAAGAAAATGTCTATCCCGTCGGATGCGTGATAGTGAGTGGACCACTTCGACAACAGCGGGTTTCAGAGCGGGTATAGTCTCTTTTGTAGCCTTTTAATCTATTCCGTTGCGGTCACGTGCCATTACTGGTACGCCTTCGCGTCGGTGAAAGGTTCGGGCATTCGAAATTGGCGTCGGCATCCAGAGCAGATCCCTCGATAAGTATGCACTAAACCGGCCGGGTATCTAGCTACACCGGCGGCCGCTTATCTTTTAAATTAGATTTACCCTCTTCCACAACGTCCCAGCTTCCTGCCAGTTGCAAGTGCAACGATGCGCAACCCTGGATAGAGTTACTCGCTAAAATCGATCCCGACGACCTTGAACCGAGCCACGCTGCCTCTAACTCTCAACTCCGACGATTACCGAAGACCCGGCGCCGGCTGATTGCTATCGTTCTCCGTCCAGACACGTTTCATTAGGATCTCATTTGTGAGGTGAACGCGCGTCCGATCATTTTTCTACATTCTCTTCCGCCACCCTTCTATGTCCATCTTCATCATTGCACTGCGGAACTTTATGCAAAATAAAAATTGTTTGCAATCAACTGCAACCCATGAGGACCATGTAAAAATTTCTTTCATTTCTTAATAATGTTTGTGAGCTGAAACATTGATGACCGTGAGAAGCAGGAATAATATAACAATTGATTTTATCCCTTAACGACATTGTTACATTAAAAGCCAATGTTACAATGTTCTTGAATTTTTTAAATATTTTACTGTGTTTACTGTGTGCGCGACCCCGCCAAGACTAGCGCGATCCCGCCGAAACCGCGAGCGTCATCGTATGCCATCGGGGCTTACGCGGGCAATAGATCGGCTACATGATTGGTTCAACACCATTCTCGATCCTTCTGGAATGTTCGCGAACGCTCAACCGGAACCACCGGTGCGTGACGAACTTCCAGAAGGATCGAGACAATAAAAGAGAGTGACAACCGTCGTCTCCCTCTCTGCGACAAACGATCAGCTGATCCGCGATTCCTTCTCAAGTATTCAAAGTTACCTTTATTTCAAACTCATTGTACAGTAGTTCCGCGACACAGTGTAATACATTTTGACAACCATCCTAAAAGGCAAATACAGTTTATTTATACGTAGATTCATACATTCGTGCTCACAATATCATTTATACAGTCCACTTCTCTCCCAGTTTAAATCCATCCGTTACCACACTTATCCATTCCTTTCAATCTTGCATTCTGTCTCTCATACTAATCACTCTTCAATCCTATTTCATTCTTCTCAGCTACTCAATCACTTCTATTACATATTCCTTTCATTCTGGTCGATCAAGACCACCTCTTCCACATTTCATCCTTGTACATACTGTTTTATATTTCGCCCAACCAATTTCTTTATGAATGCATAAATGGGTACGTATAATTTAAAGCAGTGGACAAACTAAAATTATTTAAAGACATCAATGTATTCGTTTCAACTTAATGGGATAAGTAAAAGGAGAATACAAATTTTATTTGGCCCTTGGGCTTGCAATCAATGCGAACATCGTTTATTTTGCATAAAGATCCGCAGTCTAGTTATTACCAATGAAAATAGAATTTTATTTGGTACCACTTTCTTAATATTATGGATATGAAATCGACGTAACGCCTCCTCCAATACTAAAATGATTAGTAAATGACAACGTATTATAATAATGTAGGCTGCTCTTTACTTTACCGGACTCAAAATTTGTGCGTTTCTCCTACGAATTATGATGTATTTGGTATGCAATCCAGTAGATTTGTACCTGGCGCGGATGCTGATCGAAGTTTCGATCCTGTAGGATCAATGGTTCAGGAGTTATGCTTGCTTAAAGTTGTGCATTTTTCAGTGTTTTTGACAGCTCCACAATCGCAATAATATAGAGCATATTATCAGCATTAACGCGTGCCCCTGCTGCCATCTAGCGATTCTGCTCGGTAAGCAGCTCACGATCGTCACTACAAGTCAATATGGCGTCGCCCTTACCTGTCAAAAACACTGCAGATTGCTCAACTTTAAGCGACCATAACTCCTCAACTATTGATCCTAGAGGATCGAAACTTCGATCTGCATCCGCGCCGGGTACAAATCTACTGGATTACATACCAAATATATCATAATTCGTAGGAGAAAGGTACTAATTTTGAGTCCGGTAAAGTAAAGTTTACCCATAATCTGAACTATATTTTGAATAATGGTATAGCAATTTTTACTATTAGTAATATTAAAATTAGTAATATTAAAAGAGTAATATTAAAATAATAATATCATATGAAAATAAATTAGAATGAATTAGAATGAATTAGAACCACATATGTTGCATCAATGTATGAAAGTGTTCTGTCGCTGTGTTATGCTATACAAACTTCTTTACAATTTTCAAATAGTCGCTGACAGATTTCAATTTTATGTTTGATCAAAATGCGAAATAATCTAGTGATTGAAATAATCGAAATCTTGTTTCTACCCAAAAACTGAGAATAAATGAGTGGAACATATCGGTGACTGTTTATAGAAAGATACCACCGTCCGATCTCAATGATTCGGCGATCGAAAAGAACTCTTCGATGGGTTCTATTTAAAACGCGAACCGTGGAACTTTTTTGAAAAAAAACGTTCTCAGATTTGAAGTTCCGACGGGGGCAGACGAAGAAAAGTTGCTGAAAGTAAAAGTTTCAGTTTGAATGAAGCCTATGAGATGTAAAAATAATGTTCCGTCGCGCGTGTTTTGTTCGTGAACGTTAAAAAGGTTGCGAATCATTGCAACGTGTACTGAATAATTCATAGCTCAAAGATTGTTTGTGTTTCTGTTATAGAAGCTCTTTTAATAGACATTCTAAAATAACTTGTTTTTCAATGGAGCTTTCATTAGGGAGATTCGAGAATACCTATTTCATGAGAGCTCTTAATGAAGCACCTGGGGGTGATATTATTTCACGAATTTTCCGCGCGAACCTTTCGACGATTCGGCAGAATTTCTACATAACTGTTTACATGAAAATTTATACGACTCCGACATAAATAAATTTTTGATCGGTGAAATAACTATTTGAATGCAAAATAAATATTTGCTGGTGTAGACCCTTGTGTTCTTGGATGATCACAGATTAATTTACATTTGTGGTATAAAAATATGTAGTGGAACGATCAGGTAAAACATCATTGAATATTGTAGAAAATATTGTAAGTACTTTATGCAAGTAAATGAAAGATAAGTGAATTTTTTAAATTAATATATTACCGAGTAAACAATGGACAGAGAGATTTTGTAATATTTTTCAGAGGAATATTAACAAATTGTTGAAAAAAATACAGTAAATGGGTACCCGGTTGACTACAGGAGGGTTAAACATGTTTTTCGAAAGATGCACGGTACTCGCCGAGCTTGTTAATACGCCTAATTAAACAGGTTTCTATTAGAACTACTGCTATAGGGGCTGACTAAATGATGCCTTTCAATCACTAGTGCCACTTGTGAATCTCCTTTTGATATTTGACGGGAATGTCTGAATATTTTTCCAATAATTTCGCAAACGAACGAGATAAATAGGCAATTTGTGGTAACGCCCTGGCATTTAGGAATGCATCTGCGAAATATAGGATATTCAGTTCTGCAAAGAATTCTCGTTGTGATCAATAAAGTGTACATAGGGTGAGTCATCTAACGTTGCCACCTAAAATATCTTTGTTGTTTTTAAAGATACGTCAAATGTCTGAAGGACAAAGTTGAATGGTTCAGTCGTCCTCACATGATACCAAAAATATTTATGTTTTTATGTGATTTTTTTAGAGATTTGAAGATCACCTTCATTTTTTTAAATAGAATGAGGTATTTTTTAATACATCAATCGCTGCAGCTGGACATTCGTTATAAAAAAGTACTAAGCCATGTATGTCAAAAAGTTAGTAGTTCAGGAGATATTTCAATTTAAATCAATCTAAAACACCATTACTGTCGTACTAAGACGTTACACTAGTAAATAAACGCAAATGTGTGGGCCGTTCGGTACAATTATAAGAAAGTTATTCTGCTTTAAAGAGCGTTCGAATACTTTCGTGGCTCAAACGTTAAATACTCCATAAGAAAGTAATGAAGATCGATTTTAGTCATTAACATTATTTTAAACGTTGCTATTTCACATTTCGCAAGTGTCCGGATACTTTTGAGCGTTCGTGAATGTAGACAGCGACTCTTTACGCAAAATAAAGATTTTCGGATAAACTTTACTTTACCGCACTCAAAATTAGTACCTTTCTCCTACGAATTATGATGTATTTGGTATGTAATACAGTAGATTTGTACCCGACGCGGACGCAGATCGAAGTTTCGATCCTCTAGGATCAATAGTTGAGGAGATATGGTAGCTTAAAGTTGAGCATTTTTAACAGGTAAGGGCGCCGCCATATTGGTTTGTAGTAACAACCGCGAACAGCTTACATTGACGCCCAACCCCCTCCCACGATCTAATCCTAACCAACTCAGTAAGCGGCGTGCGACCGTCGCTACAAACCAATATGGCGGCGCCCTTACGTGTCAAGAAACTGTAGATATGCTCAACTTTAATCGACCACAGCTCCTCAACTGTTGATCCTAGAGGTTCGAAACTTCGATCTATATTTCGTAGGAGAAAGGCACAAATTTTGAGTCCGGTAAAGTAAAGAGCAGCCCTACAACGAATTTCATTTACATTATCTGCTCGATTATTATTACGATCTAATATTTCTGTCGGTGTCTCTTCAAACGAACTTCTACATTAACAATTTTTTTCTTTGCACCCGAAGATTAGACGCGCACCCTATTGTTTCAACAAAAACGTACCCTCTGATGAATTGAGTGAGAATTCTGATTAGAATATTGATTAGAATACTTTGGAAAATTATGATTACTACTGAATTGGTTGCTGGAAAACGAAAACGGAAGGGGAGTAAATAGAATACGATCAATCAGCAAACAGTTTATTATTTACTGTTATTGTTAGCGTATTGTTCTAATTGTAACTACTGTTATTAATTTACGAGTGTTATCATTGTAACTGTGCAGTATTATTTGATATCGCGACAATGGGAAAGTTAAACAAGTTGACGGATTTTTCTGCCCCGGATCATGTTGTTCTAAATTTTCTGGCCCATCCAGAAACATATGGAAAGACGAAGGTGTGAGGACTACCACATAAACTGAATCCACGGCGAAAGCAATCTTACCTTTGTAATTTCTTGTATGTTTTATTCTCGTGAAATTTCATAATCGTCAAAAGCTTTTTTCAATGTAATGCTCCCACTGTGGGGATAAATGGACTGCTCTTTACTTTACCGGACTCAAAATTTGTGCCTTTCTCCTACGAATAATGATGTATTTGGTATGTAATCCAGTAGATTTGTACCCGGCGTGGATGCAGATCAAAGTTTTGATCCTGTAGGATCAATGGTTCAAGAGTTATGCTAGCTTAAAGTTGTGCATTTTTTAGTGTTTTTGACAGCTCAACAATCGCAATAATATAGAGCATATTATCAACATTAACGCGTGCCCCTGCTGCCATCTAGCGATTCTGCTCGGTAAGCGGCTCGCGATCGTCACTACAAGCCAATATGGCGGCGGCCTTATCTGTCAAAAACACTACAGATTGCTCAACTTCAAGCAAACATAACTCCTGAACCATTGATCCTAGAAGTTCCAAACTTCGATCTGCATCCGCGCCGGGTACAAATCTACTGTATTACATACCGAATACATCATAATTCGCAGGAGAAGGTCACTTTTGGGTCCGGTAAAGGAAAGTGAAATGGAAAATTATTTTCTTTCTTGATACGTTTCATCGTTTAGTGGGTTGAAAATAATACAACAGTATCCTTAAATTCTTTTAATATGTATACCATTTACAAATACATGAAATCCGCTGTCCAGTGATGTTCTATCCTTTTCCAACGAAAGATATCGCCACATTCGAAATAGGACGAAAGGCGGTCCCGAACCATCGTCTTATATCGGAACAGAACTGTATCAGTGAAATACCGGTGTGAGTAAAAAGTTTGCTGCTTTTCCAGCACACTATCAACGCGGTAATTGCAAACCGTTTTCGCCGGGAAATTGATTTTTTCGAAGTTTTTCCCTCGGATGAAAGCAGGGTCCATAGTCTTGTTCATAGGCTGTTAGGAAATTTCGTTGGAGGCTCTCTTATCGAACCAATCGGGCCGGGCCGGGCGGGGCCTTCCGATAAAATATTCAAGACGCGAGAAGTTCGCGATTGATTAAAAACTTTTTCGATGTAATTTACACCGACGAACATCCTCGTTCGCGGACCCGTGAATGTAAATTCCGCTCTTTACGTAGGCACGGACACATGCTCGCCGAACTGGCCGTTTTTAATATTTTCTTCTGACGCTACTATTTCACATTAACTTTTTGCATTCACGTGCGCTCCGATATATTGAAAATCGATTTACTAAAGTTAATTTCCGGAACAGCAAATACACAACACCTTTGTTACGCGCACTGGAAATATTTTATTGACGGAGGATGGTATTTGCTTGGGAATACTATTTGCATAATAATGTTTGGTATCGTTCTTTGTGCCGGCCCCATTGCAACGGTTCACGGGAGCTGTGTTCGAATACGGAAAATACTGTCAGCGATTTATCGTCACGATTCTGACTATCTGTTGACGCGTACCGTTCAATTGTTCCAATGACTCTGTTTGTCATCCGAAATCTTTGCCTTAGATGTTTCGAGTCGATAATAGAAGTCTGACACTGGGCTTACGGAGCGTTAAAAGTATTTTACCATGTTTTTATTAGCTCGCTTTCTTGTCTGTCTGTTTGTTTGTTCGGTACAAATTTTGCAATTGATTTTTTCAATTAATTACCACGTTTTTATCAGCTCGCTTTCTTGTCTGTCTGTTTGTCTGTTCGGTATAAATTTTGCAATTGATTTTAAACTAACTTATCGATGAGCTAGAGACTTGAAATTCAAAAACATATTTCAGAACTGGATGATAATGCAATATTTAAAAATTTTTTTTTAAATAACCTATGCGTTTAGGACATATAAACTATTAAAGGTAACCGTTACACCTCCCCGCGCGACGCTCGGTAGTACGTGATCACGTTCAGCGGTCCCCACTCCACGCGACAGCGCTCCCTACTCCACTACGCGTTTCCCACTCATCATCTCTCACTCCACTAACCATTCCCCACTTACTTGAACCAATTAAGGCGAAGATGCGCAAATACAAACAAAAACTGGTCTTTCCGCGGGGTAACTCTCTCGTGGGATATACTTTAGTTCGAAGGGAACAGAAAGCTCTTTCTCTCACAATTTTATTAAGTTGAGAATGATATATTGAATTTTCTAATTATTTGGCAGATTGTCTGACAAATTGTCAGAGAGATTCCACACTTTATAATTGACAATCCGATGATCGTATCTCTTTAAACGCATAAAATGTGACTAAACTCAGTTTTGTTTGTCCATATAGTTAAGTAGAACAGTCACTTAAAAAATGGCTGGAAAAGTAAAACAGCCATCGCAAAAAATCTGGACAAACACAGTTTCGTTGTGTCTCTGAAATGTGCGGTCGGAAAAATCGCAAAAAAACATCTGAATAAATATAATTTCGTTTTCCCCGTGAAATAAAGTAAAACAGTCGCTTCCGGTGAGTGTGTATGTTATTTCCGGTAAAATATTGTACACACTCATGAACTTTTCCTCCACAAACGCAGTCTTCGCTTTCGATCCCATTGTGTTTCCACAGCGCTCGAAACTCGCTGCTCAAACGAAACGAAGAATTCGATCGTTCGGATGACAATGTCCGGGAACACTGTGCAAAGCTGCAATGCAAATTACGTGGTTTTTGCGGCTCGATTAAAAAAAAAAGAGCCGCTCGCGGTATAAGTACAATTCAGAATTTTGCCGAAAGCAGTGAAATTGAATGGCTGCGAATTCAAAGACTGTGCGGGTCGCTTTCGTTAAAGGTCTCCGACTGGCTCCTTCACGTATTCGATGAATCTCATTCAGGGGTTAATAACAACTCGAGAGCTCTTCGCATGCACACGGGGAAAAACTGCGCCAGTGTATGAAGCACGATACGCCGAGTATCATTCACATCCTTTCAGAATCTCCTTGTGGTCGCACATTCATTCGCGACAAGACTCCTCGTTCATTTATTGTAGAACATCGCGGCAAATATTAGTCGGCGCACTTCGCCCTCTGGAACTCGCGTTTGCCGCGTCTTTCGGCCAACTTTCGCAGACAAACTTCTTCATTACACTGCGGATCTTTATGCAAAATATAAATTGTCTGCACCATAGATGGAAAATAACAGTAAAGTGGAGTGCGGTAAGTCCGCCCTAGTTTTTGCGAAGTTGGACTTTAAACTGATGTTTTTTTCAGTCTGGTATGTAAAAACATAACGTTCTTGGTATCAAACTCTTGCCACGGTTATTACTGATGAATTAGTATTATGTAAGATTCCAATTTTGCTTGAAAATTATCATTTCGATAGGGATTGATGACGGATCAGGTAGTAACGGGAAAGGTCTTCGACTATCTGTCCATCTTGTGGCGAGTGTAGAAGGTTAGCCGCCACAGTATTTTAATTTCCCTGGGAAGAAAACTGTAACTGTATATTGTTTTATAACAATTACAAGGCTGTATTTATTCAGATTGTCCACAATGTTTTTGAGAGTAATACGTGCTCGAACAAAGTAAATTTATTGAATAATTTCTAATGGAAGCATTTTTATCATTTCAATAATACAAAAATAAAGAATGCGAAAGCGGTCATCTGACCGGTCGTGATACGGGGTTAGCGTTAAGCTGTAAAGCGAGAATGGGTGAAAGCGTTGTTCTGTAATGCGTGTGGAATACTTAATGCATAGTGAAACCGTAAGTGCGAAATGACAGTAAGTTTCGCTGTAAGCGTTTCGGAGAAAGATCGCAAGGCCGGGCGCGTCCGGTCCGCGGGATCCCATTAAATTATTTGCTGCACGTTGCACGCGTGTCTATGCTCCGGCCCATTATTTAAACACCGCCGTAAATCAGAAATAATCCGCGGGCTGCGCGCGTGTACCATGATTTTACTTTACGCTGCGGAACTTTGGTGGGCAGGATAACATTAACATAAAACCATACGCGGTAATCTGAGCACACCGGAGCGTCAATGAAGTGTGGCGACACAAAAGCCGTGAAACTGGAGCAGTATACAGAGAACGGTATCGTTTTAGTAGAATTAATTGAAAACCCGGCCCTGTTGTTTCTCGACTGATCCTCGAACGCGCTGACAATAGTCGCAACCTGCCAGCTATTTATAATTTCATAATTCTAGGCCGCATACTCTGTCACAGTGTGTGCGTGCGCATGTGGAGCATGGTTGACGCGAGCTTGATGCTTCTAGGATCGGAAAATGCAACACAAAAACGTAAATAGTAAACTACCTCAAAGGTTCCGAATCAAAATTGAGACCTATGCTGCTCAGTACTTTACATTTTGCAAGTTGTACCCTTTGGGTCTAGGAGAGCCCCACCCACAATTTTTATTGATATTGTATGGAAAACAATGGTTTTAGGTTGAAAAATAACCCCCTAAAATTTTAAGTCGCTAACCTTTCATATAAGGATGATATAAGGGCAAATACCTTTAACTGTATCATTTTTCTTCTCGGTTGTTAATTAAGATATTCAGATAAAAAAACAAACGAAAACACTCGAACTTACCTCCTTCGTATCATATATTTTTTCACAATTGTGATCAAATTATTAAGGGTATAAAAAATCATTTCATTTTATAGGGGTGGGAATTGGAAGCAACCCTTCGAGTGACCACTTCCAAAAAATTCAAGAATAATGTTCTGTTACCTGTCTAATATATACAAAAGTTTCAAGATGATCGAAATTGGTGGAACATAATAATAATAATAATTTTTTTTAATGGAAAATTTTATGTTATGTTTACAAACGTAAAGACTGTCGTCGCGAACGAGCAATATATTTTGATAAGTTCGTTTGCGCTCGAGATTCAAATTAGATTAAAATATCGCAGGACGGTCGAGACTCGTCGGTACCAAAAATTCAACGCACCGTGCAAAATCTTTCACACGTAAACGGCCGGTTTTCGCGCACGTCAAGGACACCTGGAAAGAGGACAATGAGCATTCAACTGTGATCCATCTTTCTCTCCTGTGTACTCTGTTTCCCGGTGCTTCCTGCTTCATCTATTCTTTCGCGCAGCAACTCTGTTTATAATTGTCCGCCATTAAGTAAGCTCATAGTTACCAGTCGCCGCGGCCGAGTATGCGGCCGACGAGGATCAGCCCTCGTAACTTCGTCCGCAGGGTGCACCCTTCCACGTTGCACTGTATCCTCCGATTCTCCTGGCTATCATCTGCATAATTTTGCAGCTGCGTCTAACGGCGAAACTGTCCGGAGAGCGAGTGTCGTCGAGATACTACGACGAAATTTCTTTTTCAACGAAACAAATGGTGAATCAGTGCTCGGTGAAATACCGTTTCAAGTAGTGAACAGTCTATTTTAATCGGTTGTGTAATAAATGCCCGTGTTTTCTGTATTCTATTTTTTTCCTGCAATTTTATGTTTCGTTAGGTAAAGTATACAGGGTGTTTCGTTTATCTGATAACGGAAATATCTTGTGACGCACGGAAGTTACGAAAAAAATTTGTGTACGAAAATTGTTCGGTGTGAAGGATGTAATCCAGTAGATTTGTACCCGGCGCGGATGCAGACCAAAGTTTCGAACATCTAGGATCAATAGTTGAGGAGATATGGTCGCTTAAAGTTCAACATATTTCCAGTTTCTTGACAGGTAAAATATCAAAAATTCTCAACTTTAAGCGACCATAGCTCCTCACCTATTGATCCTAGAGGTTCGAACCTTCGATCTGCATCCGCATCGGGTACAAACCTACTGGATTACATACCAAATACATCATAATTCGTAGGAGAAAAGCACAAATTTTGAATCCGGTAAAAGGGCAGCCAAAAATCATACAGAATGGAATTATTCCAGGTCGGAAGAAATGTTTAATTTTCAAGTTAAAATAGCTCCGAGTGCAAAGGGTTTACCGCACTCGAAATTGTGTTGGAATTGTTGTGAAAATCAGCACCGCAAAATCGTTTTTTTTTTAAACTGAATTGTGGATTGAAATGAAAATAAATAGAAGAATCTGCGTAGAGGGAACAGATGAAATCGCGCGCGAAATTATGTTGGAATTGTTGGGAGAATCCATTGGTGGGTGAAAGGTAAATGAAGTCGAAAAAATAAATAGTAGCTAAAGTTCAATTAACGATTCGAGGTAACCCGAACCAGATGAACCGCAGCCAATGGTAGCCGCGTTTGCACGTCAATGAGCCAGTTACCGATTTCGTGGCTAGAATAATATTGTTCCATGCAAATGCTGGGCGCCACGTAGCGTCTGCCACGTGGGTGTTGGCCCACAATCAAATGCCGGTGCATCGGTCGGTGCAACGAGCCAAATAACCGATCCGCAAACTCTTTCGATTAGAGCAGCAACTTTGGCTTTTAATGCCAGAGAAAGCACTCGATGTACCGCGAAATCGGCACCGCACAGAAGAGAGTAAATATATCGTCGAAGGGGTGTCGCTGTTGCATGTCGCGAACATTTTCTCCACGATTATGATTACGATCTAATATTTCTGTCGGTGTCTCTACAAACGAACTTCTACATTAACAATTTTTTACTTTGTACCAGAAGTTTAGACGAGCACCCTATTATTTTAACAAAAAAGTACCTTCTGATTAATCTTCGATTGATTTCTTTTATTGTATCAGATCATTGCAAAAGTTCGTGCCCGATTTTCGTAGAACTCGAAAAGCTGTACTGTAGTCGCCATTCTTTTTTGCAATTCATCATCTTTCTACAATTACAAAACAATGGTGACTATATAATTGATTAACAAAGCTGCATTCTCCAAGATTTAACCATTGAATTTTATTCTCAAATCGGGCACGAACTTACAATCATCAATATGTTTGGAATACTTTTAAAAAATACGGAGTAAACTTTACTTTACCGGACTCAAAATTAGTTCCTTTCCCCTACGACTTCTGATGTATTTGGTATGTAATACAGTAGATTTGTACCCGACGCGGACGCAGATCGAAATTTCGATCCTCTAGGATCAATAGCCGAAGAGATATGATCGCTTAAAGTTGAACATTTTTAACAGGTAAGGGCGCCGCCATATTGGTTTGTAATAACAACCGCGAACAGCTTACATTGTCGCCCAACCCCCTCCCACGATCTAATCCTAACCAACTCAGTAAGCGGCGTGCGACCGTCGCTACAAACCAATATGGCGGCGCCCTTACGTGTCAAGAAACTGTAGATATGCTCAACTTTAATCGACCATAGCTCCTCAACTGTTGATCCTAGGGGTTCGAAACTTCGATCTATATTTCGTAGGAGAAAGGCACAAATTTTGAGTCCGGTAAAGTAAAGAGCAGCCCTACAACGAATTTCATTTACGTTATCTACTCGATTATTATTACGATCTAATATTTCTGTCGATGTCTCTTCAAACGAACTTCTACATTAACAATTTTTTTTCTGATGAATTGAGTGAGAATTCTGATTAGAATATTGATTAGAATACTTTGGAAAATTATGATTACTACTGAATTGGTTGCTGGAAAACGAAAACGGAAGGGGAGTAAATAGAATACGATCAATCAGCAAACAGTTCATTATTTACTGTTATTGTTAGCGTATTGTTCTAATTGTAACTACTGTTATTGTTAGCGTATTGTTTCAATTCTAGTAGTATTGTTGTTATTACTATTAATTTACGAGTGTTATCATTGTAACTGTGCAGTATTATCTAAACAAGTTGACGGATTTTTCTGCCCCGGATCATGTTGTTCTAAATTTTCTGGCCCATCCAGAAACATATGGAAAGACGAAGGTGTGAGGACTACCACCTAAACTGAATCCACGGCGAAAGCAATCTTACCTTTGTAATTTCTTGTATGTTTTATTCTCGTGAAATTTCATAATCGTCAGAAGCTTTTTTCATTGTAATGCTCCCACTTTAGGGTTAAATGGACTGCTCTTCACTCTACCGGACTCAAAATTTGTGCCTTTCTCCTACGAATAATGATGTATTTGGTATGTAATCCAGTAGATTTGTACCCGGCATGGATGCAGATCAGAGTTTCGATCCTGTAGGATCAATGGTTCAAGAGTTATGCTAGCTTAAAGTTGTGCATTTTTCAGTGTTTTTGACAGCTCAACAATCGCATTAATATAGAGCATATTATCAGCATTAACGCGTGCCCCTGCTGCCATGTAGCGGTTCTGCTTGGTAAGCAAACAAAAAATCAATATGACGGCGCCCTTACCTGTCAAAAACACTACACATTGCTCAACTTCAAGCAAGCATAACTCCTGAACCATTGATCCTAGAGGATGAATACTTCGATCTGTATCCGCGCCGGGTACAAATCTACTGGATTACATACCAAATACATCATTATTCGTAGGAGAAAGGTATTAATTTTGAGTCCGATATAGTAAAGCTTACCCGTTAAATGTATCTAAAATAACAATTTGGGAAGTTCTCAACCAGAACTCCAATATTCTCCAACAAAATATTACGAATTGCTCAAATTTGAAGCAGGACCGTAAGAATTGTCGACTTATTTTCGCATAGAATCAGGACGCGTGAGTATCTGATACATGGAAGAGTCGCGCATCATGTTTAAATGGTTTAAGCCGACTGACCCGACAGGGAACTGATGAAAAAATAAAATCCGAAAAATCGAGAAACAGGGTTGGGGGCAATCCTATCGATGAAATGGATCGAAAGGCGAAAGGGCGAACAGGAGTGGCTTTTGGATACGTTGCACGTAGTGGGAAACTCAATATAGATGCAGTAGAACTTGCGGAGGCTTGTACGTGTCCTAATCACGAGTTATAGGCCAAGTGAAAAATTCAACGTTACATCTATCTGTAGATACAGGGTGGAAGAAAGGGTTTCGATCAAGCAAGAGGTACCTTTAAGCTTATTTCGGGGCTGCCCTATGGTAGTCTGAAAATAAAGTATTAATAATTCCTCGCCTTTTCACTGAATCACTCTTTGGTCATGAACATTTAGGGATACGCAAGAAATTAGAACGAATGAGATCGACGTAACAATTTTGTCGTGATATAATTTATACCAACGTGGATATTATGGCACAATTAAATGAAGAAAGAATTGTTCATCGAATTAACTTTCGGCGGGGATAGCAAACAGAGATGAGGAACTACCTCGTCGACCTTCATTAAAAGGTTAAAGATACTTTAAGTTTTAATAAAGTCGATGTTTAAGAGGAAGGACGTTTATTGGCCATTTTAGATGCAAGATGAGGGGCACTCTAAGCTTCTTTCAGTGGCACTACGTAGACTGTATAAACATTGGTCTAAAAATGACATAGATGAAGTTTATAGTCACTTTACGTTTTGAGAATGTTAATAAGGGCTTATTGTCTATTTTCGATGGAAGATAAGGGAAGCTTAACGTAGACGATCTAAATAGCAGTCTGAAAATGACGTAGATGGAGTTTATAGGGATTTTAGCCTGAAAAAAATTAATATTGACAGTTAATATTTTTCAGCAAGGATTTGACGTTCATGTTCGATGCAAGATAAGGTTAGCTTATCGTAGACGAACTGAATGTCAGTCTGAAAACGACATAGATGGAGTTTATAGGGACTTTAGCTTGAAGAAAATGAATATTTAACAGGAAGAACGTGTATCAGGGGAAGTTCGTTAAAAAATGTTCGCCGAAATCGATGAGAAAACAATGTCCATTACCGTCTATCGTTTGCCCGATAACAGTTCTCGCGACCGTGGTCGATTTCGAGTGACTTATCTCGTTGACGAACGTTTCGAAGTGTTCGGAAGAAGCAAGGAGATGCAACGCTCTGTGTTCACGACTTCCGGGCTTCGATAACTTTATCAAACAGTCTATTGGAAGCAAATCAAGCGTAAAAGTGCATGTACCATTCCCTGTATCGCGCCGCGATGTGTCAAGCTCGGTTCAATGGAGGACCTTCTGCTACCAGAACACCACCAGAGATCCACGATCCACTTTGAAAATTAAAATAGTCGGAGAAAAGCCTCGGAACTAGTTTGACAACCAGATTGTCGAATTTTGCACCATTTGAACCCTTTGTACTCGGAGCTATTTTAACTCGAAAGCTAAGGATAAGAAGCTAAGGACGAAAGATTTCCTAGAGGAAATGTTTAGAACTGTTTAGAACATTTCCTCTAGGAATTTCCCCTAGGAGTTATTTCCTAGAATAACTCCATTCTATATTAATTATTTTATTTGTATGAATATATAAAATTGATATAATACCTCGTACAATACTTAAATGTTCAGTAATTGATTATATATCAACATATTTAATAATGTCAACTTTGAATAATGGTACAAGAATAAATTGAATAAACTATAAGAATTATATCTTGTTTCAAAAAAATTGACACAGAATGGCACATAGCAAATTTTTTAATAAAACATCCATGTACGAATGGTAAAATATCTTGAAATGATTCGCATTTTATTTTTGATACGTTTGCCAAACTGGAAAACAATTACCCCACTTAAATTTAAAAAATTAGAAAATATAAGAATAATATAATAGTTATAATTTAGAAAATATAGTTCTACGTTTATGTAAAAAGAGAAAAATATAGTTCTAAATAATAATGTTCTCTACATTAAAAAAAATTAGTAAGTACCATTTTTACTTCATATGTATACAGTAAGGAGCATAACTGATTTAAATCAGAACTTTAAATCAGATTACTTAGATACAGAACTTTAATACAGATTACAACCACACACTTTAAATCAGAATTATTTTTTTATGAATGCTAGATAAATTATTTTAGTTAACGACGTCTAAAAAATATGTTGAAAAAATGCATTTGGTCGGAATTGTGAAAAACAATAGTAAAAATTGATTTTTACGACTTTTTTAGCTGGACCAATAACGAAGATTTAAAAGATGTGTTTGGTCAACTTGTATAAATTATATACGCTCTGAAAATTTCATTGGAATTTGTTAATTGGTTTACGAGTGATAAACAATCAAAAATGGTAAAAATTGCGATTTATCAAGATGTTTGGAGTTTTCACCACTTTTGATCGATTATAACTCTTGAACCAATTAACCAATTTCAATGAAATTTTCGGAGCGTCTGCATCCAAATTTGATGATTCGTTTCCTTTATTTCGGAAATATTAATGTTGCGTATGCGCGGAAGGGCAGCTGCAATTTCAACGAAACGTTGTAATCAGAAATGCACCGAATGATGCAACTTTTCAATAAATTCCTTTTGTCATTCTAGATTGAATCAATACGTGTAAATACATGTCGAATCCACTTGGAAATTTTCATACTATTGATTCTCATATTCTACACCGCGTTATCTCGATTTCAAAGAAACTCTTACCCCGGAATATTCTCGGGGAAATTGATTCTATCAGCCGTGAAAATTTATTCTTGTAATACCCGGCAAAGTATAATATACCACGGACAGGTGAAATAATGTAAGCTCGTTTATTCGAAATAGGTTGATTCAAATTTTTACGTGAGAATTTTGAGTTATATCGGCAGCCGATAATTTCGTAAGGTGAAATATGAAACGGGTGTCTGAATATATCCCGTTAAACTCTCCATTTTACTGTTTCGCGCGTAGCTTACAGCTTATACTATACCGCGATCATACGTGTCGCAAATGCAGAAACTTGCGAGCTTCAATCGTAAATACCGAAACTGTCGGGCCGGGGGTGCATTAATAACTACAGCTCGATGCTTGCAATTAATAATCCGCCATTATTTAACAAAATCGTCGCGTCGAATGAATTCTTTACGGTGCGCAAACGTGTCCAATTCACTATTATCGTGTTACGAAATAATTTGTCGGTGAAATTAATCAATTCTCGTCAAAGTAACGCTCGGAAACATTGACGTTGTCGCAACACCAAACAATATCGCTTCTCTCGTGGAAAAAAAATATATTTAGGTCGATCGTACTACGATTATGTTCCTTTGGTGCTTGTCAAGCCACGTTTTGAATATTCAGCCTCCGTCCTCGCAGGGAAAAATTAGAGTTACGGAAACGTAATTATGGCGCGACTTGAAAGCCCTACCGAAGGAACTCGACACCGGCTACTAATTTTAAATATGAACCGTTCGTTTTTTGTGGATGTTGAAAATTGTGCTCAACAAAGCTCTCGACTCCCGCAGAAAACCAACCACGCTCCGCCATTCTTCTTGGCCACCGGAAGTGCTTTCAAATTCTCCCGCAGTTTCGCGCAAACTTTGTCGATGTAATCGCCGTTGTTGATAGAAAATGTATTGTTAATTAATTTTAATAAATAGACGCTGCAATCACGCGCCATGTGCAGCGCCTTTAATTCAAATATTTCTCACTACGCGAGTAATTAATATATTTGTTAGTTTACATAATTTAAATTTATATAAATTCAATTAAATTTACTGATTTATATTTTAATTTAAAATCCCCTCAATGCAGTTCACACACACTTTAAATAAGAATAACTGTTTCATAAATGGATCAAACAACTTCAATTTCTCTGTAATGCTAGAAGAATTAGTTTCGTAAATAACGTCTATAATAAATATGTTGAAAAAATGCATTTGATAAATTATACACGTTCTGAAAATTTCATTGAAATTGGTTAATTGGTTTACGAATTATGAACAATCAAAAGTGGTAGGAATCACGATTTTTCATGATTTTCGGCCTACAACTGCCACTTTTACCACTTTTGATCGTTCATAATTCGTAAACCAATTAACCAATTTCAATGACATTTACAGAACGTCTGTAATTACATATGTGCTTGAAGTACACCTGCTGTTTTCCGATATTCTATAATTGGTGTATAAGACGTTTAATTTTACTCATATCTCATATCTCATCATATAATCATCTAAACCGGGCAATATTTTTGATTTAAGGGTTTTGAAGGATTGCCATTTTATAGCAAGCAAAATGTTCTCAATGTACGAAACTTGAAAAATTTACTTTTGTGCTTGTTTTTCAATAGAGGTATCTAAAGAACTCGAAAGTCATTGTGCATGAACGATTGAAAAAGATTAAAACTGTTGCGCACACCCAGTATAGTATACTCTTTATTGGCAAATTGAATCGCCGAGATCGAAGCAACAGATTCAGGAAATTTGTCGACGGAACTGTTCCTCCAAATGCTCTTGAATTAAAAGTAACTATAAACTTTCCTTTGGCGCGAGGCAAACGCGTAAAACGTTTTATTCCGCGACGTAACAATAGTACTCGGTCCTAGCGCTTAAACTATAGTTTCGTCTGAGGAAACTCCTCGGGGATTGAAAGTATTTGAAACAATGAAGCGACAGAAATATATTTACGGTTCATAATTCTCCCGTTTGCAGTCGATTCGGAATATCCACTTAGTCCGAAGTTCCATCGGAACTCGAGCACGAATCTTTGTTGAAAAATGATTCGTATTAAGGGGGGAGGAGCTTTAATGGGCTGGTAAGAAATCGGGAAGAACGTCGGACGCGTTTCATAGAAAAGCTTTGAAATTGTAGAGTGGAGACCCCACGTATATCCACAGAGCTTGGCCGAGTCAGACGGACGGCGCGCCGGTCTCTCATTGTTTTCTTCCTTTCGTTCGGTTTTCAATCCGGAAAAAACGCTTAATTGACGTCGGTCCCTCGACAGGCGGGCTTGCTCTAATTAATGAATACTCGGGACGGGCTCGCGTAATTAACAATGTTAATGTCGGCTGGGATGGCTATCGAGAACGACGCGTAATTTTCCGGTTTCCAGGCGCGGACGTCGAGTGCATCTTCCACTGCAACTAGACGCGTACCCCTTTCTTTTTTCTCCTTTTTGCGAAATCAGAGATACCCTGCCAATATCAAACAAATTCCGATCGCAATTATTCCTCCACGGGAAGTCGTTGGCCAAGCAGTGGATGGAATTGTTTATAAACGAACGAAATGTTCGATTAACGACTAACAAATTGTATATAATTTGGACGATGACTGTAATATGTTAGTCTCACGAGGAGACCTCGCGTATCGAGAACGCCGGATCGCAACGAGTTTTTGTGTGGACATAGCTTACGCACTCTCATGAACTATCCAATTGGTTTTAGCCGCCAACGCGAACCCGTTTTCGAGAAAATCGATTTTGAAATTGGAAAAAATTCGTACCACTCGGATATCCCAGGTTCGCGCCCCGTGCGGGGACATTTTTTTTTTGTTACTTTTTCGAAGTCTTTGCAATAATGTACAATAATTTTACAAGAAATAAGCAAGAAATTAAATATATTAACAATATAAGCCGAAGTACACACCTAGACGGAGAGTTGGGTAGAACTATACTTTCGGCATTTTTCGCTAGGAGCGCTAGTATCTGTTTCCAATCATTCAGTCACTGTTTTACCGATACAGTCACTGTATCACATTCCTGAAGATGACTCGTCGATTCACAACCCAAATTGCCACTGCTGTTGAATAATTTTTTACGATGGAGATTAAAAAGTGTCAAGAGATGCAAATACTGCAGAGTTAACTGTAAGCATTAAAAAATGGAAAGAATATTCAGTAAAAATTTGTTTGATATTATTTCAAAGAAAGTATCTTTGACCCGAGTCGTCGATCTGATAATTCTGCAATTTTCTGTCTTCGTAGTCAGTTCTCTGAATGTCGACGCCGAATAAGAAGCTGTGTCATGAAATACTTCTTAAAATTCAGCAGCCATGAAAAGTCCGCAAAGTAATTTGTTTAATGAAACGGGAGAAGTTTAATAAGGTTTCCATCGTCCTTGGAACATAATGAAACCCTTAGTGGAGCAAAGAGATCCTTGTCGACTCCATTATCTGTCAAATAGCTCAATGAGATTTGGATTTGCATCAAGACTCGCAGTTTACCAATTACTTATATCTCTGCTGCATTTAGTCGACAACTCAAAACGTTAAGACGAATCTTAATGCTGATGCGATGGTGGCTTTCGGGTCTGTTTTGACCCAGCATTCCGAAAATTAACGAGACAACTTCAATACTACATCAATTCAATACTTTTTATTTGGCAACAAATTTCCTTCGAACAAAGTTCACTTTAGAGGGCTTTTCGAAACGTAATTCTCTTTATAAAACCTTTAACCTCGATAAAGTGGAACCAAACAATTTTTGGCTTTTAATAAAAGAAGTATATGCAATTTCCTGCAAAATACTATGCAATTAAAACAAAACAAGTTCCGCAAGTAAAAAGAAAATACACATTTTCCGATAATGTTTAAAATATAATGAAAACACACTTCAACTTTCAAATTTTAGAAGACATTTTCCTCAATTTTCTTGAAAACCGTTCGTTTCACGAAAAAGTGTAATGCGTCTATCACATTTTTCTATTCGGTCAACATTTTAGAAGATATTTGAGGAAAACGATGTTATGAGCATTTCAATGAATTCTTCTAACGTTCAAGGGCCTTGGGGCACGGTTTTTCTCAATTTTCTTGTAAACCGTTCGTTTCACGAAAAAATGTAATGCGACATAAAAGACGCAGCCTACCAAGATCTACAGGTTTTGTCTAACACATTTTTCTATTCGGTCAACATTTTAAAAGATATTCGAGGAAAACAATGTTATGAGCATTTCAATTAGTTCAAGGGCCTTGGGGCACGGTTCCCTGTTATCCGATCGAGCTCAAACTTTATTTGGAACAATTCTGAGCCACCCTACTGCTTTGCTACATGCGTTTTAGTAAACATGTTGACGAGCAGTGTTTTCCAGCAGTCGGGCGCTGTAGTTAATATCGCTATCATGAGAGTTATCCCTGTCACTTGTTCCACGTACATCGGTCGTTCTCGAGAATCATGAGAAAATTGCCACGATATCGTCCGCGTGATCGCGCGTGTTTCACTTCACACATGCTTTCCTCCGAGCAGGATTTACATATAGATTAGGCGTTCGCGGGACACGGGAAATAGAAACGTGGCGCGGCTATCAATGCGGCCCATGTGACGATTTTGGCTCGATTTCAAGTAACCAACCGCCAGGACGAACGTATACCATACTACCGTATTTCTCTCTGTTCCATCTATCTGTCCTGGGGTTTCTCCGGCACTGTTCGCCAAAAATATCGCACCATTCGACTTGTTGTTCGCAATTCTTATCGGGCGAACAAACACCTAGAAAGTTTATTATCGTCTATCCTTTGGTTTATCGATGTCCAGGGATTTTACCTGTACTACGTACGGTTGTTTACTGCAATCGGCTCTCGAGTCGCTGTGCTACGTCAAAAAGGATCTTGGAAATATTCTTTTAAATAACTAGGGGGCTCTGCCCCCTGTTCGCTTCGCTCACCAAGCCCCGCGGCGCCACCAACTTCTCTCGCTCTCTCTTTCTCTCTCACCCTCTCTCCCTCTCTCTGAAAAATACACTCTGGCACTCATTTTATATGATAGAAAAGATATATCGTGCATCGGGAACTACAGAACTATTTTATATTGCTACGTAATGCAGACGCTACCGTTGGTGACTCTTGACTATTTAAGAACACAGACTCACTCAAAATCGGATCATAGTGGGGCTCTTGCAAGCGATGCAGCGAGTTATATAATTTCTAAGAATTCAGTTCTAATCGGATGTAGCACATGTAATTGCTATTATTTTGTAATTGCTGTCTATAGTTATGCAGCTTTTCTTGAGAATTATTCGAAACCATTTTACAAGGATGTCCCAAGGACTCGAGGAAAATCATCGAGAGAATGTTGACTCTTAAGAAAAGCTGAACAAAACTGAACACATTGTATAATACAATAGGTCGTCGTCGAATATTTTCACAGGAATAGTATAATAAACGAGTAAAATTGCAAACGTGTGGAACAGACCCCGAAGAAGACGTCAGGGCTGGAAATGGGACCATTATCTCGCGACACGAAATGAAATCTCGCACTCAGTCGAGTAGATGGAAGACGAACGAACGCGGGAAAAATAACAAAGTAAGCGATCGGAGCAATAAAAGCCTAAAAATCGTCGGAATGGTGTGGGTTGGTCGGCGAGCGTGTAAACACTGAAGCCTAAGTGTTCGGGTCAGGAAGATTTACAGTAGCCTGTGCAGAGGGATTCGAACGCGATCGTCCTCGTGGCAACAGCGGGATGGCTCTTCAGACATTGGCAACATTCCAGGGAATTATTCCGACACTTTGGAACGTACTGGTTGCAACATGCCGTATCGTATCGTATCGTATCATAGCGTGGCCGTGTGTCGCCGCAGCACGAGCAGTCCCCGGCACTTGAACCGTTTCGCTCTTCCGCTTTCTCGAGTCAACCGACGTGACTTTTCCCTCATTAGGGAGCTTGAAGACGGCTTAGAATCCACTGAACGTGTCGACGACCAAGCCCGAGAAATCGGTGAAAGAACACACCGGTGTCGCCTCTTCCTCTCATTCCTCTGTCTTCCTCTCTCTCTCATCCATCTCTTTGAGAGGCCGCTTCCTTCCTTTTGCTCGCGGTTAAGAGTGTAGAGGTTCCTATTTCACGTGTATACAAATACACGTGTATTTTAATCCATTGCTTACCCACCACTATTAAATGGATTTTAAATGTTCATGATTCACAGCTCGCTATTCTGTGAAAAGTTATTCAACAGCAACGACAGTTTTCGTCGTGAACCGACAAGTCATCTTCAGGAATCTTCATTTTCTTCGGAATTGTTCCCTGGAAGAAGATTTTTAGTCATTAATAAGCCTGCTAACAGGCCTCCATTCCGGTAGATTAACAGTTGGAATAGTTGGACAGTGTTTGTATAAAAATCAACGTTCACCTTCACAAGTTCTTGAGCCGTCCACCTATTATATTAGTCATTGCGACTGCTAACAGGTCGGTAGGCAGGTTAGTAGTTTCTATAATGTTGAACAATATGTAGATAACGATAGTCCTCCAGATCTCCTAGTCTCCACATCAACAACTTAATTGTAACGTAAATACAAAAATAATTCTTGCTTGTAAAGTTAAAGATTATGTTCAGAAATATCTAGATATTTAGGAGAGATCTAGTTATCGTTGCCATGAAATCGTAAAAACCATCCGTCCGTCAAGGGTTACCACTTCGTGTTTCATGTTTCAGTCGAATCAACACGATGTTTTTATTCGTTACACTCTAACAAATATTTTTGCGAATATCCTGCAGCCATATAAACATAAGACTGTCATGCAGTAACAACTTTGCCCGTGTTTTTAGTTGGAATTCATGTCTAGATACAATTTCACATTTGTTATGCAGGTAGCATTCGACAGCAACAAATATTTACGGATTCAAACATTCGTTCCTGTTTTTAACATATGATTTAGCACATGATTTTGCTTAATAGGAAAAATAGGTACTGTTACGGATAGCGAATATATTCCGTTCGTTTTCTCACAGGAATCTCTTCCAGATCGTCTCTGACAGGAAACGTCCTGTAAGAACCCTTTAATTTAGGACCGAGCTCTGGCTCCGATTTCATTAGAAGTGACAAAAATGAGAGTCCTAACTAAACCCTAATCTCTAAGCGCGATTAGATTACGAACAGAGCATTTCATTCATTGTAGGGGTATATAAACCCTTAGATTCTTACTCTCGGGGGCTAGTACTTCGGTAGACGGTAGTACTTCGATGTCGTGCTGTATTTCGGAAAGTCAACTTTTAGTGAGATCGGACTAGAGTACCTTTCGAATCAGAGTTAACCATATAGATTCCGCGAGTTCAGTTTAAAATCTATTAGGCAGTGTTAAAGTTGTTTCCGAGTCCCCCGCATTGCCAGTGCGTCAAAACCGAGCATCATAGTTAGGTAAATTCCTTCTTCTACCTTCTATACCTCTTATCTTCATTTCATTCGCGACAATTACACATTTGTACCGCAGATATTTATAATTAGAATATATTTGTGTTCTTTGGTAATTAGAGCAAATTTATTAAACCCATAATTATCGTCCAATATCCTAATCTAGGAATTGAACATTCCCACACGATACAACCTTACCGCTCGGGTTGTATCAATTAAATTATATTATAAGAGATTTGAGGCTTTCACGGCCCGGCATCATACAGTTATTTCTGTTGAGGTTTTCGGGTGTAAGCCGTGTCCTAAAGGAAGAGATTTCCCAACGTTTCGCAAGCATTGCAGCTAGCTTCATCAGGGGGTCGGAAGACACACTGATACTGATCAGTATCAGTGTGTCTTCCGACCCCCTGATGAAGCTAGCTGCAATGCTTGCGAAACGTTGGGAAATCTCTTCCTTTAGGACACGGCTTACACCCGAAAACCTCAACAGAAATAACTGTAAATTATATTAGTTACGAGGCCTATTAAATATCTTAGCGGCTCCCTGATTACGCAACAGGTTCGTTCGCGACTTTCCCATTGTCCAAATAGAGATTTTTCCTACCTAGTGACTCCCCAGTTTCGCATTGGGTTCGTCCACGAAAACTATACCATCCTAGCGGTTCTCTGATTACGCATCGGGTTCGTCCGCATCCAAAGAGCTCCCTGATTTCGCATCAGGTTCGTCTGTGCTCTTATCCAACCTCCCAGCGACTCCCCAATTACGCATTGGGTTCGTCCGCGCTGTTCTACAATCTCCTAGCAGCTCCCCGGTTTCGCATCGGGTTCGTCTGCGCGTCGTTCCTAGTGACTTCCCAATTTCGCATTGGGTTCGTTCACGAAGTTTCACCTTCCTAGCAGCTCCCTGATTCCGTATCAGGTTCGTCTGCGTTTGACTCCACTCCTAGAGGATCCCTGACTCCGCGTCAGGTTCGTCCTCGCTGTCTATATTCCTAGGGGCTCCCCAATTACGCATTAGGTTCGTCCGCGTACCTTTAACTAACAAATTGATACCATATTCCTAGGGTAACAACCCTTCGCCGGCCACTCGTGCTGCTCGCGGCCCTGGCTCGTAACAGTACATTAAAAATAATAATACACTAGAAAAAATCAAAACTAATTTTTGCTGATAAAGCTAAAGATGTTAAGCCTTTGGCAGCTAGTTTGAATCGTTGGCTATTTGTATTCGATTCAATAAGATCAGCGTTGGTCCCAAAGAAGTATGTCCAGAAATATGCAAAAATGTATAAGAACTTGAATGAATCTAGTTATGGTTGCTTCGAGATTGTCAAAATCATCTGATGTCCCTTCAGTACATGTTCAAGACGGTAGACTCCGATTAATTTGATTAGACTCGATAAGATCATCGTTGGTACCAAAGAAGTATGTCCAAAAGATCTGCACAAATGTATAAGGACTTGAATGCATCTAGTTATGGTTGCTACGAAATCGTTAAAATCGTCCCTTCGGTACACGTTCAAGACGGTAGACTCTGGTGAAGAGCTGCGCGAGGGTTTCACTCGAAATAAGAGCCGCCCATTTCAGTAATAAATAATCGTCCGACGTCTTATTGACGTAGCAAACTGCCGGCTGAATGCATAGCCTGTCCCGTGTCCCGGCGCGGCGTTTACCCGCGAGGCCTCGTGTCGGACGAATAAACAACCGCGCTGATAAACCCAGCATTTTTCATCAAGACGGCTCGAGGCTCTCCACTTTCGGCGGAAGTGAATTACATTTTTTGCGAAATCCTCGTTTTCGTATTCGAGCATTAAGGTCAAGACGCCTTAACGCGATCTAACGAACAAGAATCTGGAACGAAACGATGTGAATGCGAATGCGTGACGTCGTTAGCAAACCCGCGGCTACGAAATCCCCGGAGTTGAAACGTTTTCAGAAATAAAGGCTCAAATATTGACGCGCGTGTTTGTTTTCTAATTAGGCTGCGGCGACTCTGGTCAAATGTTTGCTGCTACTGGACCCGATTTAGGGTTTGGTCGCGATGACGCGTTGTAGAATCGGTATAGCGCAAACACGCGCAGAAATATGTGCAGATTCTGATCCTTGTGAACCTGTAAATGTTTTAGTAGAAAGTACGCTGCGCTTTGAATGTGATAATAGAAACAAATCTTCGGAAACTGTGTTTCTCAAGTGCACTAGACTAACTGAATAACACTGCCCAACAGCCAAAAATCCATTCGATTCTCACTATGCGATTCTTATAGAGTTTTTCGCGCTGATTCCGAATCTGGCCTTAATTTTTCTCCTAGACGCATAGTTTTTGAAAAATTTGAGTTTGAAAAAATGACCTATTTTTCAACTTTGAACAAATATTGTGATGTTATTATAAAAGATATTGAATTGATCTTTACAGCAAAAGATTCTTTAGACTTGCCCGAATACAGCGATATCCAATATTAAATCATTATGATTTTTTAAACATGTTTAAACGATCATTAAAGACGGAGCGGCACCACTTTTGCACCAATTTTTGACGATATTTTTGAATTTATCTAAAAAAATAAGGGTCCGGCAGAAAATCGAACTATACCACACGATAGTGCAGACTTTTATCTTGAGAAACCCCCCTTTGAAGTTTGAAACGTCGACGTTTTTACCGAAACAGAAAGCAAAATATCTTTGCCCGACACGAGCTGCCGCCAGTGGCGCTCACCACTACAACGGGCGTTCGCCGCAGCGATCCCGTGGAACGCCTATTCTAGCGGTAAGCGCCACTGACAGCAGCTCGTGTCGGGCGAAGATATTTTGCTTTCTGGTTCGGTAAAAACGTCGACGTTTCAAACTTCAAAGGGGGGTTTCTCAAGATAAAAGTCTGCACTATCGCGTGGTATAGTTCGATTTTATGCTGGACCCTTATTTTTTTAGATAAATTCAAAAGTGTTGTCAAAAATTGGTGCAAAAGTGGTATCTCTCCGTCTTTAATGATCGTTTAAACATGTTTAAAAAATCATAATGATTTAATATTGGATATCGCTGTATTCGGGAAAGTCTAAAGAATCTTTTGCTGTAAAGATCAATGCAATATCTTTTATAATAACATCACAATATTTGTTCAAAGTTGAAAAATAGGTCATTTTTTCAAACTCAAATTTCTCAAAAACTGTGCGTCTAGGAGAAAAATTAAGGACAGATTCGGAATCAGCGCGAAAAACTCTATAAGAATCGCATCGTGAGAATCGAAAGGTAAAAAAAAAGTTTGAATTTGTTGGACAGTGTAATTAGCAATTGCACGCAGCTTGATAAAGTGCTAGAAGTGCCAAATGTTTTCCTAAAGCACAATGAACTTACTAATACAGTTGAATGTCCGTTATCCGAATGCCTGAAGTATCTGTTATCCCAACATAACTCGTGTGTGAGTGGCTCGATCTAGTATCACCCGTTACGGTTAACCGGATCCTGACGGCCGATTCCTGTAAGGGCCTTTGGAGAGTAGCGTCTCCACGGACTCGATGCGTTGGCCTATCAGTGCCGAGAGTGTAGGCTCTCAAACTGGAAGTGGCTTTGGCTACAAAAGGTCCCACCAGGCGACCTAAACTGGTACCACGGTGGTCGGGTGGCCCAGGGGCATGTGCGTCGAGGGTGCTGGAGCTCCTGGGGTACATGCCTTACACCCTGGCCGTGAGTTGGACCATCGTGGTGGTTGATAGCTAAATGCTGACTAGGAGCCTCTCGAGGGTTCCTGCGGGTGAGCTGCGTCCCAACAGCTCGGGTACCGACCTGCTGAGTCGGTAGAGCGAGGAAGGCCACTCGGCACCACCAATTGTCTGCTCCCAGGCCCTACAGCTGACGAGCATACTGGTAGTTCCTGCCCTATGTGGGGGAATACGCTGATTGGGTGTATCCCAATTCCTCGCCCACGGGAGCCGTGCTGCTTTTAGAGCAGGTCCCGTACGGTAAATCAATCCTGACGTATGTAGTACCACCCATTTGCGACAGTATCGTAGTTAATTGACAGGAACTCTTATTATCAAACACATCCACTGTACATGCACTCCTGTCCATAAATTACCAGACACTTACTTATCTTCAACAAAATGGTAATTAAAGAATTCTTACTAAGAATTCAAAGTCACCACGTTTCAGCCAATAGCGGAAGACGTGTAGCGCGGAGTAGAGGTACCACATGGTCCCCACAAGTTTCTCACTGTCCGATGGAAAATCAGTACACACAAACTTCTCCAACTCATCAAACAATACTGTGATTCCATTGTTTTGTCGATATTTCTTCTAAAAACTCTGCATTTCTCTTACCGTAATGCTACTAACGCATAAAACAAGTCCCAGCAAAAGCAGAATTCATTGAGGAAGACAATTTAAAGAAAGTTGAAGTTTATGTCGATGAAGAAATGTTGGAAAACGTTTTTTCAATGACGCATAATAGGGGCTGAACTACGCAAGCAACCATCTAGGCGAATTCGCTTGTATAATTGAAGTAGTTTGCAGAACTTCGCGGTTTGAGACATGTCTGGGCAGGAACTTGGAACACCAAGGCCAAGACTAAACCGCAAATTCGGACGAGCTGTGCAAATAGCTTGTTTGAAACGGTACTTGGCCGTCTATGTGTCGCAATCAAGGAAGCAGTTTGATGAAACGTGCCATTACCAATGTTTGCCCGAAGAATCGGGGAACTCGAGAAACCGACGATGAGCACCGGTTACGAAACATAATGTAGCGTGAACCAATCCCCCGCGAACAACGGGACATTTCGAATGTATGAAAAGTAGAACCGTCGCGGACGGCTGGTGTTCCGCAAGTGTCGCGAAATTTTGATCGGGAACAGTCGTCGCGAAAATATTTGATACATATTCTTCCCGGGGAGATATTGGAGAGGGAAGATTGCCCATGAATTTCGGGTGGGAAACGTATCTTCTCGGAAGTTTCGGGAACTTCGATTCTGTATTCCATCTTTCATTTTAATTTTATAGTATGTGTCTCGATTCAATTTCGTATTCTCGGGAGGACTTTATATTCTTCAGCGTTGCATAAAGTGACGAGGCTGCTTCGAGCTCGATGTAAAATAAATTTGTTCAATAATGTCTCACAGAATTATCTTCATAGATTAAATTATGATCGAAGAACGTGAATAAATCATGTAACAAATTATGATGATAATTACAAGTAATAATAAATATAACAGTGTAATTTTAGCAATGAATAAAGTGACAAGGCTGTGCTTCGAGTCCAATATAAATAGATTTATTCAATAATCTCTCCCAGAATTATTTTCATAGTTTAAAGTTTAAATTATGATTGTAAAATGGAGAACGTAGAATTGACAGTTTCATTATTAATGCGGGTAATAAACGAACTGAAGCTTGCTTTGAAGAAATTTTCCTTACTCAAGTGCAGCAGAATTAGCTTAACCATTTACCTGGGGAAGACGAGGAATTACCTCGTAATTTGTGTTTGCCATTACTCGTTGAAAATTTGTTATTAACTTCCCGATTTTATAGGGAAGTTACTGTAATTACCCCGAAAATCGAAAATCGAATTTTTAGCAGATCTTCACGTTTCATGGTCATTGGAGTCATTTTAGACTATTTTTATCAAAATGTCGGTATGTGTGTGTGTGTGTGTGTGTGTGTGTACGTATGTCCGTTTCTATGGTATCAAATTTTTCGTTAACGTTTTCAGAAAAAGTAACAACGCGATCGGAATGATGAATGATGCAATCGATGTGCCCCGCTGTAACTTAGAGCTGATTAGATTTTGGTCCATTTTGGTCAAGTAGTTTTTTAGTTTTTTTAGTTTTTTTCGAAAGGAGTTGATTAAACATTGCAATTTATACGAAAGGCGTATCCACCGAAGAAGTAAACGTAACTATATATATATATTTAGACATATTTAAAAAAAAAATTTTTTTATAAAATTTAAAAAAAAATTTTTTATAAAATTAAAAAAAAAATTTTTTCTTGTTTTTTTTAATTAAAAATACGTTTTTTCCAATTATGCAACTAATGCTAATGTAACCGCTTACAATAATCGAAAATTATTCCAATGCAAGAGTGAGTTAATCATCGCCGAGAATACATTTTCAAAGAATATCGATGAAAGTACAAAAACATTTATATTACAATCTTTAAATAAACAATCAGTTCAAAACGAATTGTTAACTGAGATTAAATTGAAAATTAATATAAAATATATGATAATTAATATCATTGATGTTGAAGACGGATTGGTTAATGGAGTATGCGGAATATTAAAATTTATTACTTTTCAAGAAAATACTAAAATTCCGTCTATATTGTGGTTAGATTGTCAATTGGCCATAGTAGGAGTGAAAATAAGAACTCGTTATCGTGATTATATGAAAAATGCAAATATAAATCAAAATTTAACACCAATAATAAAAAAATATCGAATCAAGTAAATATTTCGAGTGAAGAAAAATAACAAATCACACGTAGTCAATTTCCAGTGGTTCCTGCTGAAGCGATTACGATTCATAAAAGTCAGGGACAAACATACGAGAAAGTATGTATGGATTTTAAAACATCAGAAATACGAACTTTGCAATTATTGTATGTAGCACTGAGCAGAGTTTCAAGATTGAGCGGTTTATATATTTTGAGAAAATTTAAATTAATAGTATCGAAGAAAACCAAGATCAATACTGCAAACCCGGATAATGATGAGTTGTATCGTTTGCGAAAAACTAATTAAGACAATTTATTTTGCAACATTAGTATGCTATAACAAGGAACCAAGCGAGCAACGAGCATACGATATTGGTTTAATGCGATGCCATATAGCAAACATTTTGATAAGTAGAGAACTATTGAATTTCCCTGAAAACGTATAATCTTCTTAAAACGTACACTTAATAAATAATAATAATAATATACAGCAACTAACGAATCGGGAAGTTCTTTGTGTGGCTCGTGGAGAGTCACACACAAAATGAGACATTAATAGCTGTGGGCCCTACTAGCCATGCGTACCACTAACATTCTCGTAAGAGCAGTCCTGCCCGCGAGCTCGCGAAGCGAGCGAGCAACAACAACCCCACCCGCGAGCGAGCGAAGCGAGCGAGCAACAATAGCCCTCTAGTTTTCTTCCTGATTTGACAAACAATTCTTTCATTTTATTGTATAGAATATCCACGTTATAAACTATATTGTATTCACGTTGATTGTGGTAAAATCTGTTCATTCGGTTGAATGGTTAATAATTTTGATAAACTGTTACGAGTGGAGGATTTGTTTGTAAAATTGAACCGATATAATTGTTATAAAGCTCTTATGATGCAAGTGCTGTATAATTTTTGCGAATTATGGCGTCGTGTTAACTCGAAACTTTGTTGTTTCTTGTTGCAGGCGTTGTTGCAAGCGCACGACGTAGCTGGACACGAAGTTTACGGTGAAGAAGCCACGAGGGTGACACCGCCGCCTCTACTTCCGTACTTGAACGGAGGCGATGATCTCGAAGGACAGAACGGTGATCTAGACCTCGAAAATGTGACGCGTGTCAGGCTGGTCCAGTTTCAGAAGAACACCGATGAGCCGATGGTGAGTTCGCTGAGACAGTAATCATAATCTCATTGTACAGGTTGTATAGGTTTTCTAAAATGTTCGAGTTCATTGAAAGGGGCGGTTCTCGAAGTCATTTCGAGAAACTCTTTACGAAAATGTTCTCCGCGGCGTTGTTGAGGATTTATTAACCGTTTCACTACCGTGGACGAGATATCTCGTGGGTTGTATTTTTGTATATTAGATCTCTTCTACATCGATTGCAATTATCTCTCTGCATTCCATACAAAGTAAACAATAAAAACTCTAAGCTTTATGACACCGGTTCCAGATTTTTTATTTTACAATTATTGATATAATAAAAATAATTTATGTGGATATCTTTAGTGGACCACACATTACAATAGGAGCTGCACAAAGTCTAGATAAAATCAATCTTGTCATTTTTATAAGGGAACATGTACCAGTTACTTTTAAGGTTCGATAGGTTTAGTGTTAATTAAGACTTTTGTTTCGAACAGTTAGCAGATGGGTCGATAGGTAAATGTTCGAAAACAAAGTATGTGCTTTTACCCAGCAAGAAGTAGAAATATCAGGTACGCGTGGCGTTTACGAGTCTCTATTGTCCTATGACCTCCTTTAAGAAACTACCTAAAAGAAGGACAGACAGATAAATTCTGGTCTTACAGAGGGTCCCTTTCGCGTCCTGTTTTTTGTCTGACCACCCCGTCGTTCGACATACAGAATGACCTCCCTAAAAAACATCCCTCTTCAGAAAAATCTTGCGTAAAATCAGTATCGTTCGAACCGCGGTAGAGAGAACATCTCCAAAGACGTGTCAATTCGAAGCTCGCGGTTATCTACCACCAGCTGTGCGGTGCATTGACCTGACCGTACGTCCCTTAGCTTCCGGCACTGTCGTATACCTGAAATCGACTGTGCAGTTCGTCTCCGAATGGCTCAGTGACACACATTTCGAAGCTGCAACTGCGTTTACGGTTGAATAAGTGAGTTCTAATTCAATCCATTTCTGTTTCTTTTCTTGTTCACTGCTTCACCGCGGCGCGACACCAACGCTACGCTCGAAATCAGTGAAACCTGCCGCCGATGCCGTGCTCTGATTGGTCCGTGTTTTTTGATAATAACTCCTTAACAAAACCTAGGCGGACACTTCTGCAAATGAAAATGTGTCTTGAACAAACCATAGGAACTCCCCTTTCAAGGAACTCGAACATATCCAGTAAATGTACATATGTAATTCGTATTAAACGAAAAAATAACAAGATGCCCGATTCGTGTCGAAATTTTTACAGTAATTCTATTGTAAGTTATCTCCGTACAGATGTATCAATGAAGAGATCTGCTTTTTTAATAATTTACTCAGCGCTATATTAATTTATTTATCAATTGTTCGATCGTGATGATTACACTACTGTACATACAACACTGTTTGGTGATGCTTATAGAGTCTGTCATTCTAAAACCAAATCCGAAAGTAAAATTTCTCTATCATGCAACGTTTTCGAAAATCATTGCTTTTTGTAACAATGCACGATCTTAATAAAGAACAAAACATGACAAACAAGAAAACTAACAAAAGAACTAAACATGCGAGACAGTTCAGGTTTGGGTGAAAAGATGGATTGTAATATCTCGCATGTTTAGTTTTCGCGTAACATAACCTCGTTCTTTATTAAGATCGTGCATTGTTACAAAAATCAATGTTTTTCGAAAACGTTGCGTGATATAGCAATGTTTCTTTCGGAGATGGTTTTAGAATGGCAAACTCTGTAAGAATCACCCAACAGTAATAGCTGAACACGAAAAAAGTTTAATTTTGTTAGACAGTGTTATCGTGAGATCAGCAATTTTCATTTTGAGGTAGTTTGTGCAATTATCACTCACGGGGTACATAGCTCTGTTCATTTGTCAGAAATTTTTGTTCATCCATAATTATTCACCTTTTCACTCAAACATGAACTAGATATCTCACATGTTTAGTTTTCGCGTAACATAACCTCGTTCTTTATCAAGATCGTGCATTGTTATAGAGCAATTTTTCTTTCTGAGATGGTTTTAGAATGGCAAACTCTGTAAGAATCACCTAACAATAATAGCTGAACACGAAAAAAGTTTAATTTTGTTGGACAGTATTATTATTATTATATTACAGACATTTGAGGTAAATAGTTTGTGCAATTATCACTCACGGGGTACATAGCTCTATTCATTTGTCAGAAATTGTTGTTCATCTATAATTATTCATAATTGTATGTTTAAAACGAATGTATCGACTTACGATCATAGAGAAATCGAACATTTTAGAATATCTGCATCAGTGAATGTGCCAACTTGTACTCGAAGACGGTAAAAATAATGATTTTATCAATTATCACTCACGGGGTGGCTCTATTCATTTGTTAGTAATTCTTGTTCATCCACAATTATTCCTAATTATGTATTTAAAACGAATATATCGACTCACGACTCGGTCATGCTGTTTTGATGCTGTTAATATAAGACATACAGGTTATGTCTCTGTAACTTGCGCGAACAACAGTCATGCTCTCTGCCAATCAGAAGCGATCACGAAAATCGCGTGCCATTATATATATGCATATTAATTTTTTAAAGCGCCTGTAGGTGCCAACAATAACGAAAGGGTTAGTAGTTCATCTCTGATAAACAATATTCTATGTCGATACTGCTTAATAATTACTGTCTCTCACAATTGATCAACCCGGTTGTCTTATAAATTCTTTTCTTATCAGGTCGTTTGGAAGGTAATTTCATTTTTCGAGTAGAGATGGGATTGTCTCAATTTGTCAGTACTAGACTAGACTGCGGATCTTTATGCATTTACAGCAAAATTGAGTGGATGAAATTCGGAATTGTTGAAAAACTAAAAATTGAAGATGTCAACATATAACTGCTCTATTAAAAACATTCGATTTAGTTTCTGTGTATTACAATCGATGCAGACAATTTATATTTTGTATAAAGATCCGTAGTCCAGTAATTCCTTAACTTTATTTTGAAGTGCAAAATCCTGGTATATCTTGACAGCTAACCTTTCAGACATCTTTTCCTGTCTCGTAGTGTTTTATAACCATTCAAGTATTTTTTTGTCACCGGATCAAATATGCAAAATCAAAGTACGTATTTCGATCGCCTTTTGTTTTTTTTAATACCGCAATGGTACAAATACAGTGCATAAATTTAATTTCGAATAATGTCGTAAAACATTATATAACTCAATGTTTCGCTAATAAAAAACAGAAATTCTATTTATCTTTATATCTTTAAGTTGCCTGAAAAATCGCAACAGATCGTAATCGATCAAAATGTCATGAAATTTATTCTAAATGGTAAAAAATTGGCTTTTATTTGCCCTTGAGACAACGAAATGAGACTCGCTTTCGGAACGATCTAATCGAATTAAAGCTGTAGCTCGTGCTACGTTGACATTTTTAAGCAATCGTGTTTACTTGGGCGGATTGTAGAAAGCGATCTTGACGGAGATTTCCGGAAAGTTCTCGCGGCAAATAACATTCGCAATAAAAAGCACGATCGCCAAGTTCGCTGTGTAAAAATAAAGATTGAAGTACGACACTCGACAGTGACGCATTGCCATTGCAATCTCATTCATACAATAACGCTGGCTTTATGTTTGGTCGTTTCTCTTTTAAGGGCTTTCTCGAACGCACGATGGGCATTAAAGTGTAACAAACGCACGTCGCTCAAGTATAGCCATTCCGAACACAATTTCAAGGAGGATATTGTAATAATCGTGTATGCTTGCTTGCAGGGGATCACTCTGAAAATGAACGAAGATGGGAAATGCGTGGTAGCACGAATTATGCACGGTGGAATGATACACCGACAAGCGACTCTTCACGTCGGTGATGAGATCCGAGAAATTAACGGAATACCAGTGGCCAATCAGTCTGTGAATGCGTTGCAAAAAATACTCGTAAGTGCTGTTAATATTGCAGAGATCGAACAATAAGTACAATTAGGTTCTTTTGAATCGCGATCGGTCGGCAGAATTCTGTATGAAAACGAGAGATACAGTTGCGCAAAGGTTTATTGAAACGGCGGGCGGACGCTTTTCAGAAATGTTTTACTCCGTCCAACAAGATTATTTATATTTTATTTAATGCTTCTTTTTGTACAAAGATCTGCTGAAACTCACCTAGGGAAAATTTAATCCACGTTGAAAATATTACAAAAGAAACGGATACATTTCCTATGTTCAATATTTCCGAAATATTTCAATTAGATCACCGAGGAAATTGTGGAAATGCTTTTTCCGCAATCCGTGGATAAATTTCTTGCTCCTCGTAAATTGCACTAGTGCGAAATTATTTCTTAAATGATTATAAAAATTATTGTGCTTTTTAGTATATCAATTGTACTTATCAGGGGTATGCGAGAACCCGAAATATCGGGTTGGGTCTGGAACACGACATTTTTTCGGGATGGGTACTCGAAAGTTTAAGGATTTTCGAAATAATTTATTCTTTATATATTTATAAATATTTTATATATTCAATATAATATAGGTGTTTAACACCAGCCGCACCGGGTACAAAATGTGTCGTTTGTATATTGTTTTATAAAAATTCCAGGCTGAATTTATTTCGACATATCACAATTTTTACAATAAAATGTACTCAAGTAAAGAAAATTATTGAATAATTTCTAATGGAAGCATCATTATAATGTCACATAATTAAAGAATAAACGATGTGAAAGCAGTCATTTTACCAGTTGTGGTACGGTTAGTCACGAATTCTTTTCAAGAGTATCACAAGTCATATTTTGAAAATTTTCGGGAACCCGAATCGACTCGTTCCCACCATCGGGTTCCCGATATTTTGGGTTCTCGCACATCCCTAGTACTTATCGATAAGATAAGCTCCTTGGCCACAGAGAATTAAGATCCTAGTGCAGCACTACAATTGATGGAACTGTAGAACAGCTACTTACTGCTACGTAATCAAAATTGTTAGCGACAATTAGAAATATAAACAAAGAAAAGGCTGCTCTTTACTTTACCGGACGCAAAATTTGTGCCTTTCTTCTACGAATTATGATGTATTTGTATGTAATCCAGTAGATTTGTACCCGGCGCGGATGCAGATCGAAGTTTCGATCCTCTAGGATCAATAGTTGAGGAGATATGATCGTTTAAAGTTGAGCATATTTCCAGTTTCTTGATAGGTAAAATTTCAAAAATGTTCAACTTTAAGCGACCATACTTCCTCAACTATTGATCCTACAGGATCGAAACTTCGACCTGCATCCGCGCCTGGTACAAATCTACTGGATTACATACCAAATACATCATAATTCGTAGGAGTAATATCTTTATTGCTTGAAATCACACCCACCCATTTTTATCGCAAGCGCATAAAACCCGCAGTCTTGTTGAGTGGCTGTTCCGCGGTTCCACCGACTAGAAGAAATAATCGAACAGCTTCCGCGAGAGGATCCAGCGATTTTGCTGAGCGATTCCGCTTTCTGTTGCAGCGTGAAGCACGAGGATCAGTGACCTTCAAAATCGTGCCGTCGTACAGAAGCGCGCCGCCACCCTGTGAGGTACAAGTAAGCCCTAAAACCCAATCCCAATCCCCACACCTGACTACAGCAACTAAACCCACACCCGCGGCGGCGACGGTGTCGACGAGCACCAGCTCGGACACGGCCGCGGCGAAACTCGGGAAATCGGTGAAAACCTCTTCGGCAGCCACTAGCAAAGAGAAGAGTAGCAAATCAAAGCCATCGAAAAACAAAAGTTCGGCCTCCTCGACCGAGAGCACGCCCAGGCGACGGCTGAACCCCTTATCGGCCCTTAGGTCGCGAAAATCTTAGATAACAGGCCGCGATAGGTCGCTGATACGTCTCCTTTAGCTCTCCTGGCGCCAGTTTCAAGTAGAACTTAACAATTAATCTGTTGAACAGCCTCTGTCCCTTCTGCCTTCGTCGGTTATACGTAAGGGTGGCTGATGATGATTTTTTTAATGATCCTAGGAAATAGTCTCCGAGATAGTCCTTCTTCTATCGTCTAGTTTTGAGAATTTCCTGATACAGGAATTTTTTTATCGTTCTGTAGCTCGTTATTGAGAGATAGCTAATTAATGGCAGATTATAGTGTATACGTAGAATTAACGTTTCGATTTATCGGGAACGCTGGGAAATTGTCTGATGCGACGAGAGAAAATTATTTTCATGAAATCATTCCCATTGTTTCACAATTGTTGGAATAATGGGAATGTTTCTTTTTCTAACTGGAACATGATTTGTATACTGTCCGTCCAACAAGAGGTGGCAGAGATTTTGACAGTGGGGCGCAGGGGTCACTGATGTCAGAATCGGGGTACTAAACCATACCCCCACCAGCCCGCATTATGACCTACAGTTGCACCTACTTTCCTTTTCCAACCCGCTCGCGCGCTACACGCACCAACGTGTATGTGACATGGTACGCCATGACGTACCAGTGTCGCCAGATGAGGGGAATCACAGTGAAATGGTGTACCCCCTCTCTGATGATCAGACCAGTCTACGGCACGGGCGCCGTGATAGTGGAAGGGGAAAAGGAGGAGAGTATTTCCGAGAATTTGGAACCCGTTTCGGTGCCATATGGCGACACTGCACGGTACCGCGATTCTGGCAGGGGGTCTGTGAGACCCCACTCTAGACGCTAGGCTGCAGATCTCACTCTTGCGCTTAGGTTCTGGCGGGAACGGTCGTCATTGGAGCTCGGTGTCACACAGTGGTCCGGTAGCTCGCTTTTTGTGGCCAAAACTATTGTAGCGTTATTTCAAGGTTTAATGTTATATTATTATAGGTCGTTGGATTCGTCTTGATACCAGTTGGAATATTATGAAGTAAAAAATATATGTTAATATTTAAAACATTGAGGTGACCTTCATTTTTTTATATAAAAAAAAGAGATTTTTCTTTAACTTCTTGTATTGAAGTTTGTAGAAAAGTGAATACTGATTAACTTTCGTTGGAAACATTTTTTTGTCAGATCATCGGAAATATTTGAAAAATCTTGTTAACAATTCTCACAATGCATACTATTGTCTAGAAAGCGCCGAAAAGTAGCTAAGATTGAATTCTTCATAGGAATTATACGAAATCTAGTAATGAGAGGTTTTCGGGGTCTCTGATTGGCGCAGAGAAAACATGTACATGCATGATAATTCCAAGCTGCTATGGAAGATTCAAGTGGAACTGCGTATCCAGGCGTCAAATAACCGCGGGCCCATATTTGTTAAAAGCCGTTTATAGTTCAACATTGCGTTAGATTACAACTAAAATTTACATGATCTTCTTAGTAAATGATCAAGCTTTCATATAAAACAAGTCCGATGCTTAGCGGTCTTAAGCGTTTTTGTATCATTCTTTTCAAAGTTTGAAATGCTATTAATTTTTTACGCTATTCGTGTATGGACTAAACAATGCTTAAAAATGGATTAAATATTTGAAATGCGCTTACTAACATGTATAAAACCATCATTAAAATCTATTTTCTGATATTCGATGATTGAAATCTAAAACGTTTTATTTTACCTTGATTTTTTTGACTTTGTCTTTAGAACGCTGTATCTCATCACAGAATTATCTAAAATGAATAATATTTTGGATTTGGGAGCTTCGAAGGGTTGTTACTTTATAGGAAAAAAAGTTTTTCAATGTATTAAAGTTGAAAAAACGAATTTTGGCCACGGAAACAGGGTCTCCAGACCACTGAGCGTCACCACATCGCTCTATTGCAGTCGCTATCAAGACAGTTTGCTGTCTTCGTCAAGCGATTCGGTCAATCGCGGAGGACGTATAGCGCGAAGTAGGGATACCACGTGGTACCTACAAGTTTCTCTGTGCCCTCTATTGTTGGACGCACAGTACTGCTGAGAGATGACAAGAATGTCTCTGGCAGGAATGCGGTGACGTAGACAAGAATGCGCGCCCGATTGGTTAGCTTGGAAGGTGCGCGCCTTCTATTGGCCGAAGCCGTCACACAAACACTACTACTGCTATGCAGAACAATAGACCCCTCTTGCCTCTACGCCTCCTCAGGGACCTTGTCATCTCCAAGCAGTACATGCATCGTATACCTAAATGTATCGACTGGGTTATAACTATAGCAGAAGACAGTATTTAATTTAGCGCTAAATGACGTCGTCCATAGAAAAGGTGTCACCGTAAATATTCTATTTAACCAAAGACAATATTTAATTGGCACTCTTTTTATTATTATATCGCATGCGTGTTAAGATTGTGTTGAAAGATACTTGCCAACTACCTTCTAGTCATTTATTCTAGTCGCTAAAAAATACCGATATCTTGTTAAACGTTAACAACAATTCCTCATTTCTCTCGCGGCGACGATACGTCAAATAATTAATTGCGTGTACACTCGATCGAATACTCGATTCTATTATAGCATTGTCTTAGAGCGTTAATCTAGTCAAAGCTATACCAAAGTACCGAAGTCTACAAATATATTGCCTTCGCGATATACGTAAATATTGAAATTTCATCTTTGTTTAACTTTTAATTACTCGCGTACAGTATTTACAATCTCGAAACTTTAAATTGCAGTGTTTGAAGCATAAACATAGGTGTCGGCCACACTAGCAAATATCTATTTTGCACTAAAGTAGTTATTTCGGTGAATAGAAATTTACATATTTACGTTGGAGTGACGTAAAGTTGCAACCAGTTGTGTAGAAAGTAGAGTGCGAGTAATTGAAAGATAAATTATGAAGTATACTTGAAGTTTACGGCCTAGTGTCCACACCTGTGGTCTACGAATAATTTCCCAACAAGACAATGGAATTGTGTTACATTGCCATAGTCCATGAGACGAAACAACGCGGAAAACGTGCGGCAACATTTTTTCTCATAGGTTTGTTCGTTGGAGGATAACTATGCTGAAAATGTAGATCGCTCGCGTGAGCTTAATTAAAAAAAAAGAAGAGCTTTGTGCAGAGAATTTCTCCAGAAATGTACGGCACTAGATTTTATGTTTGAAGCGTTGATAGACTCGTTTTTCCAATAGAGGAAGGTTACTTTCGCGTGCGTACACAAAAATACAGACACAGTTTTAATCCCATCGGATATTTTGAATATTTTATTTTTATACTGTACATGCAAACAACGGTTCTCTGTTGTCGTTAAAAAAACGTGGTAAAATGAAGTTAACGGGTAGGATGACTGGGAATATTTGTTTATTAAACTATTATATACTGCTGATTTTTCTAGTTTACAATCTAGTTCGATAGTTCGTGTCTAATATTCATAAAATGTTGTATCATTTGTGAAAATAGTACATTAACTAAGAGAAAGTGATAAGCAAGAAAGTAATGGAATGTCGTTGCGCATTGTTTCTTCTGCGCAATACTAAATACTCGATAGGAAAGTTGGAATTCAGTTTTTCTTATTATAATCTAGTTTAGGTAAATTCGATTCTTATATTAATCAGTCTTGTACACACACAAACATGTGTCTATTAGAAGTGGTGTTAAACTTTAGTGAATGAATAGCAGAGTTAACATTAAGGGTTGTCAGATAGTACTGTGATCGATAAATCTCTATCTACGTAGTCTGCTTCTAAAGATTCTTCTTATTAAACCTGTTGGAAACAAATCTTAGATATACATTAAAACGTTCATTAGACTTTTACGAATTATCTAATTGGTAGATCTATGCAGTATTTTTCCTATTTCGAAGAAATCGTAGATCATTTAGAAAATTATTGTTCAGCCAACTGTACTGAAGTTATTCGTGCACAGGCTTCTTCAACAGTTCAACTAATTACAGAACAAATTATGAAAGAAATTATACAGAGTTTGTACACGTTTCATTTTACTGGAAATCAAAACTGCAAAATGATCCGAATGATAAATGTAGGAAAACAAACGGGGGTGAGATTAGAGAGAAATTACAGTATGTATTTTATTTTACGCAATTGTGATAAAAACTGCAAGACGATCTCAGTGAAAAATGTGAGGAAACAATCGAGTGAAATTAAAGAGAGATTACAGAGATTTGACTGTATTAGAGAAAAATTACAAAGTTTATATGTGTTTCATTTTACTGAATTGCATAAATACTGCAAAATTATCTCAGTGAAAAAGTAAGGAAAGACCTGGGCGAGGTTGGAGAAAAGTTACAGAGATTATTCGTATTTTATTGTATAAAATTGCGATAAAAATTGCAAAATTAACCTAGTGAAAGATGTAGGAATACAATTAAAGAGAGCTTGCAGAGTTTATGTGCGCTTTATTTGACTAAACGGTAAATACTGCAAAATGATTCAAGTGAAATTAGAGAGACGCAGATTATATTTATTTTATCTGGTTAAATTGTGATAAAAACTGCAAAATGATTCGAGTGAAAAATGTGGGAGAACAACCGGGTGAGATTTAGCGTAAGTGAGCTTTTTAGTAGTCGACGTCCGGGTCGTCTAATTTTATGGGTAAATTTTACTCGGACCAATCCCGGGTTTATGGAAATGCCCACTTATCCAGGACATTCTGGATATTACACGATGAGTCCGGAGGACATTACGTAATACAACCGGAGATCAGATAGAAAGCCTAATTTTAAGTAAATTCCCGTAAGCACGCGTCTGGGAACGCCCCGCTCTGCGAATGTAGTTTTAATTAACTCTGATTAGTTCATATCCCGGATTCATTTCTGTAACTGCATATTGTCACTTGTTTCGTTAACCAACTCTGTGCTGAGCTTGGAATCGGCCATCCGCTTCTCCAAGATGGAAAATTCCCGACGATCGTTAATTCTCAGTCCGCGAAAAGACACAAAAATAAAAAATAACAACAGTGCTAGCTAACTTCATAAATATTCAGTCTCTGTTGTCGGAGCATTTGCTTCGTCGATTTCCATGAATTAGGGGAGGTGAAACCTGAAGTACACGCAAAACAGCTTTGAAATTACTATGAGATACGAATAAACATTTTTACAGTAGAGATTCAGAGATATACAGTCAGTGTAAAAAGTATTCGTGCGTCCTTTGAAGATTTGTTTTGAAACAATAGGAGGATTGTCTTACTAGCTAATTCGTAAATAATTTTGTTTTTAATTGTTATTAAGGTGGAGTGGGGTAAGTGCGCCCTAGTTTTTGCAATGCTGGACTTTAAACTTATGTATTTTCAGTCTGGTATGTATCAAACTCTTGCCACAGTTATTACTGATGAATTAGTATTATGTAGGATTCTAATTCTGCTTGAAAATTATCATTTTGATAGGATATTGTACAAAGTGTCAACTAGGACGCACTTGCCTCGAAAATGGGGCAAGTCCATCTCCGAGAGTTAAAAATGCTTTCGAACCTTGTTTTAAGTGCTACAGGGCAAGAAAAGAATGATTAATAAGCCTGCTTTAAAATGCTTCTTATAATAAAAATAACCAATTAACGCACTTGTCCCGTAGACGGACTTACCCCACTCCACCTTACATAGTAAATTAATCTTTCTAACATCTCAAAAAAACTCGAGCTTTTTGATCCAATTTTAAAAGAGTTATTCGTTTTTGAAGGGTGTACGAATACTTTTTACATCTACTGTGTACGTAGAAACTTAAACAATTTTCGTAAGAGATGAACAATTGTTTCCAAACGAAACGGACACCGCGGAGATTATTAACGAACTCGTTCAAGATCGTTTACCACGTGCTATACTTTTGCCAACGAAACTCTTGTCTCGTAGCTGAAAGAAATATCGTGTAATAGATAATACTGTGCACGATTATTCTAGGCATTTAACCTTCTGGACACCGAGTACGATTTGAACGGGATTAAATTCGAACTTCGGATGTTCTCTTAATAGTTGGTAATTTATACATAGCTGCAGAGGAAGTTCCCGTAGCTTCAACACGGGTGGAGACAATTCGTATAGTGGTTTGCCGTGTACTTTGTCCACTGGAGGCTCGCTGTTTTGATTTCACGTATAGAATATACCTCGTGTTATAGTATAACCTAGTTAAACAATTGAATAGTGTTGTCCTCGAGTGTCAATAGTTTAACCAGTCGCCAGCGATTGCGAGTTTCGAGTTTAAAGCCCGAGCTTTAATTGCGAGTTCGACCAGCCGATTACGGTTTAGAGCCTCCGGCGCGGCGTTGCTCTCTTCATGTTTACATTCTATGTGATTATTTCAAATTTTACCAGTTCAATCAATCGATTAGTAAATTCCATTCAGATTAACACGAGGAATGTACAACGTCTAATAATAAAAGGTCCATAAATAAGCAATTAAAAAGTGATACTAAATATAAAAACGGACTACGGTTAAGGTACCAGTTATCGTACATCTAGTGACGACTTGGAAGTCTTTTTATTAATTTGAAGGCATTCTGTAATTTATTTTGCATTTGATTTGATTGATTATAATCAATATTTCTTCTGTACCGTAAAATTTTTTCTCGAAGATTTTGTTAAAACGCAAAAGAAATATTAACGAAGCTTTGGTCTTACCCAGGTAGCACACGACGTCATAAAGACGTCAATTTTATGTCTGTTTCAGGTCTGAAAGTCTTACGCCCTAAAAAGACGTCATTAAGACCATAAACAGTGTGGGTTTTATATCCACATAATCTAGCAGTACTAGCATTGGTATTATTTGTTCCAGTTAGTGTTTTTGCTCCAATTTCAATTTCAACTCTTCGATTTCAACTCTTCAATTTCCACTCTTCAATTTCCACTCTTCAATATCAACTTCAATTTCAACTCTTCCATTTCATCTTCAATTTTAACTCCAATTTCAACTCTTCGATTCCAATTTTTCAATTTCAATTTGCCAATTCCAACTCTTCGATTTCAACTTCAACTTCAATTTTTCAATTTCAACTTCAATTTCGATTTTTGAATTTCAATTTTTCAATTTCAATTTTTCAATTTCAACTCTTCGATTTCAACTTCAATTTCAACTCTTCGATTCCATTTTTTCCATTTCAATTTGTCTATTACAATTCTTCAATTTCAACTCTTCGATTCAATTTTTTCCATTTCAATTTGTCAATTACAATTCTTCTATTTCAACTTCAATTTCAACTCTTCGTCTTCAACTTTAATTTCAACTCTTCGTCTTCAACTTCAATTTCAACTCTTCGTATTCAATTTCAATTTCAACTCTTCGATTTCAACTCCCATTTCAACTTCAATCTCAAATCTTCAATTTCAACTTCAGGAGGAGTTCAATTGCAACTATTCGGTTTTACCTTTAATGTCAACTTCTTCAATTTCAATTTTAAATTCAACTCTTCAATTTCAACTTAAATTTTAATTCCAAATCTTCAATTCAACTCTTCAATTTCTACATCAATTTCTACTTCAATTTCAATCTTCGATTTCAACTGCAATTTCAACTTCAATTTCAATTTTCCATTTTAACTTCAATTTCAACTTCAATTTCAACTTTAGGAGGAGTTCAATTTCATCTATTCTATTTCAACTTTAATGTCAACCTCTTCAATTTCAAGACTAATGACACCAAATTAATTAATCACAGTTTCGTAGCATTTTCCATAGAAAAATTCGGAAACGAAAAATCCTGTTGTCTCGGGGAATAATGTTTTCAACTAATGTTTTCTATATCTTAAATAAAAATGATTGTAATACGTTTGATTTATACATATACGAAGGGGAAACATAAATTTTTTTTTATTTTTTAAAATATAGTAATACATACTAGGTACTTCATGTTACATATTTTCATTAATTTCGAAAAAGTTTGTTTTACTGGTACCATTACCCTAGTTAGGTCAAATTGAATACAAAATACTATATGTATATCTTCCTCGCCTCCGTAATTAATAAATTCTAACAAATTATCATTGTGTTTCAATCTCGTTTGTCTCCTATTTTTTTATCATATGATCCTGTCTCTGGAAGCAATTGCAAAATTCGTCAAGTAGTCTCCAGGACGACAGCGTAGATGTAAACCAGACAACCATTAAATAATAATTGAGAAGTGTATATTCCATAGAGAGTTCATAAAATGTATAGTAACGGATTGTGTAGGACAATAGGTTTCAGGGAATAGCGAACTAGACAACGGAATAGCCTAGATACTATGAGAATGTTTATTTAAGTAACAGCCAGTAGAATAATTAAAATAGAAACGCCGTATAAAAATTGTAACCAAAGTTTCTGGGGCTTACGTTGGTAGAACGGAATTTCTTGTTCGGATACTAGGATTAAGTAGAAACAATTCTTCAAATTCTTTCGCAAGCTTCTCCGATCCTATTCTCCGGAGATCTTGCTGGGAAGTGTATTCATTAGGGTAATCCGTAACGCTTAATCACCATCTAAATAGTTGATATGTAAAGCTTTCTAGAGCAGACGTTAAATATTCTAGGGACTCTTTAGGCAAGCCAAAGGAAATGAATCCCTGTTGAAAACCCTTTTCCGTCCAAGAATTTACGTAGCGACCTAGAACGGACGATAACTTGGCGCCAGGATACAAGAGATAGTAATAATACAGCGCGTTTTTCAAAATATTTTTTTCATTCTTTAACGATTGCCGTGTGGACCTCTAATATACACCGTGTTTTTGCTTTAGTATTTTTAGTAATCATTACATTTCGTGGGAACCTCTGCTGCGTGAAGAAAGAAGGATGCATGTAATAACTACGTATCTTTTCATAGTACAGCGTCGTTTAATTATTTTGAGCAAACGGCATACCTAATTTACCTACAATTATAGTTAGCTTGCCTAACGCGCACCGAGATGTGTCTGTAATCGTTTCTACAATCCTTCTGTTGTTAAAGTACAACTGTAACGCGTAACAAAGTACTGGGATAATTATTTTTTAGTAGCTCTTTAATGAGAAAATGACTCGTGGACCTTGCTGAAGGATACCAGATGAAAATGTAGCATTTAAGAACAACTGAAATAAAATCAAGGATTACGTTTGTTGAAACGTAACACTAAAATATTCCTACACCATTATTCAAAATATTGTTTAGAATGTTAAATATCTTGGTATCTAATCAATTACCAAACATTTAAGCATTGTAGGAGATGTTACCTCAATTTTGTATTCACAAAATGGAAAAAAATTAATATAGAATGGAAGGTAGGAAGAAATGTTTAATTTTCGAGTTAAAATAGCTCCGACTGCAAAGTGTGAAAATCTCGTATTTTGTTTGGTCTCTTCACTGGCAGATTCTGTATGTTCATTTTCCTCTCGAATTAAAATTATTCTGACTAGAACAAAATCGAAATTTGTTGGAGAACCATATACCACGCGGAAACGCTGATAATATCTCAATCGAACAAGATTAGAATTATTGTAGAAATTATGTAGAATTATGATGTATTTGGTACGTAATCCAGTAGATTTGTACCCGGCGCGGATACAGATCGAAGTTTCGAACCTCTAGGATCAATAGTTGACGAGTTATGGTCGCTTAAAGTTGAGCATTTTTGACAGCGCCCTTATCTGTCAAAAATGCTCAACTTTAAGCGACCATAACTCCTGAACCACTTTCGATCCTAGAGGACGGAAACTTCGACTTGCATCCGCCTCGGGTACAAATCTACTGGATTACGTACCAAACACATCATAATTCGTAGGAGAAGGTACTAATTTTGAATCCGGTAAAGTAAAGTTTACTCAAATCATCCCTGAAGTGGTCGAATATATTTTAAATGAAGATGTTCTGGGTACGAATGGTTACGCCCGTTACAATCTTCTAAATACATAATTGCTGCATCGATAACGAAGACATTCAAAGCACCGCAGCGTCCGCGAAGAATTCATGCAGCAGAGGTTCGTTTCGTAGAACGGTTCGAATAACGAGATTTTAAAAACAGAGACTGGCGTAACGAGAATTTCAGCCATACTCGCCATTAAATTCTGTATTTAGGTTAGCATCTGAACGCCTCGGGCTTGAGAATCCCTTAAACATCGTCGACCGATGAAGAATAAATGTGAATTTCACGATTGAACACGCATTAACGAACGATGGATCCTCCATCGGATTCCGATGTCGTAGAAATCGAATTATATAGTTAAGTGAAACGAAACTAGGTCGACACGGACGGTTTATCCAAAAGGATGCGCCATCGCAAAGAAATACGAACCGTAATCCCGATGTTTTCTCAAAGTCTTCGTCTTTTTTCTGCCAGTTGAGAATGTCCCGAGCAAATTTGCAGACTGTTAAAGCACGAATCTATCGCAAATTACTATTTTTTGAGAATAAGGAAAATTCGTTTACCAAGTTTTGATTTACTTATAATTAGACTACGGATTTTATTTATTTATGACACGAAAATGTATGCAATTTCAAACAATACAAAGATTAAAAGAATTTGAAAATATCTGTATGTTATTTTGGACTTGTTAAAATTATTGAAGATACAAAGGAATTTTCGCAGAAAGATTCGCCGCCTGCTTAGAATTTAAACAATATTTTAATTATGGTCCAGAACAATTTTCAAGTAATAATCATTTACAATCAGTGGAGTAGCCTCTTTCCTCGGAAGTGGTCTCACAAAATTCGTTTCGAACGTTTAATTTAAAACCACGTATGTAATTATTTCAGTTCAAAACCGTACTCGATAACGATTCGTTTGTTTTCTGCAACGGTTGCTTGTTGTTCTCTCCGTTATTTCTGTAACTGTTTGATAAGTAGACAGCGGATTTAAAACGGTAAAACCATCAAAAGAATTTAAAAATACTGTTATATTATTTTCGACTGATTAAGCATATTAAAAGAGAACATACAGTTCTGTTTGACTCGAGTCTGTTGCTGTTCAGGTAGAGCATTTTTATTTTGCATAAAGATTAATACTACAGAGTATTTGCAAATCGATTTTCATCTACAAATCCTAGAAGTATCACGGTTAATTAAATCAATGAAATCGACATTTTTTAAAAATCGGAATTACAGTTCGTAATATCCTCATCGATGTTAACGTCCGGAAAGTATACTGAATTTCTCAAGCACCGACGAAAACGTGGCTCGCGATTTAACCCTCGTCTGTCCCTGATTTCACGAACTGAATCTGTCCCTCGAAAAGATCAATGAAATAACAAAGGTAAACAGTTATTTCTCAATGTTTTCTAATTCAAATTTCACATCTTAGGTTTTTCAATTATGTCTCGCATTGAAAAAATAAAAGTCACGAAGTTTCTGTGTCGAACTCTGTCAAAATTGACACAAGGGACGAACGAGGGTTGAACAATCTCCAGAAACTTCATTCGAACAGATGTTCCCTCAAAATGATTTCCGGTTCTTCCGCAACGACTATTTCGTTCTAACAAATAGATTCTAGCGTGCACCCACTGGGAAGTTCGTGGAGTGCAGAGTTTATCGTTGAAGTGTTTTATAAAGTAAATAACTGAGACTATCGGAATATATGTAATGATAAACTGTGTTGAGATATGTGATAGAATTAACTAATTGTTATAGAACCGTGTAGGTATAACTGTGAATGAAGGGGCTAGCTCTAAGGCTTGTGAAATCCAGTAAGTTCCAGAAAGAGGTCTAATAGATTCTAGACTGACAGATTCGACACGTGAATATATGTACACTCGGTGTACGCAGAGCCAGAGTCGCCAGACAAGGGTAGGGTGCACGACTGAAGGGAGTAGACCAGTGATGCCAGATGCGGGGAGTCACGGTGAAATGATGTACCCCCTCTCTGATGACGGGGAATGAGTGGGGCGAATAGGAGACACGTTGCACGTGCGCGATGGGGACTGTGGAGTGTGCGTCTGCGCACGGTGCTGGAATGGAATAATGGAAGGGGTAAGGAGGAGGGTACATGAGCTCCGTTTGAGCTCATTCTGGCATCACTGGAATAGACTCGTTTCTTCTCATTTCTTGATAATGCAAAGATGGAGTTTTTCAGTAGTCAGAAGCTTTTCACTAGATAAAACATGATTTTTACGTAATTTGCAATATTCGGCAGCATGCAGCTATGCCACAGCTTTATGACAAATAGCTTAAATTATGCCTCGTAAAAATAGTTTCAAATTTTTTATCTGGCGCTTTTAACTTGTGAAGACCCCCATCTTTGCATTATCGAGAAATGAGAAGGGGCGCATCCCCCACTCTTGCAATCCTGGAGAAACGAGTTTACCCCCTTAAGGGGGGGGGCGGTGCTCCCTCTCTGCCACGTCATGTGACCAGGCTGCGGTGGAAGGGGAAGGTAGAGTGGGGACACGATACTTCTGTGGTTGTCTGGAAAAACACGTTACAATTTCAAACAATTCGAGTTTATGCATCGATTGAGCTTTATAGTACAGAATTTACGTCATTACCAGATAAATCGTCATGAAAATAAATTCCGAAGGCTCAAGAAAAATACAGTAGGACCTCGATTAATCGGCTTGATCGGGAGACAAACGGCCCGGACACATTAAGGCCCGAGGGACATAATTGAAATGTACATTATATTCCAAAATAAATTTGTTATTCTTGAAAATTTGTTTCCCTTAGTAGTATATAATCATATTTAAACGCGTATTTGTTTGTAATCGGGATCCGGTTAATCGAGGTCCTACTGTAATTTGAAACGACAATATCTCTTGAGTCTTCCTGACAACCGAAGACTCAATCCGGCGACTCTGGCGCAGCCGGTCAGGATTCGTTTCAACGATTTTACACCCTACAGAGAGCCGTATTTTCTATAAGCAAAGTCTGTGCATATTTTCAGACCTGTATTTAATTAAGCGGCGCCAATGGAAGACGGTTTTCACGTTTTTCCCCCGAGACACACGCGACACGTACACTGCACATCAAACCAACACACATACACACAGTGACACACGTATATGCATTAATCGCGAGATACGATTCCACACGAGAAAACAAAATGGAAGAATTACTGGTTCATGTACCGAAGAAGAACACGCTGATTGCAAAAAAAGAAGGGGATCGTAAGATTTACCATTGGGTGTAACAAGTGTTTCTCTTGACGTGGAGCTCTTTCTCTGTACTTGAACAGTAACGTTTTGTCAAACTGAAAATTATCCATTCTTTCAGCTTAATACAGATGTTATTTCAGAAATACGATACGTTTTTCTATTAGGACACGTGCGACGGGAATAACGGCTATCGGAATCACGTTCCTGCGTGTGCGATTTGCGTCGCAGAACATGCTCGAAGCAATCTCAGTCGTTTACCAGTGGCAATTCGATCTCTTTACACCCTGTTCCCTCGCAGTTCCCGCATCATTTCTTCGAAATGTTCTTTTCGCGTGTATTAAACACGTTAGACTGCGGATCTTTAAACTCGGTCAAAATTGTCCATGTTAGTCGTACCAAATGGAAATTGTAAAATTTTTCTTTTCAGAATTTCGACGAGTCTTATTTAATATTATATAATGTATAGTATTATATGTATATGCATATTAATATTGTCATATGATATTACATATATATTAATATATTATTATATTATTATATTAATAATTATTATATTAATAATAATATATTAATATAATATATAATATATTCATATAATATAGTATATGTATAATATTTTACAGACATTCTGAAATTTTTCTAACGTCCTCGCTAAATTGTTTTTCCTCTTAAATAAGGACCACCTTTGATTTACATCACTTACTTCTTAAACTGCATTTCGACCAGGAGGATATAAAAAAAATTGTTTAAGAACTGTCGAAATGTATTCACAACATTTTTCAGATTATTTTTTTTTTACATTTACTCAACCCTCGCCAATTTTTCTTTCCAAAGAAAAATTGTCTGTGTCTTACGTACGCTGCTTTGACGATACATGATGTATTTTGCTTACGAACAACTTTTATATTTATTATTAACTATCGAATGGTATACTGTTTCCTCGGAATCTTCCGAAAAATTCTAGTATATCCGAGAAGTATTTGAAAACTACATTTCCTATTCTTGGAAAATTGTCATTCCTGAAATTCTGATAATTTCTTAAAACTTTATTTCCTATTCTCGGAAAGCCATGCTCATTTTCCCCCCAATTTCTTGATCGAAACCTTTTTTAAGAGTTGCATTCTAAAATCGGACATTTCATTTTTTAATTTATTTTACAACAACCTAATAGCTTCGAGTGCAAAGGGTTGATTAACCACTGAAAATATTGTACAAGGTATTAGATGAATTTTATATCGATAAAATGAAGAGTATCATATAAAATGGAAATATTTAAGCCCGGAAGAAAATTTCGTTTTTCAAATTATTAGGTGTAGAAATTAATTTGGTGCCTTTTTCAAACAGATTTAGTATTTATTTATAACGTAATCATACATCTGTTATTTTTCTAAACAGTGTCTATTATTTACGATGACTTTGCTCCATCTTTCAGGCAACTGTCGAATTCCTTGACGGAAAAAAGATTGATCTAACAAATTCCTCAATACTTTTTTCCACCTCTTCCAATGTTTGGAACATCTGTATCTGCTAAATGATGATCTGGAGTGATCGGAATAAATGAAAATTCAAGCAGAATCCAATTCATTCATCAAAATCAAAGCAGAACAAATCATTTCAGCATTTTTCTTTAATTGAAAGAGCGAACATCTCAAACGTTTCATAACTGTAAGTGTTGGTATTTAAACGTCACAAAATGCCGGGCGATTATTTGCATTCAAACAGTTTTTTAACAGAGTTACAAATAACTTAATATCAAGGCACCGAATTAATTTCTACACCTAATCGAATAACTCCGAGTGCAAAGGGTTAATTAGAAGAGGGAGCAAACAGCGAGATACTCAACGAATGAAAAAAGAAAAACACGGTGGGAACAATAGCTCGTCACTGGAGATCTCGATTTAATCGGTTTCCAGCGTGTTCTGCGCCGATCGTTCGTCGCGCGGCAACAATTTTACACGTTCTGATTACTACATTCGCTCGCACTTTATTATGTAAATTCTTCGAACGAGATTAATCGATATTTCTCGACACGTTTCGCATGCTTGCGACGCGACCGCGCCAACCGACGAATCCCGCGATTCGTCAACGTTCTTTCCTCGCGGTTAAATCGATAACTTCGCGTTTGTGATCCGCGAGACACCGACGAATAATACTTTATTCGGAAGGAGCCGGGAACAATGGCCGCCGCGCACCGGTTGGCCGGCAAACGCCGCGAAACGAAATTCATCGGGAGACGAATCTTATGGAAATGTAACCGTATTTCGAATTCCGAAGCCTTTCGATTACGTTCGTTCCTCTGTGGGATGCAGTAACGTACGTAATTCGGTACATGATCTTTGAAACGCACAAACATTACACGCAAACACTTAAATCTCCCGCCCGCCGCCCCTTTCTCCCTCGTCCGCTTCACGTATTATGTATGTTTATATACGTGTACATATTTACATAGAATATATTGGTTGTTTCAATCATGTGTTTATCTCGCGCAGCATGGGAAAAGGTGATTTTCTGATAACTAAATTTATGCGAGGAGGACTCGTTTAGAATTCTACCACACGTCGATGCTGGGTAAACGGTACAACAAAGCGAAAGTTCAATATTTTCGCACACTGTGCAGTTACGAAACAGTATTCCAATTCGATTGTTGTTTTAAATTTGTTTCATTGAAGATACGCGGTTTATATTAGATTAGCGCTCGGATTTACTTACTCGCGACGCACGAGTTTCGAAGACTACGCCCCCTCGATCCGACCGCACGTCTCGCTCCCCGTGGCGGTCCTAGTTCTCCTAGGCGCCACGAATAGCGAGTATGGAACGCGTCCGAGGATCTCCGAACTAGAACCGCCAGGGGGAGTGAGACGCGCGGCCGGGTCGAGGGAGCGTATCCTTCGAAACTCGGCCGTCGCGAGTAAGTAAATCCGAGCGCTGTATTAGATGATTGCAAACGTTCCTGCCCGATTCGAAAATAAAACATGAGTGTGTACATCCTGAAATAACAATGTTATTAATTTTCTTCAGATTCGTACGATTTGATTCTAATTTCGTAACAAACTGGAGATGTCGGGGTCTCCGGGAATCGGGCACGAATTTTCGCGATCATCCAATATTATATACAAGTCAAATTCTCGTCTCACGTTTGCAAGTAACGAATTGCTTTCAACTGTACACAGCATCGAAGAGTACACACGTCAGCTTGAAGCTCTGTTCCACGAAAGAATTGCTCGCCTAGGTGTCTCATACATTTCTTTTAATTTTCATTTGAAACTTGAACAGCGTTTATCGTCGATCTCGATAAATGATTCGTACGAAACTTCAGCTCTGTTGTTCTTATAATAAATTGAACGTAGCTCGGAAGCAATTTAAAGTTTCTCGTGCTGACATTTTTCTGAACGTTCTATTTGGAAAATTAATTTTTTCTTGAGAACCGAGTCTGATAAAATGAATACGATTGAAACACGGAAAGCTAGAAGTTTGCATGTACCCTGCATTCTCGAGACGACGAATAAATGCAATTTCGAGAAGCATCGAGTCACCACGATGCCAACGAATGTTAACATTGTTGTTACAACAACGCGTGGCCTAATCGATCGGTTCAACCGATCGGCAAACCATTGCCGATCCAAAAGCAGGTCGAAAGCCGGGAGCTTCTGAAAAACCCTCGCTTCGAAAATCGATTAGGTATGTCCCATGGGTTTTTCGTGCAGCCGAATATATTTCGATGCACCAATCGACATATTTTGTTGATTAATACGTTGGTTTATCCAACATATCGCAGAAATTCAGTGCGATCTCTTCATTGAAGTATAATTATTAGGGGTGCGCGGGTATCCGAGCCTCGGGTCGGGTTCCCGATAAGTTCAAATGCAAAATTCGATTGGGAGGCAGTGTCGCCAGATCAGGAGAATTGACTCGAACTGAGGGGAATACAGTTACCCCTCTCTGCCGTCACTAGGTTAGTCACGACGCAGACGCAACGCTGGTTGGGTGCGCGCATCGCGTCACGTGACCGTTCCGTGAGGAAAATTGGGGAATGACGTCGTGGAAGGGGAAGGAGTAGAGATAAAGAAATAAAAGTCACGAAATAAAAGTTTCGGGCAAATTCACCTGCAAATAACAGGACAGTACAACTCATTTCGGGAAAACTGTGTAAAATGGACACGAGGGACGGATGAGGGTTAATCTGGCGACATCGAATTCGATGCATTTATGAAGAAAATACTGTTCTCAATCAAATCCTCTATAAAATTATTCGAACAAGAAATAGACGTGGCTCGTTTTGCAAGCTGCAAGAGAAACTCTGAGAAACTTATTAACAATAAAGAAGAATAATGAACAAAAATAAATGGATGCTGCGAAACTCGGGGCCCTATGGTGTCCCAGGGCAGTGTCGCCAAAAACGACCAAAACTGGTTTTACCTCTCCTCCTTTTCCCCTTCCACTATCCCATACCAGCACCATGGACATACTCCAACCAGTGTTGGGATATGGTGCATCATTTCTCGCGCAAACGCGGCCAAAACAGTAACGTATCTATATTAGGATGATGAGGTACCAGAGCCCTGAGGCAGTTATATTGGCAAGAATGTACCCAAAAAAATCTGTTCAGGGGCAGAAAAACTCCAGGACGTGTCCTACGAGTTACAAAATATACACAAATACACTTGTTATACATTCATTGTTCGGTATCGATCATACCAATTTTTATAAATTCTGCGAGGTGCTCAAGGTACACCGTTTTATCGAGAATCTTACATTATTGAGGCTGAAATAAAGAAAAGATGCACCATATCGGAACATTGCTCCAACCAGTGTTGGGATATTGGATGGGTGGCATGCGCATGCGCGACGGTTCTATTAAATGATATTATTCACGTCTATTAAATGATATTATTAACTATTAAATAATGGTAGTTGGTCGGTGGTAGATGCTAGTTCTGATCCATGCCACAGATTTAATAACAGTAAAGTGGGTTCTGTTACTTGGTAATGATGATGTAGGTTCCGTTCCATGCTAAAGATGTAGTGCAGACGCTACACTACTATTTAAAGTCGTCTATAGAACGCACCACAGTGCTGCCATCCAATATAGCCGCAGTCAACCATCCCTCCCCGCTCGCGGCACGCCCCCCCCCCCAATATCCCAACACTGACTTCAACATGCCCCACTAAGTCCGTAGACCAGGGTTGCCATCTGCGAGTCCCGCCAGGCCCGTTACCTGTCCGCCCCTCGCCCAGCTGTGCTGCGAAGCCCTCCTTTGCTTCCCCCACTCTTCCCACTAACGTACGCGTCAGCGTTAATGGGGGAAGCAAAGGCGGGCTCCGCAGCACAGCTGGGCGAGAGGCGAAAGGGTAAGGGGCCTGGCGGGACTCGCAGTGGCCTCACGTATTAATCTGGTGATCATAGAGGGGTTAAACCGTATTCCCCTCGATTTCCTCGATCAGGCGACACTGTCCCGGGGCCCCACGTGGCCATACCCGCCACTGCCCGACCCGAGTCATCAAAACCCAACCCGAAATTTCCGGGACCCGAAACCCAGACGGACATCGATTTTGACCGCATATCTATTCGATTGTTCGAGACGACGCGACTTTAGCAAAGATTCGGCCTACCTTGTCACGAAGAATCACCTGCATCCCGACCGTGTTCTTTTTATCGAGTCGACAACCAAAAATTCTGTTGCATACCTTGACGGAGAGAAACTGTAATCGGAGTGCAACACCGTATACACAACGACACGAGTATCGAGAGTCGAAAGGAAAAGGAGTAATAAAGGAGAAAAGTAAAAAAATAGTACAGAGAGACGTATACGTACGGTATACGGGTAGACGACCGGTCATGTTTCCGCTCGTTGGCTACCTTCCAATCGGCCGTGAATTCACGATTCATGTGGATGAAAAATGCCGGGCTTACGTTATTACATGCATATATACATGCGTCACGCGTGAATGTATGCCGCGTTTCGTAATATCGACATGAGTTCTGAATCACGGACCGGAGTCGAGCTCTCTCTGAAAGATTTCTGCGACTCGTTTCGAACGAAATGCGCCGCGAAACGACGCGGATATATACATAATATATACGTGTATATGTATATATACTCGCTGCTAGAGGATAATTAAGCGCAATCACGTTGATCTGTGCCAGTGAGATCCACAAAACAGATAAAACGAAGGCAGAGTTCAATAGTCGAGCGGTGTAACAAAACGCTTTGGTCGGCGCTTTCGAGTCCACGGCGCGTTTGCATGATTCTATTTCTCTATCTTCCTCTCTCTCTCTCTTACTCTTTCTCTGCTCTCTATCTGTACTTCTCTCTATCTGTCCGCCTCTCTCCCCCTCTTTTTTATATTTCTCTCTTTCTGTCTCGACGTACAAAGAACGTCCCGTTTCACTTGATCCACCTAATCACCTCCGTTAATGTTGATGATGAAGCGAATGGAAGTGCAAAATTAACCGATCGAACGTTGCAGTAATGCGGGCTTTCAGTGATTTCAGCAGCTTCTACCCTCCGTGTGCTATGCCGGGGTCATTCGCGACCATCCGTCAATATGTATATTCAGCGAGGGTCGGAAATGACTCTGGCACAGAACTCGCAGGACGTACGAAGGTCGATGAAGTTTTTCCACGGAGCATACTGGCAAGACGAGGTCGTTTAATTTCGCGACACCCCGTAGAAGTTGTTTACCGTAACGAAATCCATGACTTTCCGTCGTTCGAAATCGTCCGACAAAGTTAGCGTCCACGAAAATGAACAGTAACTTCTATGATCGATGGTTAAAGTAGATCACAATCGTTTCTGTCGACGTGAATGTTTGTAATTCGAGCGAAAATGGTTTCGGATTCCGTATGTTGCAAATATCTGGAAAGTTATGCGGATCGTAACGACGAGCGTTTGTTCCATTCCGTTCATGTAATCCATCGACTGTCATTGATATACAATCGCCGATTGGTGTTGGACGCGAGCTACCATGACGGTGGAGGGTCTCGAGTTCTCAATGTTCTCATGGTGCGCTTGTGCATAGTAATCCCGTCTCATAGTTCCGCGAATCAAGTTAATTGGGACAGCCTGTATAAACTCCCTTTCATTCTGCGTTATTTCTTCAAGTATTCTTCACGTCTATTCTCCCATCTCTCTACTCGTCTTTTTCATTTCTGTTCGTTTTTTTCCATTATTATATTGATTATTGTTAATTGTGGTTGTTATTATTATTACGATTACTCCGTAACGTCGGGTCCGATATCACCATGTATACTGGTAGACAGTAATTGTGCGATCAAGTTGCGTATAAGGAATGCACCTTTCGTTACAACATATGTTGGAATGTTGTTTGTTGTTTTTTGTCGTAAAGAAGCTTTTGTTACACCCCTCATTATACCCTCACCTGCATGAAGGATATCTTTGCAAATGTTGAAAGCTTTCCTTTCTGACCGACACACGTACACGTATTATATACAATATATATATATATATATATTCTACAGTTCTCTTGCATTGTGGTTTGGTCGGTGCATATTATCCAGCGAGTGTATCCCGACGTCGACCGGTCGATCCGTCGATTGGTCGGTCAGACGGGACCAGGGTTACCATATTTTGTGGGTATCGGGCAACCGAACCCCTTACCAATGCGCCCCTCGCCCAGCTGCGCGGCGGAGCCCGTCTTTGCACTCTTTCCACTAACGCTGACGCGTACCGTACGCGTCAGAGTGGGGGAAGCAAAGCCGCGCAGCTGGGCGAGGGGTGCAAGGATAAGGGGCTCGGTTGCCCGATACCCGCAAAATATGGTAACCCTGGTCAGAACATGTTAATCACTTTTTGGATCTTCTGGATCAGCGCTCTAGTTCCAAAGGCTACGCCCCCTCGATCCGGCCGCGCCCCGGGTAGTCCTAGTTCTCCTAAGCGCCACGGATAGCGAGTATGGAACGCGGCTGAAGAGCTCCGAACCAGTGATGCCAGAATCGTGGTACCGTGGTACTAAAGCGTACCCCCACTATGTCCTACTGTTGCCCCCACCTTCCTTTTTCAACGCGCTCGCGCGCTACACGCACCAGCGTACCTCTACTCAGTGATAGCATCACGCTGGAGCGTGTAGCACGCGAGCGCGTTGAAAAAGGAAAGTAGGGGCAACAGTAGCTCATAATGGGGGTACGGTTTAGAACAGACATGACTAGAACTACGGCCATAGTGCTCGGAGCAACCTCGGCCGCCAAGGAGATTGAGACGCGCGGCCGGAAGAAGTGGGGGTATTCCATGAGATTCCTGCTCGCGTGCTAGTTTTGGTCATGCCTGGTTTAGTACCACGGTCAGTGCTCCGAACCAGGACCGCCACGGGGAGCGAGACGGGAGCGGCCGTCGCGAGCAGTGCAGCCAGAACGGGGAAATCCAGGGGAATACCCTTTACCCCATCTCTGATGACCAGACCAGTCTACGGCACGGGCACCGCACGGGCCTAAGGACTGAGTGAGCGTAAAGTAGAGTTATGGGTGAGAGGGGTCGTGCAGCGAGCGGGGAGGCATGGTTGACTGCGGCCATCTTGGCTGGCGCGCTCCTGTGGTGCGCTCTATAGGCGACTTTAAATACTAGTTTACCATTTGTACTACGTCTATAGCATGGTACAAAACCTACATCATCTTTAGCATGTGGCATGGATCAGAAGTAGCTTCAACCACACTAACCAGATACTATTATTTAATAGTTAATATCATTTAATAATAGTAAAGTGGGTTCTGTTTCCTGCTAAAGATGTAGTACAGACGCTGCACTAGTATTTAAAGTCGCCTATAGAGCGCACCACAGAAGCGCGCCATTCAAGATGGCCGACAAGTTGATACCCCTTCCGTCTTACGCCACACCTCCTCAGAATCATGCAGAGTCCTTTAGGTCCGTGGAGCACCGTAGTCTACAGTTTTAGTGGGGGACGTTGGAGCGTGCTCGTGGTGCTGTAATGGCATAATGCAGGGATGGGCACGGGTGGGGCCCCTCAAACGCCTGCTTCTCCCACCAACCTCTCTTCCATGCAACGTGCGCCTTCGCCGCACAGGGCGCTCCCCTCGCATCTTCGTGGCAGCAATGCGCGAAGCCTTCGCGAGACATGCGCACTGCTCGCTACGGGCGAAGTGCGTTCTTTCTCCATGGTAACGGTGGAGCTGGTGGGAGGCAGTGGGCGCTGTGGTGTGGACGGTCTTGCCTCAATTGAGGCAAAAATGCCCATCCCTGGCATAATGGAAGGAGAAAAGGAGGAGAGGGGAATGGCATCCGTTTGGATGCCATCTGGCTGTACTGGTCGCGAGTAAGTAAATCCGAGCGCTGTTCTGGATCATGTTCATCTCCTGCACGTCGCGTTGCATACTCGAATCGGTCGCTCAATTGGCTTTATTTTTCAGAAACACGCTCCTCTTTGTCCGTAGATTGTCGAAATACAAATAGGCGAACCTGCTCGAGAGGAGATTTTGAGAGATTTTTAACCTCGAGACTTCGTTCAACAATGTTTTGCTATCCGAAAAAGCTTATTTCGAAGAGTACCTTGTAATTTGTTTTGTTTAAAAATATTTATCATTTACAAAGTTCTCTTGTTGTCTGGAAAATAGATTTTCGACGCTAAAATCGCTTGTTTTTAGTCCATAAAAAAATAAAAATCCTTTGAGTCAAGATCTAATCTAATCTTTAATTTCGGACGTGACTGGCAACAGTGGTTACTGTAAACTGTGTTTTTCGTAATTCATAAACATTTTTTGGTAAGAAAATTACGAGACACTCTTCGAAATAAGCTCTTCCTAGATACAAATACGTTTTCGATCGAAGTCTGAGAAAACAATTCTCACCATTACGTTTCTCTACCTCCCGACTGAACGTAACCCCTTAAATAATATGTATGCAAGGAGTAGGACATAAAATAAGAAAGCATAGATCAATGGACGTTTTTTATAATGTAGGAAACTATTGTTTTATACAGAAGCCTATTGATTTTTAAAGCGGCTATCATCGGTGACTACATGTGCTCGAAGTACTCCGACATAATTTTCAATTGTGCTTGCATTTTAAAGCTACGTCGGATTATTTAGTACGATGTTTGTATGGTACTAAAAGCTTGGAAACCGATTGAACTATTTGACCAAGCACAAAGAAACATGAAAAAAACCATTTCTCAGAGCAATTAAAAAAACGCGATACAAAATGTATTTTATAATTATTCTACCATTACTACGGAGAATATTACGCATCATGGGTTCACGTCACAGCGCGAATCCCAATTGATAAATCGGTTAACGAATGAGTAATTCAATATTTCGTCGATAGTATTCCGTATAAACAGCGTTCATTTAAATCCGCGCCACTTCTCGCAATTTCCGTACAAAATTATTTTCGTTCGAGGCGAAACGCGTTTTGACTGACGGTAATCGTTGATTGGAATGATATCGAAGGGTTTCCGGTAGCACAGTTTAATTTACCCGATCGAGTATCACGTCCCCCCGTTCGATCATGCTTTTAATCACGCACCCCCGACACGAGAGTCCCCCAGCAAACGAATGTCACGGAAACGTGCGAACATCTCCGAACATGCAGCTGAGGGTAGCATAAACTACGACGCGTCTTAACCAGAGTCGCCGGATTAGTCACGTGACATTGCGACACGATGGAGCGCGGTCACGTGACGCAGCTGTAGAAGGGGAACGATAAAGTGGGGACGCCTAATCTAGCGACTCTGGTCTTACCGTTCGCTGTCCGCGGCGATTATGTTCCGCAATGTCCACGCGTCAACACGTTCTCAGGGAATTCGACCAGTCGTTCTATTCTCACGCGGACGCAACAACAACGATTGCTGTAACGACTATTGTACTGTAAACAGTTCGCCTCCCTATCGTACCTGAAACGCAGACGTTAATCCTTCACGCGACACTTAAATCCAAATCTCGAGTCGAGCCTCGGTGATCGTGACGACGCTAATCTCTTGACCGTCACTCGAATCGGTTTTTTCTTGCACATCAATCCCCTTCAAATTGCTCCACGGAAAGAGGAATTGATGCACTATGAATATTGCACATTCTCTGGCTCTTTGGACGCCTTCTCCAACGAATTCGCTGAGTGAATTGATCGTGGATCTGGAGTCCAGCTCTCGGATGTTAAGAATGAAATTACTTGGTTCAGTCTTTTTTTTAAGGGCGGTGGGGAAATGCTTTTACGCACACCCCTCCACAGATGGCAGCTGGGGGGTAGTAAGGGACTCGGCACCAGGGTTACCATTCTAGAGACTATTCTAGTCTCTCCAAACCCCTTACCCTTCCGCCCCTCTCCCAGCTGCGCAGCGAAGCCCGCCTTTGCTTCCCCCACTCTTCCCACTAACGCTGACGCGTACCACGTGGAGCAAGCTAACTTAGCTCAGGCGTCAGCGTTAGTGGAAAGAGTGGAGGAAGCAAAGGCGGTCTTCGCTGCGCAGCTGGGCGAGGGGCGGAAGGGTAAGGGGCCTGGCGAGACTAGAATATGGCAATCCTGCTCGGCACCCCCTAAGATCTTATGCGGGGGAAACGGGACTATTTGGGGAGCCGAGTCCCACACTACCCCCTCCAAACGTCATCTGAGGAGGGGGTGTGCGTAAGTGACATTCCCCCACCGCACTCAAACAAAAAGAAACTACTTCAGATCTGAATCCACTCCTGTTCTTGTCAATATACTTGGTTCAGTCCTGTCTATGTTGTTGCATACATTGTTACTTGAAACTTTGAAAAATTTGTTTTGTTTAGAATGTATTATTTGGTTTTGTGGAACATTGACAAGTTCTCTTATCAGTTCTTTATTTTAGCTCGTATTAATTATTCGATAAATTGTTACGTGGTACATTGAGAACTTTCTTTCATAATTTCTTTGTTTTAGTATACGTTATTTCGTGAATTGATATTTGGAACATTGAAAACGTTGTTTCATAATTAATTAATATCAGCATATATGATTTCATGTATTCTTACTTGAGACATGGAAAACGTTGTTTCATAGTTAATTAATTTCAGCATATATGATTTCATAAATTCTTACTTGGAACATTCAAAACGTTCTTTCATAATTTCTTTATTTTTTCATATATTATTTCATAAATTGTTACTTGAAACATTGAAAACGTTGTTTGATAATTAATTAATTTTAGCATGTATATTTTGATAAATTGTTATTTGATACATTCAAAATTGTTACGTGGAACATAGAAAATTTTATCTTTCACATTCTGCTACCACGTTGGTTTTCCAATATTAAAAATTTTGTATGTCTTTGTAGGTCGGCACTATGAAATTTTAAATACAGCCTGTATATGGGTCGTATCAAAGCCATTCGATTTCAAATCTTCTGTGAAAATTGCGTAAATTGTTATGTGTCTCGATATTTTACGACTCTCCGTACTTAAATTCATTCGTCCGCGAATAAAGAGAGAATTCGAACGCGTTTCACAACTGCTTGGAGATATTTACCTTAATCTTTCGATTCTCAATAATACGATAGACAATATTCCGTATCGAGATACAACATTTCGAAAATATCAATTAATTGCAATATTTGCAAGAGATTCTCTTAAGGAGAGAAAGTTCGAACGCGTTTCATAACAAATTGGAAGGTACCTTAATTTATTATTCGCACTGATAAACAATGTGCTATGTCGGAGTACAACATTTTGAAAATAGATTAAAATTCTGCTTCAGTATTTTGATCTTAAGAACCGAAAGCTGGTTAATTCTCGTGCTCCAAAAAACCAAATTAAGAAGAAACAAAATTTCACTGATTGGTTCAACGAACTCCCCCCCATCAAACCTCCACGATTCGATTCCCGATTACGTTGTTATAAGTGTGACGTTTACGTCTCGGTTTGTACATATAATCTATGTATTACTTGTACATAGCTTTTACGCCGTTTTCAATCGTGACAACAGCGAGATCGTGGCATCACGAAAATAATCTCCACAAATACACACCCACACACACACCACCCTGAACACACACTCACCAAATACTTGCTAATGTTTAGTGGTACAGCGTGTCTAGATTTTGTAAGGCGTTGTAAAAATGTGTCGAACAGAGTAAAATGAGTGTTATACGAAAATGAAAAGTTTCTCGATATATAGTATAATATACATACACATACATATATACGAACGTATATATTAATATATTTGTAAGTAGAAGTGCTGATGTAATGGATTACGGTATGTGCGATTATTAATCTTACACGACTCACGACGGTACCCCATTACGCTGCTTCGACGGTTCGAATTGCACAAAACAGGCCTGGATCAGGATAACTATGAAACTGTACTTCGAAAACATTCGAAACGGACAATCGGAAAACGTGAATTAACACTCGGAAGGCGGACGTCCTCTCCGTGCCTTACAAATTATCCATCGAGATGACACACAGCGGGACAAACCGACGAATTTTGTGTCAAAATTAATGAACTTTCTGTAGAAATGAGATATTGCAGAACGTTCTTTAACCTTGAAAATCTGTGTTAAATTGCAGAATTTCACTGTGGATTTTCCAATACGAAGTTTCGATCCTTTAGGATCAATAGTTGAGGAGATATGGTCGTTTAAAGTTGACCATTTTTGACAGGTAAGGGCGCCGCCATATTGGTTTGTAGTGACGACCGCGAGCCGCTACCTTGCCGCACCCCCCCTCGACCTAATCCTAACCAATTTAGTCAGCGGCTTGAAACCGTCACTACAAACCAATATGGCGGCGCCCTTACCTGTAAAAACACAGCTAATTGGTCAACTTTAAGCGACCATATCTCTTCAACTATTGATCCTAGAGGTCCGAAACTTCGATCTGCATCCGTGTGGGTACAAATCTACTGAATTACATACCAAATACATCATAATTCATTGGAGAAAGCCGCAAATTTTGAGTTCGGTACAGTAAAGAGCAGCCGAATAAGGTATCATTATATTTATTTTTATTGTGTCTACATACGAGAATACAATATACCTTCGAACTAGTGGATTATCAAATCGTCTCAACGAAAAAACGATCTCATTTTTCTTCACAAAAATCAATATCTTGCGAAATCCTGAATTGGTAGACAAATTTTACGTACATGGCATTGGATAAATTACAATTTTGTGGAAATTGTGCAAGTTTAACACATATTTTCAAGGTTAATGAACGTTCGTACAGGTTCGAACAACGTCGTCTCTATTAATTAAAAAAAAATCATCGCTCTATCTCATTTCTGTCAAACGTTCTTTGATTTCAACACAGAATTCATCGGTTTGTCCCACTGTGCGGAACACGGGCAATGAGACGTCACACACTTTGGCCAATAATTCGACTAGAACCGAAAGTGCCAGTTGAATGATCCAATCGGACGGCTTGCTGTCTAATTCCTTTCGAATTCCATCCCGGAGACTTCTTGCGAGGCACGGAGAGTACGCATCCCGGCGTTGAGGTGCTAGAAAACGATTAACGAAACGCCGCTGGGTGAAGACAGACCCGCGGACCCGCCGACCAAGTGTCAACCCTTAGCACTCGAGCGGGGACTCTAAGGCGCCACTAAAAATTGCTGTAGCATTATTTATTGGGTTGGAAAGAAAGTTCGTGGTGTTTTCAAATTAAGAATCGAAGATAAAATCAAGGCATTTATTCATACGTTTATTCAATAACACGAGAAGTTACCTTGAAAATGGCAAGAAGTGATAGAACAGAATGGAAAATATGTTATTGAATAAATCTATGAATAAATATCTGAATTTTAGCTTTCAATTTTAAAGTTCCAACCCAATAAAATATTGTTTACCTTATTGGATACGTTGGTACCTAATCAATTACTCAACATTTAAGAGGATAGACTCGTTCCTAGGATTGCATGGGTGTGAGATGCCCCTTCTTGTTTCTCGATAATGAATGCGACGGGGTTTTTTCAGTAGTCAATTTTTTCAGTAGTAGTTTTTTCAGTTTTCAGTAGCGCTAAAGTATATCCCACGAGAGAGTAACCCGTTTCGCGCAGCTTAGAAGATGGTGGGGGCGCAGCGAGCCTATCATCTCTCACTTCATTACCCACTCCCCACTTTCTCGAACCAATTAGGACGAAGATGCGCAAAGACGAACGAAAACTGGTCTTTCCGCGGGGTTATTCTCTCGTGGGATGTACCTTCAGATCAATCTAGGCAAAAGTCCTATTTTTACATTATTCGGCTGCATATAGCTGTCGCAGCTTTATGAAAATGGCTACATGCGCAGCTTTATACTTCAGAATAATGCAAATGACGCCTCGTAAACGCAAAACATAGAACTTTTGAGGGCGATCGCGGCCTAGATTGACCTTTTATCTAGCGCTCTTGACTACTGAAAAACCCCATCTTTGGTGAAACGTTGTCCATCCCCTTAAGTATTGTTCAAGGTGTTATACCAATTTCGTATCCACCAAATTTCAAAAATCATTGAGAATGGAAATATTTTAGGTCGAAAGAACTGTTTAAATTTCCATTTGAAACAGTTCCGAGTGCGAAGGGTTAAACCGGATCTCGGTTCGAACCAGAAGAAGATCCCGAATGAAACTGGTCGGAACAAAGACCAATCGACGATCGCGACGATCCCTGTTTTGTGCGAACCAATTACACCGCTTCCTACCACCCACCCCCTTTTGCCAAGGCACTTAAGCAACCAGTATCTCTCACGGTAGCGACCTATCTATATATTTCTACGAACCGAAACGACCCATGAGCTCCCAGATTCCGCTTTAGAGTCGTAACAATGCCGAGTGCCATCGACGTGGACGACCTTGGGGGCCGCTGTAGCGCGAACGTAAGTGTGCCCGTACTCTTGTCCGAGGTCGGACGTCATCGATGTAACCGATAAGACACCGATTGTACCGAGTTGTAACCGACGGGAGAGCGGATCGTCCTCTCGGTGTCGTATCGCCGGAGAAAGGACCAGAAAAAAAAGAAGGAGAAACGAATAAAACCGAGCGTGGCGGTATTCTACAAAATAGCGCCGGCACATTGTACGAAGATATAATAAAGCACGAACTGCTGAAAACACCATGGTCCGTCGCACATCACCTCCAAAAACAAACAACAACAACAACAAAAAACGTGTGTGATTTCTCTTCTCTCTGTTTGCCGTAGAAATAGCCGACACAGCCGCTGTACATGGATTCCGATCTCTCACGTTCACGCACGTACGTGTAACCCGACGGACGATTACCCACGTTTGTCGTTTACCCTGCACTGATCAGCAACCAACGCGGTTTATGGTGGCCATTCGCCATAACGCGAGCCCATTCGCAACGGAAGATGGCGAGCACAACGCCCATCAACGACCGTCGCTTTCTTCTCCCCCGTTGATATATCGATCTTACCGTGTTTCAACACCGATCGAACACCCCCACATAAATACCACCACCTGCGACCGTAAACTTTTCAACGATCGCCTGCCGACCTTGCACACGATGCTCCTTTGTAAACTTCCGAATCCCACACGCCGTTGATCACCGTAAACCAACGCTCGGATTTACTTACTCGCGACCGCCGATTTTCGAAGGCTACGCCCCCTCGGCCCGACCGCGCGTCTCGCTCCCCGTGGCGGCCCTAGTTCCCCTAGGTGCCACGAATAGCGAGTATGGAACGCGCCTGAGGAGCAGAGTTGCCATCTGCGAGTCCCGCCAGGCCCCTTACCATTCCGCCCCTCGCCCAGCTGTGCTGCGGAGCCCGCCTTTGCTTCCCCCACTCTTCCCACTAACGCTGACGCGTACCGTAGTGGGGGAAGCAAAGGCGGACTCCGCAGCACAGCTGGTCGAGTGGCGGAATGGTAAGGGGCCTGGCGGGACTCGCAGATGGCAACCCTGGTGAGGAGCTCCGAACTAGGATCGCCACGGGAAGCGAGACCCGCGGCCGGGTCGGGGGGGCGTAGCCTTCGAAAGTCGGCCGTCGCGAGTAAGTAAATCCGAGCGTTGCCGTAAACAATTACAGTAATGTCCGACTGTAAGTTCTTCCTCGATTCTGTTCTCGGCTGGAGATTGCATAAACATCCGTAGACATTTTCAAAAAAATGCCAGATTATCAAATTCGATAGAATTCAGTACGATTTTTATTTGTTCTGGATCTACAAAGGCTGTGTTCAGTAAAAAAAGAATTTTGTTTCATTCCACTTTCTAAAAATTTGTCTATAAAAATTGCAGATTGCATAAACATCCGCAGTTTATTCATTACACAAGTAAATATCATCGGAATTGTATCATATTTGGTATCATTTTTATTAGAAAAATGTCACAAATAAGTTGGTGAAGGTCCCATAAAAAAATAATGGAAAACAAAGAAGTTTTGTAATTGGATTAGTAGTTCACACCGATGTACCCGCCCGGTATAGGATTACGCGGCGTGTTCACACTGCTCGGCGACCGAGGCAGCTCGAGTTTCTTGACCCCTTGCGACGTACGCCCCCCAGCGGAATGGGCAGCGTAGCGACATACAGTTACGCTTTCAGCAAGACTTACAGTCGGACATCACTGTAACTGCTCCGTTCTCTAGGACGTGTTACGTCGTGATACTGTTTGTTATAAGGTCACAGACAAGTTATCTTGCGAAGCATAATTACTGGGTTCGAAAGAAAGTTCGTAGCGTTTTCAAATTAAGAATCGAAGATCAAATTAAGGTATTTATTCATATGTTTATCCAGTAACACGAGAAGTTAACTCAAAAATGGCAAAAAGTAATAGAACAGAATGGATAATATCTTATTGAATAAATATCGGAATTCTAGCTTTCAATTTTAATATACAAACGCTACCAACTTTCGTTTCAACCGAATAATAATTCGTCTGTGACCTTATACAAACAGTATCGGCGTCGCGACATAACACGTCCAAGAGAACAAATCGGTTTAGCTTCACTGTAGACTCTCGTATAACGTGATCAAAACATTGTTGAAAATCTTCCGAGAATATCTAGCGACCTTGTGATTCCCGCCAGAAACCAAAGTCGTATTCGTAGTCGAATAGAATGACCGGCTGCTTTTTACTTTACCGAACTCAAAATTTGTGCCTTTCTCCTACGAATTATGATGTATTTGGTATGTAAACCAGTAGATTTGTACCCGGCGCGGATACAGATCGAAGTTTCGAACCTCTAGGACCAATAGTTGAGGAGCTATGGTCGCTTAAAGTTGAGCAATTTGCAGTGTTTTTGACAGATAAGGGCGCCGCCATATTGGTTTGTTGTGACGGTCGCACGCCGCTTACCGAGTTGGTTAGGTTAGGTCGAGGGGGGCGAGGTAAGCGGTTCGCGGTCGTCGCTACAAACCAATATGGCGGCGTCCTTACCTGTCAAAAACACTGAAAATTGCGCAACTTTAAGCAAACATAACTCCTGAACCATTGGTTCAACAGGAGCGAAACTTCGATCTGCAGGTTCATCGGGTGCAAATCTACTGGATTACATATCAAATACATCATAATTCGTAGGAGAAAGGTACCAGTTTTGAGTCTGGTGAAGTAAAATTTACCCGAATGACGTATAATAGGTACCGAAAACTTGGTCGAGCGATTTTGAAGTTCAGCCATCGCGTTGTACGGAGGTCTACCGTAATCACTCGCATGGGGTCATCGCAATTTCCGGTAGAATTGAATTATTCTTCAGCGGAAAAGTGAGAAACTGTGTCAATGGCTGACCCCATGCGAACACTGCACACATCGGGGTGCGAGGAACGAAAGGTTAACTCTCTGTTCTTCCACCTGTTGGGTACGAGCTATTCTGACCCTTGTATGGGGACGACTCCAATGGGACAGCGGTAGAGAGTATAATTATGGTGGGACTCGACGGCCGAAAATGGGAAATCTTGAGATTCCGAGGTTTGTGAACAGTGTTGTGTTTGTGGTTAGATTTGAACAGGATTCTAGAGATTTCTCGTTTTTCTGTCGACTGTGGAACCGTCCTGCAGTGGTCCGGACCTGTGGAAACGTGAGTTAGGTTTGTGGTGATTTGGTTTGTACGGTTTTTTGGATCGTGGATGATGATTTGGATCTTGGAGTTACTTTTTTTATTGCAGAAAGTAGCTTTTTGGAAGTGTTCCTCTTTTAAGAAGTATCAAAACAATAAATGTGTATTTAATATATAAATGAAAGATACTAGTTCAACTGTCCTTGATACTAGACTTCAATTTCGACACTTTCTGAACCATAAACGAAATAATAAAAAAAATCGAAATAGGGAGTTCTGTCTGAACAAAGTTGATGATTCAACATCATACTTGTGAAGGATTATCAACATTAAAAATTGGGAGTTCTGTCTGTTTAGGTTAACAGAGTTGATTATTCAACATCATACTTGTCAAGGATTAGCAACATTAAAAATTGGGAGTTCTGTCTGCCTGGGTTAACAAAGTTGATGATTCAACATCATACCTGTCAAGGATTAGCAACATTAAAAATTGGGAGTTCTATCTGTGTTTGCGCTAACAAAGTTGATGATTCAAGATTACAAATTTAACATTTTGTCTAAGAATAGCTATCAAAATTTAAAACGACATTTTGCATGGAAGAGGTTAAGAAAATTGAGAATCAAATGGTTGAACTCATTCTGAACCACTGTGCAGGTAGAATATTCCATCTGTAAAGTGTTAACAAAGCTGAGAATTGAACGTTCTGCCTGGAGAAGGTTAACAAAATAGGAAGCTTGGAAAGTATTATCAAAATTCTTCTTGAGAAGAATTAGCAAAGGTTATCAATTGAACGTTCCTACGGAAGTTGACCAAACTAAAAGATTGAACGTTCTCGTGCAGGGTAAAGAAAATGGAGAAATTATAATTCACGTTTCGACAGTTCCGGACCAATGTGCGTCCTCGGGATCAGGACTCGAAGGACGCGTTCGCGAGTTTCTGTGTGCTTTGCGATGCGCGTGATGTCCCGCTTCTGCACTCGCGAGACGCCGGCCCAGAATCCCGTTGGTACATTATAACAGGAGAGACCTACTATCTCGAGGGTAGAGTGCAGGCCCAACGGAAATCGAGCAGGGAACCCAGCAGCGTGAGCAGCAGTCAGTCCACCAGACGAGTTGTCGATAGTGCAGTACCTGCTATGTCACTGTGTAGATATATGATCGTCCACCTTGAACCCCCGAGTATCTTCCGTTGTTCGCCTTACACGTCGGTCCACCGTTCCCCACCTCCGCCCTCTTCCAGTCTTTAGATCTGTTTAACAAAGTAGAAGAACAGCTTCCAATGCACGTGGGGAGCAATTCGGCGAAAATCCTGTCTAGAGGACCCGCCTCCGGTGTTCTTTGTTTTCACAGTATATCAGCTTGTCCCAGAAGACCATGCGAACATTTGGTGTAATCGGCGGACTGTGGATCTTTATGGATCTTTATAAACATGGGAATTTTGCATAACATGTTTTAAATGAAAACATGTCTAAAACCCTCTAAAGGTTCGCATCGAAGTTGTGTTCGTTTGTGTTCATCCATGTTGTCATAAGTGCATAAAGATTTGCAGTCTAGCTAACATGAACATGTACGGGAGAGTAGCCTAATCTGGACTAGCTTCCAGGATGAACCAGAGTGTGTTTCGAGAAAGAGTTTTCTAGTGTCGCTAATAATATCAATTGGTTAGAAATTATACCTTGGAGAGGAAAATTACTTATACTCTTATCGAATGGTACAGATTGAGTAGAGTTTACAAGTTAGGCCAGCTGCTGGTCCAAACTCGACAACTCTCCCCCGCAAATAGCGCGATCATGTTTCCGTTAATGTTTTACTGTTTTCCAAGCTTATGTTCACTTGGCCGCGCCACCTTAATTTGCTTGCAAAGACGACACGAACTTTTGGGACAACCTAATATATTGTCACTCTCACGAATGACCTTCGGAACGATTTAGCCATCGCTCGATGATCAGTTGACTTACGCTTCTTGTGGAAGGAGAAGCAAAAATGCTGGATCGGTGTTAGGTTTATTTGCATAAATGCAATCTCCGCTTTAACCATAGCGAACGCATGAAGTCGAGCTGAGAGCGACCATTTTTGAACGCCGCGACAGCCACAAAATGGTGGTGTCGCATGGCTGCGCTGTTATTGGAGCCGGTTACTCGTCGGCCATACTAATCTAGTATTCCTATATTTGTTATACGTATGTTGTTGTTTACGATAGTGTTGTGGCATACGACCGGCGTGTTGTGGCCGTCGCGTACGTCAAAAATAGTTCCTCTCATATGTGAGTTAGGCGAATATACACGAACAGACTGCGGATCATGAAGCTGCAAGTCAAGATTGCAATTTAAAAGGAACTGCTGTAGATCATTGATCTTCCAAGACAGAAAACATTTTTATTTTGCATGAAGATTCGCAGTCTACTAACCAGTGATCAATCAATTAGACCTGACCTAAAATCAAAAAGGTTCCTCCTTATCACCAGACGGCGGATTTTATGCATTTACGACGAAAACGAGTAGGCGTAGTTCAAAACGATAAAAAGATTGAAAGAGTTTAACAGCGTCGATATCGTCGGACTCATATAAAAACTGCCGAAATCCATCTTCTATGAAGATTGGGTTTTCAGCTTCGCCCTGTGTTAGCTACTTCAATCTCTACGGTTCGAGGGTAATAGTTCAGCGATAAGTTGTTAGGTAGCGCCACAATATTGGAATTCGAAAACTCCGTGTAAACCAAGATAGTTTCGCTTTAAATAATTTTCTTTCGCCTTCTGTAACATTTACTTTCTTGGACGTTAGGCAATTTTTATATGAGACCGACGATACATTATTCTGACCATATAAAAATTATTAATGAGAAAAATTAATTTTTACTTAGCTCCCGTAGATCACGGACCTAAGGACTGAGCGTAAAGTAGATTTATGGGTGAGAGGGGGCGTGCCGCAAGCGGGGAGGGTTGGTTGACTGCGGCCATGTTAAGTGGCGCACACTGTGGTGCCATCTATACAACGTTGCGGGAGAAGTGGGGTTATACCTTGAGAAAGCCGCCTATAGATCGCACCATACTGTGCGCCACTTAACATGGACGACAAATTGATACCCCGTCCGTCTTTCACCTCACCCCCCCACCCAGGGTTACACTCAGTCCTTAGCTCCGTGTCATAGATTGCAATTGATGTGTAAAAATTTCATTTTGCATAAAGATCCGCAGTCTACTTATCATTATTATTTCGTCAATCGCCATCTAATGAGCAACGAGCGACGGCTGAAACCTTCTGACGATTACTGAAGAGACTGTCGTGGACAGTGTACAGGGTGAGTCAACAAGAACTGACCTGTTGGTTGATCGAACGAATGAAGTCAGATTCGTCTAGATCCTCTATTTTCTGAGCGATCGAATCCAGTTCAGGCAACAGGTTGCAAGTTAGTATGTTAGTTCTTATCGACTCAGCTCGTGTATGCGAAGGTCGAGATCATTGGAGGTGCGTCCCCTGAACAGCCCTTTCACCATCATCATCCATATGCACTGTCCTCCGAATCGTGAACAAACCGGGACTGTGCGCGGCTATGCCGGAACAGTGCGGCCTGAAAGATCCTAACTTCCGTGGACCAGTTTCACGCGTCTATCGATCCTCGCAACCATAAAATGCGTCTTCTCAAAGGGTACGTACTCGAGGAACGACGAATAACTGTCGTGAAACTGATGGTCGGTAAAAATCGGCCGAAATATCTGTTCCTCTTTGTGTTTCACCTTATACACACACTCTAGACGTTTACAGTGTCTCTTTCCCTTTCTCTAGAAGCATCCGTTTATACAGGGTGTCCCATTCGACGTTTCGCACGCAATAACCCCGCCCCCCCCCAACTGTAACTCGTTTCAAACACCTACCTAAATTCAGGGGAGACATCTTATGGCGTTCAGAAATATATTATCCAGATGGACGTGCTTCAGCACAGAGTGAAATGTTCTTCATGTTCTTCATCTCGGAAATTGTGTGCTTTTATTTTGGTAGTTTCGTTTTAGTTCGGTCGTTTATATCTGTTATATCGTGTCGGTGTTCGAAGGTCGTGCAAGGTTATTCAAGGTTGTTCATTCGAATCTTGCCTTTGTAAAATGTCCTTGAAGCGATTCAGCAGCTCTCGTATTCGAAAGAACGATCTCGGACATCGATACAGTGGATCGAGTCTATGACAATTCGATTAAAAATATTTTTGACAATTTTATAACACTAAACCTACCTCCCCATCAAAAGTGACTGATGTGTATACAGTACATTCTCTATGTGGGGGATTTTTAAAACTAAATTCCGCAGTTAAGAGGTCAACGACCTTGAATAACCTTAAAATATAAATTCGTCTGAAGAAAAGCGAAGGTGGCCATTGAATGTTCCCCTAAAACAGGATCAGTTTGATGCGAGACATTTGTAGTAACCACCTCTATTTTGGAAAACAATAGCGTGCGAATGTTGAAGTAGGACACCCCTTTGCACACACACGTATCCATATTATGTGGTGTAGAGACTGTTCTGTCCGAAGTTTTACGTTTCATAGTTCGAAGCGTGTCCGTTCCGAGTGGATCACCAGCCGACAGGCCGCATTGTACCGAGCAAAGATCCGCAGAGAGAGAATCGTAACTAGCCCGCCTAATGTCGTAGCTCTGAACGTGAGTAAAAGAAACCCTGTGAAACGTTGCCCGATTTGCTTGCGAATAAGCAACATGAATATTGCTCCCATCACTGTCTCTGTTGCCTTGTTTTCCGTACCATTTTTCTCTCTCTCTCTCTCTCTCTCTCTCTCTTGTGTGTTTGATTTCCCACCTGTCCGGAACGAAAAGTCGAGGCTCCGAGTGTGTTCCCCGTTGCCGTCGTACTTCTTGATCATTCGTACCTCGGGTCAGCCTAATCGAGTCACGCCATACTGTTATTTACTAGAGGTGTGCGGGATTCCAAAAATGTCCAAAGATATTTTCTCGAGATCGGCACCGGTCCCGAAGTAATTTCGGGAATCGATAATTACAGCAGTGCACGGTTACATTTACACGAGTCAGCCCCGTTCTTCTCCCAGCACTCAGTGTCTTGACTCGGCGATTCTACCCCAATAAAGCAAATTTAATTTGCACTAATTGTCGTCTTACCTTTATAATTGTCTCACCGATGGATGGCAGAGATTCTCCCGATTAAAACGAGTCCAAACACGAGGTAGATCGGACTACTTTTACACGGGTAAAGGGGGCAGACCTCCCACAGTCCCTCCCATAGTCCCAACGTTCACTACTTAAATTGGTAAAATCAGTTCGATTCATATCGTGTTTGGACTCGTTTTAATCGGAAGAATCTCGGCTATCTATCTATTGCCACTGCGATTGGAAAGGTAACACGGCAATTACCGAAGATGAGATTTACTTGATCGCATGTTTATTTCTTTCAGTCGCGGTCTCCCTTTGAAATGCCAAGTCTCGGTCATTCTGCCCGCGAAAATCGAACTGCTGGTTCCTGAATTGATGTAAATTTAACCGTGCACATTCCCGAAACTTTCGAGAATCCGAGGTATGTTTCGGGATTAGTTAAGCTTGCACATTCAAGAACGCTTTCTAGCTCGCGTTGTTTCTGTATTTACAAGTTCGGGGTCCCAAAATTCTCGATTCTCGCGACATATTCGGGACTGGCCGACCTGATCCCGATATTTTCGGGGTCTCGCAGCGTTGCCGCAAAACTCTCTCGCAACGTACCAATAGTGGCGTACCTGATGGTGTCACGTTTCTACAGAACGGACCGTGATGGGATGCCCATCATCAGACTACACTGTGGTTTCGTGGCGTCACTCTAGTTCAGACTATAGCATTTCCCCCGCTATTATCCTGAACATCCCTCGATCTGGCAACGCTGGGTGCTCGCACATCCCGCTTGGGATGACGCCACGCAACGTCACCGGTCCCGAGAATTGTCCCATCCTGAGTATAGGCTGGTGAGGTCACTGGGTTTCAACTATAGCATTTCCCCCACCACATTTCCCGTCAATTCCCTCGTTCTGGTAACGCTGCGTGCACCTCTATTATTTCCGCTTTATCATTTGCCGCGTTCGGTCGTTCGCCACGTTTCCTGCGTAAACGTTCGGCGAGCTAAACGAATTATAGTGTTTCTCCTGCGTGGCCGACGAGAGAGACCGGTACCCCGCGCGGGTACTTGTTTTGGTTCTCCGATTCGCAGCTCCGACGATGCTCTCTGGCCTGTCGTAAGCACGCGCGAGCTCTCTCTCGATCGCAATCCGTGGCGAAACTGTTACAGCTCGAAAAAGGAGAGAGAGGTAGAAAGGAAGCTGCCTGTGTGTCACAGCAATGCGCACCGTGACTCTCGGAAGCGTTGACGCGCGCGACGTCCCAACGTAGGTGTTCTCTTTATATCAAGTTTGACTTTTAATCAAGCACGAGAAAGAAAAGAAAAGAAGCGAACGAAAGCGAGGAGAGGGAAAAAGTAGTGGAAAAAAAAATAAAGAAAAGAAAAAAAAAATATAGAATTCGAACATTCGCCTGAGATCAAGTTGATGAACATGTGAATTAATCGATCTTCCTTTTTTCTGTTTTTTCAACGCTCTAGTTGTTCAGGAAAAAGCCTCTGCCAGTGTTAGTAAGTACCGCCACTTGATCTGGTGTGATTGGACTGCTGTAGTTAGAAGGCTATGCGTTTATCATACATATAACATCTATACATACCCACACGTACGTCACGTTTCGACACAACCACACCGTCATGTTATCGTCTGTCCGCAGCGTGAGTCTGAGTAAACTTCGATAAGTAATCTTCTTTTCAATATTCGTCGTCGACCGTTTAAAACGATTCAGGAGCAATCGAAAATTTACCCAGACTCATGTTGCCCGATCATTCGACCACCACACAACCACCACTGCAGAAAAAGTAGGTCTCCACTTGACTATCATCCCGTTTCCTGCGTTTTTCTTCAGTTTACTCGCCCACGCCATGCCCACGGATCACTAGAGATTCTTTAAACCAGAGATACCATAATGAGAAGAACCCCCCCCCCCGCCCCACACTCTCTACAGTGGGTGTACAAAATGTTCGTACACCTTTTAAAAACGAATAACTTTTTCCAAATTCGACCCAACAGCTCGAGTTTTTTTCAGGCGTTAGAAGAATTAGTTCACTAGCTAATGTGTAAATAATTTTTTAAAAATTGCTATTGGTCGCAATTGAAGGAATAAATAAAGGTCACGATTTTTTATTTTTTTTTTTGGTAGGTCTAAGTAAGTTATGTACATGTGCAAAGTTTCATCGAAATCGATCAAGGTTGTTATAAAGTAGAATTGATTGAAGATAGGAAAAATCGCAAACCCTAAAGTCACAGATTTTTACATCTTACGATGACCATAACTTCTTTATGCGTTAACCGATTTCAATGAAACAACGTACATACAGCTAACTTAGATTTACAGAATACATGTTTCGTAAAAAAATTTAAATATTGTCATCTTTATTTTTCTTTATTTTTTAAAAAATTATTTACACATTAGCTAGTAAATTAATTTTTCTAACATCCTAAAAAGGAATCCGAGCTGTTGGGTCGAATTTTGAGAAAGTTATTCGTTTCTGAAACGAATACTTTGTACACCCTCTGTATTTCTTTTTATTACTCTCTGTTTCTCTATCTATCTCTGTCTCTTTCTCTTCCTAGCTCTGTTGGCACTTAGAGTGCCAGACGCACAAGAGTCTCACTTTCACCGGTGAACTTGTTTTTTTAAATTTACGATACAACCGGTAAATTTAAAAAGATATACCGGGGACTACGATGCTCGCCATGAAACCGTCGTATTTTGGTAATCGTCGGGAAACGATAACGCGAGCTTCGTAGTCGTTGAGACATTGACTGTGAGACGATACTCTCTGTTCAGCGCAAAGACTAATCTCTGTGCGAATATGTCAGCCTCCGATCCTTTTGTTAGCTCTGACTTTCACTGGCGTCGTCTTATACTGCTTTATCTCTATTATCGTTTCTTTTATTCGCATCTACTACTACTCCTCTCGGGGCTGTAGCTCAACGGTGAGAAAGTCTTTTCTGTTTTCCGTGTTGACGGGAATTCGCAGTTTTTTCATTGAGTACTTTCCAATTTTCATGCATTCGCCGCCTAATCTAGTCTCTTCGCATGGATCGATCGAATGAAACGATTTGTTTAACACTAAACCTACCGAGCGCTGAAAGCGATTAAGATGTTTTTGCTTAAGAAAATTGACAAGACTCAAATTTATTTAGATTCTGTACAATTTTCAAAACAGTATGTGCTTGGATAAAGAGATTTATCGAACCAATTTCGATGTGAGCAACTTGATAATTTCAATAATTGTGGTAGGTTTAGTGTCAAAGCTTGGAGAAGTGTCGATGAGTACGTTCAATACCAAAATTCGAATCACGGAATCATCGTATTCTAACAATTTTAATGGTAAACGATTATGCAGTATGTACCATTTATAACGCAACCTTATTTTAGAAAAGGTTCATTTCTTGGCTATAAAAATTATATAAAATTACAAACAAGATTGTTTTTCACAATCAACGTTGGATATGACCTTTTAGTTGATGTTTATGCCTTTCTCCTAAAAATTATTATGTACTTGGTATGTAATCCAGTAGATTTGTACCCGGGGCGGCTGCAGATCGAAGTTTCGATCCTGTAGGATCAATGGTTCAGGAGTTATGCTTGCTTAAAGTTGTGCATTTTTCAGTGTTTTTGACAGGCGAGGGCGCCGCCATATTGGTTTGTAGTGTCGCGCGCCGAGCAGAGCCGCTAGGTGGTAGTTGGTTGGCGATTAGGTCGCGGAGGGGGGCGGCAAGGTAAGCGGCTCGCGGTCGTCACTACAAACCAATATGGCGGCGCCCTTACCTGTCGAAAACACTGAAAAATGCACAACTTTAAACAAGCATATCTCCTGAACCATTGATTCTACAGGATCCAAAGAGGTAACATGGAAACGATACCATGAATTCCCCTCTGAGCAGTTAGTTTTGCCGAACAGCCGGATATATGCGCGCGCAAAAACGTTCAAAGTCAGGGTTGCGTTATAAATGGTACATACTGTTGTATTGTCCTCTGAAACCTTTTCTGGACTTTCAGCATACAGTACACACGAAACCCATTCGCAATTCGCAACGGCGTTCACTTTCATCATACAGAATTGTGTTCACACCGTTTCGAACAGTCAACCCTGAAAAACAATTAGACTTTCTCGCCAATCACTGTTATGTAGGGTAAGTCAGGGAGTGATGGCCCACTTTCACGAAGAAAATATCAGCACTTTCGAAATTTAAGCGATATCTGCATTAGAAAAACGGAAACGTGTTTGTTCAAGTACAATACAAATTATACCGTCGGGATCGAATGAAATAGTACGCTGTTTCACACAAGAGAAAGAAATTGCATCCTCGTGCACACAGCCATCTAACCAAAATTGTCCGAGTAGGCTGAGCAATAGTTTCGCATGTGATAGCTCGATTGTATTTCGACCTAAATTTTAAGAACGTTTCGTTGCTTTTGCAGCTGGAGGTTCGAAATTTCTCTCCCGACATGCTGAAGAGATGTTAAAATCGTTCCAATTTTTTTTCTTATTCACTAAAATATCGTATATCGGGGATTGAATTGATCTAAGCTTTGTTGTTCACCCTGTACATTGAAAATCAGATAGGCGCGCGACAGATATAATTTTTCTTCGTAAAAATTCTTCTGCTTCCAAGAAATTCTGACCGGCAAAGCAATCCTAATCGCTACAACCGCAGAATGCGTATCGTAGTGCAAGGAACAGAAGCGATCTTCACGGAACTGCAAATTGTGGTTAATTTCGCAGGGGCCATCTCACCCAGGATTGCTATAGATGATCCAATTAGTGCTTAGATGGTTCGTTAGTCGCTTTAGTTTTTCTGCGAGAAGAACAACGGAGTTCTAGGGTAAACTTTACATTACCAGACTCAAAAGTTTTGCCTTTATCCTATAAATTATTATGTATTTGGTATTGTATCTGTACCCGGAGAACCTGCAGATCGAAGTTTCGATCCTGTATGATCAATGGTTCAGGAGTTATGGTTGCTGAAAGTCGAGCAATTGCAGTGCTTTTTAATTGCAGTGGTAAGGGTGCCGCTTACCGAGCATAACCGCTAGAAGCAGCACGGGCACACAATAATGTCGCTAACTTAGAAAAAAAATATCTCGCAAAATGTTTGAGAAGAAATATCGTGGAAAATATTTACAAAAACCTAATCCAGACCAGTTAAAACGCAACAGCGTGACCATGTCTTCCAAAATTCAAACAACAATTGCAATACGCGCTCTATAGTATGCTCTATACTACAAACCAATATGGCGGCGCCATAAACTGCACTGTAAAAACACTGCAAATTGCTCAACTTTATGCGATGTTAACTTCTGAACCATTCGTCATACAGGATCGAAACATCGATCTGCAGCCGCCCCGGGTACACATCTACTGAATTACATACCAAATACATAATAATTTATAGGGGAGAAGCAAAAATTTTGAGTCCGTTAAAATAAAGAACAGTCGAGTATCTTTCATAATTAATACAACAACACGAGAGTGACAAACGTTTCTCACGGACGTACACAGTGTCTAATCGCATCGCATCTACCGTGCGAAATACAGCAGAAAAGAAAAACAAAAAAAGAATAGCAGAATAAATCTCGAGAGCAGTATTCGTGCAGAGCTGGATTCCTGCGAACACACAGACAAATCTCATTCCACCACATGTCACACCGCTGCGGCCCGCCCCTCTCACCCCGCCCACCCGAAAACTTTTAAATTCATTTCGAGCTCATACGGCCCCCGACTTGTTCCCATCGCAAAAACAAAGAAAGTTGCGTGGACAGGTCGCACAGCACTTTTATATTATATATATATATATATTGTCACTGTATACATCATTATTCTATTAATTCCATCATATGCCGTTTGTTATATTCGCACACTTACGTAGAGCCCGAGTGCGTACTCTGCATATCGCGCCTTTTTCAAGCGTGTCCGTGTGCGTATGTGCGTGCGTGTGTTCAGTCCGCTGTGTTTACGTATACTGTGCAGCATCCAAGTTGCTTCAGCTTGTAATTCTTAACGGTAAAGTTCGACGAGATACCGGCGTGGAGTTTCTCTCACCGTGTATGTACATGCATCGCTAGATCAACTGATCGTTGCTAATGGTTTTTAACACTAGATCTACCAAGGGGGGTCGAAATCACTTGCTGTACTGATTTGTTCTTTTCGAAATATTTAAATTGTAAACGTGTTTTTTTTCTGAGAGATTGTTTTAGTGAACTTCTCTGTTGAAGTACACATTTAAACAAGACTGCTGCGCAATCGAAACAAATGCAATTTTGTCATTGTTAGAAGGTGAAGTATTATGCCAATTGCGTTTAGTGCTCGGTAGTTCTAGTGTTTATTAGGACGACCAGACACCGGCGCTGGGGATGAATCGACGCTTGAAATAGGCGACATTATTAATTCAATCGAACGCTGTTTTTAAACCGCTTTCTTCCTCGGACACAAAAGAACTTTGACCCGAACTTTTTGTTTATTTTCGGAACAAAAGAAACTCGAAGAATTCGGCGCAGCTACAGTCGAGTCTCGATCTAAGTCCGATCTTCGGTTCGTAGCTGAGACATAGATCGCGAGGGGTACTATTTTTCTGTGTCGGTGAGACAATGCTAGTGCAATAATGAAACCTCTTTATTTTTCACTTGTTTTTCAATGAAACTTTACATTTGCGATCTCTTCCCAATTAAAATGACACCAAACAAGACACAATTTGGCCCGTACTTACCGTACACGTGAAGCATCATTTACAATTTATTATTAGCCAGCGGATTTGGCGAAGTTTCCGTGTACGACCGTGCTCAGAATTGGATGAAATTTTGCAAATAGGTTCCTTTTTTACAAAAATGATGATTGTCAGAAGGGTTTTTGGTGACTCGAACTTTTTACCATCTTTTTTACCATTTTAATATCACTCTCTACCTTACCGACACTACTCCTGTATTTTCGTATACGTGGACGAGCCCCCACCACCTAATCCTAACTAATTCTGATCGCATAATCTTCCCATTGTAGATATTCAATTAATTGATTTAACGATTAGAATTTCGAAAACATTTTATATTAATTTCCAGAATATACATATTTAATATCTTCAATTAATTGCAAAAATGGATCATCACCAGCTTTGTTGACCTCATAGCGCCATAAAAATTCGCACATGTGATCTATGATTGAATCATCTTTTATGCCACGTCACCGACGAGATACTATTATCTCGTCGGTGGCCACGTCTACTTAGACACTAGATTGACATCGAAATAGTAAAAGAAATTTGTGGATAAGGTAGCGACTGACATTGAAATGGTAAAAATCTTTTTTTCGAGTCGCCAAAAATCCTTCTGACAATCATCATTTTAGTAAAAAAAGAACCCATTCCCAAAATTTCATCCAATTCTGAGCACGGACGTAAACGGATACACAGCCGCAGATTTTATGAATTTATGACAAAACTAGTAGGTGTAATTTAATTAAAATTGCAAAAATATTATATTATTTTGAACATATCAAACATATTAACGACGAAGATAAATTTCCATTTTACTCAAGATTCAGTTAAATAGCACAATTTTTGCTGTTTATCAAATATTTAACATAGATTTACATAAACAACTTAACATCTCGAAAATATGTTCTCAAGGAAGTAGATGCAAAAATGTGACAAATATCTTGAACATGGTTGTATAAGAAAAGAATTGAAAATAAAAAGGTCACATCGCATTTGTATTTTAAACAATACAATAAATTCTCAATTTTTGCTTCAAAAGACTCTTTTTTCACTCGCCATCCATTTTCTGTCTTAAACTTACTAGACCCCGACAATTAAATCATTAAATACAGTTCAGATGATATCGCATTTAGTGTCATTTTAATTCGAAGAAAGCCAGAAACAAGTTGGCGAAAGTCCCATCAAAAAATAATGAAAAATATAGAAATTTTGTAATTGGATTAGCATGTTTCCATTTTACACTGCTCGACGAGTGGACAAAGATCGAGCACCTCCATGGGACTTAGATCAAGACTTTACTGTGATGTATGGAACGTATATATACCTCAGCGTTTGCAGCTCATTAATCGGTAGCAAGCATTTTCTACTTTTTCTCGAAACTGAATAAAGAAATATTTTGAAAAATTCTTATTTTCTAAACGAAGCGACTGGAAAACAATTAAATATCAATAATGTTCACATCACACCCACTGAATCGGTAATAAGCTGTTTCTACTTGTCGTTTAAAGTTGATAAAGAAAATTGCTGATTTTCGAATGTAATTTCGAGAAAGTAAGTGGATCAGGTAAACGAACGCGACAAGATCAGGTACGTGAAATCCCGTAAACGAGGTTCGAAATGTAAATAATATCGCTCACATGTTGTATCATACTGTTTCAAGCCTGTCCAGTTTTTCCCCAGTACCGCAACGAACCACCTCCGTCGCACAAACTCCGTTCTGTCAATGTAATTCTCGTACGAACGTGTGTGTAACTACAGAATGGTGTTTTTCTTTCTAACTCGATCACCCGCGACAACCAAGAGAAACAACTTTCGGAAAAGCAAAACCAGCGATTCAGTAAATACATCGTCGCGGCTCGATCGCTCGAACTGCGTGGCTAAACGAACTAACGCTTTACGAACGGAGACCCCTATCGCGTTCACCTTTTGATCATTGAATATGCGCCGAACGTGGAATTCACGAATTCCGAATTCACCGTTTCGCGTTACACGTCGGCCGCGGTAGATGTGTCACCGTGAAAAATGCTTTTGAAATTTTCGCGGCGAGAACGATTCGTGCAACTCTGACAATACATTCTGCAAGGAGTGTTGGAAATCGCTTCGATACGTTTCGACGGTACCGTTATTTATGTTAATCTCATTGGAAAATATACAGTGGGTGCTCTCAAAGTACACACACCTTTTAAAAACGTGTAACTTTCTCAAAATTCGACCTAACAGCTTGTCAATAATTTTTTTTTTAATTTTTGATCTGTGCCAATAATGAAAATTTACGAGTACAATGAATTTTTTCAATCGTATCGTTTTAAACGGTGCCTTTACCACGTTATACGGGAGTCTGCTGTATATTATCTTGATCCATGTGATCGCAGAATTTGTCGGTACATCCGCGAATCGATTGTAAAGGTGGGATCTCCTAAGCGTTCTGCGATTCTGGGGCCTACTATACTTCATTCGTCACGAACGCAAACTTGTTCGTCCAGACGGAAGTTACGACGAATCGAGTATGGATCGCAAAACGCTGCGTCCAGACGCGTGTAAGGTGGGATCTCCTAAGCGCGTAAGGTCGTAGTCATTTGCGATCCTTACTTCCTTCGTCGTCTAGACGCAAGCTATTGCGTCTGATGAAGTTTGACAAACGGAGTATGAGGTCCCAGGTTCGCAGAACGCGCGTGTGGGCGCAGCCATTTGCAATCCATACTCCATTCGTCGTAACTTCTTGCCGCGTCTTTGTATGCACGAGTTTGCGTTCGTGACGAATTGAGTATAAGAGGCCCCAAGATCGCAAAACGCTGAGTCCACACGCAGTTAGGAGAACCCACCTTTAAAACGCTGCGTCCAGACGCGTTTAAGGTTGGATCACTTAGGCTGCGATCACAGTGATTGCATCCCATACTCCATTCGTCGTCTGGACGCAACCTATTGCTTCTGAAGTTTGACGAATGGAGTATAAGCGGTCCCAGGATCGTAGAACGCGCGTGTGGGCGCAGCCATTTGCGATCCATACTCCATTCGTCGTAACTTCCTGCCGTGTATCTGGACGCACGAGTTTGCTTTCGCGACGGATGGAGTATAAGAGACCCCGGGGTCGCAAGACGCTGCGTCCGGACGCAGTTAGGAGAACCCACGTTTAACCGGCCGCGCATCCTCTTTCGTAAAGTGTTTCAACGGTGCTGGCGAATTCGTGGTACGCATCGATCGCTGGTTAACGCACGATCCGTTATGCTCTCGATAAAACCTGGACACGAGGGGCGCATCTCGTGACGCCACGCGTTGCGTACTGTGCAATCGCCTTAAAACGCCACACAACCGGGAGAAAACGCGCGGTACATAGATCGTTGAATCGTAATTCTCGGAGACACACGGTCCCCTTCCTTTATTCTTAGAAGAGCATGTTGGTCGCAGCTCTTTTTTGCAAGAACTATCGCTAACGCTTGCACACGTCGCATCTTTCAGCTTGTTTTTCGCCATGATCGACTTCTCATTTGCCAAATAGCTAGCCTAGCTGGAAGTATACAAATAGTATCAACAGCGATCGATGCTACGATAGAACGAACGCTATCCGGCCGCGTTTCAGGCCAACGAGTAATTACTTCTAACGTGATTCTCTATTAACCTAAATGGTTTCGGTGATCTGAGTGAGAGACCGTGAATTTTCCTCCCTCCAAACACCCCCGCCCGCTACGAACCCGATCGCCAACCACAGAATACCCCGCAGTGAACATAAACGGAACCAATCTTCTTGCACTGTTGACATCTTGTTTTGACTCTTGAGACCCTCAACGACCGGCTAGGGTGGGGCTAAAGGCACCCTTTTCTCCCGTGAACCTGCGGGAAAATCGCGCGCGATAACAGTTCTCGAATATTTCGTAGAAACTGTGTAAGTGTTTCGATTTATTTTTGCAGAGTGAAAATTGATTTGTTGAGTGAATATTGACTTTTTGTCCTCTCTGCTCGGAGCAAAGTCTTTAATACTTTATAATCGAATGTTTTGTGTAATAAAAAACCGAGCAAGTGACTCTTTCAAAATTAATAGATATTTATCGGACAAATCGTTTCAGGCACAACATCGTTTCTTAAAAGAACCGGCAACACAAGACAGAAATCCAGCTTGAACAAAAAGTATTGCCGAATGGTCCTGGATTCTGTAACGAAAATTCATTAGTAGACTCCGGATTTTATGCATTTACAAACAGTAGTTAATAATGTATCGTGTTCACTTCAACGAAAAGGCATCGTGTAAAAGCACAAGACGAAAGATTACTAAAAGATGTTGAACGATCGTTCGCGAAGGAAAATCGGTAGTTTTCTGGCCTGACGGCCCCATCCTGCCCAGCCCTGTTGTCCGAATAATAACAATGTTCGATGTCATTTCACCGATTTCATACAGAATCACTAATATCGACTAGCGACCGTACGCAACACGTTCTGCTATAGTAGTGGAGGGACGGGATTAACCACAACTCGATCGTTTCTACGCCAACAGATTTTCGTTCGAGCACAATTCGACTATGATCCGCTGGAGGACGAGCTGATCCCGTGTGCGCAGGCCGGGATCGCGTTCAAGACCGGTGACATCCTCCAAATCATCAGCAAGGACGATCACTATTGGTGGCAGGCGCAGAAGGACAACGCGGCGGGTTCCGCGGGCCTGATACCTTCGCCTGAACTCCAGGAGCGGCGCATCGCTTACATGGCGATGGAGAAGAACAAACAAGAACAAGGTAAACAATGTTGCACCGGTTCGGATCGTTTCGAACCTGATTAATCGTTTTGAAAAAGGGCCTCGCTCGTTTCCACCTTGATCTTTTCCATCGTGCCCCGGCTGTCGTCGAGACAGAGAGGCTGACAAGAGTGTCCGAAATACAGGGTTGTCGAGGGAAATCCGGTAAAGTTGTTCGATAGAGGAACACAGGAAATTCATTCGTCAGTTTGTACAAAAGTAGAGGCCTGTATGAAATAGAGGTCCCCTCCACAGCGCACTCTTCGAACCGGATGAGGGGAGGGAGTACGTAACGCGTCAGAGAGGAATAGGGTTGTAGAAAGGGAAGGTAGTGTGGGGACACCTTAATGTTTGTTGTCGAGGACAGCGATATTCGTTCAAGATACGAAGCAGATTAGCAGAGTATGCATATTATCAGATTGCTTGGAATACTACTCTCGGCTCGCAGTTCTGAATTTTTTCGTCTTTGGTGACTCTCGTTTCATTTTTCCGATAGCAAAGTTATTCCAGTGAAGATCAACTTTCCGCGGATGTTTAACGTGTTACCAGGAAAGAGTTTCTTTATTCTTTTTTTTTTTTGTTAAACCAGTAGCGTAAGATCGAATTTGCTTAGGGTAATCGTAGGTTCCAGCAGATCGCATTGTATCGAATGAAATTTTAATGAAATCGATACCGTCGCGTTTTACCATTGCCTTATCAATCCATTCTCAAACCTATCACGTTTAATTCTTCGATTTGTCTCCACTATTCTCGCTACTGTCATGAAACGAATGTGCTGGTGAACATGATGTCATGTATGTGTTATTAGCTGTGCGCAGGTTGTCAATGAAGCATGTAGTATCGTTCGATGTCAGTCATTTTTACCGTATGAATCGATTAGAATCGAACATCGAGAAATCGGCAGCTGCTGAGAAAAAGAAAATCATCCGAAAACATCGACTCGACCTTCTGTCGACCTATGGTTGTCTAAAAACGAAACCCAAATCTGATTGTACCGTAGCTACACCGCCGACTATAATGGTTAAGAATTAATTTAAGAGTCTTGAAATTAACAGTCTCATAAGATATGTCATTGCTGTTTCTATTTCAGATGAATGTCTCGCATTTAGGATTCTCGTATTTGTTGAGATTGTTTGTGAAGTAACGTAGCGTTTCTGTCTCTATTATTTAACAAACTAGTCGTTACGTTCGACTTAGCGATTTCGTTTAATGATTTTTTAAAAAGATAGAATATATAGCGCGACATATGTTTTTCACCGTAGTTTGATCAACAAATGAATTTTTCGATGAAAAGTACAGGCATGCTCGACGATTACCGAACGAACGTAGTCGAAATGATTTGCAAACTACAGCCCCAAATGTAATTTCACGTACACGCGTGGTCACTCGCGTGAATTATGTGTTTCCATCAAGATTTCCGAGAAGTGATTACGGCAACACCTGTCCGAGATTTTTTCTGTCGCAAAATTTTACGTCCGGTCGAAAGTAGAGATGCTCATTTCACATGTATTGAAAAGACACGTGTAGACGTGTGTCAAAATATGTATACGGATAATACGCGTATGGTTGCTCTTTACTTTAGGGGACTCAAAATGTTTACCTTTCTTCTATAAATTATTATGAATTTGTTATGTAATCCAGTACATTTGTACCCGAGGAATCTGCATATCGAAGTTTCGATCCCGTAGGATCAATGGTTCAGAAGTTATGGTCGCTTAAAGTTGAGCAATTTGCAGTGTTTTTGCTTTGGCACGCGTTAATGCGGATAATATAGAGCCGGTATTACGATTGTTGTTTGAATTTTGGAAGACATGGCCACGATGTTACGTTTTAACTGGTCTGGGTTAGGTCTGGGTTAGGTTTTTGTAAACATTTTCCACGATATTTCTTCTCAAACATTTTCTGAGGTATTTTCTCTATGTTAGCGATATTACTGTGTGCTCGTGCTGCCATCTGGCTGTTTTTCTCGGTAAGCGGCGCGCGATCGTCGCTACAAACCAATATGGTTTCGCCTTTACCTGTCAAAAACACTGCAAATCGTTCAACTTTAAGCAGCCGTAACTACTGAACGATTGATCCTACAGGATCGAAACTTTGATCTGCAGGTTCTTCGGGTACAAATCTACTGGATTACATATCAAATACATGATAATTTATAGGAGACAGGCAAAAATGTTGAGTCGGATAAAGTAATGTTTACCCACGCGTACAACTGTAAACTTGAATATACGGGTACACGTGTACACGTTCACTTCAGTACCCTTGTATCCGTGTATAAAGCAGTAAACGGATTAAAATACGGATATATATTAGATCACGTGTATCTTTGATACACGTCCAAAACCGTGATTTCTAGTCAAAAGTGCAACATCAGAAGATACACTAGTGTGCAAAAAAAGAGAAGCACCCAGTATAATTATAAGATATAATGACAAACAATATCTTTATATAGAAATTGTATTGTACAATGATTGATTTATTGCATTTACAGTATCAGATAATTCGAAATAACACATATACAAGGTGTTCATTTGAAAACTTTGCAGCCGAATATTTCGAAAAGTATGAACGATATTAAAAAAAATGTAAAACACGTGTCCAAGGATTGCGAGGGGGAAAGAGGGGGGGGGGTTGCAGTATCAGTTTTTTATTTGGGTGGCGTTTTCAAGGTCATTTGGAGGTCAACTTCATTTTGCTGGTCTTTTTACATACAATAAGATCCCATAATAAAAAATATAGGTTTCCAGTTGAAAGAATAAAGTTGACCTTCAAATGACCTTGAAAACGCCACCCAAATTAGAAGCTGGTACTGCCCCCCTCTTTCCCCCTCGAAATCCTTGGACACGTGTTTTACATTTTTTTAATATCTTTCATACTTTTCGAGATATTCGGCTGGAAAGTTTTTAAACGAACATCCTGTGTTACAGTTAAATTTAACCGGGTAAGGACAGGTAATACATAATAACGTCGCGTGGAATATGGGATGTGTTTATTAGCTCATCTGAACTTCTACTGACAGTGAGACGGAGAATCTGTGGCCACACGGGCCAGGTACTGTACACATAAACACTCAGATTGGTCTGTTACACCATACAGATAGCCTCTGTGTGCACACATGCTTGAGCCACGTGTCGCACTCCTGCACATTCTTGATATACCCTGTATATTCTCAGAACTGTTCAATTAAACAACGGAATCCTTTTCCAAAACTTGTGTTCTCATTCGATTTTTTACGCTTCTCTATTAAACATGGCCGGGTGCTTCTTTCTTTTGCACAGTAGCGTACGTGTAACGAGTGAACGGGAAGGATAGACGCGTACGGTAGTGCACGCTTAATTGTCCGGGCCGAATGCGGTCGTGGCGAGTTCCAATCGGCCCGTTCGAAGCGCAGTCCGAGGTCCCATTGTTTTGGAATCGGTGGGGACAGCGGCGGACACTTAAGGTCGTCGCTCACTAGAACGCCCCGGCGCCCACCCGGCACCGCGTGGCCTCAGCTGTTTTGGATTTCTTCTATGTATTTTAATTGATGTGCGCACATCCATTTAAAATACATAGAAGATATCCAAAACAGCTGAGGCCGCGCGGTGCCGGGTGGGCGCCAGGGCGTTCTAGTGAGCGACGACCTTTAAGCGTGCACTATAGAAGAGTCGCGATCTAGCTCCCATAACCTGTTCCCAGCAGGGTCAGTGATCATGTAGGGAATCTATTTTTTATGACTGCGTCGACCGCGTCGAAAGTACAGAAGATGCCGAACGTAGAAAAGAAATTTTTTGAGGAGTTTCTTGGCGGAGTTTCCTCGCGGGGATCCCCCCCCAGTGGAATGGTTAGGCAAAGGGACAGTGATCGTGGAGATCCTCAGGGAGCTAGATCGCGACTTAACTGAAGTGTATTTTGCGATTGGTTGGAAATAAGGTGTCGTTCGGGTCTGAAGAGAAGAGACTCGGGACTTCTTGCTCTACCTGATCCCCACCTTGCTCGCGTGACCTTCGGACGCGGCCCAAGCGTTTGAAAACATTCTGACGCGTATCTTCATCTCTACAGAACCGAAAATGTTGCAACCTACTCGGCCGATGGCGAGGATGCGTGTGACTCGACCAATAAGGTCTCTTTCCAATTCGTTCCGTGTCTTTTCTCTCCAGACCCCAACGATAGGAGGTGCGAGGATCGGGAGAGAACGTTGTTTAGATTTCTATTCGGATGATAGCGGAACGGTACGGTAGCTCCGAGTATAAATAATTAGCTGCAGTGATACACTTGTTGTTGTGTGTTGTGCGGGGCTAGATGCTGAAGGAGAAGGAGGATGTTCTTCTCACACCGAAGGCTGCGACGGTTCGACAGGTATGACTCTGCCTTCAGGTATACAGTGCGTAGAGTCACGTAGAACCGTGTAGTCCGCATGAAGTACAAAATACTCGTTCCGTGCTTTCAATGCACGCATTCATTCGACGGGAGTTCCGAGGAACGCTTTACTGTAGCAACCAATACAGGAATACGACTCGGCGTCATATATCCACTCGGGTGGCTCTTATTTTCGACTTTCCCATTTCTTTCGCGACACCCCCCTTCACCAGGCTTGTTTCAAATAATTTAAAAAAATCTGTGCAAAGTTTGAGCTCGATCGGATAACAGGAAAACGTGACCCAAGACGATCACACAATAAAACAATTAATGAAATTGTTTTTTTTTCGAATATTTTCTAAACTATTTACTTACCGAGTCGAAAAATATGTTAGACAAAACCTGTAGATCTGGACAGGACACGTCTTTTTTGTCGTATTGTTTTTTTTCGTAAACCAAACGGTTTTCGATAAAATTGAGAAAAACGTCGCCACAAAATCCGCAAATTTTTTCTGTAATTTTCAGTTTCATTATCTTTTATCGATAAACATTGGCGAAGAATGTGCTTTTTTGCTTGAACTTGCGGATCTTACTGTTTTTTAATTGCAGACTATTTTGCAGCAGATTTCATATATTTCTTTTTTTAAGTCTTAAGAAGTCTTCAAATTCCAAGAAAAATGTTTGGGTTTTGGTCCAAAGTTTTCCTCAATTTTTTCGAAAACCGTTTGTCTTACGGAAAAAAGTAACACGACATAAAAGACGCAGTCTGTCCAGATCTACAGGTTTCGTCTAACATAATTTTAGATACGATAAATAGTTTAGAAAATATTAATTATTTTAATGTTTAATCGTCTTGATAGAACCCACCATTTGCACAAATTTTTTTTTAGTAATTTGGAACAACTCTGGGTGGTGCCGTAAAAGAAATTTTGACACAAACGTATGACAAGAGTAAACAGTAGCCACCCAAATGCCCACGTTCAAAGAAACGACAAGAAACAAAAAAAAAAGAAAAATAGAAACCGCCAATTCACCGTGCGAACGATTAACAAAAAGACTTTTTCCAAACAGCGAGCAATCATTCGCCACGCGATTCATCATCACGAATCACCTGGACTTGGCATAGTCAGTGATGCTTCCCTGATTGTACGCGTTCCACGCGCCATTTTCTCGGTCCGTGATACCACCCCATGGTCTTCGTTGCGAATCATCGAAAACCAACACGGCAATTTCGCAATAATTAAATAACGTGTCGTTGTTGAATCACTTTGAAATTTGCTAACAAAAAGGAAAGTTTGCCGGAACTTCACCTTACGGGACCACAAATTGTGCACTCTTTTTTCGTAAACTCCCGTAGAATTTGACAAGACAATACCAGAAATCCAAGTTCTAACGTTAGGAATTCATTGGTTCAAAACTTATAAATAGACACCGGATAAAAACGACGGGATGCAATTTAAAAAGGTTAAAAGATTCAAAAACTTTCAGAGTATTAACATATTATTTTGACTACATTAAAATTATTAGTAATATATATTTATATTTAGCTCCTGTGTTTTGCAATTGATGCACAAACTTTTTATTTTGCAGAAAGATCCGGAGTCTAATTATAAGTAGGTAGCGGATCTTTATGCAAAATAAAAAACTTTCTATCTGATTTGCAACAAACTCGAGTGAAATGGAAGTTTGTTTTCTTTTTTAATATGTTTAATGCGTTGAAAATTATACGATAGAATTTTTTGTCATAAATTCGTCAAATCCGCTGTCTAGATTTCGATAGGTAAGGACGCCGCCATGTTGGTATGTAATCAGGCACCGTCCAACCAGCGGTGCCGTTAGAAGGTTGGTCAGGGTTAGGTTCGTGTTTCGAGGGAAGGAGGGTGGACTCTACGTTATCGACGTCACCGCGTGCTTACAAAAACACTGAAAATCGCTCAAATTTAAGCACTGATAACTTTTGAACCGTTGATCTCCCAGAATCGAAACTTGGATTTTTGGCATTTTCTCGGCGAAATCTACTGGGCTACATAAGGAAAAGGCGAAAATTTTATGGTTGCGCAAGGAGAAGTTGAACCGAAAGTTTTAGTTTTCGACTCTCGACTCGAGGTGTACTCACAGACATTAGCGCTTTGTTCGATCGAATTACTGTTACTGTGTAAGCTTCTGTTACGAGTCCTATGCATATTAATTAATGATTGATATTCGATATTAGGAATGATTGTATGGGCATGTTACACGTAATCCGGTTGGAAATGTTCGCCGCTGTTCCAGAATCGCGTACAACCGCGGGGGTGTCATTGTATTATGTTTCTTGCCGATCATTTCAAGCAAGTAAACTGGCTTCTTACATGAAACACACAGCAAGAACGACTGGTTCCCAGGATCCGAGAGATCGATCCGGTGCGAATACCGGATTATTCGCACGGCAAATTCGAACGAGTTTAATCAGACAGTGTACCTTAGTAATATTAGTGCCCCGTGATATTAGAGATCCCGATAGAGCTAACTACCACGCTGGTGAAATACGTATTGTGCTAAATTCCCCAACTATTTTAGCCCACATGTCTACAGGGTGTCTCGAGATGGTATAAACGTGGAGGGGATGATTCTACATCGGAAAATATAGAGCAAATTCTTTTTGAAAATTTGAGTTAAAACTTCAAGATATTCTTAGAATAGGAATCGCCTGACGCGTCTGTTCATGACCAACTCATTCTACTTCTTAAAAACAGTCCTAAAACCAGAACTGCGTTTCGAAATATCTTCTAAAATGGACCGTTAAATAAATATCAATTTGCGCAGAGGAAAAAGTGGTTTCAAATGTCCTCGGGAATCATCCTTTCCAACGAAATACATTTTTGGGACATTTCGTATTTTATGTACAGGGTGTTTCAAAAGTATATGTCAAAATTGTTTTTTTATTACATTCTATAGTACTCACCGCGACGAACAAAAGTCTCAATGGAATTGTAGATCTCGATTCAACCGTTCTCTTAGAAAACGACTCTAAAGATTCGCCAACTATTTTATTCCATATGTCTACAGGGTGTCTGAAAACGACCCGTCAAGTTCGCGTGCCTAGTGTTCTCAAGAAGTAGAATGAGTCGGTCACGAACAGACGCGTGAGACGATTCCTATTCTTCATTTAGAAATTTCTCGGAAAGGAGGAGACAAATAAAAAAATTTGTTCTACATTTTCTCATGTATAATTGAAACACCCTGTAGACATATAAAATAAAATAGTATACGGAACATTAAAATCGTTTTCTAAGAGAACGGTTTATAAACGTTTATAGAATGTTTATAAACTCCAAACGCATAAAGATCCGCAGTCTACGTACATTTGTTCGATAACATATTTTCCATTCTCTTCTATTACTTTTCGCCATTTTTAGGTGACTTATCATGTTAATCAATATACCTATGAATAGATATCTTAATTTTATCTTTGAATTTTGATTTAAATACGCTACGAACTTCCGTTCCAACCTAATACAGTAAATCCTCTACAGTCGCAAAAGCCTCGGGAAGGTCCGTTTGCAAAGTTCGTAGACGGGCACTATCTTTTTAAGCTTCAAAGACCGAGCCGAACGTAGAGAAGCAACTGCGACTCTCCGCGTCTCTTTCTTTCCCACACGCTGTCGTCCCTCGCGCCCGAAACGTTCATCGTCAATTAAACCACTAAATACAGTTGAAGTCACATCGTGTTTGGTCTTATTTTAAACAGGAAACTGCCACAAATATATTGGCGAAAGTTTCATTAAAAAATAAGTAATAATAAAAAAGATTAAATACTGGTTTTACATTGTGAGGACGCACGGGCCTTTGAACTGTGCCGACGACTGCGACTGTCCGCGTCGCATTAGTAGCGGTTCACACCGATCAGATTACTACAGTGGAGGCAGTAGCGCGTTATAACTAGTTGGGGCCTTGGGCAAAGTAGAATTTCGGGGTCCAACTAAATCACTTTATGAGAAAAACGTAGAATTTGGATCTTGGATCTTGGATTTGCATTTGCCCAAGTTGCCCATAGGGTAACGCGCCACCGAGTAGAGGCGATATTTTTTTTGCATTCGTCGTGTACGACCTTTTTGCTGCTATAGAGGATTTACTGTATTTTGATGTCGCTGCTTATACAGCCCCTTACGGTGCCGCCTGATGCGGCCACCTATCTGTATCATAGCACGGCACGGCCCTGATCGGGTAACTCAAACATTATCGAAGATTGTTTAACGTTGAACCCGAGAAACGCAAGTTTTATTGGCAACTCGTAGGACACACTGTTCCATAGACAGAGACGAGAACACACTTTTTGTCCGTGAACATCAACGAAGCGGTGGTAGAGTCTCTTTGCTTAACTTGATCATTATGTGTACAGCAAGATAATACTCTTCGTCACACGAAATATGTTTTCTCGCGGCGTGCTTCGATGCATGCTCTCGCTACGTTTCATGCACTTACGCTTGTTTCACACGATTCCACTCGCAAGCACATCGTCACAGCATCATCATGATGAAAGTTTGAACGAGAGTTCCGGCTTTTGATTATCAATCGAGAATCAACGTCGAGAGGTCACCGTCCAATTTCCATTCCAGACGATCACCTGAAATCTGTTCGGCGACGAAATGTCGAACAACCGAGAAATTCAACGTAAATAATCGTTTGTAAAATTTGTCTACGTACTCGGTACCACCGATTTAACTTTCAAGTATGGCGACGATTTTTCATTCTCGCGGGTCTCCGGGAAAAAATCCGAAGAGGCTTCATCTCTGTTCCATGTTTCAGACATCACTTGTTCAATGATTATCCACGAAATCTTACGGTCTTCGCATTTCCCAGGAAAATTCCCGCTGTTGACGCTTTACCGACCGGAAGCCTATTCAAACGGGCTTCGAAATTTTTCTGAATAACGTTGGAGAGACTCCATTGTTGGTTATCAAAACATTCATTACGTAAACAACCTTTAACTAAAAGATGCTGTACTTCGTTGAAAGATTCCTGAGATCATTTGAAGGAAATCTTCATTACTTACCAAATTTATTTCTTCGGGTATATATTATTGCAAAAATGGTCAAAAATTTGTATACACACATGGTTATTTGTAAAATAATGTGAAATAGTTATTTCTATACCTGCCATCACGAGAGAACCGTACCGTTTCGCGCAGCTTGGAAGCTGGTGGGGGCGCAGCGAGCCTATCATCTCTCACTCCACTACCCACTCCCCACTTTCTTGAACCAATTAGGGTGAAGATGACGCGGCGACGAACGAAAACTGGTCTTCATGCGGTACGGTTCTCTCGTGACGGCAGATGTAGTGCCCCGCAAACCTACTGTTATATACAGATAGGTTTTAAATAATCTATACATTTTTGTTGACTACGTAAGGGGTAATCGAAGCCGCGAAGATGGTTTTCGCAAAGTTGTTTTAAATCACGCCAGGAATCACCCATTTCAAGGAAGTACATTTTTAGGACAGACTGTGGATTTGTTTAAGGCGGCGCTTGGATGTACTTACTCGGGCCGGTCGAGTTTCGAAGGCTATGTCCCCTCGACCCGGCCGCGCGTCTCGCGTCCTAATGAGTGTCGCCAGATCGAGGAAATCGAGGGGATTACAGTTTACCACCTCTTCGATAACGGTAGAAGCCGGCCTCATTTCCTCTCCTCCTTTTCCCCTTCGACTATGCCATTCCAGCACCATGCGCACCCCTCCAACGTCCCCCACTAAGACCGTAGACCACGGTGCCCGTGCCGTGGACTGGTATGGTCATCAGAGAGGGGCTACATCATCTCACCGTGATTCCCCTCATCTGGCGACACTGGTGGAGTGTGCGCATGGTGCTGGAATAGGATAGTGGAAGGGGAAAGGAGGAAACGAAAGAGATATCCATTTGGATATCTATCTGGCGACACTGGTCCTAATTTGGAGCTCCTCAGGCACGTTTCATACTCGCTATCACGGACAAAGGACCTAAGGACATAACCCTGAAGGGTGTGACAAAAGACGGAAGGGGTATCAACTTGTCGGCCATTTTGGATGGCAACACAGTGGTGCGCTCTATAGGCGACTTTAAATACTAGTGCAGCATCTGTAGCACGTGGTCTGTAGAATACACGCGGAATAACCCCACTTCTCCCGCCCACGCGTCTATTAAATGATATTATTAACTATTAAATAATGTTAGTTGGTCGGTGGTAGATGCTAGTTCTGATCCATGCCACAGATTTAATAACAGTAAAGTGGGTTCTGTTACTTGCTAATGATGATGTAGGTTCCGTTCCATGCTAAAGATGTAGTGCAGACGCTACACTACTATTTAAAGTCGTCTATAGAACGCACCACAGTGCTGCCATTCAATATAGCCGCAGTCAACCATCCCTCCCCGCTCGCGGCACGCCCCCTCTCGCCCATAAATTTACTTTACGCTCAGTCCTTAGGTCCGTGCTCTATATCAGAGTTGCCACCTGCGAGCCCTCCAGGCCCCTTACCCTTCCGCCCTTCGTCCAGCTATGCTGCGGCGCCCGCCCTTGCTTCCCCCACTCTTCCGCCTGTGGGAGTGGGTAGGGAAAAGAACAACCGTTATTAGAAGAGTGGGGGAGCAAAGGCGGGCTCCGCAGCACAGCTGGTTGAGGGGGGGAAGGGTAAGAGGCCTGGCGGGACTCGCAGGTGGCAATCCTGCTCGCTATTCGTGGCGCCTAGGAGAACTATGGCCGCCGCGGGGAGCGAGACGCGCGGCCGGGAGGAGGGGGCGTAGCCTTCAAAACTCGGCCGTCGCGAGTAAGTAAATCGGAGCGCTGTTTTAAGTATTGCGAAATGGTGGCCGGTAAGTAAGGTGTTAAAGCTGGGCCAGTAGTAAAAATGAGTCGGGAATCGGTGTGTGTTAGGTGAGTATCGCGAATTCGTTCAAAGTCATCATGATCGTGCTCTGATCGCGACACCAGTTTTCAAGGTCTACGCATTAGACTACCCGGTAGTCCTCTTCTTTTATCTTGTGACCTGCTGGAACACCCATCTCACTGTGGGAATCCCACTTCCCTCCTTATGGTTATGGCTTCTATGTAAACTGGCTGACTGAATGAAATCTCTTTTACCATTTAGACAAGAATACGCTTACACGGAGATTCACATATTTCTACGGAGTAGCTCTTTTATACTTCTACTTGCGCGCGTACAATGCTAATTGTTCGAACGTTTCGAGGAGGATGCTGACTAGCATAGAGACTGCTAAGTGTTTGAAATACAGCCTATATTATAAATATATTATCTATATATAGCTCACACGTCACACTCTGATCGAATTAAAGGAACGTGCGTTATGAATGTCATAGCAATTATGTACTATATATTATTATGTTTATATAATACGAACTATCTCTTCTGTTTTATTTTCATCTGTATATGTTCACGGAATAATTTCTGTCGTCGACGATGTATTCTTTATCTATTCTAATCGACTTTCTGGTTCTATTCAGGAGTACGTTTTAACACGCTCACTGTCAAAACGAAATTATCTTTCTCCGGATAAATCATTTCTAGTACTCGAACTGGCTGAACTTCCGACAATCGGTCGAATTGAACTCAGCTATAATTTTGCACGTAGCCTTGTTTTGCTTTAAAAACATGTCTTCGGCGACTCGACAAAACATTTCTTTAGTAAAAATTAATCTTCATCCGTCCATTGTGTCGATTCGACACAGTTTTCCCGAAATAAGTTACACTTTTCCGTTGTGTGTTGGTAAGTTCACGCACCAAAACTATAATCAAAAAGAAGAAAAATCATAGAATAACAAGTATTTCATCGACTAAAATCGTATTGGTACCAACTGAAGATTATAGGTAACCGTAAATTTTTTCTCTTGTTGGTAAATTATCGTTGGGAGAAATTCATTTCGATCACTTATAACAGTTATCAATGAGAGAAATTTATCTCGATCGCTCATAACAATTATCGATGGGAGAAGTTTATTTCGATCGCTCGTAACAGTTATCGAGGAGGATCCAATTTTTTGGACACTAATAACTGTTATTTGTAACCAAAAAGTATAAAAATCCATATTTATTAATCATTTTGTTCTTCGAATTTCTTTCTTTATATTTTGTGTACCTCAAATTTCAATAATAATCAACTTTTTATTAATGATTTTTATCGTAGAAAATTATAGAATAACTGTTACTTTTGGTCCCTGTTTTTGAAAGGTGTACGAATACTTTCTACACCCACTGTTTGTGCAAAATTTTAGCTGAATCCGATTTGACCGATTTTAACTGTTACAAACGATTTTAAAAATTGTACTCTTATCGTATCGATAAATTCTCGTACGATAGTTAACGTGTTAATGTATGGGAGGAATTGTAAGAATGGATTTGAAATTCTACGATTTCGAAATGTCAAAAAATAATTTAAATCTCAACAACACTTTCCAACAACGAAATCCATTTTTCCAACGTCGTTCCCGTGTTACAAGAACAGCTTGCATACATTGTTCTCTTTACAGTTGAACATTCCTGTAAATAATTACGCTAGAGTTGACGGTTGATTAAAAGATTGTGTAACGTAGTAAAAGAAAAAAAAGAATAACATGGCTGATTGAAGCTGATCGATAGCATTAGAGAAACCATTTGAAGAATTCTATTCGAGTTTTTTGATTTTGTTTATTAGCTCTTTGACGAATATGGATGAATATGTTGCGGTTGATGAATTGAATACGATTTCGATGATTCGTTTGTTAGCTTGTTTGTTAGTTCTGTTGTTTGGTAATGCAACATAAACAACGATATAGGTAATACTCTACGGAGATTTTCGAAGTGTGCAATAATTGGACCAGGATCTGTTACCTCGCAGAATATTTTATAACCGGTCTCTTTGTCCTCGATTAGTCTGACAATGATTAACGAATGTTTCACGTTTCCAGTGAATTGCTCAATATTTGGCCGAAAAAAGAAGCAATACAAGGATAAGTATCTCGCTAAACACAACGCAGTGTTTGACCAGCTGGATCTGGTCACCTACGAGGAGGTCGTCAAACTTCCGTGTAAGTGAAATATTTGTCTCTAACACAGCAGTTTCCAACACTTTATGCTACTACGCCTCCCTAAAAATATTTTCTTTTCCGCGCCTCCCTATTTATACCCGAATTTGTACTGTTACGTTACGATGTGAAGTTTATTTATTTGTAGATATTGTGGTATGAACATTAATTTTTTATTAAAAACTTTGACGCCTCCCCTGGCCAATACTCCGCGTCTCCCAGGTTGGAAACCGTTGCTCTAACATGAAAAAACAGCTTAGTATATGCGTATGTCGTAGCGTTTTATCGATCTATCGTTAATATTTTTCGAACGTGTCAACAGATCCTGCATTCCAACGGAAAACACTAGTCTTATTAGGAGCTCATGGTGTTGGTCGTCGGCATATAAAAAATACGATCATTGCGAAGCATCCCGACAAATACGCCTATCCTATTCCACGTAAGTAGAAAACAGCCTTTACCATTTTTATAATACAGTAAAGTCGCGATTCTTGTCAAACAGCCTGTGTTCTGCACGGGCAATTATCGCATACCGACATTATTTTTTTATGACCGCGTCTACCGTGCCGACCGGCCGAGAGTACAAACGAAAAGCTGAACGTAGAGAAGGACAGCATGTAAATACGGATTGCGCGGCCGAAGCGTATCGGTGTGAACCACTACTAATCGACGTAATCGAATGTACAAAACTTTTTTATTTTTCCTTATTTTTTTATGGGACTTTCGCCAATTTATTTCTGAAAATTTTCTGATTAAAATAACACTAAACACGATATACTTTCAACTGTATTTAGTGGTTTAATCGACGATGAAAGTTTCGGGCGCAAGGATGGACAACGAACACGACGTCGACGTCTTTTTCCATACGCTGTCCTTCCTTGCGCTTGGTTTTATTTTTATCAGAAAAACGCCAAGAATAAAGTGGTAAAAGTCCCATAAAAAGATAATGAAAAATAAAGAAGTTTTGTCATCGGATTAGTAGTGGTGCACACCGATATACCTGAGCCGAGATCAATCATCGCCGCCCTGCGGCGTTGGCTGGCAGTGGAGAGGGTAGACACCTGACAATTATCGCGTACGCGGTAGCTGACAAATTTCGCGACTTTACTGTAGTTACGATATTCCACTAAACGTAACGTGTTGTCTTAGTTATTATTTATTTATTTGCAGTTCATTTTAACGATTTTATATAAACGGAACACCCTGTGTAACAGTATTTTTAAATTCTTCTAATGTTTTTACTGTTTTTAATTACAGCTACTCATATTTTTGTCATAAATGCATAAAATCCGCTGTCCATTAATTAACCATAATCAAATGATGGAATATTGTTTCGCAGATACAACGAGGCCTCCGCGGAACGACGAAGAGAATGGTCGCAATTACTATTTCGTATCGCACGAAGAAATGATGGCCGACATAGCAGACAATGAATACCTGGAATACGGTGAGGAAGAAAGCCATTTTGAACAGCGTAGATTAATCGAGATTTTTTTTTTAATTTAATTATTTAATGTTGCTTCAACATCAGAGGTTATTAGCAACATAATCGAGAATTGTTAGTGTAAATGATTGAATAATGTATTTTGTTATATAGGCACACACGAAGATGCCATGTACGGAACGAAACTCGAAACGATTCGTAAAATCCATGAAGAAGGAAGGGTAGCCATATTGGATGTCGAACCACAAGCCTTGAAAGTGTTACGCACGGCAGAATTTGCGCCTTATGTCGTTTTCATCGCTGCTCCAGTATTCCAGAACATGACCGACGTAAGTACCGTGCATCGATCGTTAATCTCCTGGGGACTGGGGATGTAGCTAACTATTGCCACGGGGTTAACTAGTTAGACGATTAATCGACCATTGACGAGATTATCAAGCTTCAGCACTTCCACTTAACCAGAAATTCCCTGCCTCTCAAAGTATTCCGGGCGGTACCCTTAACTTAAATTGTTTCTCTCGCTAATTATCATTGTACAAGACTGTACAATAATTCGTCATTCTAAAATCAAATCCGAAAGTAAAATTGCTCTATCGCGGCAACGTTTTCCAAAAAAACATTGATTCATGTAAAAATGCATGATTTCGATGGAAAACAAGGTGTTACGCGAGAAATAAACTTGCGAGACGGTTCAGATTTGAGTGGAAAGTTAGAGGGAACTCTCTTCCTATACAGGGTGGGCCATCTTAAATGCAGGCACCCAAATATCTCCTTTATTTTTGATGACATAACAATGTGATTGCTTTGCAAATTTTATCTCATTCTCAAGGCCATTTTTCCGGAGTTTTAGAGTAAAGATGCTCTGACGGTATGTCCGTGACCTTGAATGACCTTGAGCAATTATAATAGTCACTAAATTTGTAATGAAAGGGACTATCATTTATGTTTCATAGTCATCATACATGTTTAAGAAAGGATAATTCCATTTAAAAAAATGAAGGTGACCTTGATATCTTTACAAAAATGATATAAAAACAAAAATTTCTTTGGTCCTCAAGACATTTCATGTATCTTTGAAAACAACAAAGATGTTTGAGATGAAAATGTTAGATGACTGACCTTGTGTAGAGAGAGAAAGTTGAACACACGATTAAGAGTTAGTCGCTTCATCGTTGAACTATATTGTAATTTTAAGGGATCATTAAGAGTATCGATAATGAATACCAGTAAAATCTGTCGCTACATATCTCATATATCGGAATAGAACGCCTAGGGTACTCGGGTATCCCGGTTGTCCATATTTAGCCATATTTAGTCCATAATTAGCGCGCAGTGGCTCTGGACATATTCCATATGCCATTTAAAACTGTGGTGCCCGAGGTGGTTCGGAACCCACCTTAAACTGTAGGTCCCGTCGCTTAATAACCATAGCAGTTGAAGAAACGACGTAAAACAATCAAACAAAAATGAGAATTCCGGTTGTCCAACAACAGTGAACATTCCGGTTGACTACACAAGGGTTAATTACATTGACACATATTAATTACATTCACCGCTCCACTTTACTCTAAGTAAAGAAAGAGCCTCAAGCTAGAGCCACATGTTGGAACTCCCTGGTCTGTTGTCTCTGGAAGCGCGCGTACCAGACGATGTCTGTCCTCGGTAAAACCCCGCTGACTCTAACAGGAAGAATCCCCGGTGGATAGTAGCGGGTTATAACTAGTTGGGGCCTTGAACAAAGTAGAATTTCGGGGCCCCTAACCCCTAACAAAAACGTAGAATTTGGATCTTGGATCTTGGTTTGTGTTCGGAGCCCTCTTTTGCTTGGGGCCCCGGACATTTGCCCAAGATGCCCATAGGGTAACGCGCTACTGCCGGCAGATGACATGTGGAGGTATTGCAGGACACTGTGGACGATATTACATGCGGAGATTTCTGTTTGCAGTGCGACGGCAGCCTGGAGAGACTAGCGAAGGAATCGGACTCGCTGAAGCAGGTGTACGGGCACTTCTTCGACCTGACTATCGTGAACAACGACATCGAGGACACGATCGCGCAGTTGGAGGCCGCGATCGAACGGGTCCATACGACACCGCAATGGGTACCGGTGTCCTGGGTCTACTGACAGCGAACCACGCCAGTCCGTCACATCAACATCGCAGACTGCAACGGCTCGTCGAACGTGAAGCTATGATCGTCGGATCGCGATCCACCGAACGGCCGGTCGGAGAATCTCGAAAATCGCAATCGTTTCACGGGGAGCACGGTGTCGTTCCCTGCACGGGACCGCAGCTATTCGCGGTGCTCGCTGAATATCGGAAATACCGTGGCCAACTCGGGACAGACAGGCGGCGCGTACATATACGTCGGACCAATCGAACGAACAAACGAATGATACATTTCACCGTCGATCCTGCGACCGATCTCTGTGTAGCACGATAATTTCGCGAGGGCGTGTCACTTTGGCCGTGTGTTCACGAAGAAATCTTTTTCCATTGATGCTGCCGCTGCCGCTGTCGCTGCTGCCGCCACCGCTGCTGTTGCATCAACATTATTGATTACTCTATATTGTCATCGCTGTCTATCGTTCGGATGGAGAGAGGCGAAGAGACAAAGCTGGAGTGTCGCGGCCTCGGGGGCGCAGAACACGACAATCAAAACGCAAGAGGAACACTAAAACGATTCAGATAATCAACGTATCCCCTCGAAACAGCATTTTAGAGGATCGGGGATAAACCGATCGCACACGCGTGAATGAAACTGGTCAACGTGTACCCCGAACACTGTCGGCGATCGCACAGAAGCTTTCTCTCTTCCTCTCTCCACGGCCGAATCTCGCTTATTTCTTTCCACTTTTCTTCTCTCTGTGTCTGTCTCCGACTTCCGTTCTTTCGTTTTCACATTTTCTTCTCGAGACATTCCCGGTGCCCGTCGATTATCGCGCGCACACCGACACACGTGCACGGAGTTTCTTCGTCGTTGTTCTTTCTCTTCGTCAGTCGACACGATTTACACGAAGCCAACGAGACGCGACGGGAACCGTGCTAAGTATTACCAAAGAGTATCGAACGAGCACAATCCGCGAAACACCCGCGATTCCTCCATCGGACGCAGATTCAGGGACAAACACAGCGACAAATTATCGACGGGGGGGAGGCGGGGGGGGTTTGGTTGAAAAGACGAGGGGCCGAACGGTCGTTCGAGCTGTTCGTGAATGTCGACCGAGTGAACACACACACTTGTACCGTTTATCCGAGAAATCTGTCAATCGACTATCCGTAAAGAGAACCTATTATTGCCTCCTATCGTACTCTCTTGTAAACTATTTACACACGAAGTGAAGAAACTAGGACAGCGCTGGTCGATAGTCTAAACCCACCGTTAAATAGTCAATCCGTTCAAGTTGAAGGTACATTGGACTATCGACAAACTAGTCGTTTACTTGTAATTTTAAGCAGTAGGAGAATCTTCGCCGATTTCGTCTAGTACTTCGAGAACGTCTACGACGAGGCTGCTCGCCGTCATCGACGACAGCCTACGTTCGAGTATATGCGCGAGCGCTACTCTCCTTTCAATCGTTTATTCTCGTTTCAATTCCGTTCCGTTCCGTTTCGACACTGTCCTGCTCGAAAGATCTCGGTTTCTTCCGTTTCGATCCACCGCCAGATCCGGGACGTCCGAACATTTTTCCGTTCAAACCTGTCCGCTAAATCTTCTTCGGAGTTCGCCGAAAAACATACGCACTGTCACGAGCAATGCGCTGTTCATTTTCGTTACAACATCCGCAAGAAATTTGAACTCCCTACGAGTTTGCACGACAAATTTTCTCGATCTGTCCGAGAACTTGACATTCAAGTTCACTTCTTGCCTTCGAATCACGTCTCAGAGACGTCGTGGAGCTCGAACGCCAAGCTTGCTAAGTCACCGGACACTTATTCAAAGGATGGGACTTTCGATTATCATCCTTTCGCACTCATTACTAAAATTATTCTATAAAATAGCTACGTAATTTTAGTAATTGCCCAGTCAACCAGGCCTTTGTTTTTCTTGTTAAGGATGAGGGGGAAAATGCCATTACGCACACCCTAGAAGGGGGTAGTGTGGGGCTCGGGCCGCGTTTGGTCGACGTACCCATACCCACTAAAAACCTCAACCTCATCCGGGACTGCCAATGGGCTGCCCCTCTAGTATCTACTGGACCCGAAGTATGGCATCTCTAGGGACCTACTGTCCTCATTAACTCTTGGAGAAGCTAGCTTCAAGTCCGACTCCAGTTAACCAGGCCTGCGTTGAGCCAAGCCGGCCTAGGGCAGAGAACGGGCAGAATATTGTCCAAGCCACGCTCGGAGCTGCTCAAGGCCGCCTTGGTTCAATTTTGGACGTCCCCCTGCGCGCGCATTTGTATACTTGAGTCCAAATAAGAATGTACTTACTAGCTGACGAATTTAAGACTCTACTGCGCATATGACTCTAAGGGGACTCGTTCATTGGCTAATCCCCCTACTCGTACTCCGCCGACCACACAATCATTGGCTGACGTCATCTATTTTATGGCTGACGCGCAACAACATGCGCAGAACAAGTACATTCTCATTTGGACTCAAGCATAGCGTTTTCTGTCGTTCGCTGGATCCCGAATCTGCCTTTGTTTAACAGGGCAGCACGGTCGCGCTGATGTGGCGGATGCTGTTCTCCCTCGTTTTCTCTCCTTACATGTGCACAGAATAAAACTTTGCATTCAAAAATCGATATTTTGAATTGTCAGTAAAAAGGACGAGTGCTGTATATTTGGTACTATAAAAATTTACTTCGGCCACGTCTGCCACATTAGTGTGACCTACCATCACCGACGGTGCTGCCCTGGAAGAAGGCATCCGCCACATCAGTGCGACCGTGCTATCCTCTTAAACAAAGGCAGATTCAGGGTCTAGAATTCGGACGTCCAAAATTGGATTTTTGACTATTGGGGTAGTTGGATTTTTACTGACTCTGAGTTCGAGTGCCATGGGTTAAAGGATCTATATTATGGAACAAAAATGGTACTTACTAATTTTTGTCGAATGTAGAAGACGTAAATCAGATGTAAATCAAATCCGGCCAAAATATCCTGTTTTCTAAATTTTAATTATTATTCTTATATTTTTTAATTGTTTTCCAATTTGGCTTTTAGAGAGCTGTCCCATAATCATCCCACAATTTGTCAATCTCTTTTCTCCAAAATTTATTCAAATAGTATATGTATATATTTAATTTTACATAGAAATATTATCGTATAATAACTACATCTAATAAAAATGAAACAATAAATGACTTTATTGTTTTAATAACAATAAATGATTTTATTCCTTGATAGCTGGAAGCTTGTATTCCTGAATTACCATTTTGTTGAAGATAAATAAGTGTCCGGTGATTTATGGACGGGAGTGTATATGCAAAGTGGTCTAAGTCATATATCTCTTGTTTCGAGATTTTTAAAGAATTCCATATAATGTTAAAATAACAAGCACTATTTAACGATTCATTTTTGACAATATCGTACAAATTACATTGAGTTAATTCAGTTTAAAATATAATTTCCTTCAAATTTTCACTTCGACCACTTACATAATTACCGGCACATACAATGTCAACTTAACCGTTTTACATTTTCGACCATCGCGTTTATAGACGCCTCGGCGTGAAATTGTAAGGCAAACAAAAGGAAATCTAGAAGAAGATCAAACCTTGCTCTGAACATGCGAATACACCAGCAACTAACTTGTAGACGTATGTACAGAGTGTTTCAAGATACAGGGGGACTGCACATCAAAGTATTTAAATATTTTCTCCGTTTTGTGTTCGAACTACAGCAAAGCCACGATCTAAGAAAAACGAAAACTGCGGCATCTACGAAAAACGAATATACCCCTGCAATTGTTGTTGACGAATTCCAAGAAACTCGAATCACATAAAATCTTAACCTAACCTAGACCTTCGCCAACTTATTTCGGGAATTTTTCCGATTAAAATGACACTAAACACGATATAATTGAATAATGAATAGTAGAACCACATAATCTTTTTCTTAGATCAAGGCTTTACTCATATCCGTCTAGATATAATTTGTGGAGACTTTCTACTATTTCAAATTGTTTTCAATTTATTGCGACAGAAAATTGTAAAAATTTATGTATGCACACTTATTTTCAAGTATTGTTTACACGTTGTTTCGCGAGTTCAACTTGCTGGCCACTATCTCAGAGACGTTTACACGTGTCACGAGAGTCTCCCTCGCTGAAAATGACACAAGTTACTTGCTAATGTATTCGCACCTTTAGACAGGCCTGGAGAACCGATTGCTCGCGAGCTGTCGATGCTCGAGCACCTACCCCTACTACCGATAGTTAGTGGAGGTGGATATGGTGGGAGTAGCGGCGGTGAGCAATCAGTTGGCCAATCCTAAGGCATCGAATTGAAGAGGTTATCGAGCAAATGTCGAGCGAATCTTGCGCTCACGAAGGCAAACTTTCTAGCAAACAGAGGGTAGATTTGACTAGCAAAAGTATCTTATGCCAGCATTTAGAGTCGACAAAGCTTTTGCTCAGCTTTTTCCCGAGATTCGCCCTCTTCTAGAGCGAGGTTTGGTCCGGTTATGAACGATGCGTTTTGATAGGAAAATTTATTCGGGTTTTGCCTTGGACGGATATAAAGAACAAGATAATTGTGCATAAAAGGCCCCATCTGACCGATTTCGATGATTTTCTAATATGTTGTTAGGGTGAAGATTCTGAACAACTTTTTCGTATACATGTAACCGCCGCTCAGCGTTAATTTTGGAGATATTCGTGAAAAACTGCAGCATTTATAGCAAAACTGAGCACATGAAATTCGAAATCTTTGAACAATTTAAAAAATTGAAGATGTCATTATTACGGGAAGAAGTAACATTGAATTTAGTTCCTATTTCTTACAACGGGGCAGAAAATTTTTACTTTGCGTAAAGATTCGTGTTAGTTTGGGTTAGTTTTCTTTTTTCGAGTTGTCAACTCTGACAATTCTCCCATTCAACAATATTAAATAATAATATATAATACAACGTTATACCGCGGACGTGCGCACATAAACAAAATTCAAAAAGGCTGTAAAAAATATCCCCTCCACTGTAGTAATCTGATCTCGGCTCGGGTATATCGGTGTGAACCACCACTAGTGCGACGCGAAGAGTCGCAGTCGCCGGCACAGTTCAAAGTCCCGTGCATCCTCACAATGTAACACCAATATTTAATCTTCTTTATTACTACTTATTGTTTTATGAAACTATCATCAATATATTCGTGGCATTTTTCTAATTAAAAGAAGACCAAACACGATATAATTTCAACTGTATTTAGTGGTTTAATTGACGATGAAAGTTTCGGGCGCAAGGAAGGACAGCATATGGGAAAGAAGGAGACGCGGAGAGTCGCAGTGCCGACACAGTTCAAAGGTCCGTGCGTTCTCACAATGTAACACCAATATTTAATCTTCCTTATTATTACTTATTTTTTTATGAAACTTTCATCAATATATTCGTGGCATTTTTCTGATTGAAAGAAGACCAAACACGATATAATTTCAACTGTATTTAGTGGTTTAATTGATGAAAATTTCTCTACGTTCGGCTCGCCTTTTGAAGCTAAAAAAAATATCTACCCGTCTACGATCGACGCAACCGAATTCCCCCGAGGCTTTTGCGTCGATAGAAACATTACTGTATTGTGTTTACATGCTGTCCTTTTCTACGTTCGGCGCGGTCGACGATGCCACAATAAAGTAGTGTCCTGTTCCGATCTATGTCACAACACAGAACCGAGAATTGACTTAGAATGGGACATGCTGTAGTAGCAGTTGCAGTTTTTCACGAATATCTCAAAAATTAAGACTGAGCGGCGCATACTGTGCCCGATTGAAGAAACACACGACACGTTTGAATAACTCTTAAACCACTTGCAATATTGCAATGAAATTTCAACTCAATATTTTAAAAAATAATTCCTGGCGAAGTTTCCGTTTACGTCCGTTTTCAGAATTGGATGAAATTTTGAGGATAGGTTCTTTTTTTACTAAAATGATGATTGTCAGAAGAATTTTTGGCGACTCGACAAAAATTTTTTACCATTTCAATGTCACTCCCTACCTTACCGACACCACTCCTGTATTTTCGTATGCTACCACCTAATCATAACTAATTCTGATCGCATATTCTTCCCATTGTAGATATTAAATTAATTGGTTTAACAATTGGAATTTTGAAAATATTTTATATTAATTTCCAGAATATACATATTCAATATCTTCAATTAATTGCAAAAATGGATCATCACCAGCTTTATTGACCTCATAGCACCATAAAAATTCACACATGTGATCTATAATTGAATAATTCTTAATGCCACCCCTACTCAGACTCTAGAATGGCATTAAAATAGTAAAAAAATTTTGTCGACAAGGTAGGACTAAATAATTTTTTTTCGAGTCGCCAAAAATCCTTCTGACAATCATCATTTTAGTCAAAAAAGAACCTATTCCCAAAATTTCATCCAATTCTAACAACGGACGTAAATGGAAACACAGCCTAATTCCTTCTCAATGATTTGTAACTTAATACATTTTACATTTTTTTTAATCTTTTTTTTTAGTCGGCGAGGTGGTACAATGTTTTACACAATTACCCAAGAAAAATTTGCAAAAGCCGAATTTGATTGCGATCGGGATTTGCCTGAAAATTCGTAGGAAATCGGGATCAAATTGCTTGCGTAGGATAGCACCTGATCGCCACCAGGGTGTCCATCGAAGAACCGATCGACGACGCCGCTGTTTCGGGCCGGACGTCATCGAGAACGATGCGGTCGCGGTTTTCGATCGGACTTTCGTTTTTCGTGGCGAGATTACGTTCCGTACACGTCAGAACACACACGTACACACCGTCGACCGTAAAAACGGGAAATATACATATATACATACATATATATATATAAAGAAAAAAAAGAAAAAAAAACGAGAAGAAAAGAAAAAAAGAAAATATCACTCGGTTCGCATTGCACCCTTGTACAAAGCGCATAACTGAATGACGAAGTAACAAAACGCGGTTTACTATACGATATTTATAAACACGTAAAACTCAAGTAAATAGATAGAATATACCAGCTGTAATGAAATAATACGAAGAAGAAAGAAAACACCGTCTCGCGTTTAACTGGAGAAACGGGGGTGTAAAAGTATGAGATAAGAAACAAATGAAAATTTTAGAACACGTACACACATACATACACAGAGATACACACGTACATGCGTGTGTGTACCATGTAAACACAAAACTGTGTACACACACACACACACACACAAACACAGAGAACTCATACGAGAATACTATTCTACATGCGTAAGAGGAGAAGAAGAAGAAAAAGAGAAGCAGACAACGCGGATCCACGAGATATACAGATTTATCGATTAGGTAATTAATTAAACAAGCGATTAAATAAATTAATTGTGTAACTAATTAATACTGAATTACTAGAAGACTAATTAGAGAGAAATTTGCATATGCAGCCCATAGAACGAAGGAGTGAATGCGTGTACGGACGGGGTATGGTGTGAATCTCTTGCAGTGGCGATCCCATGAGAAATAAAAAGAAGAAGAAGAAGAAGAAACGCTGCGACCGGCATTCGCGCGGCTTTGTTCAGAAAAATTGTTCGATTACAGCTCAACTAACTTGTAAAGATCTCGAATAATAATACGCACACACGAATATACACGCATACACTGTTCCGCGTGGCCCGCGGACGCGTGTAGGTACTCACACGACACGTTTTACTCTGTTCTTCCTAATCGAACACGCGCGCGCTGTATTTACTTAGAGATCGAGCGAGAGAGAGAGAGAGAGAGAGAGAGAGAGAGAGAGAAAGAGAGAGAGAGAGGGAGAGAGAGTGAGAGAGAGAGAGTGGGAGAGAAAGAGATTGCGCGGGAGTTTAACGCATTAAACAATACGGTTCGAATACGTATTGGATTGTATGTGTACGTCGATGTACGGACAGATAGAGAAAGAGAGGAGATAGAGATGTGTGATGACAGAGAGGAGGATAACAAAAATGTGTAATTTAGGTGACGTCCGAGGCGGAAACCAACCGCGCGACATTTAGCTTGTCGACAAACGTTCCGAACAGGCCCAATACTCGCACGAAGACAAGTCTGAAATCGTTAACTGACAAGAATCGTTGCGTAGATGATGAAGACGAGAGAAGAGAACAATGTATACCCGTGGGGAGATATCGGTGCCCGGTATGAATCGTGTTTAGTGTGAGTGTGACGATAACCATTCGTGAGCGCAAAGGATGAACGAACGAATCTTCGGTGATTTTGTAATATTTCTTATAAGTTGTAGCTGCCATATCCAGTAAAAACTAAGTACTAGGTGCGCTGAGTGATTATCTGACGACGACTGTAACGATTAAACGATTCCGATTGGGTTTGCCGATTATGAGGATGATTACGAGGATGATGATGATGATGATGGTAATGACGACGATGACGAGGATGATAACCGTGATTGATCCTATTGTGCTTCTGCAAGCGTGTGTCCGCGAATTTGAATGAGTTACGCTAAGATGTTGAAAGACGACGGGTCTAAAGAAAACAATAAACAGTTCATTACAATTATGTAATTATAAATAAGAGGAAGAGATGAAGAGTATTATAAACACGTTGTTAATTGAATTAATAAAACTAGCCCAAAGTGTCGCACGTCTTCTTCTTTCGCGATCCTCCGCTGAAATCGCCGCGATCTATCGTCGATTCGATTAGGTAAAAGTAAGTAAACTGTAGGGTAAACTTTACTTTAGCGGACTCGAGAAATTAGTACCTTTCTGCTACGAATTATTATGTATTTGGTATGTAATCCAGTGGAGTTTTACCCGGAGAACCTCCAGATCGAAGTTTCGATCCTGTAAGATCAATGGTTCACGAGTTATGGTTGCTTAAAGTTGAGCATATTTCCAGTTTCTTGACAGGTAAGGGCGCCGCCATATTGGTTTGTAGTGACGATCGCACGCCACTTACTGAGTTGGTTAGGTTTAAGTCGAGGAGGGGGAGACGAGGTAAGCGGCTCGCGATCGTCACTACAAACCAATGTGGCGACTCCCTGTCAAAAACACTGAAAAATGCACAACTTTAAGCAAGCATAACTCCTAAACCATTGATCCTAGAAGTTCGAAACTTCGGTCTGCATCCGCGCTGGGTGCAAATCTACTGGATTACATACCAAATGCATCATAATTCGTAAGAGAAAACACAAATTTTGAGTCCGGTAAAGTGAAGAGCAGCCAAATTGTAGTCTTATTAGAAAAACATTTCTTGTGACGTATTTGTAGATAGTGTTAGGTCGTTCGGAAAGTAATTTAATCGTTTTCCGTGTAGAGATGGCATTGTCTCAATTTTTTATTACTAGACTGCGGATGTCCATGCAATTTTCTATTTGTTGCAGACGAATTTTAAGAAAGTGGAATAAAATACTAAGATAGTTGCTTTCGCAGCTCTCAAAAACAATAAAAATTGTACTAAATTCTTTCGAATTTTATATTCCACCCTTTTTTGAACATTTTCAGAAGCAATAAATGCATAAAGATCCACAGTGTTATTACTTAACCTTATTTTAAATCGCAAAACAGTAAACAGTTGGAGATAAATAATTTATCAGCGAAATTTTAGCCTACACAATGGAAAAAACACACACTGGAATTCATTTTACAATTGATTTGACCTAACTTCTTAAAATCCAATCATTCGGCTTCAGGCTGTCGTTCGTTTAAACTTAAATGATCCTGTATCATAAATTGCCACCATGCGTCTTTAATTTTAGCCTTCAAACGTTTGAATATTCTTACAGGAATTAATTCTAAAATCGGCTCGAACAAACCACTCAATATTCAATAAATTTTTGTTCTAGCTGGCGTTCGTGATTTGTGCAGTTTCCGACACTGCTTCGAATTTTGTTTTTAACAAAAGCGACTCGAGCATTCAAGGGGACCTTCTTCTCATCTCACAACGATACACGCTTAATATTGTAATTTTATTGATGAAAAATAAAGAATATTATTTAGAACAGTTAATGTGTTCTTTTTTCCACACCTTGTATACAAATATTCGAATACTAGAATTAGCTTAACGTCTTCGAAAATTTTGGATACATCAAAATCTTTCAAATTAGACAAAAAATAAGTTTTGTAATCATTCTTTTCGATAAAATTTCGGCCGGCTGACTTGTCGTTGAGTTGTACTACTGAATTTCGTGCCACCTCCTTCGACATCATGTTCTCTTAATACAAATCTCAATTTTCGAGGTTTCCGAAAATTTTCGGCGAATTTTCGGCCTTCTGGCTCGTCGTTGAGTTTTACTACTTAATTTTCGAAAATGGCAGGCTGTCTGGCTTGTCGTTGGGTTGTACTACTGAATTTCGTGCCACCTCCTTGCATATCATGTGCTCCTAATACTTTTCTCAATTCGAAAATTCGAAGGTTTCCGAAACATTTCGGTAAATTTTCGGCCGTCTGGCTTGTCGTTGAGTTATACTACTCAATTTCCGAAAATTCAGTAGTACAACTCAACGACAAGCCAGACGGTCGGAAATTGGCGAGAATTTCCTATAATCTCGAAAATTGAGAAAAGTATTAGGACCTCCTTGCATGATATGCAAGGAGGTAGCACGAACATTCAGTAGTGCGACTCAACGACAAGTCAGACTGGAATATTTTTTGTTTTTCAAAGTTTCGCTATTGTTGCTTCAATGACAAGTACATATTTATGCGGGAATCGGTAGTATAACTCTACGACAAGTGGGACGTTCGGGAAAAATTGTTGGTTTTATAAATATAATACGTAGATATTCTTTTTAATACATTGTCTTTATTTATCCATTGTAAATTCATACATAAAGTGTTCGTATATTGTACATGACTTATGTATGTTACATTCTAAACATTTACAACAAAAATGTTGACTTGCCGGCACATCGTCAGACTTCTACTGCAATACTGCAGACACAGGCTTGGATACAGACAATTATATTAGATGATCAGTCCACTGCTATTGTAGAGGCTTGCGCTGGGCGACGTTTTATCGTCATTATGCATTGGGCCCGTTACGTGACTTTTTGTGGTTCGGCTACGGCGTGGGGCCTGTCATCGTCACTTAGGTTCATGCCACTGCCGTCCGTACCTTGCTGTAAAACATCAAAAGTTGTCGTTCTCTTGGGCTCAGCGCGGATGGGTGCTGGAAGCTATCTGGTTTCCAGATGGCTGGAAAAACCCAAGGTTTATTAATACAGATTCGAAGTATGCAGCCATTAGCTCGATATTACCCACTACTTGTAGGATACTTACTGTGCGGAGCACTTGGCAGTATTTAACAGTATCTCGTCGGTGGTTCTGGGATAGTTTTGAGTTAGATTTAGATATGATTGTGTTTAATTTTGATTAAACTTAAACCCGGTAATGTAGAAAATGACACAAAAACTGATAATAAATTTAATATATCCTACAGGGCGTAAGAAAACACCGAACGAGATCATTTACCCACTGATACGAATTGTTTATCAGCTTAAGCATATTCCCATAGATGGCGGCACCGTTTATTTCACCGATGTGATTTCAGACAAAAGAAATAATTCTTGTTGACATTTGTATAATGAATTGTGTGAGAAATGGCAAAAAATTGTATATTTCTATATGTAACTATTAATTCAATACGAGCTCCACTTTGACATATTAATTAATACGTACTCGGTTATTCTTCATAACACGAACACTTTTATAAAAATTTTGTTTATTCACTTCCGCTTCGCGAGAACATTTACGAGACGAAATAAATCTTATTGTAACTCGAATTATTTACCACATGTCGAGGTGCATTATTTTACCTTTTCAACTCGAATTTAGAATAGCCAATTCTCTGCAAACCGAAGTCTATCTCTATAAGTCAGGCTTTTTAACATAATATTAGTAAGTACAATTATATTAATAAAATACATAATAAAAAATTAAGTACGTAATACGGATTTTATGCATTTACGATAAAAATGGGTAGGTCTATATTTTTGACAGTAAAGACATTTAAAGAATTTAAATATACAACTACATTATTTTCAACCTGTTAAACATATACAACAACTAATTAAATATTTCTTTCGTTCCAGCTTGTTGCAATTCATGTAGAATGTTTGTATTTTGTCTAGCAATAACAGATATCATGAAGTTTATATATAAACATTAATTATAAACATTAAATCTTTCTTCCTTCAAGCCGTAACAAATTACAAAAGAAATGCGCGTATAAACTGCAGGTTCCGCTCAAGTAAAAGTAGCAATTCGTTAAGGAGGCCATTATTCAACTAAATGTTGATATTTCGTTAGCATATTTACAATACTACTGATAATTGTTCGAATAACAGTATGTGAAGCGAAACCCAGAGAACTGTAACATCCTGCGAGAACTGTAACATTCAGTCGAACAATTTGTACACCGCTAGATCTATTAGCCTAGTCTATCATCAGCTTTAATGAAAGAATCGCAGAAAGAGTATGCGGATGCACACTAAATATTTGAACACGGCAATGTCCGAGGTGAATCCGCAGAGAGAAAGAGAGACAGATAGTCGGCAAGCTGTTAAGTAACAACGTTTCACCGTGATTGAATGTAAAACGTCGTTTTACATTATTCGCCAAATTGCTCAACGGCCATCGCGCGCGACCGTATCGACACACCTGCTCCCAAGCAGATGTCGTGTTCAGCGCGGATTTTTTATTTATTTCCGCTGCTTAATGCCGTGATTGCTGTAATGAGAAATGTAGGCCGGTGAAATTTTGCTCTGCTTTTCTGAATTTTTTTTATCGAGGTGCGCACCCGGCGAGAACGCGCGCGCGCGTTCATTATGGCCAGTAAGCAATCTGTTCATGATTTGCTATGAATTTGCTACCAAAAGATGACTAAAAATTCGGACCCATCTGTTCCCGCATTAGGCTCACTATTTGCCTGCACAATTTTCAAATCCTTGCCAAATCCATGCCAAGACCATGAAAAGTACATGCCAAACGATGTCCTCGTGAAGAGACAGGTCGGTTGCACTAAGAACGCACCTAACCTTGTTTTGAGAGTAAGCAATCTGCTCTTGATTTGCTATCAATTTGCCTGCAAAGTTTGCAAATCCTTCCCAAATCGATGACAAGGATATGCCAAATCCATGCCAAGTCCATGAAAAATACATGCCTCCACGTGAAGAGGTCAGGTCGATCGTAGTAAGAACGCACCTAACCTAGCTTTAAGAGTAAATGTCCACCAATCCAGTAAGCACTGTGCTCTTCATGTGTTATCTTGCTACCAAAACTTGTCAACCAATTCCGAGCCTAATGCGGAAACAGATGGCTCGGTAAATACCGAGTGCAAAGTCTGCGGTCGCGATTCCATGCCAAGTCCGTACCAAACGTTGCCCTCGTGAAGAGGGCAGGTCGTAAACGTCGTAAACGTAGAAATCGGACTTTTGTGGGCGATCGCAGCCTAGATTGATCTTTTATCTAGCGCTTTTGACTACAGAAAAACCTCATCTTTGCATTATCGAGTAATGAGATAGCGCATCTCACATCCTTGCAATCCTGAAAACGAGTCTACCCTTTTACAGTTGAGCGGACCAAACAATTTTGCCTTTTCCTTGTGCGATCCTGTAGATTTTGGCAAGACGATGCCAAAAATCAAAGTCTCAATGTTAGGAATTCAGTGGTTCAAAAGTTACAGGTGTTTAAGCGCCCACCCTACCATAAGAACAATACAGGTTGGTTCGTTTAAGTAAGACCACCTAAATATCTCTTCAGGTAATTGTGATGCAAAAGATATTTGTTACGTAATGTGCATGGTGTCAACGGACCAAATATCTGGCAAGAATATTTTTTTCTGGTCATTTTTTTCGGAGTTATCAAGGTCATCGATGTTTTTTGATACATAATTACATTTTTTGTTGTTGTATACATATATAATAACATGACATTGACCTTGATCTGAAGGTAAAACTTTAATTTTCTAAGATCAAGGTCATTTCAAGGTACATGCTCTTGAATTGCTATGAATTTGGCACCAAATACTGACCTATCTGTTTCCGCATTAGGCTCGGTATCTGGCGACAGGTTTTGGTCTGTAGATTCGCAGCAAATAAGGACCAAATCCTGAACCAAACATTTCCTGGCACAAAAATGACTGCCTTTGGCTCGCAAAGTATGGTTACAGACATTTGGCCTTGATCTACTCGAACAGATTTTGCTGATTGGAATCGTTTCGAAGAAAGTGCAATATTGTTCTTAAGATTCGTGATAGGAACACTTCTTCATTGTGTACTCTCTGAAGTTAATATTAATTCATTCCAACGTGAAGATATTCTGTTAGATGGATGACTAACATTGCAGCAGAGGCGGAATAAGAACGTCGGGAGCATATTTGATAGATGGGGGCCGGAGATTGTAATTTGATATCCGCAAACCGGAGCAAACTATGTGGGAAATCGCTGGCCGCAAACTACCGGTCATAGAAAACGGCCTTTTAATTCCCAGCGCCGAATGAAAAATCGAAGAATATTCGAACCTCCAGGCAGTCAACTCCATTCCAGTTTCAACAATTGAATGTGTCAAATTTACTTGGAACTTTATACTTGAAAATCTGAAAGAGTGTTATATAGATGAATTAATAAAATTGGCAATTTTTCAGGCTCTGAAATATTGCAATTAAAATTAAGTGATCGCCCTTTAAAAACTAATAACTTTTTTAAAAGTGAACCAAACGACGTAAATTCCTTGGAGATGTTAGGACGATTAGTTTACCAGGTAACGCTTAAACACAATTTTGTTTCATGATGCTATTGGTCGAAATCGCGAAGGAAAAAGTAAACATAATTTTTAACTATTTTAAAAATCGGCATATTTTAATATTTTGTTCGACAAAGTCTTTTTTGTTATAATTCAGTGTTTCTTTAATTTTGCTGAATTTTCACACGATTTATAATCACTCATTAACGACGTTAGATTGAACAGTACACATAGTGGTCATGCCAATTATTCCCCTAAAAACTCAACTTGACTGCGCACAGTGGTCCAAATCGAGAAATTCAGTGACTTTTTGTTATAACTTTTGTACTATAAGAGATATCGGGATGAAATTTGCACTGAAATTCATTAAAAAAATAGTCAATTTGAACTAAAGAGAAATTTATATTTTTTTTATTTGTTCAAACAATAATTTTTAATTAATTTTCATTGATATTTTTCAATAAAAAAAAATTGTTTAAATACAATCTTCCAAACCATTTTTTTCTGTCTAAGTGTGTATTTTATATTTATGTTTCACACATGCAATGTTTAATGAAATGGGTTAAATGTAAATTTGTCAAAAGATATTTTTATAATAATTGATAATATTTGTAATATTGTATATAATATAAAATAATTTGGTAACATTTTTGTAAATCTTTTGTGATAAAAATGTGATAACAATAATGGTTTCATAATATAATAATAATAGCATACAACGAAGAACATGAAATATAAAAAAATAATATTTGTTTATACTTTGTCGGTATTCATTCTCAAATGGTTTTGTCTAGCATTATTTTTTATAGTCGATCCATTTCAAAGCCTGCCTTTTCTATTATTTAATTATTAATGATTCCATATAATATATTAAACAAAAAACCATTTGTATCCATATAATATACAAATTATACTAAAAACACTAAAAAATATAATTAAAATTTAAATCACACACAATAAAAACACTAATAAAACTTAAGTTTAGTTTATAAAGTAAATTAAAACACTACGAACTATTAACACAAAACATAAAATGATTAAAACGAAATAAAATAAATAAAATAAAAATCAACAGCGGAAAAATGCTCTGAGAGGTCTTACTGTGGCAGCTCGAATGGTTCTGTCGAAACTAAATGCAGACTAAAAGTCGAAGACTCATTTGAAGCCTTATCTACACCATAGCATAAACATTTCAAGTAACTCTAATCCAAACAGTTCGTTGAAAAAAAATCCGTATCGCTTTGGAAGTGTGGTCGGAGAATACAAGTGTAGTCCGTAAAACGTAAGGGGACGCGGCGCGACGTAACATTGACAGCTTTAAACTGCTATAATTTGCAAAGGCGGAAGAGTGCGGAAATAATTTTTATACCATCATATAGAGGAAGGTGTACTGAAAATAGTCCAATTTGTTAGAAACTGGGACTTCCTGGAACTTTAAAGATATCCCTTACCGATTATAAAAATTTTTTTAATTTTCTCCATTTAGTCCAACATTAACGTTTAATATATTATGCAGACTAATTAATAATGTAAGATACGATTTCTTATCGCAAAGATCTGCTCTCTTATTTAAAAAAAAAAGCGCGAGAAAATATTAAATAGGAACGTCAGGGCATCGCATCAAAGTGTAGCAATTTTTCTCGTGAAAAATACTCATCTTAAAATGTCCAACTTTCAACATTTATTACAACTATAATAGTTAATAAATTGTACTAATTTCTCCATTTCCGAGGTCTATGGACATTTGGGAAGCAATGTTCATGGATCAGGTATCGATACAAGAATGTTCGTTTTTGGGCCAAAAGTCACTGAATTTCTCGATTTGGACCACTGTGCGGCGGCCATTCGTTGGCGGAAGACGTGCCGAAATAACCTCGGGAAATTTTATGAAAAGTGTCCTTATCGTATTCGTGTTAATGGCGTATCTAGTGAGCCGCACGTTGTAACAGCGAATAGGAGAAACCGCTAGAATTTTTTTTATGAGCCTATTTTTTATAGTGTGCCATTAGGTGGGTCCACGGTTTCACACGTGGGTCGAAGTTTAGAATGAATTACTAGGTGTTAATTAAAACAGTCCACTCGGCTGAGCATTGTCCTTGAAAGTGATATCTGATTTGATTCAGGTCTTTCCACAGTGGTCCGGGCGGCCAATCTGGCAGATTGAACACTTTTTCAATATTTCTTGGTACATTTTAAATAAAAAGCAATACATATATTGTTGAATTAAACAATAGAAATTAATAACAGGGTACTTACTACTTTTTTTTAAGCTTATAAAGTAGAACTAGTTGTATCACAATTTTCATTTAAAGATTGTTTTGAGATGAATCCTCAGCCTGCTTGAAATATAGAGGTTTAGTGCGAAGATCCGTGTGTTTTTCTTATTCCAGTGGAAAGGATTTTTCGCCAGCTAAATCAATGAAAAGGACCCACAGTGCACTGTGCCCCCGGGGTTACAGAGCGAATCCGAGGCTGGAGCTCCGTTTCGTTGCTGCTTTTTTTCAAATGGGTTGTAAAACTGTGAATTTATATAAAGGCTCGCTGCACATTTATTGCGGCCACGATATCTTAACGCACATTATGTGACGCGCGTGTTTTGACCGACGAAAAAAATCTCTTACCGGTACCCGGAAAGTGCACTTTCACACGGAGCACACCTAAAAATAAACAGAGATCATGAAAATGCAGGAACTGCCCCGTTGCCGACAGCGCAAACATGAGATTCGGCTGAAGAAAAAGACCAGTTCCAACTGCTTACGTAAAGAAAGAACGAGCAGTTTTCGGGAGTACGAAAAAACCGGGTGATACGGGTGATACTGAATAATTGGGAATCTCCTACAACGAAACAAATAAACGTACATACAATCCGCGACAATACTATAAGACGCTACATGAAACCATACAAATTTATGTTACGGAGAGGAATTTCTTTTTCTCGTGTACTATGTGTTGTAGCTTCAGTTCGGGTGACTTTCTTCGACACCATATCGTAATTAATAAGAAAGAGACAGTTTCTAGAACGGGATTGATCCTTCCAGACAAGGTCATGCCGAGTTACACGGCTCAAAAGCTTCAGCTCCTATGCTCAAGGAATTTAACGTGTTCATTAATGCGTTATTACATCACATGAGCAAAAATATTGCTCTGTTTATTACGAGAGCAACGTTTAGCGTGGATTTTGCGTGGAATCGCGACTGCAAACTTTGCACTCAAATACCGAGCCATTTCTTCCCGGAATAGGCTCGGTATTTGCCTGCAAAGTTTGCAAATCATTGCCAAATCTATGACAAGGATATGCCAAATCCAAGCCAAGTCCATGAAAAGCACATGCCAAACGATGTCCTCGTGAAGAGGGCAGGTCGGTCGCACTGAGAACGAACCTAACCCTGCTTCGAAAATTAGAAATCTGCATTTTATTTGCTATGAATTTGTTACCAAAACTTGCCTACAAATTCCGAGCCATTCAAAGTTTGCAAATCCTTCGCAAATCCATGCCAAATCCATGAAAAGCACATGCCAAACGTTGTCCTGGTGAAGAGGTTGCCCTTAGAACGAACCTAACCTTTTTGTAAATAAAGAATTTGTTGACATATTTTGGTAGAAAATTCATAGAAAATCACGAGCATATTGCTTACTGGATTGTTGGATATTTACTCTTAATGCTAGGTTAGGTGCACTCTTAACACTTTACCTACCGGAAGCCTATTAATAGGATTTTCAATAATTGAGCTGTATCAAAAGAAAGCCTAGAAATTTTCTTTCACATTGCAATTTTAAATGAAACTATTGGATAACGTTGTTGAGGGTGACTTGTTAGTTCACAATGAAAATTGTTGCTATTGAAGGTTCCATTAAAAAGTGTTGAGCCATGTACCATAGATTTTTCAAAATTATGCAATAATCACCGATCGGTAATGTGTGAATGCGACCGACCTGCCCTCTTTGCGAGGGCAACGTTTGGCATGGATTAGCTATAGACTTGGCAGGTAATCGCGACTGCAAACTTTGCACTCAAATACCGAGCCATTTGTTTTCACATTAGGTTCGGAATTTGTCCACAAATTCTGTTGGCAAATTTTGCTCCAAGCACCAAATTTCAGCAGCAAAATGTTCGCCTATTGTTCTCAAAGTACGATTGCAGACATTTGATCATAATCTGCTCGAGTAGATTTTGCTGACTGCGTACGTCTATAATGTTAGGTTAATATTTCTCTACAATCTCGGAACGTCTGAGTGCATCAGATACCATCTAGCAATGTTGCAAACGGTCGACTGGACGGCGTCGCAGACGGTGTCCTTTATCTTGTTTAACGAGTCACGCAGATTGTGTCGTGTCCGATTAACATTTCCGAGAGCTCGAACAGTGCTATACGACATTGTATTAATCATACCGATGATGCAGCGTCTTACTGTGCAGTTTCGAGGCTCAATAAGGACTTTATCGTAGTAGTATTTTGCAATCTCTCTTTCTCTCTCGGCGCACCTGCGTTCGAACACTTTCGATAATTCAGAAATTACTGTGTCCGGCGAGAAGATAGTTTTTGCCGTTTTTTTCTTTCTTCTCAAAACGCAAATAATAATGGGAATAATCATGAGAATGATTACCGTTCGCGGTGTTTGACGAAACACCGTCTGTAATGGAAAACATGGCCATCTAATCTCGCCGATATCGACACGTCGCGAACAGATCGCGGCGCGCACGTGTCGTTACGTGGACCATTTATCCGGCAGCGATCGTTAGCGCAACCTCGCGTTCACTCCGATCGGTTTGCCCTCTCGCCGCGCCATCGCGCGCCGTGGAACATCGCAAGGATTCTCTTTATTAGCGTTTTGAAATAGATGTTGAGCAAGAACGATCTAATGGCCGCGACAATCCACGGACTGTGAATCACGTACCCGGAATCTGCCGTGAAATACACTCCCGAACAAAATGATAGCGCCTCGTATATATATATATATATATAATAGTCTCGTGTCTCCGATTTCTCGAAGACTTCGCTCCGCAACGATATTGGAGTTGTGTTGAATTACTTCACGAATTATAACGTAATTTGTAATTCTGGTCTCCTATTCAATTCAATTACAATGTGATTCGTTTTTCAATTGACATACAATTGCAGAGTACAGTGTAGTTACGGATTATAAATAAGAAGAATAAGTGGTGAAGAAAGAAAAAGATTGGTATCAGTGATGAACAAATTCCGGATTTTTATGGAACATAAAAAATTTGTGTATCAATTGCAACGCACAGGGGCTATTTATGTATATCAATTTATATTTTTCATTAATAATTTTAATGTAATGAAAATGATGTATCAGTATTCTTAAAGTTTTTTAATCTGTTCACCGTTTTAAATTTCATCTACTCATTTCTGTTATAAATTGTTATAATCGTTCGCTACCTGCGAGAAAAATTACATTCGCAAACTTTAAACGCGTTTTTCTCAGAGTTGCGTTTTTCAAAACGTTGTACACGATATTTCGAGTCCTACTTTAGCAATTCTATTAAAATTGTACAGTTATCTTCATTATAATATCTATTTTGACGATCGATTTCTTTTCATTTTCCCATTATTTTGTTAAATATAAATAAAAGATTAACAAATTTTCTACCGAAATTCAGTCATTAAATTTAAAATATCTGCCATTCTGTTAATTTTGACAAAAATTTAAATGTGGGATCGTCAATGCCTAGAGAATATATCACAGTTTATATGTATATGTAGGAAACCTGTACACCAGTTGGCCATCTGGAAGGAAAGATGTTCCGAGCAAAGACACGACGAAAGGCATAAGAACAAATTATTTTTTAAATATAACAAGCATTTTATTGCAGTTCATAATATATAGTAAAATAAAATACAAAATTTTATATTAATCGGTCATTCACTTTCTTCTGTACTGTTGTTTAAAAATCTTATATTTTCTCCAATTGTTACTGCGTCCTAACGTATCCCTTAAAGAAAAAAAAATATATAAAAAAAACTTGTTAAAAACCACGCTTGTATCAAAATGCACTAAATAGGAGAAAATAAGTTTTTTCCAGGTTCACCCAAAAATTTAATATTTTAAATAAACTCATGACATTAGTGACTATAAAAGTAAAAGCGTGGAGTGCCCACGAAGATTACGTCAATATAGTTTAGCGCTCCACGCTTTTACTTTACACTCGCTACTGTCATGATTTTATTTAAATTTATATTAAATTTTTGAGAGAACCAGGAAAAAAATTAGTTTCTCCTTTTTAGTGCATTTTGATATAAGCGTGGTTTTTAAACAGTTTTTTTTAAATACATTTTTTTATTTTCTAATTTTTAGTCTTTTTTAAATGGAACGCAAGATATAGTAATACTGGTATGAAATAGTAAGATATAGAAACGCAAAATATGGAAATACGCTGGATAGAACGAGAGGTTGACTCCGAGTGACGACGTCTCTTGATGGAGTCCGAAATTGTACGAAATGGAACAGAATGAACGGAACACCACACTGACGAGCTCCTCCGGTGCGATGTGGGTCAGTGGAGTGGGGATGAGTCGGAGTGGGAACGCGTATTGGAGTAGGGAGCGCTGGCGCGCGGAGTGGGGATCGCTGAACGCGATCACGTACTACCGAGTGTCGCGCGGCGGGGTGGTACAGTTAATATTTAAATGTTTTTTTTCTCCTAGACGCACAGTTTCCTTTTTATTTGTTTGTAAATATTCCATTGTCATCCAGTTCTGAGCTATGTTTAAAGTTTCAAGTCTGTAGCTCATCGGGAAGTGGTTTAAAAATCGATTACAAGATTTGACGCATATACAACAACAACGACAACAAGCTAATATAAGCGTGGTAAAAATGTCACCACCATCTAAAGGAACGATGTTACTATAATTCCTGTACCAATTTCTGTTCTTATTTCCTCTCTTAAGTTTCAACTGTCCGTACTTCCATGAGCAATAATGTATGTGTCCAGTATAATCTAAGAAGAGCATGGGATTGTAGGTTCAGTTGCAGCGTAGAGGGTCTAATTCTACCTCAGAATATAGGAGACTCTTGTTCCCGGCGCCATTTTCAGAAAGAACAGGAGCATCATTCTCCGCCTTTCACTATACCACCGAGGAAACAGCCGTACGGTTTATTATTCGAATAAATTGAAATTTGAACCTGTACGATTTCCATCGCGCGTAGCTTCTGCGAACACATAAAGGCTATACAGTATACAGGATCAGTCACGTAACTGTACCACCTGAATTTTCTCGTAGCCTACTTGTAGCAAATAATGTTTCAAACTAAAGTTGCTAGATGTTATCCAGTACATACGATGTATAGTGCTTTTTATGAAAGTTGTTTATTAAATGGCCGTGTTGCTTGGTTTGCAGTCAGCAAGGTATTGTCTTCTGTTTGTTAACCTTGCCTTCTCTTGAATGTCCTTGACAACAGCCATAGATTATAAACTATTACTAGACAGCGGATTTTATGCATTTATGATAAAAATGAGTATGTGTATGAAGGATGCGAATATAAAAGCATTTTATGTATACACATCATGAATGATTATTTTAACTTGTTAACGAAGTTTCCACACTTCCATGAGCGGCGGTGTATTTATATAATTAATAGACTGTGGATCTTTATGCATTTATAGCAAAATTGAGAAGATGCAATTCAGAGTTGTTGGAAAATTTAAAAAATTGAAGATGTCAATTATATGATTTCTCCTGTATTGAAATTATTGAGACAAGAAATAACACTCAATTCGGTTTATGTTTCTTGCAATCGACGCAGACAATTTTTATTTTCTATAAAGATCCGCAGTCTAATAATTAATATGTATCTCCACCGCGAGCGATTTACGATTAATCACGGGAAAATGTGCGATACTGTGCACGATACCGTGAAAAGTGGCAGGTTACAAAGCCTTAACTATGAAAGTAGACCACACTCTGACCCACTGTGCCATAAACTGGGAAATGAACGGGAGGTCATAGCTATCGACCGATAGCCACGCAGCATTGACTTATTGTCTATCTATTAAACAATTGTAGAACGCAGTGCAACATCGTGCGCGTACTTTAAATCTTGTTACGAGATAGCGGACCGTTCTATCAACGTACCGAAGTACGACCGGTACTACAAGATCCTGTTCGGGTCGAAAATAATTCACTGCAGAACGTTAAGGATGTTCTGGAGGTACAATGGGAGACAAAAGTACAAGAGTACAAGAAATTCGAAATCCATCAATATATTGGCAATGAAAGCCATTCATGAGTATATTTTGCATTAAAAAAAATAGATTAATTTAAAAAGCTTTCGTTTAATTAGAGAATTTCATGTTATATTTATTTTTTAATCAGATTGCCTTCATATTATAAAAAATTGTAAGTGACTTTCGCGAATAATTGTACCTTCTGATTGCAGCTACAGTGGATGTACAAAGTGTTCGTACATCATTTAAAAACTAATAACTTTTTTATAATTGTACCAAACGACCTGAATTTGTATAATCAATTAGAAGCATTGGTTTACGAAATGATATGCAAAAAAGATTTTCCAAAAATTATAATTTACAAGGTTACATGCAAAAATAAAAAAGGCATTTTTTAAAACTTTTTTATTTAGGTCCTTAATGAAAATTTAAAATATATGTTTTGTAGATCTATGTTATTTATATACATGTTGAGAATTTCATCGAAATCGATTGACGCAGGAAAAAACGACACGCATCGAAAGATGTACGATTCTGTAGATTTTAACTAGAAACTGATCAAAAGTTGTGTAAAACTACGATTTTCACAATTTTGAACCGCTTGTAGCTCGTGTGTATGTTAATCGATTTCAATGAAATTTTCAGCATGCGTGTAACTAACATAGATCTACAAAACATATATTTTAAATTTTCATTAAGGACCTAAATTAAAAAGTTTTAAAAAATGCCTTTTTTATTTTTGCATGTAACCTTGCAAATTATAATTTTTGGAAAATCTTTTTTGCATATCATTTCGTAAACCAATGCCTCTAATTGATTATACAAATTCAGGTCGTTTGGTACAATTATAAAAAAGTTATTAGTTTTTAAAAGGTGTACGAATACTTTGTACACCCACTGTATATTCAGTGGTCTACACAGTTGTCGCGTTTCCATGCTAGCGAGAAGGACAAAACGATTTTTTTTTAGAATTTTTTGGTAGGTGTCAACCCAGGGGAAAATAGTTAAAAAGATTCCCAAAAAATTAATTAATTATTTTCAACTATAAATAATTAGCAAAAAATTCTGAAAAAAATCTTAAATATAGAGTGTATCTATATCTTTTGTTTGCCGTTTATCCCATATCGATATCTTTTCTCATTTTAGAGCAAATTGCATTTAAGTGCGAGGGAATTTACCTCAATATCACCCTTATCGGTGGGGGTAGACATTTGAAATTTTACACAATGTTTTTTTAGACATAAAACGATGTTTTAAGACAGGAATCAGACATTTTGTGACAGTTTATAATTTTTTACTCTGTAACTGTTTAGTGAATCCTAATAAATTTTGAACATAATTAATTACATCATTTTTACTATATAAGTACAGGGTGGTCCACGCAACTTGCACACCTATAATAACTTCGAAAATATCCGTCGCACGAAAAAGTTTTGTATACAGAAGTTGCATGGTCCGAAGAGGTACATTATGTAGTGTATTTATTTTTTTACAGGTGGAAGCGTTTCGGAGATTTGAAGGTTGACTTTGTTTTTTTAAATGGATTACTATATTTTTTATACCAAAATATGGAAGAATGTCGTATTCTGAGTAAAAAAGTATTGACCTTCATTAGCCCTGAGCCTAATAATTAACGAGTAATTTCACTTTATTTCCTGAAAATTTTATTCGTTAATTATTAGGTTTAGGGCTAATGAAGGTAAATACTTTTTCACTCAGAATTCGACATTCTTCCATATTCTGGTATAAAATATATAGTGTTCCATTTAAAAAAAACAAAGTCGACCTCCAATGTAATGTACTCCTTCAGACCATGCAACTTCTGTATACAAAACTTTTTCGTGCAACTCATACTTTGGAAGTTATTATGGGTGTGCAAGTTGCGTGGACCACTCTGTATATAAAAAAACTGGAGTTTCTAGTTGAGTTTTTTCAAGGTTTGAATAGGGTTTGAAGTGGAATTTTATGAATTCTCCATAAGAAAACGTGTTAAAGTGTGCAAACTTTAAGTTGCTATAATTCTGAAACGGTGCAGTGAATCGAACCCAAACTTTGGTAACTGCATTAATTTAGTAAGAATTATATATCTTGTCAAATTTTCAAAAATTTTGTTGCGTTTTTATACAGGGTGAATTCGATAAAGCAGGACACCTAAATATCTCCGTTACTTTTCGTTGTACAAAAAAACTTCGTAGGACAAAGTTACACTGTTTGAAGGGCCACATATAACGGTGTAAGGGGAAAAAAAATTTCAAGGTCATTTTTATGAGATTTCAAGGTTATCGAGGTTTTTTTAAATGGAATGAGATATTTTTTAATACATCAATCGATGCAGCTGGACATTCGTTATTAAAAAGTACTAACCTATGTATGTCGAAAAGTTAGTAGTTCACGAGATATTTCGATTTAAATAACTCTAAAATACCATTACTGTCGAGCTAAGATGTTACACAAGTAAGTAAACACTAACGTCTTAGTACGACAGTAATGGTATTCTAGAGTTATTTAAATTGAAATATCTCCTGAACGACTAACTTTTCGACATACATAGGTTAGTACTTTTTTATAAAGAATGCCCAGCTGCATCCCGTTTCTCACGAATTATCAAGGTAAATCGTTTAATTAATCAATTTGAACTGTCACTATTTCTATCTCATTGCCTGTTTACTTTATCCTCCCAAGTCCCGCCCTCTCTCGGGCGTCTATGTAACTCGCCGGCCTATACACAAAGCTTACATAAATATATAAAAAAGGATTAAGCGGAAAGGAAATTTTTGACATTCAGGCAGCTGATTAAAGTGGAGGTGTTCGCTTTGGTTAGAAAAATGGAAAACTTGAAAAAAGTGATTCTCCTTTCTCAAGCAAAAACACAAGGTTGATTCGTCTAAAAGTATAGAGATTTATTGTTAATTACATAATAAATAACTGTACATACTTTCCACGTGTTACACTAACCTAAAAATATAGAGAATCAACAATTAAATGTTTGTGCTTCCCTATATTCTCTCAACATAAGATCTTCTTTATAGACCTGAATTTGTAGATTTCTGGACTTTAAGATTTCATTAATCCGTTTCTCACGAATTATCAAGGTAAATCGTTTAATTAATCAATTTGAACTGTCACTATTTCTATCTCATTGTCTGTTTACTTTATCCTCCCAAGTCCCGCCCTCTCTCGGGCGTCTATGTAACTCGCCGGCCTATACACAAAGCTTACATAAATATATAAAAAAGGATTAAGCGGAAAGGAAATTTTTGATGATATGGTCGTACATGACCATATAGACATGAATGATGATCCATTCCGATGATGAATTCGTTCTGGACGTCCAAGAACTGCAACCACTTCACAAATGATTGATCATGTCCATGATTTGGTTTTGGAAGATCGCCGACTAACTGTGTTGATTTAGCTGAGGCCACAGGCATCTCAACTGAATCAGTTAATGAGATCTTAACTAATGAATTAGGTATGAGAAAGCTATTGACAAGATGGATGCCGTATCCGTTAAATTCGGATCAAAAACGCATACGCGTGCAAATGTTCTTAATAACATTTGGATCGTTTGCAAAAAAATAAAACTGACTTTGTGCGTCGATTTCTAACCATGGATCAGATTTGGGTTTGCCGCTATGATCCTGCATTGCGACAACAAACCGCAGAGTTGACTGAGCCCGGTAGTTCAGCTCCACAGCAGCCAAAGTGGTCAAAATCGACAAAGAATGTCGTGTCATCCGTTTTTCGGGATGCAAAAGGAATTTTGTTAATTGACTACCTTCAAACCAGGAAAACAATAACAGGAGAGTATTACCGCAAAACTTTTGGATCAACTGGATGCACAAATTCGGGAGAAGAGACCTGGCTTAGCGAAGAAAAAAGCCGTTTTTCATTGCAAAGGTGTTCTTGCAATGGCCAAATTGAAGGAGTTACGCTACGAATTGTTGCAGCATCCACCGTATTCACTAGACCTGGCCCCCTCTGACGTCCATTTGTTCCCAAACCTCAAAAAATTCCTAGGTGGCAGGCGTTTCTCATCAAATGAAGAAGTTATAGCAGCCGTAGATGAGTATTTTGGAGGTCTCGAGGAAAATCATTTCAGAGATGGAGCAAATGAATTAAAAAATCGCTGGAAAAAATGTATTGAGCTTAAGGGAGAATATACTGAAGAGTAAATGTATTTTGACTCATTATTTTATGTCATTTCATTGTTAGACTACGAACTTCCTCTATGTCCTAGTATATTGGCATTATCAATTTATTAAATTCTCCAACAATTTCGAATTTCACCTATCCAATTTTGCTATAAACGCATAAAGATCCTGGTTCTACTCTACAGTTATCCGAATAACTTCGTTCATAATTGCCAAGGGAGGACTCAACTCCGCAACCACGCCGCTCCGCGATGCTAATCAGCGACTTCGTACTCGTCTCCGTTTGAAACGAACACGATCGAACATTTCGAAGAAGCATGGCCGGCGTATCAAGGACAAGAGAGAGATTAATTAACCGCCTGCTCGCAAGATGTCCAACACTTATCAGGCGCTGAGTGCGCCGAGTTCACTGTTTTTTGCGATAGCATCTGGCCGACGGGTTTTCCTATTTGAATGTCGCGTGATTGGATAACGATCCAGATAGCGTCTCCGCCGTGCAGGATCGTCCACGGCATGGGATCACGATCCATAGAGAATTCAGCGCGCATCGACGAACGCTCCCGACTGGGTCACTGTTTCTTATGGGCTGTGAGCACTGGCTGAAGCAGGTTACTGGTCTCACTTTGTTTTTTCTTCTCTCACTTTGGAAAGAGAAGATATTCTTTCTCTTGCTTCGGGAAGAGAATATCTTCTTTCGCGAACGATCCCGACGTCCGGGTACAGTCCCATAAATATCTTCGTAGGAATACTCGTTACTTCGCGCATCAACGTGGGCGTAACCTTCGTTGTCCGCTAAATCTCGTCCTTGCAATATCTACAGGGTGAGTAACGTGACGATCTCAAACAACTGGTAAGGTGGAGTGGGGTAAGTCCGCCAAAGTTGGATTTTAAACTGATGTATTATCAATCTGGTATGTAAAAACTTAACGTTCTTGGTATCAAACTCTTGCCACAGTTATTACTGATGAATTAGTATTATGTAGGATTCGAGTTTTGCTTGAAAATTATCATTTTGATAGGATATTGTACGAAGTGTCAACTAGGACGCACATGCCCCGAAAATGGGGCAAGACCGTCTCCGTGACTTAAAAATGCTTTCAAGACAAGAATGATTAACAAGCCTGCTTCAAAATGCTTCTTATTGCATTAAATTATATTGTTTAGTTTTATAGTTATCCATTTTTAAACAAACAAGCACTTTTATGCTGAAATATGAAAGGGGATACAGTGATATTAAAACAAAGTTTAAAAATGCTTTCGAATCTTGTTTCAAGTACTACGGGACAAGAAAAGAATGATTATCAAGCCTGCTACAAACTGCTTTTTATTGCATTAAATTTATTGTTTAGTTTTATAGTTACCCATGCAGTACGGACTTACCCCACCGTGATAGTACGGACTTGCCCCGTGTAGTAATATTTACGGGGCAAGTGCATCTTAGTGTTTTCCTCAATGAATTTTAAAGAATACAATAAAAACGGATTATTTAATGTAAACCTTCATCAATATTTGTTGTACTTACCTAAAATAACAACACGGAATATATTAATAACTTGTAAACTATTACTAGTTCAGGGTAACCTCAAAGTTGTACGTGTACCTCGCACATGACTGTTTGGCATTGGGCGACATCTATGTCGAATAGTTCATACTAACTTATATTACATTAATAAATACAAGCTAGAGAAATTTCGTTCATATTACAATAAAAATAACCAATTAACGCACTTGCCCCGTTGACGCACTTACCCCACTCCACCTTATTTCCAATAATTCAAACATTTATAAATCTTAAAATCATCATAATAACTATTGTGCCCGATATTTACTCTTAAAGCAAGGTTAGGTCCGCTCTTAATAATACTAGAAAACACAATACTACGAAATGTTATACTTGTTTCTTTTATTTCTGCTCTCGTACGACGCTGAAGACCCTGAAAACCATAGTAAAAAATGGAAGTCACCTTTGTTCCTGGAAAAATATTTTTAAAAAATTGAGATACGCTATCCTATTGCCAGTAAAATCTATTATAACCTCCTTTATGTAAAATAAAAAATGTTTGCATTGATTGCAAGATACAGGAGCCAGGTAAAAATGTCTTCCTTCTTTTAATTATCTTATTCAGGTGGAACTAATACACCGGTGGCCTAAAATTTTTTTAATATCTCCACTCTTTTAAATTGTACGTACCACTTTCTTTCATAAATACATAAAATCCGCAGTCTAGGTATAAGTATGCGACAGTTTGCAATCCTGCTAAAGCATTTAATTATGTCGTTGTCCTGTTGAAGGCAATAAAATGGCGATGAGTAGCTCCGAAACGTATTGTAACGTTGCGATGTGTTGCTTCAGAGACGCAAATGATTTCTCTATGTTAATACACCGCCGTGACAAGTCGCGACAAATATTTAATGAAAGTTAGTAACTGTTACCGGTCGACTATCGAAGAGCATCAATCATTCGAGAATGCCGTAGCGATATTACCATTTGAAAGAGACACGCACATTGTTACCCGACATCAATTACTGCGCCGCTGGAGAACAGTGTACCCGTCATACCGTCCCTGCTGTTCTTTTTTTCTCTCCTCGGGTAGGAGTCCAATAAATTATGCGAGATGCTGAGAAGCTGCGTAAGAGATCGCCGGGTGTCGGAATGAATAGTAATGCCGATTGTGTTACGGCCGAGACACGCCCAGCGTTCCGCTCGCAGCTCGATTTTTATTTCGCGCCTCCGTTTGTCGGTTGTTAATTCGACTAAGGTCAGGCTTGAATGCGTAACGCAACGTGGTTGTATGGTTGCACTGATTTTCCGGCTCGATTCCGAGTACTTTAGACCTGTACTAGCCAGTAAGGATTCTGATCTCCATTGTTATAAATTGCCACCAAAACTAGTGAATAAATTCCGTGCCATCTGTTTCCGCATTGGGCACGGTATTTGCCTGCAACGTTTGCAGTCGCGACACCACGCCAAATCCGTACCAAACGCAGCTCTCACAAAGAGGGCAGGTCGGTCGCAAAGAGGGCGGGTCGGTCGCAAAGAGGGCAGGTCGGTCGCAAAGAGGCAGGTCGGTCGCGAAGAGGGCAGGTCGGTCGCGAAGAGGGTAGTACGGTCGCAAAGAGTGCATCTATCCTTGCTTTAAAATATCCAACAATCCAGTAAGCAATCTGCTATTAACTTCCTATGAATTTTCCACCAAAACTTGTCAACAAATTCCGAGCTTAATGCTGGAACAAATGGCTCGGTGTTTGAGTGCAAAATTTGCAGTAGCGATTCCATGCCAAATCCATACGAAATCCATGCCAAGTCCATGCCCTCGTTATAGATGGCAGGTCAGTCGCACTACGAGCGAACCTAACGTTGCTTTCAGACTAAAGATCGTGCAAAATCGTTATTATCATTATTCGAAGGTTTGTAACTATTCAAATCATTGGAAATGTATGAGACTTAAAGTTATATTTATAAAATTAGAAATTTAAATAAAATTCGATTTTCCCTCCTACAGCAAGGTTCACTCCGATTTTGCTGGATATTTACCCGGTAAATCTGCTCTTGATTTGGTATGAATTTGTCACCAAACTTTCGAGGCAAATTTCGACTCATCTATTTCCGCATTGGGCTCGGTATTTGTCTGCAAAGTTTCAAAACGGGGGCACAGCCTGCCAGGATAGTCACCTAACGTTGCTACCTTAAATATCTTTGTTATTTTTAAAGCCTAAGTATGAAGTATACAAATAAGGGGTTTCGAAAACTAATGAGTGATTAACGAGTAGACTGTGAATTTTTAATGGACCAGACTACTACAATATTATTTAATAGTTAATATCATTTAATAGACGCGCGGGAGGAAGTAGTGAGGTTATTCCGACCGCGACCGCGTGTGTTCTACAGACCACGTGATACAGACGCTACACTAGTATTTAAAGTCGCCTATAGAGCGCACCACAGTGCTGCCATCCAAGATGCCCGACAAGTTGATACCCCTTCCGTCTTTCGCCACACAACCCCCCCTCCCCCAGGGTTATGCACAGTCCTTAGGTCCGTAGTAACATCCAAGAATTTCCACTGGACTTTCCTTAACCCGCACTATCTCGTAGATCAAACTTCTGAGTTTTCGTTAATGATAAGCTAAAAATTGGGAATCACTGAACTCTAAGATCCTGAGCTAGACACATCCGTAGTAGCAATTGTTGATGGCTATTGAAAAAGATCCTCGTTCGCAAAGGGTTATAAGTAGACCCCGGATCTTTATGTACAATAAAAAGTTTAAATCATCTATCAAATTGTAAGACACGGCAGCAAAATAGAAATTTCTATTTCTATTATTATTTATATTTAGATCTTCTCGTAGGTTAACATTAGGTGCGCTTTTAACCGACCTGCCTCTCTATAACGAATACAGACATGAAATTTTGGCACCAAACTTTTTAGCGAAACACCGAACCATCTATTACCGCATCAGGCTCAGAATCTGCCGACAGGTTTTGGTTTACAGATTCACAGCAAATAAGGACCAAATTCTGTTCCAGACATGTCTTGGCACTAAAACGATCGCCTTTTGCTCGTAAAGTACGATTGCAGACATTTTATCAAAATCTGCCCGAGCAGATTACGCTTACTGGGTAGTTGCCCGCCGCAGCGCCATATCATAAGTATCCGCTATCATCATCAGCGTCGAAAGAAGCGTGTAAATTGAATTAAAATTGTATTAGAAGATAGCAGTTAATAGCAGTGTGTCGGGTTTCGAGTGGCAAAAGGACGAGCAAAAGGAAACGGCGCGTGGTCGATTACAGCATCATTAGAACGTTGTTTCCCGATGGCGATGGCGATGGCGACGTTGATGGCGCGTTCTGCCTACACTCGCGATTCCGAGAACGGAAGAAGCGTGCTCGTATGGCGCGCGCGAATACAAGTTCTCGCAGCGCGCGGTATTAAAAGGGCGAACGGGAAGCCGTGATCAGTATCTGGGCGCACTCATCTCGTTCTAGCCATTCCGATTCGAACACTCGTAACTGTAGAACCGTATTTTTGCTCGTCTCGGTGCCTGGACTACGTCTGGAATTACACACTGTCATCGTTCGTATCGTTCGTTTTTGGCTCATATACAGGAACGTTTTCGCTAGTTATTCGCACGCGATCCGTCCACGCCGCCGCATCAATGGATGTTTTCCCGGTGGTTATAACGCCCGGACAAAAACGATTCCGGACTGGCCGGACGCGATAACGAAGCGGTATGGTAGCCTGTTGCGGCACCCGAGGCTGGTTATTACAAAGTCATTTCTGCCATTAGTTTACCTTTCTGGTTTCGAGCTTATATGTAGCACGTCGCGCCACGGGAAAAAGCGCCTCGACTCTCGAACCGCTGCTCGACGTTCACGCAATTCGCTCCAATTAATTACGAAAGTCGCGAAACGGAGTATTCGTCCGTAATGACGACAGCCTTGATCGCTGACCATTTTTGGAGACGTTCGCACGGCTTTAATCGCGGTTGTAGCTTCTTCGTACAGACCCCACCCCCAAATTAGCTCGCTATTTACTGTGATTTCAAGACATTTTTGTTTATGGTTATGAATTTTTAATGAATACAGAAATGGCGACAAAGTTTGTTGCCAAAATTCCATGCCAGATGAAGACCAATTCGAGGGCAGGGTCTGTCCTCGTTGTAGAGGGCAGATCGGTCGCACTAAGAGCGAACCTAACCTTGCTTTTTCCGAGTAAACATCTTTTTCAGAGTCAATCTTTTACAAATTAAGTATTTTGAAGTAAGCTCTTGTAAAAAAAACATCAAATCAAATACAAATGTAATCACAAATGTAAATTTTGAATACTTGCATATACACTACCGTTCGCACGGCTTTAATCGCGGACGTAGCTTCTTCGTTCAGACCCCCCTCCCCCCAAGTAACTTGATACTTAGTGTGATTTCAAGACATTTTTTGTTTTTTGTTATGAATTTTTAATGAATACAAAAATGATATACAATAATACCCGGTTAAATGTCCCTATGTTCGCTAGCGCTCTTATTCGAAGAAAATACCCCAAAAAGGGAAAAAAGACCCTTCTGTTTCAGTATTAGGCTCGATATTTGGCGACAAAGTTTGTTGCCAAAATTCCATGCCAGATGAAGACCAATTCGAGGGCAGGATCTGTTCTCGTTGTAGAGGGCAGATCGGTCGCACTAAGAGCGAACCTAGCTTTGCTTTTTCCGAGTAAACATCTTTTTCAGAGTCAATCTTTGACAAATAAAGTATTTTGAAGTAAGCTTTTGTAAAAAAACAGCAAATCAAATACAAATGTAATACAAAATATATTTGACCACTTGGCGGAATCGAATCTAAAAGTGTCTATCAACGTTATAATTACTTTGAAGTGGAATGAATATAAATATATATGATTGACATAGAAACGTTATAATGCATTACATGTTAAGGATTTTACTAGTAAATAGATAAAACTTATTAAATACTTCGTTCACGTTTCTTTACTAGTAGACAGCGGAGCCTTGTGCAAAATAAACATTTTCTACGAGTGAATTTCAACAATCTGGAGTGACAACAGTGTACTCATTTTTGCCATACGTGCATAAAATCCGCTGTCTATTTATTAGTAACCATTTCAAGAAATATTCGCGTCAGACGCGTTGTCCCGAAACTCAGGAAATAATTATTCCCCAAGTTTCATAGCTGATATTATTCAACACGAACAAGTTGAAACTTCGAGATAAAAAAAGTTGATAAAAATGAGTGAATATGCCTTGAGTGAATGAGAGAGGGAGAACAAAAACTGCTAATCTGATTTGTGCCTGGTAATGAATTAAAGTAAGCGATATCCCTCAACGTCTTGGAAACGTGGAAACACATTCTAGAAATCCCGTTACGTACACCGCAAAAACCAGAAAACTCCGCTAAAAAGTTAATGAAAGGTTCCATACAATTTAAAGAGCTCTTAACATCTCGTGTCTCGAAAAAAATACACTTTTTTCTCAGCGGGTCTTTCAGTCGCGCTTAAGCATTAAGTCGGGAAGAACCTGATTGTTCCGTTTCACTTTTGCTTCGAAAATTCGCTCTTCCTTTCACTTCTTCGCGGCGTACACGCCGCTCGGCCTGTTCACATCTGCAGGGCCGTCGATATAAATCTCGAATTTTTTCGGGCAGTCGCACAAACAAAATCACTCCTTCCGATGTTCTTACTGTAACACTTCATTCGTTCAATTCAATCGCTGAAAATTGAGTAAGTAAAAGGTGTCTTTAATACTTTGGTCAAAATGGACCCAGGCGTCGCCGTAGAAGTGTTAAATGTTTTTACTGTCACGGATTTGGTACGCCAATTTTTGCCATAAATCCATAAAATCAGCGGTCTGTTGTCGCAGTTAAAAACATTATGCAGGATATTGTCAAATATTTTCGTACTTTTCAAAATTAATTTTTCGGGCAGTGCCACATATAGGACTTAGATAGAGAAAATACGATAATAATCTTCATTTATTCATAACTCGGAGTCGGATTTGGTTTTACAATATGTAGATCTAATTTGGCCTAAGCATTCAACCCATACACCGATTCTTATTGACTCCATCTTTCTTCCCATTTCTCCTGTTCCTAATTACGTTATCTGACCCATCTACCCTATCTATTGCACATTTTGCTGTTCTTTGGTAATTTCCTCCTTCCTCTCTTCCTTTTTCGATAGGACAAATATAAACACAGCAGTTTTTGATTAGGTAACTTGCTAGTCAAGCCACTAATTCGTGAACTGTTGGGAAAATGTCACCCATGAGTCGAGAACAAAATCACCCTTGGAAACGGTTGCGTGGTTTGGCTACATACGTCGAGATTGATCTAACGTGCGGTACCTGCTCTAAAAGCCTACCCACACGGCCCCCTTGAGCGAGGGATTGGGATACGCCCAATCAGCGCGTTCCTCCACACAGGGCAGGAACTACCAGTATGTTCTTCGGCTGTAGGGCCTGGGAGCAGACAACTGGTGGTGCCGAGCGTCCTTCCTCGCTCTACCAACTCAGCAGGTCGGTACCCGAGCTGTTAGGACGCAGCTCACCCGCTGGAGCCCTCGAGAGGCTCCTAGCAAAGCTATCAAGCACTGCAACCACAATGGTCCAACCCTGGGTGTAGGGCATGTACCCCGGGAGCTCCAGCAACCCCCGACGCACACACCCCTGGGCCACCCGGTTCCCATGGTACCAATTTAGGTCGACTGGTGGGACCTTTCGTAGCCGAAGCCACTTCCAGTTTCAGGATCCGGTTAACCGTATCCAGACGGAATTTCCACCTGCAGGAATCTCCCCTGCGGGAGTGGCTTGGCTACAAGAGGACGCACGCTTACGAACTAACCAAGAAATTCTGAAATTTTGACAAACGGTAGAAGGTAATTATATAGGCTCTTGGAATTAGCCAAGGAAGCTGATTTATACGAGCGCGTCCCCTAAACTGAGCTGCCCTGCCACTCCTGGACCCGGGTACAATGGTCCCGATGGACTGAGTGTCCTGTTTAATCAACTAAGTCAAGTCGTCCCGGCGAACTCACAGGATTCGTTCCGAGTTATCACTGATCTCTCGACTTGAGGTCCCTCTGTATCCCCGACTGCAATCCCTTTGACTATTGCATGTGGGGCGTAGTCGACGCAAGGGTAACGGCAAAGCATCGCACACATCAAAGATGCCATAAATCCCACCACCACTGAGGTATTGACGAAAATCGACAGTGTACAAGGAGGACGTGAAGCGAGTCTGTAGCGGGTTCAGGTCTAAGTTCAAAGTGGTAGCTAGTGGAGACTACATCGAGTAATTAAATAATTTATACCATTCGTTACTTTTGCAACAAACTGGCGTAAGAATATATTGACACATTCCTGGAATTTGAGCTGTTCTTCCTTATCCAATCACTCCTCCGGATTTAGCTCGAAGACACTGTGTAGTTATTTCTTTTCCCTCGATCGAAAGTACGAGTTGCTATGGTCATCCTCGAGGCACGGTTGTGCGGTTGAAAAATCACGATCTCGGGGAGGATCGGCTGCTCAAAAACCACTAAATCACTCGATTTATCTGGCGAATGTCTGCGGCGTGTGGCCTCGAGGCGTTTTGTAGCTTTGGCGCGTCGAACAATGTTGAAAAACTGTTGCGGATCGCGACGGTTGATCCCGATCGAGCTGCAACTTGGGCCTGATGAGGGATCGCGGCCGTATCACGGACGACAATGGATTAATGGGACCCATTTAACCGCAATGTTTCATTCCAAAGCAGCCCTCGGCGCTGCGTTCTCTGCGAAACGAACCGCTTGGAGATTGCAAACGTGACCCGAGGGATCCGAGCAACTTATTCGCTGGCACGGCGAACCGATCGTCGATCTTTGATTTAGTTGCTGGAAACTGCCCATCGGCTACTCGCCGATGATTTATATGTCAACGTGATGGCCAGATAATGCGTCTGAACGGCCAGTAAATAACGCCGCGTTACAGAAGGTTACCGAGGTGAACAAATTGGAAAATCTCGTGACTTCTTTGCCCGCACATTCACCAGGTAGCAATACCTACTTTCAAGTAAAAGTTATGTCGTTCGGGGGAAGATGACAAACGACTATCACTTCATATCCGTCCAGTAGATCTTAACGCAATCGTAGTTGCAGTTATTTCAAAAAAGTATTGGCACACTGAAATGGCAAGAAAAATGGTCAGTACTTCAACTATTATAACTAGACTGCGGATTGCTATGCAAAATAAAAATTGTCTACATCGATCGCAAGGATTGGAAACTAAATTGAACGTTCTTTCTTCCCTTAATGATTTGAATAGAGGAGAAGTCATATATTGACATCTTCAATTTTAAAAATTGTCCAACCATTTTGAATTTCATCTGCTCAATTTTGCTATAAATGCATAAAGATCCGCAGTCCAGTTATAATGTTGTAAACATGTTGTAAAAATATTGACATCTTCAATTTCAAAAATTTTCCAACAAATTTTGAATTTCATCTACTCAATTTTGCTATGAATGCATAAAGATCCGCAGTCTAGTTATAATGTTCTAAAAATGTTGTAGAAATATTAACATCTTCAATTTTAAAAATTATCCAACCCTTTTGAATTTCATCTGCTCAATTTTGCTGTAAACGCATAAAGATCCGCAGTCTAGTTATAATGTTGTAAAAATGCGGTAAATATAATGATATCTTCAATTTCAAAAATTTTCCAACAATTTTGAATTTTATCTACTCAATTTTACTATAAATGCGTAAAAATCCGCTGTCTAGTTATTTATAACGTTGTAAAAATGCATCGTGCGACAATAACCCTACACTCATTTTAAAGCTTGAAGTATCTACTTTTACAACTTATCCTTTATTTTTTTAACGATATTTTTGCATAATATAACGAATGGGAGATGTCTTTTATATGTTTAGACGTGTCAGATTCGCAATCACGAAAAATCAGAACTTTCGTCAACATTCACATTTTAATCGTTCGACTTCTAAGAGAAACAGTATGTTTAAATTCTTTTCATATGTTTATTATTCTCTATTCCACTCGCTCGCTGTTGCTATAAATCCATAAAATCAGTTTAGTAATTAATAATGTATAATCAACAGAGACATGAATTTACATAATGTAACAGGATGTTTAAATTCTTCTCATATGTTTATTATTTTCCATTCCACTCGCTCGCTGTCGCCATAAATCCATAAAATCAGTCTAGTAATTAATAATGTATAATCAACAGAAAATTTTTCCGAGCTTTTTGCGTTCCAGGCCCCCTGTGGTGGCGAAGGGATTCAACGTCTCACGCTAATGAATAAAGCAATGAAAGTTCCACATGTGAAGGGAAACTTGACTTAATCGCTTCCGGTCCGGGCAATGACGCTAGTATAAATCGGATCGTTTGAGGAAATGCTGCGTTACGTAGCCGGTGGAAGAAACGTCCATCGGCATCCCGCAACAATCCATTTCCTATGTAATTTCTCCCTACAGAACGTCGATCTCTTCGGACATACCTAATCGTATCTGCGTTCCCTTTCTCGGCGGCGATCTCTTTAACACTAGGTTTACGGAGCATTTACCCTTAGCAATCGAGTGGCGACTGTGAGACTCCACTAAAAATTGCTGACTACGAAAAATCGATAACTGTACCGATTACTGCAGCATCATGCTTCCATCGTACTGTATTTTAATATTATTCCCAATTTATCATGAAATAAGGGTAAACTTTACATTACCGGACTCAAAATTCAGTAGATTTGTGCCCGGGGCGACTGCAGATCGAAGTTTCGATCCTGTAGGATCAATGGTTCAGGAGTTATGCTTGCTTAAAGTTGAGCAATTTGCACTGTTTTTGACAGGTAAGGGCGCCGCCATGTTGGTTTGTAGTGACGACCGCGAGCCGCTTACCTTGCCTTCCCCCTCGACCTAATCACCAACCAACTACCACCTGGCGGCTCTGCTCGGTAAGCGTCGCGTGACACTACAAACCAATGTGGCGACTCCCTGTCAAAAACACTGAAAAATGCACAACTTTAAGCAAGCATAACTCCTAAACCATTGATCCTACAGGATCGAAACTTCGATCTGCAGGTTCTCCGGGTACAAATCTACTGGATTACGGGGGAACAGCGTGGTAGAAGGGCAATGTAGAGTGGGGACACGAGTCTTCATCCGGCGACTCTGGTCAGGTATGTGGACTGACCGTGGATCCTGCACCGTTTTGCCATCCTGTCGATAATATTCTATATGTAGATAACGCGCGTGGAAAAAGAAGAAGTGGCATCGTTTCAATCACTCCCACATCATCGTGTTCGATTTGCTGTGGCTAACTGGCAACACGGTTGCTCGACGCTCGCCTCAACGCCCCTGGCAATGTTTCCGATCTTTTCTCACCGACTCGACTGTCTACCTTTCGAACCGTTTCCTTTCTTTATTTGTTTCTTCAGGAAGGCAACCGGTTTTTTCCGCTAGCCTGATCCCCATCGGGGACTCAAAAGTAGCAGAGAAGTCGAAGCCCTAATTACACGGTTTTAATAAAATGCACCACCACTCGACACGATCGACTTGTGTTCTTAGTAGACAAACACGAAGACATTCGGCGGTTTTTGTCGACGGTGTAGAAGCCGATTCTTCAGTTTGCTCAGGAAAGCAACGCAACGGTCGGACGATCATTAGAAAGTGAAGCGAGCACGTGCGGTGCGGTGGACGGAACCGCGACGCCCGCAAGCGTCTTAACTGTAAAACGATTTTACAATCTTGCAGCATCTATCGTTGATCCTCGGCCAATGATTTTCAGTGATATGTTACTCGAATGCATCGAGCACAGTTATTTCCGCGATTCGATACCGGCGAACGGTCTACGCTCGGCGTTACGTCAACGCTTGATTAAACGCGGTGCCATTTTTCTTGTAGCCCGGGAAGTCGGGGATTGCTGACTAATTTTTAGCAATCCACCACTGGTACTCGGTCGAGCTGTTGAATGCCAAAAGATGTCTTTGAATCTCTAGAACAGGCTTCGTTTTCGAAATCGCTTCAATTAAGTGTCTAGAATTGGCTAGACATCGTGTCTGGGCCTGTGCTATGATTAAACTGCGAATCTTTATGCAAAATAGAATTGTTATACATCAATTGCACGCTATACGAGCTAAATAAAAATTTATTTTCCTCATTAATACCTTTTTATACGTTAAAAATAGTATATTGGCATTGTTAAGCTGTTTTAATCTTTTTCCTGTTTTGAATTACACCTGCTCATTTTTGTCGTAAATGCCTCAAATCCGACAGTGTCATTTTTGAGTTATTTATTGGGATGCTTGACTCTAAGAATTCATTAGGGACTTAGGACTCAAATGATCAATCTGTATAATATAATATGATTTCTTTGTGTAATGGCATAAAAACAATTAATTAATTCGTTATCACAAATTTCTTGTGTCCGGTAAATAGAACCGAAACTTCGGATTGAAACTTCGTTAAAATTCACAAAAATTTGACGATACAGAAAATGGATCGGTAGAAGAGGTGTTATCGAGTGGCCACCAAGATCATCAGATCTAGCTCCAGCCGATTTCTTTTTGTGGGGACACTTAAAGTCTGTTGTTTATAAAACAACCAGAAAGCGTCAACGATTTGCGTAGCAGAATTCCACAGGAATGTAGAACTATTCCAACAGATACCTTCAAAAATGTTGGTCCAGAATTTAAGAATCGTCTGTATTATTGTTTAGAAAACGACGGAGAACATTTTGAAAATTTGTTATAGTTATAAAGAAATTACAAATTTTCTCGCAGTATAAGTATGACTCGCTCTAGTTCTCTTTAAATATCTCCGAAACTAGTGCGCGGATAAAAAAAAGCATCCTACGAAGATTGCTGGTCTTTTCACATACAATAAGATCCCATAATAAAAAATATAGGTTTCCATTGGAAAAAACAAAGTTGACCTTCAAATGACCTTGAAAACGCCACCCACGTGAAAAATACATTCGATTTTTGTAAAGATCTAGACCGGACCTCCCTCTAAGAATAATCCGATTTCCTTTACACTGCTCTTCACAAAACGTTCTTCCGTTTCTATCCACTCATCGCCTCGATACGGTGTACTTCGCCGCGGAATCTGAACCGTGCAGGTGTTACAAATTGGCTTTCCACCGAGACGATCTGTGATTGGTGCTTTCGCTTCGACGATTCCGACTTCCCTCCCGATGAAAGGTGGCATTACTCGCGTTTTACGTTGATACGCAAATCGAGCAGCCTACGGTGCTCATTTTTTGATACGGTTTACGATTAGAGACCGTTGGAACGTGTAAGGGAAATTACCCGCCGATTTCGAAAAATCGTAATAAACGCTTGCGAGTTACGTGAGCTCTATTCTGCCGATTACAATGTGCGGTAATATCCGTGCCACTATGTGCAGTCCGGTTGCTTTATGCAAATTCGCGAAGGAAATCGTGTGTGAAAATACAGTGACCCGAATGGATATTCGGACGCTCTAAAAAAGACGATAACTTTTTCAATATTGTACTATACTATTTGAACTTTGTTTGAAAGCTAGAGTAATTAGTTTACTACAGGATGCGAAAAGAAATTTTTTCGGAAAATGCAATTGTTCAGAATTTTAGAAAAAAAACTAAAAGTTGTGTTTTTATAAAGTGATGTGAATATAATATTTTAGAATCTTCTTGGTCTGCCCCGACGTGGTAATACAGTCAGTATTTTAAAATCTGCATTCTTATCCAATGATATCTTATAGAAAATTTTATATGGTTCATTTCTCAAAAAACGCATTCTGCATATTTTTAACCAATTCATTGTTTCTCCGTTAGAATTCTTTACCCTTTTAAAAATTACACCCTCCAAAAATCTTGTTGATATGATATCCTCTCTTTTTTCATTTCATTTAAAATAAAGTTATTACCTTTCCGGCACTTCTTGATAACATTATAATAATCTTGGGGGACAAACAGTAAATTATTTTTCTTTAATGATATTTCTACGACGCCAAAATCTCTGTCATTCTAAGAATAAATTCTATGAATTTATAAATTCTAACAATTTATGGTCTATCAAACAACTGACAAATGGACTTAGGCCTCTTTCGAAATAAAAATTTGGGGTAAACTTTACTTTACCGGACTCAAAATTAGTACCTTTCTCCTACGAATTATGATGTATTTGGTATGTGATCCAGTAGATTTGTACTCGGTCCGGATGCAGATCGAAGTTTCGATCCTCTAGGATCAATAGTTGAGGAGATATGGTCGCTTAAAGTTGAGCATATTTCCAGTTTCTTGGCGGCGCCCTTACCTGCCAAAAACACTGCAGATTGCATCTTCTCAACTATTGATCCTAGAGGTTCGAAACTTCGATCTGCATCCGCACAAATCTACTTGATTACATACCAAATACATCATAATTCGTAGGAAAAAGGCACAAATTAACCAGCTACTTTCCTTTTTACAAAATCTTTGTGATTTTAAATATATTAGTTACAATTTGCTTCAGAACGACAAAATAACGTAGAAATGTAAATATTAAAATTGCTAGATTGATTTTTCTCGAAAATGGACTTGGGCCACTTTCAAAATAAATGGCTCAATTATACAATTTTATGGAAAATGTGCGTGCTCGTTAGAACTGATTTCAAGATAAGACTCAGGAATGAATAAAAATGTGAGATATTATTCCGTAGAATTCCAATGAAATTCGCGGCAATTAATCCTATTAGATCTCTTCATTTATCACCTCCAACGAATACGATGTCCCGCATTTATGGTAGATTCCGAAAGTGTTCGAATGTTATAAAACGATATGAAGAATTTAACTCACCTTAAGAGTTCCCGAGTGGTTTTATGACAGTGATAACATCTAAATATGATGATGACGTGTAACGATAACACGTGTACATAACTATACTTATATTTCATTCTTGGAGGGTATCCGGTAATGTTAATAATAGTGATGAAGTATTTCTTGGTAACATCGTCCAGATGTTGTTAAAGAATTTTTTAACTTGCTCTTTATCACGTAATGTACTAATTACAGTTATTCCTACATCTCTTAATTGAGTTATCGAGGAAACGTGTTTACATGTTCGTAATGGAATTTCTATCATACATATATAATTATAAATATACTACTACTATTATAAATGTAAATCGTACATATTGTCAGGCTCCCTGACTGTCCAGAAAATAATTTTATACGAAATAAAAATGTCTGCATTAATTTCAAGATATTAACACGTATTTCCTTTTGAGACAATTTTATTCGTGTGACGCTTTTCGTGCACGTTGGGGAACTTCATACATATTTTTCAATGACATAACCTCAAAATTTACATTTTTTGACTTGTGTCACTTTCCTTGCGGGGGTGCGATATGGAAAATACAGGACCGTCGAGATAAATGCGGAATTTTTCCGGGCAGTCTCACATATAAAATGTAGATAAGGGAAGTACGATAAGAATCTTCATTTATTCATAACTCGGAATTGAACTTGGTTTAGCCTAAGCATTCAACATATACACCGATTTATATTCACTCCATATTTCTTCCAATTTCTCCTGTTCCTAATTGCCTTATCTAACCTATCTACCCTATATCTATTGTACATTTGCTATTTCTCGGTTATTTCCTCCTTTCTCTCTTCCCTTTTCGATAGGGCAAATATAGACAAAGCAGGTTCTGATTAGGTAACTCACTATACAAGCTGCTAATTAGTGAACTGTTGGGAAAGTGTCACCCATGGACCGAGAGTAAAATCAACATTGGAAAAGATACGCCCAATCAGCGCGTTCCTCTACACAGGACAGAAACTACCAGCATGCTCGTCAGCTGCAGGGCCTGGGAGCCGACAACTGGTGGTGCCGAACGTCCTTCCTCGCTCTACCAACTCAGCAGGTCGGTACCCGAGCTGTTGGGACGCAGCTCACCCGCCGGAGGCCTCGAGAGGCTCCTAGCCTAGCTATCAAGCACTGCCATCACAATGGTCCAACCCTGGGTGTAGGACATGTACCCCAGGAGCTCCAGCAACCCCCGACGCACACACCCCTGAGCCACCCGGTCCCCACGGTACCAGTTCAGGTCGATTGGTGGGATCTTTCGGAGCCGAAGCTACTTCCAGTTTCAGAGCCCACACTCTCGGCACTGGTAGGCCAGCACATCGAGTCCGTGGAGACGCTACTCTCCAAAGGCCCTTACAGGAATCGGCCGTCAGGATCCGGTTAACCGTATCATCTGCAGGAATCCCCTCTGCAGAGTGGCTTGGCTACAAGTTGACGCACCCTTACGAACTAGTCAAGAAATTCCGAAATTCTGACAAACGGTAGAAGGTAATTATATAGGCTCTTGGAATTAGCCAAGGAAGCTGATCTATACGAGCGCGTCCCCTAAACTGAGCTGCCCTGCCACTCCAGGACCCGGGTACAATGGTCCCGATGGACTGAGTGTCCTGTTTAATCAACTAAGTCAAGTCAAGTCGTCCCGGCGAACTCACAGGATTCGTTCCGAGTTATCACTGGTCTCTCGACTTGAGGTCCCTCTGTAGCCCCGACTGCAATCCCTTTGACTATTGCATGTGGGGCGTAGTCGAGGCAAGGGTAACGGCAAAGCATCGCAACATCGAAGATGCCATAAATTACACCATCATTGAGGTAATGACGAAAATCGACAGTGTACAAGGAGGACGTGAAGCGAGTCTGTAGCAGGTTCAGGTCTAAGTTCAAAAAGGTCGTGGCAGCTAGTGGAGGCTACATCGAGTAATTCAATCATTTATACCATTCGTTACTTCTGCACAAACCGGCGTAAGAATATATTGACATATTCGTGGAATTTGAGCTGTTCTTATTTATCCAATCACTCCTCCGGATTTAGCTCGAAGACCCTGTGTAGTTGTTTCTTTTCCATCGGATCGAAAGTAAGAGTTGCGATGGTCATCTTCGAGACGCGGTTGTGCGGTTGAAAAATCACGATCTTAGGGAGAATTGACTGCTCAGAAACCACTGAATCACTCGATTAAGGTTTCGAGAGTTTTCGACACAAATCTGTCCGTAGATGGCGCTACTCATTAACCGCCTTAAGGCTATTTCCAACTGTATCGAATGGCTTCTCAGTATTTACAAGCGAATCGTGCGTGTTCGTGTGGAAAGACTCTTACTGTGGTGCTATAAAACGATCGAGAAAGCCTTGATCTTTCGTCGGTTGCTATTTAGGTGGCTGCTTTTGAACGACAGCGTTTTCAGACGTGAAACGTTTCGTTCGGAAGCGTTTCGAATAGTTCGGTGACTCATTGCGTGACCGGTAGCTTACCCTTAATCCGGGAATTGACTGGAATGAAACGAACGGACACATGTATGCGAGTACCTTTGAAATCCTTGCTCCAATTCACCGCTAGATGTTCAATCGAGCATAGTCCGCGCGCGGTACAACCGGTTCCAATTAATATCAACCGGGTTGCGATGCTGTCGGCATCGGCAATAAACAGGCATGTGTACGAGCGTAACGCTTAAGTTCACGAGGTCGATTGCAGCTTGTAACGTATCATCAGACGCCCTAGGGTGACACGAAGGAAAAGTGAACATTTTGCCCGGAGTCCGAATGCATTCACCGTGGTGTACCTGCGACTTCTATGCTCTATACACAGTGTCCCGTGTAACGCGACTCGCTATTTTTATGTTGTTAACTCTTTGCACTCGGAGCTATTTTAACTCGAAACATTAAACATTTCTCTTTCGGCCTAGAATAATTACATTCTATACGATTCTTTTCATTTTATGGATATGAAGTGGGTATAATACCACATACAATTCTTAAATGTTTGGTAATTGGTTAGATCCCAACATCTAATAATAATGTATTTGATGACGTAAACAACATTTTGAATAATGCTACAGCAATTTTTAGTGGTGAATTTGAGCCACCACTCAAATGCTAGCAGTTAATAATATGGCTGTTGTTTGTGGATTTACATGAAATTGTTAGATAACATTAATAACTAAATAGCAGATCTTGCAAAATTGTCTACCCTTTTTTTTTGTTAAGGGGGAGGCTAAAACCTAGGGCGAACCCCCGTAAATACCCACCCCTGGGACGTTCAATGAACCGCCCCTCTACTAAGTACCCGACTACTTGGTACCCGAGCCAATGAAGAAATAAGGGCCTCCACTTTTCGCATTGCCCTTAGTTCTTCGTCCCTCGAGGCCCACCACCACGCCTGTTCTTGTCTTTCAAATGCAGAATTGTCTACCTGAATTGCAACAAACTAGAGTGAAATAGAAAATTATGTTCTCCCTTAACATGATTCAAAATAAATTTCTAGTCATTAGTATTTTTTAAATGGGACACGAGATATAGTAATACTGAAATGAAATAGTAAGATATAGAAACGCAAGATATGGAAATACGCTAGATAGAACGAGGGGATGAGTCCCAGAGACGACGTCTCTTGATGGAGTCCGAAATTGTCCGACATGGAACGGAATGAACAGAACACCACACTGACTGAGCTCCTTCGGTGCGAAATGGGTCAGTGGAGTGGGGATGAGCCGGAGTGGGAACGCGTAGCGGAGTAGGGAGCGCTGGCGCGCGGAGTGGGGATCACTGAACGCGATGACGTACTACCGAGTGTCGCGCGACGAGGTGTGACGGTTAATATTACAATTTTTTTCTCCTGAACACAGTTTTTTTAAAATTTGTTTTTTAATATTACATTGTCATCCAGTTCTGAGCTATGTTTAAAGTTTCAAGTCTGTAGCTCATCGGGAAGTGGTTTAAAAATCGATTACAAGATTTGACGCATACAACAACAACAACAACGACAACACGGCAAGCGTGTTAAAAAAATGTGTTCTATTACACGGCCGCGAATAACCGAAGAACAGTGAGTCTTGTTACACGGGACACCCTATAGAGTATGTCGATTCAGTCGACGCGACGCGATGGTGGCATCGAGCCGCAGTGAACCGCGCGTTAAGTTATCGTATTACGGAACGAGAATCGCCAGAAGCATTTCGAATTTAATTTGACGCTTGTCCGTTCCCTCTGTTGTCTGCCCGTCCACCTAGCCGACGTATGTGTTTCACTTTTCACGATGAGAACCCAGTAACATTTTAGTTTCGGAGCCACCACTCGCGGATATATGCTCCTCGACGTCCATAGGTCAAACACGGTCGAACGGAAGGTTTATTAATTTGCTGAAGTTGTTGGCAGGCATTCGAAGGGAAAGTAAAACCTCTTCATTCCGAGCGAAACATGCACGATATGTTTAGACACACCCATTCAAAGCGATTTTCACGTAGCCACGATTGCTCCGTTTTCAAGCAACACGGAACGATTTCCCGTGATTTTCGGTTTTATAATGTACAATTTGCTATCGAACGAAAAGTACAGATCAGTGTTAATCTTTCTCACAATTTGTAATATAGGTGTATGAACGTTGTTTTACGATTTGAACGAACAACATCTATTAGATTGAGATTTTGAAATGTGATCGACATTAAACACACCGGGGTCCGATACACCTGGGAAACGATTTGAGTGACGCTCTATATGATTTTGAATAACGATTACTCCTCACGAAGCAGAGTTGGGCAAAAATTTATTCAACGACTGACGAATAAATTTCTACTTGAATCGTTAATCGCAATTAACAATTAAACTCCTACTTTACTCCTTAATTGCGGTTAACGATAACATTCTTTTCAATTATAATCGTCAAACGGATAATTGATTAATGATTAATTGCCGAAAATTCGGAATGAAATACGGAATCAAAACTGTATGCATAAGGTAGAGTGAGGTAAGTCCGTCTACGGGGCAATTCCATTAATTGGTTATTTTTATTATAATATCAACGAAATTTCTCTAGCTTGTATTGATTAATGTAGTATATGTTAGTATGAACTATTCTACATAGATGTCGCCCAAGTATAAAGGTGATTTCCTCGCTTAAATCAACCAATGCCAAACAGACACGTGCAAGGTACACGTACAACTTTGAGGTTACCCTGAACGCGCAATAGTTTACAAGTCATTAATATATTCTGTGTTGTTATTTTAGGTAAGTACAACAAATATTGATGTAGGTTTACATTAAATAATCCGTTTTTATTGTATTCTTTAAAATTTATTGAGAAAAACACTAAGATGAACTTGCCCCGTAAATATTACTACACGGGGCAAGTCCGTACTATCACGGTGGGTAAGTCCGTACTGCATGGGTTACTATAAAACTAAACAATATATTTAATGCAATAAAAAGCATTTTGTAGCAGCTTGATAATCATTCTTTTCTTGCCCCGTAGCACTTGAAACAAGGTTCGAAAGCATTTTTAAACTTTGTGTTAATATCACTGTATCCCCTTTCATATTTCAGCATAAAAGTACTTGTTTGTGTAAAAATGGATAACTATAGAACTAAACAATACAATTTAATGCAATAAGAAACATTTTATAGCAGGCATGTTAATCATTCTTTTCTTGTCCCGTAGCATTTGAAACAAGGTTCGAACGCATTTTTAACTCTCAGAGACGGACTTGCCACATTTTCGGGACAAGTGCCCCTATCAAAATCATAATTTTAAAGCAAAATTCGAATCCTACATAATACTAATTCATCAGTAATAACTGTGGCAAGGGTTTGATACCAAGAACGTTAAGTTTTTACATACCAGACTGAAAATACATTAGTTTAACACGTTCGCTGCCAACAACGAGTTATTTCGTAGGTCGAAGTTTGTGTTTAGGCGCCAGCTAAGAATATACTCGTTACGAGTATACTCGGAGTTGGCGCTGTCATAAAACATTTTCTCGCAAAAACCGACTACGATATAACCCGTATAATTAATAAAGCAATTGAAAATTATCTAAATTCAATATCTTTCCCATAAATACATGTTTTGTATTTTTATTTTACAATTAATTAATTAGAATTTGTTGGCGTGGTGGAACCGTTTTTGAAAATGTCGCTCGGCAGCGAACATGTTAAAATCCAACTTTGCAAAAACTATGGCGGACTTACTCTACCTTACCTATTTAAAATTAAAAATAATTCTCATTATTGAAAACATGTTCGAACCCTGTTACGAAAATGAATGATCATGCTGTAAATCTGATAGAAGAGCTTTCGGTACACGTCATGAACGTTCCTGCATGATTAATAGACAGTAGATCTTTATGCAAAACAACGTATTTTCTCTCTTAATATGTTTAATAAGTTGAAATTAATATAACAATATTCTTAAATTCTTCGAATATTTTCACTGTTTTAAATTACATCTACTCGTTTCTGTCACAAATTCAATAAAATCCGAAGTTCAATGATTAAGCTCTGTAAGTTGAAACATTGTTTGTAAATTGATAAATAAGAGGCAAACCATGTGTGAAAACCATGATTAATTCGAAAAGAAACTTAAAGCAACAAGCAATCGAAGTGCGAGGAAATTAATTTTCAATAAGAGGCGTCACCGCGGTATTTAGCGTGTACGTATTACATCGAATGGGCCGTAACAATTTCCCAGTCAATAAATCTATCGACGTTTCCCGCTATTTCTCTTTTTTCAGGGGGATTACTTAGATATGCACCAGACAAGGAAATTCGTGCTCGTTTCTATGTATTTTACTGCGGTATCCTTCTCCATCGATCGCAAACCAGACGGGAAAATATGCGACTTGACAGCCTCGTCGTAATAAATGGCCTGCCACACTAATGCTGTCATTCCTTGCGACAACTTATCATTACCATTTATTATCAGCGCTAAGTGGCTATTGCGGATCTGTCGAACGAGAAACGAAACGGTCTGTGCAACAGAAACTTCGTCGATCCCACGAAAATTCGGGACGAAAGATTACTCGGATTATTGGGTATGATTCAGAGCTGGGTGAAAGACTATTTCAAATAGTGAATAATCCCATTCATGTTAAAGTATGCGTACAATTTTGAAAATGAAATATTTTATTTGACGCAGTGATTTTTGAAAATAGCATTTTATTTAAAGAATATCGAGAATATTTGTATTTTGTCTTTACTTTCAATTTTAAATATTATTGCTGAAAATAAGGGTTTGGAAGGTAATTTTGCGACTCCTTCCTTACTTGCATGGTTCTTTTCGCACTTTTTACCCTTGTGGCGAGTAGAATACGATGCAATAAAAAAAAATGTTTGACCTTTTCAGCTTGAAGTTAAAAGTCAAAATTCAATTTTGCGGTATCTTCCATACTCACATGGTTCTTTTCGCACTTTTTACCCTTGTGGCGAGTAGAATACGATGCAATAAAATAAATGGTTGACCTTTCGATCTTGAAGTTCAAAGTCTAAGTTAAGTTTGCGGTATCTTCCTTACGCACATGGTTTCTTTTGCAGTTTCTATCCCTGTGGCGAGTAGACTACGATGCAATAAGAAAATGCTCTAGACCTTTTGACCTTGAAATTTTTTACTTACATGGTTCCTTCCGCACTTTTTATCCCTGTGGCGAGTAGAATACGATGCAATAAAAAAATTGTTGACCTTTTGACCTTGAAATTCAAAGCCAAGGTTAATTATGATGTACCTTTTTTACTTACATCGTTCCTTTCACACTTTTTATTCCTGTGGCGAGTAGAATACGATGCAATAAAAAAATTATTAGTAACCATTTGACCTTGGAATTCGAGATCAAAGTTAATTTTGCGTCACATTCTGTTACATCAATTTCCTCCAATGCTGCTTAACCCAAACGACTCCGAATTCTCCGTGTTACAGTTTCCTTTTTACAGCACTGCGTGATCTTGAAACGTCTGAAAACGCGACACACGTATAAGAAAGAGAATTAATGTCGATCTCACCGCGGTCCTCGAGATCCGATTGTTGATCAACCACAAGAGTCAAGGTGCGCCACGTTATTTTTAGAGGTTGGCGAGCGTTTCGTAACGCGGCCCCCGTTTCGGCAGCCGAAATTTCGCCATAACAATGGCATCAAATTATAATCGCTAATCTAGAGAGTTTCGCGGCTGCCACCTCGACCACGCTCCCGATGCTAATGTAACAGCCACACGCGTATTTAGATACGGATCAGCTATGCATATGTACGTGCCGTTAACGCGTATTCATTAGTAAAGGAACGAAAGCAGACTGGCCATTCAGAGCTCTCTATATTCATTCATGAAGCAACGGTTCGGTAAGCAGATATCGTTGCGGGTAATTGGACAGACGATACGCGGAAGTCTTCTCAATTATAGCCGCCATTGCCTTTAAATTTGTCGAGGAATATGCGACCGCAGCGCCGACGAACAAACAAAATTGAATCTACGTGCTGGAAGTCGTTGGGTCGCACGTTTTACGGGCAAGTCGCCGTTCAAGCGGGGTTAGAAAGAGTTCCGGAAATTTTTAACCGGCTGGGAACGACGTCTGTGCATCACGTTGACATTCAACGAATGATTCCGAATTTATTATGAGATCGACAATCTGAAAAAGTTGAGATTAAGATAGTACTCCACCATAAATGTTTCATATTAGTGGCAAAATTAAAAATTCTTTCAAAATTGACAAAAAAGTGAAGATACCATTTTAAGGGCAAACTTTACTTTACCGGACTCAAAATTAGTACCTTTCTCCTACGAATTACGGTGTATTTGGTGAAGTTTCGATCCTCTAGGATCAATAGTTAAGGAGTTATGGTCGCTTAAAGTTGAGCATTTTTGATAGGTAGGGTGCCGCCATATTGGTTTGTAGTGACGACCGCGAGCCGCTTACTGAATTGATTATTATTAGGTCGGGGGGGGGGGGGCAAGGAAAGCAGCTCGTGGTCGTCACTACAAACCAATATGGCGGCGCCCTTACCTGTCAAGAAACTGGAAATATGCTCAACTTTAAGCGACCATATCTCCTCAACTATTGATTCTAGAGGTTCGAAACTTCGATCTGCATCCGCGCTAGGTACAAATCTACTGGACTACATACCAAATACATCATAATTCGTAAGAAAACAGGTACAAATTTTGAGTCCGGTAAAATAAAGAGCAGCCCATTTTTATCTCTAAACCTACCATCTAGAAAAATATTTTTAAAAAATTGAGATACGCTATCCTGTTGCCAGTAAAATCTACTACAACCTCCTCCTCTTCGGTTTATCCTAATTTTTGCCGTTTACAAAAATCGCTGGTTCAAATTATTGCGAACACCCTGTATACAGAAGTTGGCCACCCCTGATGTAAAGTGTCCCAGTGGCTTGAGAGAAGTATGCTAAACATTTTATTGCGCGATAAAACTTGAGATTATCATAATTCCAGTTGAAAAATCAACGGTTGGGTTATTTCTGGAGGTATGTCACTAATTAACTTCCCGATTTTATAGGGAAGTTATTGTAATTACCCCGAAAATCGAAAATCGATTTTTTAGCAGATCTTCACGTTTCATGGTCATTGCAGTCATTTTAGACTATTTTCAGCAAAATGTTCGTGTGTGTGTGTGTGTGTGCGCGCGCGTGCGTGCGTGCGTGCGGTCGTGCGTGCGTGCGTGCGTGCGTGCGTGCGTGCGTGCGTGCGTGCGTGCGTGCGTGCGTGCGTGCGTGCGTGCGTGCGTGCGTGCGTGTGTGTGTGTGTGTGTGTGTGTGTGTGTGTGTGTGTGTGTGTGTGTGTGTGTGTGTGTGTGTGTGTGTGTGTGTGTGTGTGTGTGTGTGTGTGTGTGTGTGTGTGTGCGCGCGCGCGCGTATGGCCGTTTCTATGTAAACAAATTTTTCGTTAACGTTTTCAGAAAAAGTAACAACGCGATCAGGATGATGAATGATGCAATCGATGTGCCCCGTCGTAACTTAGAGCTGATTAGATTTTGGTCCATATTGGTCAAGTAGTTTTTTAGATTTTTAGTTTTTTTCGAAAAGAGTTGATTCTACAATGCAATTTATAAGGGGGGACGAAAATTTTCCACCAAAGAACCAAACGCAATTACATAAAAAAAATTTTTTTCTTAATTTTTTTTTAGATTAAAAAAAATTTTTTTTTTAGATTTAAAAAAATTTTTTTTTTTAACTGATGCTAAGTGATCTCTCGCAAGAGCAATCCTATCCGCGAGCTCGCGAAGCGAGCGAGCAAAAACAACCCTACTCGCGAGCGAGCGAGCAACAATAGCCCTCGAGTTTAATTTTATCAATTAATCTCGAAGGATTTCCGGTATAAAAACATATCCGTGCACCCCTTTAGACTAACGGCTGTCTATATACCAAACAGCTTTCTATGTCTTCTGTGTTTTGAGATTTTTTTACCTTTACAGAGAACAGAGGAACTGACAATTATATGTATTAGATAATTCTGTACATATCTAATCATCTAATATAATTGCTAGTTCATAATCGGCACACATAAAGCGCTTTTGCTGCGGTTCACACGTACGAGTAATGTTTAGCAGACGACGCCGTTCGAGTGATTTCAATGCGCAGCTAAGGGGGAACCGGCGACTTCAATGCGCGGCAGGTGTAACGTCTGGCAATTTCAATGCGAAGTAGATATATCGCGGTGATTTGCACGCACGATAAGATCATTACCGGATGAGTATAACATAAATGGAGCTGACAAAGGCAAAAATTGTCATTCTGCGTTCAAATATCTCAATGCGACCGAGCTCTCTCTCTCGATAGTAATCGATCATCCACCACCTATACATTTATCTTTAACCCGCGTCTCTATCAGACGATTGAAGTAATCTCTACCCCGTCCACCGAACGAGATAAACTTTCGATTATTCATGCATTATGCTTTCCATTACTTTCTGTTTTATTAGATATAGACAATTCGTTTTGCAATCCATGCAATTAACACGAAACCTACCATCGAAAGTGACTGATGCGCACAATATTATAAAAAAACCGTGGTAAAATAACAAGATTAAATTTATTTATATTCTGTGTTATTGTCACTATAATACATACTGCAGTCAAAAAATATATTGAATAAATTCCCAAACGAAAACACCTTTACAATTTCAATAATTGTCAAATAAAAAATCTAAAATGGGTCATCACCCCTCGTGGTAGGTTTAGTAGGTTAATGAACTGTAACAAATTCTGCACAGGATGTCTCATTTAAGGGTGTGACCCCCAAAATATCTCCTTGAATTTTGACGAAGTAAACAATTATCTACAGTGTAACTTGAATGATCGATATTTATTTCTAAATAACTACATATATTTTCGCGTTGCATCGCGTACCTCACAAAAAAGATACATTCCCCCAATACATACAGACCTTCAACTGACCTTGAACTCCGAAGACGAAGGTCAAACTTAAATTTCGATCGCAAGGAGAACGCAGGCTTTGCGAGAAGTGCCAACACCTGTAAATCTGTAGAAAGCGTCTTACGTAGCACAAAGATACGGTAAACGAAAAACGAAGTTATTGGAAATTTCATGATCAATCCATCTCGATATTTTTTGTGCCAAGTCGTCCAGTGTTTATAAGAAAGTCATCAACGAATTTTGTAACGACCCAATATAGTTTCTTCCTCCTCAACTTGCCAGCGCAGATTTTAGGACGTTGCTCACTAGAACGCGCCGCCGCCTGACCTGCACCGCACCACCGCGGTGGTGCACCGGCGCCGTTTTGGGTTTCTTCTATGTATTTCAATGGGGATGCGCAGACCAGACCGCACCGCTGCCTGACCGCCGCACTATGGTCTGGAAACCCGTTTTTCATGGCCAAAAGTATTTTAGCGTTATTTAAAGTTGAAGCTTATAGTATGATAGGTCGTTGAATTCGTTTCGACACCAGCAATAATATTATAAAGTCAGAAATATATGGTAACATTTAAAAAATTGACGTGATTACCATTGTTATAAACAAAAAAAAATTTTTTTAATTTTGTATATTGAAATTTATAGATATGTAAATACTGATCAACTTTTGTTGGAAACATTTTTTTGGCAGATCGTAGGAAATGTCTTAAAAATCGTGTTAACAGTACTATTCTGCCGCAGGAATAACATAAGTAATAATACTAGCACAAATAAGATAAATACATAAATAAAATTATAAATGTACATAAACTATAAAAATATATAAAATATAAATACGAATGATATAATCAATAAATGTACATACATATACATTTAGAGTGGACCTTATTTTTTGACCAAAGAATTTTTTCCCTTTGACCCCTCAGAATTGTGACAAATGTTGAGAAAATGGGAAATCGGCGCGCAACGGATTTGAAATTTTTTTTTAAATCTTGACAAATATATCGTTGAATTTCGTTGCGCGCCGGTTTCCCATGAACCAATCTTAAATTGATCACACTTACACACAATAAAATTATCACTTTTCGCCGTTTGGACACACTGCACTGTGCGACGATTCTTCGACATATTACGAATTTAACAAAAGACGATCGGTAAACAATCGAACGGAGATGAGGCTAAACAAAATTGAAAACAAACCAAACCCGTGGCAATTGTTCTGCATTGTTATGCCGCCAAATGGTTGTGCAGTAACGGGCAACGATGAAAAACTACTTACAATAATTGTATATACAGTGTGGACCACGAATTGTAAGCAGTAGAGATTACTGTTATTAGCAGTCCAATAAAAAATGTTTCTATTACATATAACACGGTTTCAAAAGAACTTTCACACGATTATAGCAAACTTTTTGTACAAAAACTAAAAAAACAATTTTTGCAATATTCTTATGTTATGATACTTACCGAATTCGCCTTGACAGTTCGAGATAATTCTCTAACAAATAGGCGTAAAAATAGATCTCAAAAAATTATGAAAAAAAGAGTTGACAAAAAATTTGCTATAATCACGTGAAATCTCTCTTGAAACCATGCTATACCTGATAAAAACATTTTCGATCGGATTGCTAATAGCAGAGTAATATCTACTGGTCACGATTCGTGGTACGAATCCGAGCTACTTGTTCGGAAAAATGCAGGCTACTTAAAAAAATCAGAAATGTCTACAATTTCATATGCAAAAGGTCCCATTTATGCCGATTTGTGCCGTTTTTGTAAAACCGTTCTCAAAGTTAGTCAAGCGGCTGCAAGCGAACGCGTTCGGAACGCCTGAAAATCCCGGTTACTATTTATTAAAAACGTTGTACAACTAAAACGGACAGAAACGGGTAAATGAAACTTTATACACTATATTCAGAAATGTCTATAATTTCATATGCAAAAGGTCCCATTTATGCCGATTTGTGCCGTTTTTGTAAAACCGTTCTCAAAGTTAGTCAAGCGGCTGCAAGCGAACGCGTTCGGAACGCCTGAACATCCCGGTTACTATTTATTAAAAACGTTGTACAACTAAAACGGGCAGAAACGGGCAAATGAAACTTTATACACTATATTCAGAAATGTCTATAATTTCATATGCAAAAGGTTCAATTTATGCCGATTGCTGCCGTTTTTGTAAAACGGTTCTCAAAGTTAGTCAAGCGGCTGCAAGCGAACGCGTTCGGAACGCCTGAAAATCCCGGTTACTATTTATTAAAAACGTTGTACAACTAAAACGGGCAGAAACGGGCAAATGAAACTTTATACACTATATTCAGAAATGTCTATAATTTCATATGCAAAAGGTTCAATTTATGCCGATTGCTGCCGTTTTTGTAAAACCTTTCTCAAAGTTTATATTGTTTAAATTTTTCACTATTTGTTTATGGATAAAAAGATGCTAACAACAGTATTACACACCTAAAATATACCTGCTGACATACGAAATTATCATTTAAACTTGTATTTTGATAGTCTATGATGACTATTTTAAACTTTTTTTTGAATCTGAATTTTAGGATGTTTGTCTTCAAAACGTTATATCTCAGCAATGAATAATCGGAAAGGATTAATAATTTGGATTTGGAAGCTTTGAATGGTTGTTACTCTGTTCCAAAAAAAATTTTTTGAAAATCTTTATCTTGAAAAATTGACTTTTGGCCACGAAAAACGGGTTTCCAGACCATAGTGCGCCGCGCCGCGCCGCGACGATTGAAATACAAAGAAACCCAAAACGGCGTCGGAGGTCAGGCGGCGGCGCGTTCTAGTCAGCGACGGCCTTTTCCCGGTCGCTGACTCTCCACAGTGAACAGGTGAAAAGAGTACACTACAATATACAATATTACGTACGCTATACTCTAAAAATGAATTGCCAAACTAATGGTCCGAGTGTTTCATTCGGCTGGCAAAGGTCAACGACAGGCGGAATCCCAGAATCGCGAACAATGGAGCAGCGCCGCCGGTGTGCGTCTTTATTGTTAGTCTGTTCTGATAGCGGAGATGGAGAGAACAATGTTTCATACGGTGTGGCGCGGCGGCTAATTAAACGTAAGCACGCTGGTCGGTCGCTTAACACGCGGATTCGAGGCGTAATATACGGGACGCTCCTAGAGGATCGTAAAGACCTCTGTGTCCAGCCTCCTAGAGCACACTCATCCGGGTTAATTGTTCCGTGCCATTAAGATCCGTGTTTTATTGAACGCAGCCGCGGAGAGAGATCATGGGAAAGGGTACCGAAGGGGGCGACCGGGCAATGAAAACGTAACACCCTGTAAATCGCCCCGTTAATTAAGCTGCCCGAACGCGATGCCCTAAATCTGGATCACGGTTCACCGGCCTAGGAGAATTCCCCAGGCATTCCGTTTCCACCGCGAACGTTTACCCCAGTGACGCACGGGGATAAAGATGCTAGAGATAAATGGATCAGGTGGATCGCGCAATCCACAGTGTTCTGGGAACATCGGATTTTTTCTCGCCTCTCTGCCCGCTTCCTGTATTCTCCCATCACAGTCTCCCGGCAACCACTTCTGCGAACTATACGATACTCTCTCACCTCTTTGTTTCACTCGCTCTACACGTGAACACCTTTATTTAGTGGCCGAGCTCTCGGCCGACCTGATGCACGTCGATAATTACCACCGAGAATATTTACGGTAACGAACGAAAGTTTAACACACGATCAATTATCGTTTCAATATATCCTACGTTACAGGGACACTACATTTATCAATAACGCAGGGCACTGCACATCGGAGCAGGTCCCAATCAACTAATATTTAAAAATGACTCTTTTTGAATATTAGTCATGGCAACATAGTCATTAATCAAAACTTTTTGATTAGTTAGTGATAACTAATTAATGATATTAATGAACGTTAATCGTAGTGACTGATGACTAAAGATTCATGACTGATCATCAACTACTAATTCACTAATAAGCAATAGCTAACGATTACTTAGAGCTCTGCCTTACTTTTGCCATTTAGTTATCACTAACTAATCAAAAAGTTTTGACTAATGACTATTTTTCTATGACTAACATTCAAAAAGACTATTAGTCATTTTTAAATATTAGGTGATTATTGCCATATCTGCTGCACATACACTCCCGTCCATAAGTCTCCGCACACTTATTCTGGATGCTGACGATTTTTTGTTAATAAAGGACCAACGAAAAGTTATCAAAACTTGTGAAAGGATTTATGAGATAAAAATGGTGTTTACTAATGTTTTTTCTAATATAGAGAACATGTACATTAAATCTGACCAAAATATTCTATTTAAATGTTCTATTATATCGAATTTTAATTATTGTTCTTATATTTTCTAATTTTTTAAATTCAAGTGGGGTAATCGTTTTCCAATTTCGCTTCTAGAGCTGTCTATAATCATCCCACAATTTGTCAATCTCTTTTTCCCAACACTTATTAAAATAGTATAAGGTGGAGTGGGGTAAGTCCGTCTATGGGGCAAGTCCGTTAATTGGTTATTTTTATTATAACATGAACGAAATTTCTCTAGCTTGTATTTATTAATGTAATGTATTAATATAATGTTGTCGTTTCTAAATATATTCTTAAAGACACTTTTTGCAGGCAATCTTCGTGTTATATCCAACGCAACAATTATTAATCAATATTTGCATCAATAGCTAAAGTTGTAAACGGTCCTAAACATCAATTACACAGTTTTACAAAAAGGCCCGTCGTTCGTTAATTTATTTCAGTTGAGAAAGCGCGCGGTTACCGTCTCACTCGGCAAACAATGGGCACAGAAGAAACTGACAGTACCGGAACACGCACCGAGCGAGGCAAATTATATAGTTAATAATAGCCGATAATTCTCTAACCACACATTGAAATCGCAAGGTGCTACTCTCGCCGCGCATTCATGTCCCCGAGTGCTGTCCATCAAACCGTCACTCGAGCCTCTTCAATACGCGTTAAAAGCATCATCGCCGATCTCTCTCGTTTCCTGACGTGCCTACAGAAAAATAGAATAACGAAAGCTCGAGAAACATGCGACGTTCGAATATACTTTGCCACAAGTGAATTAGTTGAAAAAACATTCCTAATTTTCTTGTGGTTAACGAGGTCACGGGGGAACGGGAACGGAGATATTGATTTTACGCGAGGAAGCGACCAATAATTTTCTATTCTGGTCTTTTAATTTCTATTCTGGTTTTTCATATTCGACAAATCGATTTCTTCAGCCCTTGAATGAACTCGATGTGGTTGCACTAAAAAAATTTTGCTATTAATGACTTAATGTGTAATTAATAGACTGCGGATCTTTATGCAAAATAAAAAATGTTTGCGTTCATTGCAAGACACAGGAGCCAAATAATAATTTCCTTCTTAAAATAAAACATTCTGTTGTCGCATGAAAGAAAATTTTTCTAATCCGTCAATTTTATTATTGTTTTTGAAGATCGAATAATACCGCCATTTTGTATTCTGGTTTTTAATTTTCGGAATATCGATTTCTTTAGCCCTTGAATGAACTCGATGTGGCCCCACTAAAAGATTTTGATATTCATGACTTTGTGTGTAATTAATAGACTACGGTTGTTCATGCAATTTAAAACTTTTGTAGACGAATTTGGAGAAAATGGACTATCAAATGAAATCTTATTTTCAGTATACATGAAATAGATAAAAGTTGTATTAAACTCCGTAGAATTTTATATTCCAGCATTTTTCGAAAATTTTCAGAAGCCATAAATGCATAAAGATCTACAAAATCAGAAATGTTTGCATTAATTGAAAGACGCTGGAGCCAAATAAAAATTTCCTTCTTAAAATAAAACTAAAATATTGATTTCATTATACCGAAGACCGGAAAGTAACGCCATTTTGTAAATATCTATGAATGTACAATTTATTGAAAAGGCTTAGACAGAACCTAAGTAAAAAACTAAATAACCTAAATAAAAAAATAAATATATTACAAAGTTTAGCACTAAATCTGGCATAAACAATGCATTTTCTATCAAGATTTTTGTCTTACCTTAGTTCGAGCCATAACTGCATTCGTACTGGCTAATAAACAACTTCAATTTTTGTTTCTTCATGTTCTTCTAAACATACTCTAAAAAAATGTATGACTCGTGTAATTTTGATTATTTTGACTTGAAAAAATCGCACATGTATTTGGTTGGCAAATAAGTTCGTTCGGTTTTCGTGATTTATTCCACTCTAAAAAATCGAACGAACTTATTTGCCAACCCAATATGTACTTCAGAACCAATGACTTCCAACCAGCAAAAGGTACTGTAAATTTTTTGAAAAAAGTTCCTAAAAATTCGTGCAGAAACAGCCTCGAAAACCAGAATACCCCGTTGATTGAACAATAGCGTGAAATAGCTGATCGAACAAATTAATTCACCCGGGCGGTCAGGCGAAAATAATTTATTAATTATGTCGCCGCATAAGTAACGCCGGACTGCGAATAAAAAAGGGCAGTAATACGAGTGTCCTTTCACTCGGCGAACGCCTTGACATTTCCAGCGCGGCGAAGACAGGATGGAAAGTCGTCAACTTGCTTCTCGTCTTCTCGAGCGCACCCTTCTTCGTCTTCCTTGCATTCCACGATTGGAACGATACGCCGCGCTGGCCACCGAAATCGGAAGGATCTGCCCGAAGCACGAGCCCGAAATTTCTCACACGTTTCTTCACGATATGACAATGAAAAATTGCATTGCATTAGGTTGTTGCTTTTTAGCAGTGACATTAAACAAGCCCAATTTTTTGTATATACAATTACGAGCATAGAAAATTTAATATTATGGTGGTGGGGGGAGTAATATTAAATTATTATAATTATATTCTTATATCGATCGTATTTATCGTTAATATTGAATATCTAATGCTTTCGGCGCAAAGGTTCGATCATTTGTTATTTTTATAACAATAAAATATTTTTAAAAGTTTTCTGTAAAATTAATTTTCATAATAATTTAGTACCGTTAATCTTAATAGTCTTAATACCATTTGCAGAAGAAATTGAGACTGACAAATTTAATTTTTCAGCATAATAACGCCTCAATTCATGCATCAAGACAAACAAAGGAGTGGTTAGACAACAAAAATATGAGGATTTTGACATGGCCAGCTTGTTCGCCAGATTTAAACCCAATTGAGAATCTTTGGGGAATGCTTGCAAGAAAAGTACATATATGGCAATTGTAGACAGTACAACTCTGTTTCCGAGTTATGGATTGCGGTGAACGAAGCGTGGACATCCATCGAAGCAGAAACTCGTCAATGCCTAATCGAATTTTCGACGTTATTCGAAAGAATGGCAATTACACTAATGTTGATGTTATCTACTTAAAAAACGTGCGGCTTTATGGAAATTTCGCAGTTTGTTTCTTGTTAAGCTATATAGCTTTACGTTTTTCTGTAAATAAATAATATATCTATGAATGTAATCATGGAAATGATTTCTTTTATTAATCCTAAAAATGCTATCGTGCATCGGCTACTCTTACTATCACATAATTACAAGATTTCGCCAAAAAATCAGGTGGCTTTATAGTAATTTCGGTGTAGTGTATTAGCATAAAGTACAATCGAAGTATGGCACCGCAGTAATCGGTACAGTTACCCTAAACGATTTATTTATAGGTTAGGCTCGAAATCAGAGGGTAGACAGCAGTTCTGCAGTTTCGCCAATGTCTTCGGAGGCAGTCACGACACTTCAAGATCACGAACGCAGTGTTCGCTCTTTTTTGGAACCGTCCGGCCGAGAAATCGCGCGAAAGCAGTCGCATCGCGTCGTATCGTTTAACGATAAGAAATCCGCACCGGCCGAGTCGCGAAAATGTGTGTCTCCGTTCGCTTTGGCATCAGCTGTTTCCCCGAGGGTCCTCGCTTTCCGTCGTGACGAGATAATTCTCGACGAACGCGCAAAAAAAGAACTGTCTCGCGGTCGGAGCGATACATACGTCAAGCTCGGCCCTAAAAGAACACGCCGAACGAGTCCGGAGCGATTCAGCAAATTGAACGATATTAATCTGCCGCGATTCAGTGAGCAAACGTATGCTGCTACAGTCCCGAGCAAAAGTTAAGGGGTAGCGAGTCAATCTTTAGGAATTATTTGCACAAAAAATAATGTGCCAATCCTTTCGAATCTTTGCAGTTTCTTCATCTAACATTATAACATGTAAAAAAAAACATTTTTTTCGCGATAGAGCATCGTTGTCAATAGGTTTCTTTCTCGAGATGCAAAACTTCGTTTTCTTTTTAATTTAGTTGACATTTCTAAGAATACGAAACCAAGCTGCTGTAAAAAGATCGAATATTTTACGAATGGCGGTACTTCAAACAATTAAGTGTGATTTTCACAAGAAATTCGCTCTTTGTTTGTTTAAGAAAAGGTTTTAAAATGGTTGGTTTGGTTAGAATTTTAGGTTCGTATTCTTAGAAATGTCAACTAAATTTTAAAAAATTTAATTTTTCCGTTTCAGATGACAATCGAAGATGCCACAGCCGCGGCACAGTTTTGCATCTCGCAGAAAAAATCTATTGACAACACTGCTCTCATTCTGTTGTATTTATTGTAATTCTATTGTCAAAAAAATGTTTTTACTTGTTACAATGTTAAATACTTTATTTATCCTGAAAGACTGAATACTAATATACAATCTTTTTACAGCAGCTTAGGTTCATATTCTTAGGAATGTCAACTAAATTAAAGAAAAGCGCAGTTTTGTACATATCTCGAAGAAGAAACCTATTGACAACAATGCTCTATTGCCAGAAAAATGTTTCTTACTTGTTACAATGTTAAATAAAGTAACTGCAAAGATTCGAAAGGATTGGCACGTTATTGTTTGCGCAAGTAATTCCTAAAGATTGTTTACAGGGCCCGCTCCGCTTAAACGCAACTGTTCGTGGAATCGAGAGCATAGATTATGATATGATGTGTCGTGCTGCAAATTAATAGAGGACGTTCCCCGAGTGGAATGATTAATTCGTGCATTAGCGACCGTTAAATGGAGCAACAAACTCGTATATCATCGTCACGGACGAATGGGGTCAATAGCCATTTTCACTTTTACAGGAACGCAGAATCATTCAGCCGAGTGGGAATCTCCTTTCTGAATAGCGATTAGTAGACTGCGGATTTTAAGCATTTAAAGCATTTTAAAGCATTTTAAGCAAATAATACCGATGGTGTTGAGTGCTTTAGAGAGGTATTGATTATCTCCGAAATATTACGTCTGACCGAGAAACGAAACCTGCGAGGACGAGAAAGAAATTAGAGCGCAACTGTTACCGCAGGATCCTTATCTATCGATTAGTCCGGTATAGACAATTAACTATCAATTACGAATGCTTTGCTAATCGACGCAATCATCGAAACGGAACTAAACGATCGATCCGAATACCGAAAGTGGCCGTTTATTTCATTCGAAACGATAGTGGATCGTATAAATCAGGGGTGGCCAATCTTTTACATACTTGCGTCAATCTTTTCGCATTTCTTCTACCTTCTTACGTTCATTGTTGATCTTGGAAAATAGGAATAGGGGTACGATCTGCTTCGCTTAAGGCAGGAAGGGGGATAATTGCCCAGCACCAGTGTTAAGCAATAAATAAATTTATTTAAATCAATAATTATTTAAATAAAAATTGAAATAACAAGTTATTCGTTATTTTGATATTCAAATAAAAAGCAAAAATAATTATTTATTATTCGATCAAGTCTATATAGAATTATTTAAAATAATAAAGTTAATTATTATTTACAAATACAATTTCAATTATTATTTGTAATGACAAATAACTAAAAAACTATTTATTTTATTTCCACCTCAATCCAAATAATAAATAATCTTTTGCATGCAAATAAGAAATAATAAATAGATCACTTTTGGAATTATTGAAATTACTTTTATTTAAATAAAAACTTTAGTTATTATTTGCAATTACAATCACACGTTTATTTATTATTTACAATAAAATTTGACCAACACTGCCCAGCACTGATGCAATGCGCCGCTTCTAAATATCCAATGCGCCACAAGTTGGCCACTCCTGGGCTAAAGTCTAGCCGCTCGACTGGATCAGGACATTTGATCCAGCAGCAGAAGGCTCTGAATAATTTCGTAGCTCGGTCCCGTGACCGTCAGATATCGTTCCGGCAATTAGAACTTGGATTCCATCGGGTTGTAAACACGGAAATCAAAGATTCTGAGAGCAACGAATCCATATCCTCATCATAAATTCAATCTGCGTCGTCGCCCTAACGGTTCCATCACATTACGGAGGAACATTGACGAGTATCATCGAGACGTTTGACTGAATCGACAATATAAAAATGTATTTGCATCGAATCGATGGGGGAAATTTTCGGAAATTTAGTACCCAAGTTCACCGGATGAATATTTCGATAAAACTGGGATTACTGTCACCGTTTCGGCCGCGCCTTTTTCGATACTGTAAAGACTTCTTTATTTGCGGAACGCTGTATTCAACGCAGTCGAACGTTTGATAAATAGGTTAACGTAAAATGTTGTAGAATTTGTCACATTGAACCTCTCGTGTAAAACCATTTTCACTGATAGTTCAGTCAATTAATGAATGCTCATAAGGGGGTGTAGAGGGAAATTGAAGAAACACAATTTTTAACTTTGGGACTTTGTTTGAACTAGTTAGGAGGTAAACATACTAAAAGTCCCTACTCCTAGGTGGTGAGCGGAGTGCAGGGGGGCACATAGAAGGTCCCCCTTTTCGGTTTTTCGCTTATATCTCGGAAACTATGTGTCCTAGCGATATAACATTCCATACAAATTTAAAGCCTACAAAATGTGCCATAAGATTGATTCTATTCAGTTTTTCGCTATCTCGCATAGTTCCCGAGATATATCCGCGCTCAAAGTTCACTAATTGTGCTGGAGAGTTCTTTCTCCCAATTAGTGAACTTTGAGCACGGATATCTCGGAAACTATGCGCCCTAACGATAAGAATATTCTATACAAATTAAAAGCTGACAAAATGTCCCACAAGATTGATTTCATTCAGTTTTTCGCTATCTCGCATAGTTTCCGAGATATCCGCGCTCAAGGTTCACTAATTATGAAAAAGAAAATAGCCGGGTGAAATTCGCCCCCGACGTGATTTTAATCGAGCTTGAACCAAAATAGCCTACCCAAAAATACCTCTCTCTGACAAGTTTCAGCCCCATATCTCATCTGTAAGGGTAGTTATTGGGAAAAATCGAAATGCCAGTTTTTGGCCCATTTTCCCTATTTATTGACAATTAAAAATTTTGTAAAAGATCTGACACATTTCGGATACCAAGCCACCTATTAGGTATCATTTCCAGATTTTTCCGTTCTAAACTATGGTTGTAAAAAATTAAAAACACCGAAAAAAGTGGTTTTTATTTTTTTCAACATTGTTGCACCACTGACAAAAATCTGAAAAGAATTGAGCATAATACTTTTGATAATATCTCATTGCTAAATTAATTCTTAAGTGGTACGATACTTACTTTTATATGAAATCTGCATTTTTTCGATTTTTTTCGTGTTTTTCATTTTTTACAACCATAGTTTGCAACGGAAAAATCTGGAAATGATACCTAATATGTGGCTTGGTATCCGAAATGTGTCAAAATTTTAAATTGTTAATATATATGGAAAATGGACCAAAAACTGGCATTTCGATTTTTCTCAATAACTACCCATACAGATGAAATATGGGACTGAAACTTGTCAGACAGGGGTCTTTTTGAGTAGGCTATCGAATGGTTCAAGCTCCATTAAAATCCCGCCGGGGGCGAATTTCACCCGACTATTTTCTTTTTCATAATTAGTGAACTTTGAGCACGGATATCTCGGAAACTATGCGCCCTAGCGATAAGAATATTCTATACAAATTAAAAGCTGACAAAATGTCCCACAAGATTGATTTCATTCAGTTTTTCGCTATCTCGCATAGTTTCCGAGATATCCGCGCTCAAAGTTCACTAATTGTGCTGAAGAGATAGCTAGTCAAATAATAAAATACAAAAAACGCGGGAATTTATTACACAACCCAATAATTGAATCCGCCACTAATAACGAGAAAGTTGTTGAAAATGTTGAGATTTGCAACATATTCAAAAATCAGCGAAATCAGAGGGTAGATATAGCTATTCCGCAGTTGCGCTCGAAATTTAATGGAATATTACGGCCAGGTGAACGTTCTTGAACAAAGAAGATTCGTAAGAACCCGCGCGCGAAGTAAATCACAGTCGACTTCGCGAGAAGTTCGTCTCTCGAGTAATCAAATACTCGTGCGGTAACCCAGATCACGTCCGCCATCTTTGAACTTCTTCGTCCGACCCACGTTCCCGTTCGCGTGAAGTGGATTCGTCTGGAGAATGTTCCGCTGGACTTTCTTCTACTTAGTCTTCGATTTATTACCTGTTTAATGACAAAATTAGTTGCTTCGCCAACTGACTAAGCAAAGCGAGGTGATAAAGTTGGCGAAAATGTGCTATAGCGGAAACATTTTTTGACATATTTGTATTTCACATAAATTTGATTCACTCGACTCCTATATTGAGCGTAATTCGACATTATTAATGGGACATTTTCATTCAAAGCTGCCAATTTCAGACAATTTATGACATAAAACCTGGTAATCTTCCGAGTCAGTAAAATCTGAACGAGCAGATTAACATAATTTGATGTGACATAACTGATAAACTCCTTTTTGTTTTAAATTTTGACTTACAAGGGAGGTTATCCTACCGTAACACGTCGATTTTAATGAAATTTTGGTATGATATAGAACTCAAAACAATATTTGGCACGTATTTTTTTATAATTACCGACATTTATGTTAAGAGGGTGAAACTACCCCTCAAAAGTTGGGGTGAAAAATCGATTTTATTGAATATCCGCGAAACTATTAGGGCTACACGAAAATTTCGAAATCCAATTTGCGCCTCTTTGAATGGCGAATCTTTTAGTGTACACTGATTTTTAACAAAATAATTTGTTTAAAAAATATTCTTATAATGCCTTATATTGTTTAAAAAATATAAATTTGAAGGCCTGAGATTTTTAAACGAACTCTAAACCAATAAAATTCATTTAGTATATAACAATACTTAGAGTTTGAATACGTGGAATGTCGTTCGAACAACTGCTAAATAAATTAATGTAGTGGCGAGTAGGTTGTAAAAAAATAATTAGAATGAATTTACAAAGTTCCACAAACATAAATGACAACAAAGTTTCAAAGCTATATTTAATAAAATTAGTAAACAAAATTGTTTAAAATAAGTAGCAGTCAAGAAACTGGCCTCTGAAGTAAATTTCAAGAGTTGTTGGGAGTTGTTGGCAACAAAATTGAAAAATAATTCGGTGTACAAAGGGTTAAGACCGAATGGCCGCGTTAATATGTTGAAAACAAAGTGTAAAGCCACTAACCAGTATCAGTCGATTCGGAATATAATCTTTTCAACCGACTTCAATTTTTCAACCGAACCGACTTTTCAACCGAAAAAGGAGGAGGTTACTCAATTCGATCTGTATGCCCAGTTGTGCAGAATTACAATTGAATTACTCCAGAATTATAATTACAAAGTAATTGAATTACATTGTAATTCAGTTATATTCTAATTTATAATTCAGATCTTCATTCAATTCAATTACAACGTAATTCGTAATTGCAATGGAGTACAATTATAAAATACTTCGTAATTAAATTACATAAAATAGCGTTACGTATTATGAACGAGGACGAGGAATAGAAACTACGCCGCACAGACACTAAACAAGTACAATGAAAGAAAAACATAAAAATATATCGCATTTCTTCAAAGTTCTGGGCTATAATTTGGAAAGCTGTATTTTAATTATATTGTATTTCATTATACATTGTATTTCAATTATACATTGTATTTCAATTATACATTGTATTTCAATTATACATTGTATTTCAATTATACATTGTATTTCAATTATACATTGTATTTCAATTACACATTGTATTTCAATTATATTGTATTTCGATTACACATTGTATTTCAATTATATTGTATTTCAATTATATTTTATTTCAATTATATTTTATTTCTGTTATATCGTATTTCAATTATATTTTATTTCAGTTATATCGTATTTCAATTACACATTGTATTTCAATTATATTGTATTACAATTACACATCTGATTAAAATACTTAGTAATTAAATTACATTGTATTTCAATTACACGTCTGATTAAAATACTTAGTAATTGAATTACATTGTTTTTCAATTATATAGTAATTCAGTTGCGACGTAATTGAATTACAATGTAATTGAATTAGCACAACTTTGTCTGTATGTGCCTTTTTTTTCTATGTATGTTTCTATCAGAAATCGTTTGATAGAATCATTCTCCCGGAAAAAGAGCCGAGGCTAACGGGACCGTGTTCTATGTTCGCGGTATGACGTCTGGTGCTAAGTGATTGACAAATGGCCCCGTCGAATAATACCGGCGTGCAATATTTAGGTGGGACATTCCGTGTATCCGGCGATCTAGATTTCCGATAACGTTCCGACAAGATCCTAATCGACGTCATAGCGAACGGTTCACGCTCGCCGCATACATTTCTCGTTTCGGCCACCCTTGGACCGACTGACATTGGGTGCTTTGCTCTTGACAAGTGTCCCGTTCTATTTCTTCGGTAGGTGCCTGTTAACTTTCCTCGGGGCACGGAGAGGGGCCAGGACAACGCGTCGGATAGCCTAACGTCGGACACCGTTAATCAAGCTTGTTGCGCAACCGGGCCAATCAGTCGGCACGTTCTTTTCCCATTTTCCTTTTCTTGCTGGCGCGATAAATGTCAGCGTCAAACGGCGCTGAATAGCCGGTGTCAGTCAACCTGTGCGCGAGAGCCGCTTGCAAAAACGTTCTCGGGCAATCAGCGAATTCTTCGAGATGGAAGAACGAGGCGCCATATTGGACGCTATCATTATATCCTTACATCGAATCACGCGTTTCGAGAATTGGAATCGAGCCTTTCAAGCACACTCTGAACTTTCAAGGTTTTGGAAGTTACGGGAGATGTGGGTTCATTGCGGACGCTCAAGCTACGATTCTAAGAAAACCATGAGCAAATATTTGTTACAAGTTTCGTTTTACAGACTTGTACTGTCACACTATTTGTGGGATACCGTGGCGGACACACTTAAGCAACGATTGCAATAAAATCGTCATAAAACACGAGATGTTTATCATAAGTAGACTGGAATATTTTAATTCATGCTATAATATTAAATTCTACGGAATTTATGACGATTTTCATTCATTCCAGATCTACAAAGGCCACTGAAAATCAAATTTTACTTGTTTCCACTTTCTCAAAATTTGCCTACAAAAATTGAAAATTCCATAAACATCCGCAGTCGAATCATAATTAAGTTACTTTGTCCAAGCTTCTACTGTCACACTATTCGCGGGATACAATGGTGGCTACTGAAGCTGCGATTCTTATAATACCGCAAGCAAATATTTATTACTTTCTACAAACTTGTATTGTGAGACTATGTGTGTGATAATGACGGACACTTAAGCTGCCATTGCAATAAAATCGTAATAAAAAATGAGATATTGTAATAAAATAGACGAGACGCTTGTTCGAAATTACCTTATACAAACTTATGTACTCTGAAACTATTTGTGGGACATAATGGCGGACACACACGTAAGTTATACATTATACAAATTTTTACTGACAAACTATTTGCGTGATATAAATGCGGGCACTAACGCTGCAATTGTAATAGAATCACGATAGAAGATGAGGTATTTCTTACAAGTTACCTTTCACAAACTTGTACTGTCAGACTATTTGTGGGGTAGAATGGTGGTCACTTAAGCTACGAGTATAATAGAATCGTAAAAAATGATGAGATAATTTCTGGAAATTATTTTTGATTAGCTCGAACTGTGAAATGTAACTGAGATTAATAAATAAACAACATATGATTTTGGTTGCTACTGTACTACACACCTGTGGGTAATAACGGTTACGCTGTTGGCAATCATAATCTCGGAGCTGCTACAATATTCCGCGTATAATGTCGGTTGAATGAAGCGCACCTGCAGCGTTCTGAATGAGCACAGAGGCCATGAGATGTGCAACGACTATCCTCGAAGATACATACCAATGATTGACAAATAAAAATGCTTTGTCCTTTTCGGACAATAATGACAATTCTATTACAAACCGCTAGCCTCGAAATATTTATTAAACATCCAACAACAATTCTAAGAGAGTATCAAGAGACTCACTCTAATTTTTCAGAATCATTGCGAACTTTTTAGTCGAGTTAATCAGATTTGGAGATATACAGGGTGTCCCAAAACTCCTTCAAGTCCGGGAAATGGGAGGTTCCTTAGGTCATTTGAAGCAACATTTTCCTTTGCACCAATGTCAGCCGCGGCTTTGTTTAGGAGTTATTAACGAAAAACACGGACCAATCAGAGCGCGCCCTGGGCCGCCACGCCGCGCCGCGCTCGCATCAGAGCGTTGACGGTACGCCGTGACATCGCAACGAACAAGAGTTTCTCGATTATGTGAATGCTCTCCGATTTCAATGAGCTTTGGATATGTGGTCAAGACCATTATTCTGAACAACATTTCTCTTTAGAATTTGTGGCTGTAGGCTTTAGTTTACGAGATTATCGCGAGAAACTTTGCTTGTAAATCCATGGGATCGATGTACTACTAGCTTCTATCCGATTTCAATGAGCTTTGGATATGTGGTCAAGACCATTATTCTGAACAACATTTCTCTTTAGAATTTGTGGCTGTAGGCTTTAGTTTACGAGATTATCGCGAGAAACTTTACTTGTAAATTCATTATGGGTGTTCATGATAACGGACACGGCCTGCTAATGTCTCCGAAACTAAAGCCGACCGTCAACCATTTCAAAGGAAAAAGATATTTAAAACGTCGAGTTTTATAACATTATTTCAAGGTCATTGAAATCGATGAAGACCCGGATCATCCTTACCCGACTTACGGCAACTTTACCCGAACGAGAAAAGAGGCAGAAACTGATTGTTTTAAAAACTCACTTATTCAGCCGTAAATCCATTTGCTGCTTCGAAATGTGTGTCACTGGGTCACTCGGTGACGAACTGCACAGATGTCTTCGGGTATACGGCAGTAACGAAATGTAAGGGACGTACGGCCAGGTCGACGAACTGCACAGCCGGTGGTAGATAGTAATAAGGCCTAAGGGATGCGCGGTCAAGTCGACGATCCAGAATTTCACTTTCACTTTCGAATCGATAAATAATTCGTATGTTTATTTCACACAGGTGCCTTGAAATTTTCCCACGCTCACAATCACTGTTCACATTTGTCTACACACATAGTTATGCACTAATAATAATTTCCATATCCCTTGTATTGCTGCACAAATCACAACAATCAGGTAATGCAATCACTAGACTGCGGATTTCATGCATTTGTAGCAAACATGAGTAGGTGCATTTTAAGACAGTAGAGAGATTAAAATAATTTCAAAACACCTATGTATTATTTTCAACTTCTTAAAGTGATCACAGTAAGAATCAAATATCTGTCTGGCTGCTGTCCCTTGTAATAGCGGCAACCAACTTTCATTTTGCATAAAGATCCGCAGTCTAGTGATTAGTTTAAATATCACTATCAAAACACAGCTAATAGCAACCGTTAGCTTTGAATTGACAAATCTTTGGAGATGTTCTCTCTACCGCGGCTCGAACGACACTGATTTTCCGCAAGATTTTTCTAAAGATTTTAGGAAGGGCATTTAGAGTGTCGAAATTCGAAATGCACGCTGTAGCACGTTTACGAAAACGACGGGACGGTCAGACGAAAAACAGGAAGCGAGAAGGACCGCTATAAGATTTATGGCAAACACATGTTTAGTTTTTCCTGCAGATTGGTACGTAGAGTCGATGGGTAACCGTTCGAAAACGTCATCGGTCCGTTCACCCAGCAAGGGGTAAAAATGTCAGGTCAGCGTAGCATCCCTATTGTCCTATACCTTCCTTAAGAAGCTTTCTAAAAGAAGGACAGAAGACGTAGCAGGCCGTGTCCGTTATCATGAACACCCATAATGAATTTACAAGTAAAGTTTCTCGCGATAATCTCGTAAACTAAAGCCTACAGCCACAAATTCTAAAGAGAAATGTTGTTCAGAATAATGGTCTTGACCACATATCCAAAGCTCATTGAAATCGGATAGAAGCTAGTAGTACATCGATCCCATGGATTTACAAGCAAAGTTTCTCGCGATAATCTCGTAAACTAAAGCCTACAGCCACAAATTCTAAAGAGAAATGTTGTTCAGAATAATGGTCTTGACCACATATCCAAAGCTCATTGAAATCGGAGAGCATTCACATAATCGAGAAACTCTTGTTCGTTGCGATGTCACGGCGTACCGTCAACGCTCTGATGCGAGCGCGGCGCGGCGCGGCGGCCCAGGGCGCGCTCTGATTGGTCAGTGTTTTTCGTTAATAACTCCTAAACAAAGCCGCGGCTGACATTGGTGCAAAGGAAAATGTTGCTTCAAATGACCTAAGGAACCTCCCATTTCCCGGACTTGAAGGAGTTTTGGGACACCCTGTATATCACTAAGATCCCAATGGGGGTCTCAAATCGAGGGACCACTCTAATTTAATTTTTTGGAAAACTCTTTCATTAAGGTATTATTCACAATTGCCTCGATCAGCTTGAAATGTATTGAATATTTTATGCAAATCCCGCACAACCTGAATATTCTTTTGGCAGCAACGCGATCAAAAGGACCAAAACTCTGCTCGATATGAAAATAATAACTTTCCATTCGCATAGGGTTCCTAATTAGCTGCTTAAACACTCGGTGCCCGTTGTAAATATTCTCCGAGCGGTCTGTAAAGTGTCCTGGTCCCTTACCAATTGAATATTTTCATAATTCGATCGTTCGAGGGCCGCGCGCGCATATTCGGCAACAGCCCGGTTGTTTACCGCGTTGCGCGTCGACGTGATTCGGCCGGACATCGTAATAAAATGACATATTTATTACAAGTCACTTTCTACAAACTTGCACTGCTAGACTATTTGTGGGATACAATGGCGGCCACACTTAGGCTACGATTGCAATGAAACCGTAATAAAGCATGAAATATTTATCATAAGTAAACTGCGGATCTTTATCCATCTATGGGCTTTTGAAAATTTTCAATTAATGCTATAATATAAAATTCTACAGAATTTAGTACGATTTTCATTTATTCCAGATCTACAAAGGCTACTACCATTGGAAATCAAATTTTTTTATTTGTGGGATAATGGTGGGCACACACTCAGGTTGCGATTGTTATGAAATCGTAATAAAAGATGAATAATTGATTACAAGTTATACTTTTTACAAACTTGTATTGTTAAGACTATTTATGGGATAATGGCGGACATTTAAGCTACGATTTTAATAAAATCTCAGTAATAGATGAGATGTTTATCATAAGTTACTTTTTACAAACTTCTACTGTCACACTATTTGTGGAACAACGGTGGACACGTAAGCTATTATATGTACAGTTATAATAAAATGTCAATAATACATGAAATATTGATTACAAGTTGCTTTTTACAAACTTGTACTGGTACACTATATGTCGGATACAATAGCGGACCCTCAAGCTGCGATTGTAATGAAATCTCAATAATACAACCCCTGGCAGAATGTTTCCGATCGGAGGGATTGATACGGATTTTAGAGAAAACATTCTTAATTTAGAAGAATGAAAAATGAAAAACAACAAAATAACATAAGCTTCCATTTCTTATAACAAAGAAACGAGAAAATAAACAAAATGTTACACGGAAAAAAGTTTCCGATTAATAGAACAGCTGGAACAAAGTTTCCGATTCGATTTACACTGTCCAACACTAAAATTGTTGAACGATTACAGTTGGATGATTCTTATAGAGTTGTTTGCGCTGATTCCGAATCTGCCCTTAATTTTGTCCCTAGACGCACAGTTTTTGAGAAATTTGATTTTGAAAAAAAAACATTTTTTATTGCAACATTGATGTTGCAAACTTTAAAGAGTGGTTTCTCAAGATAAAAGTCAGCTCTATCGCGCGATACAGTTAGATTTTACGCCGTACCCTTATTTTTTAAGATAAACTGAAAAATATCCTCAACAATTGGTGCAAAAGCTCTATCACGTGATACAGTTAGATTTTACTCAGGACTCTTATTTTTTAAGATAAACTGAAAAATATCCTGAACTATTGGTGCAAAAGTGGTGTCTCTCTATCTTTAACGATTGTTTAAACATGTTTAAACATTAATAATGTATCAATATTGGATTTCACTATATTTGGAAAAGTCTACAGAATCTTCTGCTGTAAAGAACAATTCAATATCTTTTATAATAACATCACAAGATTTGTTTGAAGTTGAAAAAAATGTTTTTTTTCAAAATCAAGTTTCTCAAAAACTGTGCGTCTAGGCAAAAAATTAAGGACAGATTCGAAATCAGCGCAAACAACTCTATAAGAACCATCCAACAGTAATCGTTGAACAATTTTAGTGTTGGACAGTGTAAATCGAATCGGAAACTTTCTTTCAGCTGTTCTATTAATAGGAAACTTTTTCCGTGTAACATTTAGTTTATTTTCTCGTTTTTTTGTTATAAGAAATGGAAGCTTATGTTATTTTGTTGTTTTTCATTTCTCATAAGTTTTAACTCCATAAAAAAATATTTAATACTTCTAAATTGTGAATATTTTCTTTAAAACCCGTATCAATCCCTCCGATTGGAAACATTCTGGCAGGAGTTGTAGAAAAAATACTTCTAGGACTTAGCATATAAAATCTTGTATTGTCAGACTATTTGTGGGATGATGGCGGACACACTCAAGCTGCGATTGTTATGAAATCGTAATAAAAGATGAATAATTGATTACAAGTTACGTTTTACAAACTTGTACCCTGAAACTAATTGTGGGATACAATGGCGGCCGCTCAAACTGCGATTCTAATAAAACCACAATTAAATGTTTATTACAAGTCACTTTTTAAAAACTTGTACTGTCAGACTATTTGTGGGATTCAATGGCGGACAAGTACCCGTCGTAAATATTCTCCGAGCGGCCTGTAAAGTGTCCTGGTCCCTTACCAATTGAATATTTTCATAATTCGACCGTTCGCGGGCCTCGCGCAGATTCGGCAGCCCGGCTTTTTGCCGCGTTGCGTACGGACGTGATTCGGTGGGCCAGAGCCTCCGGGTAATTTGCGCGCGGGTATTTATCTACTTTCACTGGAGCAGAAACCGGGCGACGAAATCGTCGGGTCATAAAAACGTTTCTGTCTCGAAGGGGCGTCGATATCCTCTCCGGCGACTCGACCGGAGCTTATTACCACCCGGTTAAGTCACGCGTCGCATTCCTGAAATACATTTTCACCGGTGAACCTGTTTCGTCCCCCAGGAGAGACGAAAAGATGCTGCTGCCTGTGACCTCGGATCATTATCTCTCGCCCTGAGAAAGACGCGCGTGTTGCACCCAGAGATCTGTTCCCGTGGAACGATCGGGGAGAAGAAGAGGGGAAGACGAAACGATGATTCCACGGATTTTGTCACGGATGCCCGTTCCCGATGGGAAAACACGGGGCCGGATTAAATCGAAACTGGACGCCTCCCGTTCGTGGTTCAATTAGACATGGAGATCTTCACGCGTTCCTCACGAATCTCTGCGACCTAGAACCCGGAGGACCTCGTGAGACTTTATGGCTCGCTCGGGGAAAACGTAACTGAACCTTCAAGGGGGGGGCTTCTCGTGTAGCGACAGTGGGAACAAGTGAATTTTAAGAATTTTTTTAGAATAACTAGGTAGGGCTTTCTGAGGTCTAAACAGATAGTATTGAAGTACAAGTGACGTTAGTTTCTGTTGAATTCTTCTTATTTATTGCATAGTACTCTATCAAGTTCCTTAACCATGTTGACTATAAAGACTTGTTTAATAAACAATTTTATCTTAGTCCTCCAATACGAAAGCCGAACACAGAATGATAAACTGCGAACAAATAAAACAAACTGTTCTATTCTTTTCTTAATACTATAGCAAGTATAACTGAATAATTATTATTTATCATAAATAATAATGTCTTCTACTGTAAAAAAAACTTTTTAAAAACCACGCTTATATTAAAATGCACCAAAAAGGAGAAAATAATTTTTTTAGACATTAGTGACTATAAATAAAAGTGTGGCGCGCTAAACTATATTGACGTATCTTCGTGGGCGCTCCACGCTTTTATTTATAGTCACTAATGTCTAAAAAAATTATTTTCTCCTTTTTAGTGCATTTTAATATGTATAAGCGTGGTTTTTAAAAAGTTTTTTTGTACATTTTTTTATTTTCTACTTTTTAGTCTTCTTTAAATAGAATACATAATTATAATTAAAGATGTATTAATAACTGTATAATTGTATCTTGGCCACAAGAATTTCTTCTAGATTATACTTGGTTTTTTGTAGTAATACTAGTATGAAATAGTAAGATATAGAAACGCAAGATATGGAAATACGTGAGATAGAATGAGGGGATGACTCCGAGGGACGACGTCTCTTGATGGAGTCCGAAATTGTCCGAAATGGAACTGAATGAATGAAACACCACACTGACCGAGCCCTTTCGGTGCGGAATGGGTCAGTGGAGGGGGATGAGTCGGAGTGGGAACGCGTAATGGAGTAGGGAGCGCTGGCGCGCGGAGTGGGGATCGCTGAACGCGATCACGTACTACCGAGCGTTGCACGACGAGGTGTGACGGTTAATATTTAAATTTTTTTTTCCTGAACGCACTGTCTTTTTTTAATTTGTTTTTTAATATTGCATTGTCATCCAGTTCTGAGCTATGTTTAAAATTTCAAGTCTCTAGCTCATCGGGAAGTGGTTTAAAATTCGATTACAAGATTTGACGCATACAACAACACGACAAGCTAATATAACCGTGGTAATAATATGAATTTGGTCCTTCAATGCAACGAATATAAACAAACCCTAAATTGCAAAGAATCAATAAAAGTGTCAAATTTCTATTATAATTAACGACGCCCTCTATTATCTTCTTAACCCCTTGCCACATCAAAACGTCGTAATCCCGAAAAATGTGGTCGAAGAGAAAAGAAAATGTATACTATCTATATGGCTACATATATGCTACTGCTTAAATATTCAGTATAAACGAATCAAATTCGATTTCATTTAAAAAGGAAGGCATAACACTCATATTTATTGTGCTTTGTTTGAAGTTTGAAATTTTCACGACGAGCGTGACTCGTTAAAATACGGCAAGGGGTTAATCCACAATTTCGAATGTTCACGCACACATTGGTTACCAACAATTGAGCGAAACTAAAAGAGAAATAATGCAAAAGCTTTCCCAACTGTAAGTAAACTGCCTTAGTTTATTGAGTTCTGCATATTCATGCGAGCTAAATGTTATGCATGAAATTTGCATCCAGGGTGCATAAAGATTGCAAATAAAAGGTTCTCGGGAGCTGAATGAAAACACGCGAATTGAGGTGAACCGAAGATGCTGTACCGAATAAAAGAGAGAGTATACATATAAAAGACAAAACGACGAGTTTAAGAACAGAGTCGCCAGATGAAGACTTTTGTCCCCGCGTTGCAACGAAACTATACGACATACCAGGAAAGGACAAATAAGTATATTTTAAGAATTTATTTTTGCTATTCAGTTTGCATGTAGGTTTTGTAAGTCAAATTCATATTTTTGCGAATCAAATTCAACCTTTTGCGAATCAAATTCAACCATTTGCAAATCAAATTCCACCTTTTGAATCAAATTCAGCCTTTTGCGAATCAAATTCCACCTTTTGAATCAAATTCAGCCTTTTGCGAATCAAATTTAACCATTTGCAAATCAAATTCAACCTTTTTGGAATCAAATTCAATCTTTTGCGAATCAAATTCAGCCTTTCGCAAATCAAATTCAACCTTTTTGGAATCAAATTCAACTTTTTGCGAATCAAATTCAGCCTTTTGCGAATCAAATTCAACCATTTACAAGTCAAATTCCACCTTTTGAATCAAGTTCAGCCTTTTGCGTATCAAATTCAACCATTTGCAAATCAAATTCCACCTTTTGAATCAAATTCAGCCTTTTGCGAATCAAATTCAACATTTTACTACTCAAATTCAACCTATCGCGAATCAAATTTAACCTTTTGTAAGTCAAATTCAACCTTTTTCAAGTCACATTCAACCTTTTTCAAGTCAAATTGAACCTTTTGCGAATCAAATTAAACCTTTCGCGAATCAAATTCAACCTTTTGCGAATGAATTTCGCTCATTAAACGTAAAGAGGCAAGAGGCTACAATAGGATACAGAAGAAAAGAGAATCATATTTACTGAGTATGATGATTATTTTGGTCCTTTTCCACAAGATTCCAGAAAATTATAGTTCTAATGTGCAAAAAATTGAACCTACACGACATTCCACCTTCTTGGTAGCTAAAGAATTGAATGTAATATAATATGCCAAAGTAATTTCTTACCAAAGATAATGTTCGAGTTATTATAGTGTTTTAATGTTCTGTTAGATATAGCACATTTTTGTTGACTTAAACCTATTGTTGTATAGTTGACTTAAATCATTATTATTTACATAACAGCGTTGTATTTCATTAAGAAATAAAATACTTCCTTCAAGTTATAATTATTAGCAAGTTTTATTCTTTAGCGACGACTTGCCCCACAACGGGACAGAAAGATCCGCTTCGCTCAACGACAAAGAAATTAATTAAACAAATAATATAAAAGATATAAAAAAAAACCTATTACAAGAATTTATTGCAATGTACTGTAGAATTTGAAATTAAGAGGAAATTTCAAATTAAAATTAATATTTTAATTTTAAGTTTAGCATTTTAAAATATGATAAATTTAACAATAAATTACTCGTTGAAGATGAGAATATCTATACTATAAAACGAATGGAACTTATAGCTCCGGTGTCTTGCCTACTATTTGATAGAGGCTAGAGATAGTGAGACGAGAATAATAATTTCTCTATTAATGTTTGCCGACGACCTCAGTCATTCTGTTTGTTTTACAATTCATAAAATTCTTTTCCAATCTGCGACGGATTGTTATCGCAGGTTTACTTGGACGAACACTATTTGCGAGGGCAGTAATATCCTCTAATAGCGAACGCAGCTGCGCGTAACTTTCGCGCATCGGATGCAATTATCATCAATAAACGGCGGCGCGGCGTGTTGGTTCGACACCGTGGCTCCACCGATCTCACCGGTAATCCGCAATTAGCACCGTGCAACGATCGTTTGCGCGAACGAATCACCATCACGTATGTATTCCAAGAACGTGAGAAGAGGTCTGCGGACTGACGCTCGTTTCCAGAACGATTAAAACCGTCTGTACACTCCTGGACAAAATGATTTATTCGAAAACTCGAATTTTTGTCAATGGGACACAGTATTGTATTAGGTCGGAGCATACGAAATGTCCGATTTCGAACAGTAACGTTAAACAACCGCAGTAAGGAGCATAACTGTTTCCACAGACTTTAAATCAGAATAACTTTTTTATGAATGCTTTTTTATGAAGACCAAACGACTTCAATTTCTCTGTAAAGTCAAAGTTGTCGAAAAATTTGAAAAATTGAAGATGTCAACATATGATTTCTCCTCTATTAAAATCATTAAGGGAGGAAGTAACATTCAATTTAGTTTCTATTCTATTTCTTGCAAATGATGTAGACAATTTTTATTTTGCATAAAGATTCGCTGTCTACTTATTACTCTACACATGACTTTACACATGATCAAAAATATATAACGTTTCTCATCGACTATATACTCATTAAGCATAACGAGTTGGGGTTTTTTAGATAAAATAAACGCTGGTTGTCGCATACACGTATGACGCAGTTGGCCACCACCCTAATTGGTCTACTAAATTGAACGTTTTGCATATTGAGGAGTACCAAGAGTAAATTGAGTCGACCTGACAACGTAAGGATTGAACACGGCGCAGTTCAAGGAGACAAGTTTTAATTAAAGTTAAAGGTCAGCCAACTAACATGTGTACTTGTTACAGAATTCCAGCCCGGGGCAACTGTATTCGATCGAACAGGCCCGAGGATCACGAAATAATAATCACCAGTGTACGTTACACTCTAAATTCCGAGTGCCACGAGCGATGAAATCATTTTCACCGGTGGTGTGTGTCCATTCAAGATCAAGAATAGTCGAGTCACGTAATGGCGAGTGAAACGGTCGCGAATAACGGCTCGAACGATCGCCCCCCCCCCCCGTTCCCCGCCTTATCTTAATTTCATTACACGCCGGTATCGTTTTTCGCGCCTATGTTGTAACATCCTTCCGAGCAATTAACGAGTGGTGCCGGCCGTTCGAGCGTACACGGGATAGCGGTTCTATCGTACAAAGTGTTAGAAGTCACGTGATAACGGGCCCAAACATTGGCACATTCTACCTTGTTGTTGACAGTTCGAATGATTCGGGTCGCCATCGGCATTACACCGACATTCTTACTTTACAAAGCAAAATCTGAAAAGATCCAAGTACATTGCCATCGATAAGTAACCTCCTGAATTTATACAATAAAACTGGAATCTCTTCATTTTCTATGAGAAATATGCATTTTTTCAATTTTTTTTAACACTTCGCCTACCGAAAGGCTATTAATAGGATCTAATAATTGTGATGTACAAAAAGAAAGCATAGAAATTTTCTTTTACATTGTAATCTTAAATGAAACTATTAGATGACGTTATTGAGGGTGACTTGTTAGTTCACAATGACAATTGCTGTTGCTATTGAAGGCTCCATTAACCTTCCGTCGGGCGCAACCGATCTGAGAGGCACAGCGCGAACATTTAGGTACCTCTACCACCCCCCCCCCCAACCCCCCACCAGGTGACCTTGGCACTTGGCTCTCCCAGTAGCTGCCTGTTTTGACGTGCTCTAAGGATCCTTCCCACTTAGATTGTTTTTGACCGTCAATACGGAAAGTTATTCAAGTTTTGTTCAGATAAGCTATATATTTCTTAGCATCGACCCATTGCCATTTCTTTAATAGACCGGTCTACAGCCAACATGTGGCACATTTTAGCACAATTAGAAGGTTTCTCAACCAATGCATTCAACTTAGCCCCCCAGGTCCAACAGACCGTATCGTAAAGTCGCAGTGCCGAAGGTTCGCATAGCAAGTATCTGGAAAATACAAGCGACTCAGTCACCCCCACCCTTGGGGAGGGCCCAAAAGGGCGGCCCTACGAGTATAGACGGCACCAAGTGCACTATTTCCCTAACAGAAGTTGTATAAATGAACTTAATTAGGTATTTATTATGTTTTTTGAATGTGTGCCCGTCAAGCACATTGCGCCCAAACTCAACGGCCCAGATATTGCGCCCGACGGAAGGTTAAAAAGAGTTGAGACTCCTTAAATCACCGGTCGGTAATGTGTTAACTGTTAAGATATTTGCCTAATCCGAAAAATCCTAAAAACTACACGTTAATAATCATTATTGCGGTTCATTCCTTAATGTGGATCTCTATGCAAGATAAAAATGTTTTGCATTGACTGTGGGAATTTTATCCCTCAACGGCTTTGTTACATCAAAATTTTCAAATCTTTCACTTATTTTATATTACACCCAAACAATTTATTCATATATGCATCAAGATAATAATATAAACGTGGATAACTTCGATATGAAATCAAAAATATCCTGAGTTCTTTTTTAGACGACTACAGGCAACTACGATAATAATATAAACGTGGATAACTTCGATATGAAACACAAAAGAGAAAACCTGTAATTTCCATTTGATTTGATTGTTTAACTAGAGGGCTATTGTTGCTCGCTCGCTTCGCTCGCTCGCGGGTGGGGTTGTTGTTGCTCGCTCGCTTCGCGAGCTCGCGGGCAGGACTGCTCTTGCGAGAATGTTAGTGGTACGCATGGCTAGTATAGGGCCCACAGCTATTAATGTCTCATTTTGTGTGTGACTCTCCACGAGCCACACAAAGAACTTCCCGATTCGTTAGTTGCTGTATATTATTATTATTATTTATTAAGTGTACGTTTTAAGAAGATTATACGTTTTCAGGGAAATTCAATAGTTCTCTACTTATCAAAATGTTTGCTATATGGCATCGCATTAAACCAATATCGTATGCTCGTTGCTCGCTTGGTTCCTTGTTATAGCATACTAATGTTGTAAAATAAATTGTCTTAATTAGTTTTTCGCAAACGATACAACTCATCATTATCCGGGTTTGCAGTATTGATCTTGGTTTTCTTCGATACTATTAATTTAAATTTTCTCAAAATATATAAACCGCTTAATTTTGAAACTCTGCTCAGTGCTACATACAACATTTGCAAAGTTCGTATTTCTGATGTTTTAAAATCCATACATACTTTCTCGTATGTTTGTCCCTGACTTTTATGAATCGTAATCGCTTCAGCAGGAACCACTGGAAATTGACTACGTGTGATTTGTTATTTTTCTTCACTCGAAATATTTACTTGATTCGATATTTTTTTATTATTGGTGTTAAATTTTGATTTATATTTGCATTTTTCATATAATCACGATAACGAGTTCTTACTTTCACTCCTACTATGGCCAATTGACAATCTAACCACAATATAACCGGAATTTTAGTATTTTCTTGAAAAGTAATAAATTTTAATGTTCCGCATGCTCCATTAACCAATCCGTCTTCAACATCAATGTTATTAATTATCATATATTTTATATTAATTTTCAATTTAATCTCAGTTAACAATTCGTTTTGAACTGATTGTTTATTTAAAGATTGTAATATAAATGTTTTTGTACTTACATCGATATTTTTTGAAAATGTATTCTCGGCGATGATTAACTCACTCTTGCATTGGAATAATTTTCGATTATTGTAAGCGGTTACATTAGCATTAGTTGCATAATTGGAAAAAACGTATTTTTAATTAAAAAAAACAAGAAAAAATTTTTTTTTTAATTTAATAAAAAATTTTTTTAAAAATTTTATAAAAAATTTTTTTTTTAAATATGTCTAAATATATATATATATATAGTTACGTTTACTTCTACGGTGGATACGCCTTTCGTATAAATTGCAATGTTTAATCAACTCCTTTCGAAAAAAACTAAAAAACTACTTGACCAATATGGACCAAAATCTAATCAGCTCTAAGTTACAGCGAGGCACATCGATTGCATCATTCATCATTCCGATCGCGTTGTTACTTTTTCTGAAAACGTTAACGAAAAATTTGATACCATAGAAACGGACATACGTACACACACACACACACACACACACACACATACCGACATTTTGATAAAAATAGTCTAAAATGACTCCAATGACCATGAAACGTGAAGATCTGCTAAAAATTCGATTTTCGATTTTCGGGGTAATTACAGTAACTTCCCTATAAAATCGGGAAGTTAAAAAAGACTTACTTGAACATACTTTATATGTGAAAGGTTGAAATTGATTTGCAAAAGGGTGAATTTGAAGTGCAAAATCTGTAATTTACATTTGATTTGATTTCTTTTACGGAAGCTTACTCGAGGATAGTTTATTTGTAAAAGGTTGAAATTGATTTGAAAAAGGGTGGAATGGATTTACAAAAGGGTGGAATGGATTTGCAAAAGGGTGAATTTGGAATGCAAAACCTGTGAATTCCATTTGATTTGATTTTTCAAAAAAAAACCTACTTGAACATACTTGATATGTGAAAGGTTGAAATTGATTTGTAAAAGGGTGAATTTGAAGTGCAAAATCTGTAATTTACATTTGATTTGATTTCTTTTACGGAAGCTTACTCGAGGATAGTTTATTTGTAAAAGGTTGAAATTGATTTGAAAAAGGGTGGAATGGATTTGTAAAAGGGTGCAATGAATTTATAAAAGGGTGGAATGGATGTATAAAAGGGTGGAATGGATTTGCAAAAGGGTGAAATTGACTTGCAAAAGGGTGAATTTAGAGTGCAAAACCTGTGTCTAATTTCTATCGAAAGTTCTTTCGATTTTGACACAAAATTCATCGGTTTATCCCACTGTTCGTCGTTGCTAGACAAACTGTAGTACAGAAGAAAAGGAAATTCCTTGTTGTCACTTGTATGATTTATACATTATACTGTCTTATAGTACTGTCGCGGAGTGTATTACGATGTGCCGAAGGATCTTTAATAAAAATCGACGTAACACTTCTGTGTAGCTCTCCTCGTTAGGGGCTCAGGTCCATGTAGCTCGTCATACTGTGATAGGAATCTCGGGAATAACTCAATAATCGATGGAGAACAGTTCGCTTGATAGGAGAAGGTAAATCCTGAATCGCAGACCCTCCGTCCTGTTCTCGGCCAGGAGCAATAGGAGCGTTTAATTGGTCACGAACAGAGTTTTCCTTTAAAGGAGACGTCATATCTGGTTTAATTGCCGGTGACATGTTGATCAAGGGTTGTTGGTACGGTGATTGCAGTTTGCTCCGCGCACCGTCCGCCTCCCGAGTGACTTTCAATCGCGTCGCACTACATGATTCCCCGCGGATCGAAGGACAAATAAATGGAAAACACGAAGCACACCGGCCGCACTAATGATTGATTTATTTCCTGTCAACCGGAGACGCTGGGAGAATGCCTCGGGAACACGATCCCATCAAAAGCAGAACGAGCGACAGTCCTAATCGAAAATTGAAATAGGAATTACGACGTGATAGGGATACCGAGATATAAACATTACGGTATCGGAGAGCGGTTCCTCGATTGCTTTTGCGTCGAGACGGCTGTAATTAATCGCAGTTAATTCGCTTACATTGCGGCCGGGATAGAAATTACTTCCTTTCGATTTTAGAATGCTGCTTCGGGTACTTCCACGCGGGGGACCAAAAATTTTTGACTACACTTCTGAATGTGATACAGTAAATCCTCTATATGCGCAACAATTTCTATACGACAAATGCGACAGATTCTAAACAACGGTGCTAAGCAGGAAATTGTTCTATTGTACTAATGCTATGCCATACCTGAGAATGATACATCAAGTATCATAAAACCCCAATTTAAACACCCTACATACATACCTTAATTTCTTTGTAGCGCGATCGACCGCCCAAGCGGGAACCCGCGCGTGGTCTCTATTTACACGCGCTGTCCTTCTCTACGTTCGACTCGGCCTTTGGAGATAAAAAATAGATACCCTATACGATAGATGCGACCAAATCCCCCCCCCCCCCCCCCCGAGGCTGTCGCATCTATAGAGGATTTACTGTACTGTGCAATCCGACGAAGAAATGATAGAACTATATATTCTAGTGCGAGGAATCCAAGACCTAACACAGACCCGCTACTATGTCTGGAAACCATTATGGCAACGTTCGAATTTCTTAAACGAGCAATTTTACACGTATATCGTCGACCTCGTATAAAAATTGCGACCAAAAAGTCCGAAAAAGTAAATTTTACAGGAGTCGAAAAAAACGATTGCCTGCTCTATAGTTTACCGGACTCAAGATGCTGTGCACCAAATATAACCAAAACAATGTTTAGCTGCAATTTATCAAGTCAGTGCTAGATGTAATGCTTGCATTGCTGCAAGAGGGCAACATTTTGAACAATATCTACGTTAAATAGATGATAACGTAAATAAAATGTAAATAAATAAGTACAAAAATGAAAACTTGTTTTGTTTCTTTTTTTGCGATTTTCTCCAAAACGAAGCAAAAACGAGCAAATCTCTAAAAGACTTTTTGTCTTAGTTTTTCGGTCCCCTACACGCACCTGAAGTTTTGCCATTTAAATTCGGGACACACTGTATACATAATTGCAGTTTTCACTACTTCTTCTATATTTGAATAAAATATTTCTGGCAACCCTAATCGCAATGTATCAAAAAGCAAGAAGGGGAGATGAGAGGCGTGACGTCACCGGTGCGAAATCAGCACGGAAGGAAAGGAGTGTCGTGGTTCTCCGAGAAGTGGGAACGTGACTCGCAGTTTCTCAACACGAAATTCGCGTATCTGATTCGAACCTGTTCGCATACACGACAAGTAGCGAGCGCGAAACCCGGTCGGCCGATTTTCAACGACCGCAACATGAACTTGATCCATTAGTATTGTGCAATGGATCACGTGGGTGCGTAGGCTACTCGTTTTACCGGTGTCCTTTTTAAGACCCGAACGATGTAAACGGGCACACATCGACGAGCATAAAACGCTCGCGCGCACGCGGCGCACGACCATTCGATTGGCGAATATGATATTGATATTGGATAGACATCCGACTCAATGCTATAATAAGAACATAACGAAACAGAAGCTTCCATAGTCTCTCGCAAACATTTTGTCCCAGTACGAGAGGCCGGCGCTGAAAGTTCCGATTTCGTAATGACATCAGATCACTGGAAAATGATGTACAGGCTGTCACAAAATTATATGTCGCGGACACCATAGCGCGATTCTACACGATTTAGTCGAAAATGACATAAGGAACATAAGGAACCCCTGAATTGACCTTGAACAAGAAATACAAGGTGAAAAAAACAAAATTTAAGGATCCCGAAGTTTCGATCCTCTAGGATCAATAATTGAGAAGTTATGGTCGCTTAAAGTTGAGCATATTTTCAGTCTCTTGACCTGTAAGTGCGACGCCATATTGGTTTGTAGTGACGGTCGCACGTCGCTTACTGAGTTGATTAGGATTAGGTCGAGGGAGGGAGGCAAGGTAAGTGGCTCGCGGTCGTCACTACCGCGTCATTACCTGTCAAAAATGCCTAACTTTAAGCGACCATATCTCCTCAACTATTGATCCTAGAGGTTCGAAACTTCGATCTGCATCCGCGTCGGGTACAAATCTACTGTATTACATACCAAATACATCATAATGCGTAGGAGAAAGGTACTAATTTTGAAGTAGAGTTTACCCAACAACAGTACAAATAAAAAATACCTACGTGAAACTATGATGATGGTTATAGTTTATGCAAAGAAAAACAAGTATCTCCAGGCTATTGGGCAGAGCTGGGCAAAAATTCAATCAACGATTGACGAATTACTTGAATCGTTATTCAAGCGATGAATGTCAATCAATTCCTATTTATTCTTGTCGGCGAAAGATCATTGAACAAAAGGGAGAATATCTTATTCAATAAAATTCATTGCTTGAATAAAAAAGTTGAGCTGCATTTCACCTTGAAGTACTGAGAAATTACTTTCTTGTCAACACAATATAATACTAAATGCTACGTAGGTTTATATGCAAAACGGGACTTGTAGCCGCACTCTACCCTAATTGATTGGTTCTTTTCGGATAGTAAATAACTGTTTAGCGTTGGGTCGTTAATCCTCTCGGGATTCTCGCCGGTCGGTCGGAGTTCGCGGGGATAACCGATGATCCCCGTGAAAAACGCGGCTCGCATTTGTCAACGGGGGAACTGGTCGGTCAGGTTCCGTTCCTGGGTTTTCTCCTCGATCGTCGCGAGTTCAGGAGGTCAGCGCTTGATTCCCGAAGGTGAAACGAATCGCTGCAACGGAGGCGAGTCGGCCGCGGCCACCGGAACGGTGCAACGAGATCACGGTGCACCGATGCACTCGATGCACCGTTCCGCGTCCCGCGCGAACAGCGTGTGCCATTTGACGCTCGAAGAACGAACGTGCAAGCATCTCGGCATTAAAGATGGAGAGGCCCAGCCGCCGCGCCGGTGACCCGCGCATTTGTTCACGTGCCTGGTAATAACATATCATAAGCTGTCTTGATACACAGCCGCTCAAAAATCCTTTGATCACCCGCAGCGTTCACGGTTTGCTGAACAAAAAAGTCGATTTTGTAATCCGTTGCATTACGATCGCGGGCTCCATCATTTCTATTCGGCTGCGTAATGAGGAAGGCATGTTCCACAGACAATATGATTCGATACTTTAATTTTTTATTAAGGTGGAGTGGGGTAAGTGCGCCCTAGTTTTTGCAAAGTTGGATTTTAAACTGATGTATTTTCAGTCTGGTATGTAAAAACTTAACGCTGTTGGTATCAAACTCTTGCCACAGTTATTACTGATGAATCAGTATTATGTAGGATTCTAATTTTGCTTGAAAATTATCATTTTGATAGAACATTGTACAAAGAAAAAGGGGCAAAAGAGTTAAAAATGCTTTCAAACCTCGTTTCAAGTGCTACGGGGCAAGAAAAGAATGATCAACAAGCCTGCTACAAAATGCTTCTCATTGCATTAAATTATATTGTTTAGTTTTATAGTTATCCATTTTTAAACAAACAAGTACTTTTATGCTGAAATATGAAATGGGATACAGTGATATTAAAACAAAGTTTAAAAATGCTTTCGAACCTTGTTTCAAGTCCTACGGGGAAGAAAAGAATTATTATCAAGCCTGCTACTAAATGCTTTTTATTTAAATTAAATTTTAAAATAAAATTATGTAGTCACCGTTCTTTTCTACAATTAGAAAAGGACATCATCTATGAATGATGGACATCTATGAAAATCGGGCACGAACTTAAGAAATCATCAAATACTGTTACTCTTTTTCGTAAAACAAACGGTTGTCGAAAAAATTGTGAAAAAATAACAAATAGGAGCTCAGCCACCAGTTCAGTTAAGTGGACATTCTGACGACGCTGATTCGGATAAATGGAGGCCAGATGACTGGTGTATTCTCATTGTGTTCCCCCTTTTGCTGTCAACGATTTTTCACCCTTTGTCTCGATTTTTCTTGGACACTTTAAAATAGGATTTACGTCGCAAACAACCAACCAACTATGGGTAATCCCGAGAGGTTTAACAGCATGACGCTAAGCAGTTACCTGCTATCCGAAAGGAGCCAATTAATTATTCCGTCTTGTCCTGTTATCGATTTTTCACCCTTCATCTACAGTGATCGGTAGACACTTTAAGATATAATTTATAGTCGCGAAGGAATATTTTGTTCGTTCTCGCGCCTCTGATTCCGGGTAATTTATGTCTCGAGTTATGCTGTCGAGTTAGTATGCATTCCTGACGGCCGCTTTTGGGTCGATTATTTAGGATTATCAGAGTGTTTTGATAATACTATTGGCACGCCTTAGTGCCGCAGGTTATGCGTTAGGTTCGTGTTGAAATCGGGTGTTGCTTAGTTACCTTAATTGACGGGTCACTAATGACTTCGACGACCGGTGGACGAATCGTCGGTGATTTCAACGCGTGGTAGATGGATCGTCGAGGAATTCCACGCGCGGCGAACGAATGGCTGGCGACCTGAACGCGTGGTAGATGGGTCGCTGGTAATTTCGACGCATGATAGTCGCATGGCTGATCATTTTAGCACGTGGTACGCAAACGGCGTAGCAGCTTAACACGTAGCAGGTGGATTTAATGGAACGCTGGTGATTTTAATGCGTGGTGGAAAACTCACGAATGAATTGAACGCGTATTAGATTGATCGCTGGTGATTTCGACGCGTGGTAGTTGCACGGCTGATCATTTTAGCACGTGGTACGTACACCAATCGGTTGTAGGTGGTTTGTCTAACAACTCAACATGTTGATGGTGGATCGCTGGTAATAAAATATATCAATTATTCTACATTTTATAATGAAATAATGGACACGAGGAAGCTACAAAAGGAGATAGAAAATTGATGGTTTATTTAAAACGACGAAACTAGTAAAGAAACTGGCGGAACCGAAGTAAGTGTAAATGTAATCCCCAATTCTCTTTTTACTAATAACTAGACTGCGGATCTGTATGCGAAAGACAAATTGTCGTCATCAATTTCAAGAAACAGAAACCGCATAGAACTTTCTTTCCATATTCAACAATTTTAATGAATCAAGAATAACATACGGGCGTTCTTAATCAAATCCGCAGTCTACTAATAACTTATATTAATAACGCCGAACATTTTTAGGCATATGAAAATTTTCGAAAAATGCTGGAATAGAAAAGTGGACACAATTTAGTACAATTTTCGTTTATTCTAGATCTACAAAGACTGTTCCCACTGAAAATGGAATTTCATTTGAATCCACTCTCTTATAATTCGATTATAAAAATCGGAAATTGCATAAACATATCCGCAGTATAGTGATAATACAACCAGTTACACAATTCACGAGACAGAGATTGGCTGTCAAGCCTGACGGCCCGACAGCCGAACAGAGCGGAGTTATTTTCCACGGGCATCAGGCCGCGCTAAATTAGCCATTCACTTCGTCAATCGCGACCATCACGTAGCGAGACAATAACGTTAAGTTCATTACTGAACTCTCCCGACGTCTACCTCTCGGAAGTAGCGTTAATGTTCGACCGAACCGTGAGATCATGCTCGGCTACAATGTTTCAGGTCGAGTGAGAAGTAATGTCGGCATTTCCAGCGAGATAAGGATGCGAATGGTTCTCAATGGAGGACTTTGATATTCCTAATGTTTCAGCAGTATTTTCTGCGAGCGTAGCGTGGCTTATTTTCAATTAGACTGCCTGATCGTTATCAATCTTGACAGGCCTATCATTTATCATCGGTGGGGACTAAGGTTTCCATCGCGAAACTTTTGGAACACAGGCTTTTATTCGTAACACCAGTGTACGGGGTTTCCCCAAAATGTTTTAATCCCTTGACAGGGATCATTCCCAAGGTCATTTGAAGTAACTCCATCATTTCCGAAACAGTTCTCCGCTGCTTTGTTAACACTAAACCTACCGAGCCTTAAAAGTAGCTGGTACATGTTCCCTTATAAAAATGACGAGATTGATTTTATTTTGGCGACTGCAAAGATGTGTTGTTGGGAAGGAGTCCTAGGAAGGGGTCGTCCTAGACCCGCTAGAGGACTCATCGGTAAGGCTATCTAGCGGGCCCTGCCTTAGATATATAGGGATTGATGACGGATCAGGAAGTAGCGGGAAAGGTCTTTGACTATCTGTCCATCTTGTGGTGAGTGTTGTGGGTTTGCCGCCACCGTATATATATATGCATTCGCAAGTCTTTTCCTTGCTCCACAATTCTATTAATTAATTAATTATAATCAATTTTGCAGGCTTTTCCAATGGAAACAGGAGGCAGAAAAATTCATGTTCGACAGCTGCTCGACATCTCACTCAAGTTATGTGGCACCCAAGCTCCAAGTTTTTGAATAAAGCCCATGGAGTGAAGATGGTTAACGATGGTAAGTGATAGACCATGGCTAACCATCGTCACTCCATGGGCTTTACTCAAAAACTTGTTAATTTTCACAAAAATTGAAATGTGGGATCGTCAATGCCTAGAGAATATATCACAGTTTATGGCATTTATGGGATTTTTGATAAGGTTAATTGGATTACAAGTTAGGAATTATATAAACTCGCCGGTTAATTTGATAAATATTCGATAATTTATCGCATTTACCAAATTTACTGGTGATTATGTAAGAACCGGCAATTATTATACACTTGGAACGCAGTTAATCGTGGAATAGGAAGCGATGATCGTGACATAGATATGCTAGTACATATACCAAACCTGAAAAGACTTTCCGAGCATCAGAAATATCGTACAAAAACGGAGAAAGGGTGCAATCGAATAATGAAAGTTCATCGATGAAAGTACCCTTTTTCCGAGCGCCGGAAGTCACAAAACAATTGTTAAGCAATTGCCCAATCTCTTCCGTTTTATATAATATTTATGAAACTCCTTCCTTTCCCGATTTCCAATCCGAGACTCATCGATCCCTGTTAACACCGCCTCGTACAGCCAGAAATTTTTCTTGAGCAGATTATTGGCAATTAAGCGGGAATAACATTTTAGAGATCTAAGCAGGAAATATGTATGGCGAATCTTAAGCGGTGACTAATAACTGTACCGAGGAATCATTAATTTCTTACGAGTCCGAGCGATAGAACGATTGTGGTGAAAGGGAGACGCGATGCCCGGACCTCTTTCGTGAAATTTTGCTCGTGCACGAGTCCTCGCGAATAGTTTCGACCGATTTCAACTGCAGTTAGGTGCAGTGCACGCGTTTTCTAAAGAACTAGTGAACAACGGATCCCAACTATATTTTATTGAACTAGATTTTTCATAATTTAATCAAACCTCAACAAATTATCTTAAACCTCTACAATTTGTAATAAATATTCTTTATCATTTAGAAACAGCATCCTGCAATTTTTTAACATTGGTCCCATTACACTAATCAAATTATTACTATTTAATTAGAGTATATAATTTCTTATTATAAATCACCCAATCTTGAGAATTATCAACATTATTATTAAATTCAACTATATTTCTCATAGTCCAATTGAGTCTCTCACAATTTTCTAGAACCACTACAATTTATAATGAATACTTTTTTCTCATTTCAAGACAGCTTCCTCGAATTTTTTGTCATTGTTTTCATTACGCCAATCAAGTTAATATTATTATTCTATTACAGTATATTTCTTACTATAAATCACTGAATTTTGAGAATTGACGACATTATTATTAAATTCAACTGTATTTTTCATAGTCCAATTGAGCCCTAACAAATGTTCTTAAACCACTGCAATTTATAATAAATATTTTTTTTCTCTTATAAGATCTTCCTCCGATTTTTTTATCATTGATCCCATTACACTAACCAAGTTATTATTATTATATAACTGGAGTATATCAATCATTTGTTACTATAAATCACTCAATTTTTAGTATTATCAACATCATTAAATTCAACTGTATTTTTCATAGTCTAATTGAGCCCCAACAAATGTTCTTAAACCACTGCAGTTTACAATTAATATTATTTTTCTCTTATAAGATCTTCCTCCAATTTTTTTATCATTGATCCCATTACACTAACCGAGTTATTATTATTTAACTGGAGTATATCAATCATTTTTAGTATTATCAACATCATTAAATTCAACTGTATTTTTCATAGTCTAATTGAGCCCCAACAACTGTTCTTAAACCACTGCAGTTTACAATTAATATTATTTTTCCCTTATAAGAAGCTCCCTTCAATTTTTTATCATTGTTCCCATTACACAAATCAAGTTATTATTATTTTATTACAGTATATTATTTTTTACTATAAATCACTCAATTTTTAAAGTTACCAACATCATTAAATTCATCTGTATTTTCTATAATTTAATCAAGCCCCTCCAAATTTTTTTGAACGACTAAATATTTTTTACTATTATTAAATTCAACTGTATCTTGTGAGGTTGATACAACGTAAAAGATAAATTTAAAAATTGTATTTCAATACTAATAAATAAAGGACTATACGTATAAAAAACGAAAAGTTGTAATAACGGTTACAAAAAATACTCATTTACAATAAATAGTGTTTCCTCCAAATCTCTCAAAATTTGTTTAAACCACTAAAACCATTAAATTCAACTGTATCTTGTGAGGTTGATAAAACGTAAAAGATAAATTTAAAAAAATGTATTTCAATACTAATAAATAAACGACTATAATTATAGAAAACGAAAAGTTGTAATAACGGTTACAAAAAATACGCGTTTACAATAAATATTGTGGTATTTCCTTTGAGTAATTTTTCTATACAGCAGCACGAGTTTCACAGTGATCGGTTGACCTTCGAGTGTCCTCAAGTTAAATATTGAATATTTTCTCTGCTGGACAAATGTTAGCTCACAATGACCGGGGACGTTTATCAAACATTTACACTCGGTAGGCTCGATGCGAGTACATTTGGAAGTTAGATTCAACTATGTATGTCTAATGCTTGTTCAGCCACTTTACGGAGCCACCATTTTCGATACTGGAAACGAGTTGTTCGGGAGGAACCATGTTGTGCCTATAATAGTGCACACAACGTTGAAATTCGTCTAGGAAATCTACAGCTAGGTAAACGAAGAAACGAGGGACCATTCAATCTACAGTTAAACGGAAGCAACAAACGAACCCGTCTTCTCTAATAGGCTAACTGTTCTATTGAAAGTTCTCCAACCTATTTAGTCCCGAAACTGATCCAGTCAGGATTTTATTTCGTCGTACAGTCATCGTAATAAAGTCATTGCATTAGGTGGGTCATTGCATAATATCTGGGATTGTCGATAAATCTAGTGTTAGTGTCACTGCTAAAAATCGGAAACTAGGTGCACGGTAGTGCACCAGCCAAGTTCCGCACTACCTCCTTTTACACGAAACAACTTAGCCGTTTTTTAGAGGCTTATAACTCGGCACTAGAGGCAGATGGAAAGATGTAATTTCGTACACTTGTTAAATGCTATCATGTCTCAATATTGACAAAACATTAATCTTCCAACATTAGTATTTTCCGAGATATAGGACCTCAAAAATCGTTAAATTTGTCACTGACTGACTGACTGACAAATCATCAAAACCTTTTGGGTACTTCCCATTGACCTACAAGCTTGAAATTTGGTACATAAGTCCACCATAGCAAACAGTATTCAATCCAATCAGTATTGCAAGAGGTATTTCTAAGCTAACGAACTTGGCCGTATTTTGTTGGTTTCACAACTTTTCACGGCCATAGGAACTTGGCTCCTGTTTACAGGATGTTTTTCTTGGGATTTAATATGCAAGAACCTAATAGATTGAAGAACGAAATCCTTGGACCCGCGGGATTGCAAACCCTAGTCAAGACTCCAGGACACTCGACAGCGTCCGCCGTTGACAGCAACGATGTGTCAAATCGTCGGGGACTCATCTGGAATGGTCCGTGCTCGATACGTGAGGCATTCGACTGGTTTCCCCCGGGGAAGCCTCTTCTTGCATCGCGGGAGATCTTATCGCGGGAAGAGCGAATGCTGTTCATTCTCGAGGACAACGCACGGCAGCAGCAGCGGCATGGCAGCGGCAACGGCAAGCAGCTTCAGGGTAATGGCGCGCGAAGTGTGTACACAGAGGGAATCGTCGCGTTAATAGAGGGAACGCGTATACATACACGATCGTGTGTTTGTCGAAAGCTCCGTTAAACGTTCGAGGCACAACGAGCGGCTACTTAATTCTGATTTGTGGACCGATCGAGGCTGCCTCTGCCCTCTCGTCGCTTAGATCCGTGTCTTGTTCACGAGGGAACGCGACGCGCCAGCGTTCGCCCGTTTCTTCGCGGGATTTTCAGGCCGTGATTCGTGGAAGTGTTCCCTTCGGGACACGGGGAGCCACTCGACCAACGGGGACAACGTTGAATTAATAAGTAGGCGCGCGGCAGGAGTGTATGAAATTCCCTCGGCCCATTCCCGTACCTATACGCCGCGTTTGATTTATGAATCGGTTTTAACGCGGGCTCGAGCTCGTCGCTCTTATCGCGGTGAAATTTGTAGCGAGCACCGTCCCGTAGATCTTGTCCCTATTTTCCACACCTCGCGATGCGACGTATCGTGAATAATCGCCGGTGTAATTGCACCGTATAACAAATCCTTCCTTTTCACTTCGAACGCACGCGCATTAATTAACGTTTTGCCGAGATATTCTGGTGCAGAACGGAATTCGTTCTTTTTTTGCTCGATAGCATGATCCCTGTCCAGCGAACACCTCCCAGTGAAGGAACATAATTTCTATTCAAAGAACAAATTAGCCGCTCACTGGCAAACTCGAAACCTTTCGAGTTTTTTTGCATTCAGCAGGAGAAATAATTGATCGACACTTAAATTTGACCACTCAAGATAAATGTCCTTAAATCTACATTTTTCTTCTTTTTTCCAAATTTCAAAAATTTGGGCAGACACAGTCTTGTTATGTTTCTAAAATAATGTGAAATAGTTATACTAACGAGCATAACTGATTCAACACACTTTAAATCAGAATAACTTTGTTATGAATGGACCAAACGACTTCAATTTCTCTGTAAGGCTAGGAGAATTAGTTTAGTAAATGAAGTCTAAAAAATATTTTGAAAAAAAGCATTAGGTCGGAATTGCGAAAAAAATAGTAATACTGGTTTTTACTACTTTTTTAGCTGTGCCAATAACGAAAATTTAAAAGATGTGTTTAGTCAACTCGTATAAACTATATACGCTCTGAAAATACAATTGAAATTGATTAATTGGTTTACGAGCTATAAACGAAAATCTTGAAAAATTGCAATTTCTACCACTTTTGATCGTTTATAGCTCGTAAACCAATTAATCAATTTCAATGAAATTTTCAGAGGGTATATAATTTATACGAGTTGACCAAACACATCTTTTAAATTTTCGTTATTGGCCCAGCTAAAAAAGTAGTAAAAATCAATTTTTACTATTTCTTTTTGCAATTTTGACCTAGTGCATTTTTTCAAAATATTTTTTAGGCGTCATTTACTTAACTAATTCTTCTAGCCTCACAGGGAAATTGAAGTCGTTTGGTCCATTCATAAAAAAGTTATTCTGATTTAAAGTGTGTTGAATCAGTTATGGTCGTTAGTGTATTTCTAGAGTTCCGTAAATCTAGTGTTAAGCATTAGAACAAATGTAGCCATACAGAAAATATAAGTTTTCTTTTCTCTTGTACGACATTTTTGGGGATACAGACGTTTCAATCGCTGCGTAACTGTAAAGCAAATGATATGACAAGGGGTTAAGCATTGAAGAGGCTCACACCGATTGCGTTTCCGAACCCTCCATATAACAGTATCGTGTTGAACTGTTTCTGCTTCGAGTGAATTCACTAAGAGACTGTTAATCCGCAAGTCACTGACTCTACTCTGAAGCGCCATTCACGTCAATCACCCGGTTTTTTAAGGCTTTCGAATGTTTGTTTTTTTTTCTTGATGGATAAATTGACAAAAGAACAGTTTTTACGGCCGGAACAGTGAAACTGTTCGCGGTGTTACAAGTGTTCACCGACTATACGTACGCACACGCATACTACTGTACCGATATTTTTAGATGAAACACGAGAAAGCCAGAACGTACTCTCGACAGATACCGCCGACCCGTCGCAGTAACAAACCAGTCATTCTAATTATAACCGTAATTAGAGAGTGGATTCATTAGATTTTTATTATCCTAGCCGCTCTTATCCTTGATGATCACGATGTACAGTCGACCCTAGGTCAAACATTTCCTTTAGCTGTTTCGTAACACTGCCTCGCTGTATCTGAACGACTGAGCTGTCTGTTTGCAAGTGATTCGATATAGTTGCAGAAATGTAAGGAAGAAAAGATCGTAATCTTGACCGTCACTAATTTCGGTACTTTGTCGAAAAAATATAAGGTCATATGCGATGTTATTCGATAAACATCATATATATAAGTAAGAAAAGATGTCAATCTTGTCTTGACATGTCTAAAATGTAAGGTTATGTGCGATATTGTTCGATAAACTATAAATAAGAAAGATTGCAATCTTGACTGTCTCTAATTTTGATACATTGTCGAAAAAATGTAAGGTTATGTGCGATATTGTTCGATAAACTACAAATAAGAAAAGATTGAAATCTTGACTGTCGCTAATTTCAGTACTTTGTCGAAAAAATGTACGGTTATGTGTGATATTGTTCGATAAACTGCTCACCCATTGTTCCATAATGAAGTTGAATAAAAGTTCGGTTACATAAAGGTCTAATAACAATTAATATAACAATTTAATAACTAAATCCTTGACTTAAAGTACAAAGAGTTATTTCGATCATGTCGTTGTCGTATTATATCTCCGTAAGAGCGATTGAATATTTTATAAACAATGTCTAAGAATTGATAGATTGTTCAAATATATATTAGCGAAATGAAAGATTACGTACCTGCATTCGACGTTCCATCTCGTGCAATTTGCCAAATGAAATTTCTTCTTTCACTCTGAGATTTCACTCTTTTGTGTTTCGACAGTATGTAATATAAATGAGGATTAAGTTAATCGGGAGCCGGCGACTTCAATCGAGTGCAATCGACCCGATCGGGTTTCTTCGGCAAACGTCGGGAAGATGGTGGGACCGTTTGGAACTGCGTATTGATTTGGATGCACTAAAAAAGACGATAACTTTTTTAATATTGCACTATACGATTTGAACTTTTCTGGGAAACTAGAGCAATCAGTTTGCTACAGAATGTGAAACATAAAATTTTCGAAAATTGCAATTGATCGGAATTGCAGAAAAAATACTAAAAGTTGCACTTCACAATTTTCTTGTGTGGACCTATATTGAACATTTTAAAAATACGTTTGTAGACCACAATTCTGACAAAAATATATGAAATGCGGGAGGTAAGTTTGAGTATTTTCGTTTTCTTTCATCTTGATATCTTAATTAACAAGCAAGAAAAAAAATGATAAAGTTTAGGGTGTTTACCCTCGGCTTAAAATTTTGGGTGATCATCTTTCAAATTAAAAAAGCATTGTTTTGCAACGAAAACAATTAGAAATAAAGAATTTTTGTTTGCTAAAAGCATGAAATTTTTTATTTCGTCAAGTTTCATAGTTAACGACCTGACACAACGATTTTCTCGTATTCACTCAAACTGTGAATGGACTATGAACTTCACGTGGTCACGTGACTCTCGTACGTCATTCTGACGGGAAAAGCTTAACGATCCCATCGATTCCTTTCCTTTTTTCATTACATTAACAGCTGTTTATCGCAGAAAGAAGATTGGGAAAGAAATATCGGTTCACGAATTTACATGGTCGGTTATGCATCGAGTCCACGAGGATGAGTGATGACTCTACGGCGGATGAAGATTGATGACAGGAAGCAAAAGTAGTATTAACGTACAACGCATATTCTAATCCGGCATTAACATAATCCTGTCCACTTAACGCTCTCCATTTTATTTCACTTCACGCCATTTTTTGTACATATATTTATAATACACGTGGAATCCGTCGGCGAAAAAGAAAACGAAGAAGATATGCTACAAGTAGAAAAGGGAATCGACGGTCTTTTATTATGAACGAAAATACAAAATCGTATCTCTTAACGCTAAAACCCTTGAAAAAGAAAAACTAGATTACGAATGTTCGGTTCGGCAAGCCTGGGCAACTCGCGGCTCGCGAGCCGCAGACTCCTCTCCCCACTGCTGGACCCTCCCCACCAAATCCTGTGGACTGTAGGAGGGGATTGGGGAGACCAGGAGTGTTATACTTATATATCAAATTGTTGATAATGGGGGAATCGATACACTGGTTGAGGGAGTGGTGAAGCCACAGCGGGCAAGAAGTTGCCCAGGCCTGCTGCACTCTCACGTCGAAGCTTGGCATTGGTCAACATCATAATTTTACGCATTCGTGACTTACTAAAGTATGCGAGAATAAATAAAACGCGATCTTTACATCGGCACTGTCTATTACATCGCGCATTTCTGTCGCTATGTAATAAATATTTCCTAAATTCAATTGTAAAAATCTTCATCTTTACAAATGTCCGTAGCGCGTTGGTTTAAGTACCACTCACTGAGGTCATTAGTTTCTTTAATTACTGTACATGGAAGTTCGAGTTTCGCACTCGCTGGCACAGCAGACACTGGTTCACACGTCGCTTAATAATAAATATCGTTCATTTACAACTTTACATTACGTGTTTACGCGAGACAATTAGACAGCGGATCTTTATGCAAAATAAAAATTTTCTACCCGAATTGCAACAAACTGAAGTGAAATAGAAATTCATTTTCTTAATAGATTGAAAATAATGTAACAGTATTTTCAAATTCTTCTAATATTTTTACAAATTTAACTGGAGTGAAATAAAAATTATTTTCTTCTAATATTTCTACTGCCTTAAATTGCACCCATTTATTTTTGTGGAGTGAACTAACTAGAGTGAAATAGAAATTATTTGGCTGCTCTTTACTTTACCGAACTCAAAATTTGTGCCTTTCTCCTATAAATTATGATGCATGTGGTATGTAATCCAATAGATTTGTACTCGGGGCGGTGCAGATCGAAGTTTCGATCCTGTAGGATCAATGGTTCAGGAGATATGCTTGCTTAAAGTTGAGTAGTTTTGACAGGTAAGGGCGCCGCCATATTGGTTTGTAGTAACGGTCGCGCGCCGCTTACTGAGTTGGTTAGGATTAGATTGGGGGAAGGGGCGGCAAGGACCGGCGGTTCTGCTCGGTAAGCGGCTCGCGGTCGTCACTACGAACCAATATGGCGGCGCCCTTACCTGTCAAAAACACTGCAGATTGCTCAACTTTAAGCAAGCATAACTCCTGAACAATTAATCCTACGGGATCGAAACTTTGATCTGCAGCAGCCCCGGATACAAATCTAGTGGATTACATGCCAAATACATAATAAATTTTACCCATTTATTTTCTTTCTTAATATGTTTAATGGTTTGAAAATAATGTAACAGTATTTTCAAATACTTCTATTTATTTCTGTGGAGTGAACAAACTAAATCACACCTACTCATTTTTGTAATAATTTCATGAAATCCGCTGTCTAGTGATAATTCACGAACCTAATCGACGCGTGTTATCGCGAAATGACAGTTTCCTGGAAAAACAGCTTTCCAGGCTATTATGGTGTCACCGATTACAAAGCTACTTTCGAACGAATCTGAAGTACTTTCTATCGACTAATTACATCCGCGGAGACACTGCTAAATTGATTCAAGCGTCCAGCCTCTGCTCATTATCCTCCAAACCCATTTACTCCGTTCAGTCCTCCTACGTACACTCCCGTTCATAAAGTTACGTTAACTCTTTCAGTGCCGACTCGGAAATTAAACTTGAACCGTTCACGTGTGTCTAGATAAATATACGGAATGTCCCACGCAACTGGAACAGGCTGTACCTCCTAAACGGTCGGGAATAGAGGAAAATGTTATAAGAAAAAGTTGAATGGCATCAGACGGTGCATACTACGCAACTAATTATACGCACTTTTGTGCATCGGTGCATCAGAAAAATGCAACCGCACTTTTTTTTTAAATGGAAACCTACACTTTTGACTGCACCAATCGATGCAGTTTGTTGTGCTCTACATAAAAGTACTTGTGCATACTTGTGCCCTAGACTTATTCGTTAGGAAGTTATCGAAGCTAAAAGTTCTCTGATTTATAATGGAAATAATTCAGTGAACTTTTAGCTTCGATAACTTCTTAACGAATAAGTTTAGGGCATAAGTATGTTTACTTTTATGTAGAGCACAACAAACTGCATCGATTGGCGCAGCTAAAAATGTAGGTTTCCATTAAAAAAATAAAGTGCAGTTGCATTTTTCTGATGCACCGATGCACAAAAGTGCATAGAATTAGTTTCGTAGTATGCACCGTCTGATGCCATTCAACTTTTTCTTATAACATTCTCCTCTATTCCCAACCGTTTAGGAGGTACAGCCTGTTCCAGTTGCGTGGGACACCCTGTATAATTGAATCGAAGTCAATCAATTAATTTTAAATATTCTTAATGGGTGGATTATTCTTAACATTCGGAGTGCAAAGGATTAAGAAAGGGTCCACATACTTTGAAGGGGTAGACGTCTGTTGTTTCATGGGCGAGGATGTACATAGGGGACTCGTAGTCAAAGGTCGCAGGCCGATAGGAGGGATCCGCAGAACGCGTGAGTGCTGCACGTGTTTCCCTGATTCGCAGCCGTTACGTGACTCGTTACGTCACAGATAGCGGGTCTCTGGTATGACCCGCCGATCGGGTTCGTCGAGGGGAGAGAGTATTACGTGTTATCTGGCCAGCAGAATTATCATCCAGCCGAGCAAACAGTTCGAATTGTCTCGCGTCAATTATCGGGTGAAGCCAATCTACAGTTTCAGATAACATCTAGTTAGCGATCTGGACACTAGTTCTACCGAGAACAGTTCGTCTATTATTCGAGCAGTATTTTTGTCTGCAGATCCACTGCCGCTTCCCGTTGCTATGGTCTGGCCGGGCGATGGCAAACAGGTTCTAATTGCTACTTTATAGGTAGGAAGCTTGATGGTACCAGCCAGCGAAGATCGAGGTTGGACAATTCGAACCCACTCTTCTTTCCTAGCCGATAATCTCAGCGCGATTCAGCGAGGTACTAGATACTAAATCAGCTGCTTTCTCTTGCGGAGGAAATAATTGCTCCCTGACTGATTCTACCGCGGTAAATCCGCCAGGGGCCTACGCGAAAGGAGCTTTCAGTTCACTCGGGACTCTGAGCAGCAACCTTCCCCCGAACTATCTTCCGTTCGCAGTTCCGCCTAGTATCCTTACCTGGACCGGGTCCCGTTATCTTTCATCAGAATGCAACGAGGAATACATACTCGACACCATCAGATTACTCGAGTCACTAGCTCCCGCTAGCTTCCAACGGATTCTTCGATATAGGTGTCAGTATGCTGAGCTCCTGGTCCGAATTCGGCGGAGTCAGAGTGTCCGCGGGAGTCCTCGAGAGCACCCTCGATTGGCCAATCTTCGATTCGACCGTGTTGCCCTCGGTCTGCTCGTTCGCCTCCCCGGGATTGTTCACCGTGCACTTCTTATAGTGGGTTCTCATGTTGCTGCTCTGGGAGAATCTGAGGCCGCAGTTCGGACAGGAGTACGGCTTGGTGCCGGTGTGGTAGTTGAGGTGGGTTTTCAGGTGGTGCTTTTTCGTGAAAGCTTTCGAGCAGAGAGTGCACTGGTACGGTTTCAAGCCGGAGTGAAGTCTGGTGTGCAGGGTCATGTTCGACCTGTCCGCGAAAGCCTTCTGGCAAACCTGGCACTGGTACGGTCGCTCGCCGGAATGAGTCCTCAGGTGTTGCTTCAGCAACATTTTCCGCGAGAAAGCCTTCCCGCACTGCTCGCACTGGTGCGGCTTCACGCCCGTGTGGATCCGGACGTGCATGTTGTACGCGACCCGCTGGTTGAAGCTTTTCCCGCATTCCGCGCACCCGTACTCCTTCCGGTTACGGTGGATCTTCATGTGAGAGCTCAGATAGCCCCGGTCGTTGAAGTACTTGCCGCATTCCGGACAGGTGGCCGCGAACTCCCTGGTGCCCTCGTGCACGCTCCGATGGTACTTGTAGTTTCGCAGCTGGGAGAACTGCTTGCCGCAGTCTGCGCAACGAAATGGCTTCTCGCCGGAGTGCGTCCTCACGTGCACCTGAAACCAGACCCACAGAGGAATCGTCTTGGGACCGCGGTGATTGATTGCACCGATCACTCGGCCGGTCGTCTACATCTGCCCGCGCCACAGTGGTCCCGATCCAGGTATTTACCTGGTGGATTCCGGGTGGCCGAATCGAGCACAACGTTTCTCAACGATCGCCTCGCGTGACCAGCCGAAATAACGGGCTCTAATATTTATAATCCACGATTATTCAGATTGTACAAACGCATCCGTGAGAAATTATTCGTTAATATAGTCCAGTCAACGAAAAGTTGTAGAGGGAAATGGAACGAACACAATTTTTAACTTTAGGTTTGTATTTGGACTAGTTAGGGGGTAAACATACTAAAAGATCCCACTCCTAGGAGGTAAGCGGTGTGCAGGGGGGCACGTAGAAGGTCTCCTTTTTCGGTTTTCCACCTATATCTCGAAAACTATGCGTCCTAGTGATAAGACCATTCTATACGAACTTAAAGCTGACAATATGTGCCATAAGATTGGTTCTATTCAGTTTTTCGCTATCTCGCATAGTTTCAAAGTTTTTTGCCTTATTTGACTAGCTAACTCTTCAGCACAATTAGTGAATTTTAAGCGCGGATATCTCGGAAACTATGCGTCCTAGCGATAAGACCATCCTATACAAAATTAAAGATGACAAAATGTGCTATATAATTGGTTGTATTCAGTTTTTCGCTATCTCGCATAGTTTCCGAGATATCCGCGCTCAAGGTTAACTAATTATGAAAAAGAAAATAGCCGGGTGAAATTCGCCCCCGACGTGATTTTAATCGAGCTTGAACCATTCGATAGCCTACCCAAAAATACCTCTCTCTGACAAGTTTCAGCCCCATATCTCATCTGTAAGGGTAGTTATTGGGAAAAATCGAAATGCCAGTTTTTGGCCCATTTTCCCTATTTATTGACAATTAAAAATTTTGTAAAAGATCTGACACATTTCAGATACCAAGCCACCTATTAGGTATCATTTCCAGATTTTTCCGTTCTAAACTATGGTTGTAAAAAATTAAAAACACCGAAAAAGTGGTTTTTATTTTTTTCAACATTGTTGCACCACTGACAAAAATCTGAAAAGAATTGAGCATAATACTTTTGATAATATCTCATTGCTAAATTAATTCTTAAGTGGTACGATACTTACTTTTATATGAAATCTGCATTTTTTCGATTTTTTTCGTGTTTTTCATTTTTTACAACCATAGTTTGCAACGGAAAAATCTGGAAATGATACCTAATATGTGGCTTGGTATCCGAAATGTGTCAAAATTTTAAATTGTTAATATATATGGAAAATGGGCCAAAAATTGGCATTTCGATTTTTCTCAATAACTACCCATACAGATGAAATATGGGACTGAAACTTGTCAGAGAGGGATCTTTTTGAGTAGGCTATCGAATGGTTCAAGCTCCATTAAAATCCCGCCGGGGGCGAATTTCACCCGACTATTTTCTTTTTCATAATTAGTGAACTTTGAGCGCGGGTATCTCGAAAACTATGCGAGATAGTGAAAAACTGAATCAAATCAATCTCGTGACACATTTTGTCAGCTTTAATTTTGTATAGCATGGTCTTATCGCTAGGACGCATAGTTTCCGAGATATAAGCGGAAAACCGAAAAAGGGGACCTTCTACATGCCCCCCTGCACCCCGCTCACCTACTAAGAGTTTTAGTATGTTTATCTCCTAGTATGGTATCTCCTAACTAATCCAAACAAAGTCCCAAAGTTAAAAATTGTGTTCCTTCCATTTCCTTCTACACCCCCTTATGAGCATTCATTGACTGGACTAATAGGTCATGATACTTTTACTGTCTGAAATTGCACCTATTCATCTTTATGCAGTGACGGGGTCTAATATTTATGATCAGTAGACTGCTAGATCTTTATGGATTTATAGGATTAAATTCAAAATTGTTGCATACCTTGAGGGAGGCTCTGGTGACGAAAGTCTTCCCGCACTGATCACATCTGTGCGTTTCCTGGCCCGCGACCGGTCTCCCACGTTGCGGCATATCATTGCCAACGATAGCATCGTTGTTGTTGTTATCACTGTTTATGGTTACTCTCTCCGCGAGCTTATCGTCCTTCTGCAGCGTCCTCTTCGACCTCTCGACTTCCATATTAGCGAAACGATCGGCCTTATCGTTGGATTCGATCGTGTCACAGAGTCTGCTAACCGGATGAGAGATTTCTGGCTTTTGAGGAGGATGGGACATAGTTTGACTATAGTAGCTGGCTTTCCTGTTGACGTTCGGTTGAACATTCTCGTTGCTGATCAACGGAGGCCTCGTCGTTGTGGATACAATATTGTTCTGTGGTTGCAGAACTGCGTCGTTCACAGCGACATCGTTCACCATGGACGGAACAGGTTCGACAGTTTGATATGGGATCTGTGGCGAATAAAATTCACGGGGTCTCGTTCCAGGTGCTGCATTAGCTTCCAACAGTCTTGGGCCAAGGTTGTACTGCATCTCTCTGCTGACTGGAGCTTCCACGCCGTAGTAGTGCACCGAGGGTGCAGCCGCTTTTGCGAACGGAAGGTGAGGATCGCAGGGGGCTGCTACCGGTTGCTGCACTTCCGGTGGACGCAGGCTCTCCCCGATCTCCTGTAACACGTGAAAATCAACGTTCTTTCTCAGTGTCAGCTTGTAAATAATCGTACTCGTGCGTAAACTATACTTGTGATGTTTTGTCTGTGGAACTACGGTGAGAAGTAATTTTTCTCTTTTTTTTGTTTTTCTTTTGAAAATCATTATCTGCGTATTTATTAAGACAGATCGCCAAAGATTCCACGGAGCGGTTTTACATTTATTTTAGCTTGAGAAACGATTAATATTGTAATTCTGTTACATTTAATCGACAAGTTGTCTAATTTTATTCTTGACTAAATTTTTCATCAATTCAAAATATTATCGGTTTTGCACTCAAATTCAACCCTGTTAAAATAAATGTTCGCCTTTTCTAAAATCGATTTTACCCTTTTGCAGATCGATTTTACCCTAGAGCAAGTCCAATTCAATCTTTTGCAAACAATTTCATTTATCAAGAATATTTGAAATTAATTATTTGTTTATTTGTCATTACTACGAGGGAAACATAAAACTCAATACATATGTACTTTCATCTTAAATGTTCATTAATACATACATATATCTGCAGACAATTTTCATACATTACAAAGTTAATGAATTGGTAATTATTTTTAAATCAGTATTTAATAATGTATAGATAAAATCTTAAATTTCTTAACAATTAATTTACGTTTGATTTGATTGTTGCAACAAAAACTTACTTAAAAATACTTTGTTTGCAAAGGGTTGAGTTTGATTTGTAAAAGGTTGACTTTGATTTGCAGAAGGGTGAAATTTACTTGCAGAAGGGTAAATTTAGAGTGCAGGACCTTTAAAAAAGATACATTTAATATTGTGTCTAAGAATGATAGCATGATGAGTCTGTTATATTATTCGTTAGAAATAGTAATTGTAAGCAATAACATATAATAGTAGCGGGGATAAAAAAAGTCACATCATCCGCATACCCGAAAGTCACATCAATCGCGGGAACACTGTATTATTATAATATACTTTCTACATTTATCATTTTATACTTCGGAATACTTTGTAAATACTTCGGAAACCAATGTTAATGAATAGTAAATGCTAAATTAAAATAAACAGATTTGTAAATCTATATACAGGGTGGCCCACATAACTCTGAACAGCTCAATATCTCCGTTACTTTTCGTTGTACAAAAAAACTTCGTAGGACAAAGTTGCACTGTTTGAAGGGCCACATATAACGGTGTAAGGGAAAAAAAATTTCAAGGTCATTTTTATGATATTTCAAGGTTATCGGTGTTTTTTTTAAATGGAATGAGGTATTTTTTAATACATCAATCGATGCAGCTGGACATTCTTTATAAAAAAGTACTAGCCTATGTATGTCGAAAAGTTAGTAGTTCAGGAGATATTTCAATTTAAATAACTCCAAAATACCATTACTGTCGTACTAAGGCGTTAGTGTTTACTTACTTGTGTAACGTCTTAGTACGACTGTAATGGTATTTTGGAGTTATTTAAATTGAAATATCTCCTGAACTACTAACTTTTCGACATACATAGGTTAGTACTTTTTTATCAAGAATGTCCAGCTGCATCGATTGATGTATTAAAAAATACCTCATTCCATTTAAAAAAACCGATATTCTTGAAATCTTATAAAAATAACCTTGAAATTTTTTTTCCCTTACACCGTTATATGTGGCCCTTCAAACAGTGTAACTTTGTCCTACGAAGTTTTTTTGTACAACGAAAAGTAACGGAGATATTGAGCTGTTCAGAATTATGTGGGCCACCCTGTATATAAAAAGAAAGTCCTGACTGACTCATCAACGTCCAGGCTAAACCCTTGGACCTACAAAGCTGAAATTTTGCAAAGAGGTTTCTTGTGTTATCTATACAAGGAATAAGAGAGGATATTCCGAAATTCAACCCCTAAGGGGGTGGATAGGGGTTGCAACGTTTGTATGAGGAATATTTTATTTGTGATCGGATTTGCTTGAAACTTGGTCTTTGATATAATTAATAAAACACCTGTTTCGGCATTTTAAAAAATTCAACCCCTAAGGGGGTGAAAAGTGGTTGCAACGTTTGTATGAGGAATATTTTATTTGTGATCGGATTTGCTTGAAACTTGGTATTAATGCTCTTAATAAATTTAGTCAAACACCTATTTCGGCATTTTTAAAAATTCAACCCCTAGGGGGTAAAAAGGGGTTTTGAAATCTAAGATGGCGACATGACATAAAATTAAAACTCTATAGGGGTGAATGGGGGGTTAAAAGGTTTTATGGAGAAACAATATCAATTTCCGAGGGCATTAAACGGTTTCCTGTGCGAGCGAAGCTGCGGGCCAAAGCTAGTATTAGATATTGACACGAAATAAGAATACATATTAATTGAATTGAAGAATTGCTGTTGTTGTCGTCGCCTCTTGTATCCCTATTCTTTGCTACCAATATAAACGAAGGTGTTATGTCGCAAAAAGATTGAGGAACACAGATCCCAAGAAAAAAAATGGCGGGTTGTAATGAAAAGCGTGCAAAGACCGCCGCCGCTCGCGGCCACCATTGTCTTATTACGACTAATCACTGTTATTTTGTATCACGTGAACTACACGGATTACGATAATTGCTCGAAATTAGAGCGGCCAATGTAACGTGACTTTCGGAGGACCGCTCGACCGTAAAGTCAGACTTCTTGCTCGGCACCGTGACCCATAAGTAGACAGCAGGTTCGATGCATTTCTGACAAAAATGAGTGTAATTTAAAACGGTAACAACGCTAGAAGAATTGAAAAATACTGTTACATTATTTGCAACCTATTAGACACATTAACCCTCATCCGTCCCTCATTTCACGAACTGAATCTGTCCCTCGGTGTCAAATTGACACAATGATAAAAAAATCGATAAAATAACAAGTCAGACAGTTACTTTTCGAGTTTTCTTTTCATTGAAATCGATGAGTTAACATTTAAATCTTAGGTTTTTGCAGTTATATGTTTCGCATTAAAAAAATAAAAGTAACCAAGTTTCAGACTTTACCTACAAATAACAGAACAGTGTAACTTATTTCAGGAAAACTGTGTCAAATAGACACGAGGGATGAATGAGGGTTAAGAAAGAAAATAAATTTCTATTTCGCTCCAGTTTGCCGCAATTCAGGTATAAAATCTTTTTATGCGCGATTTATGATCATGACACGCGACAGGAGGAGCGATGCAATTAAGTAAATCGCATATTCCGATCTAACTCCAAAGACGAACGATCTTGATCCTAAAGTTAATGGCTCGGCCAAGAGTTTTCCGATCCGCCGAATTACACCAAGATCAGGGAGATCTAATCAATGATCGTCCATCACATCGGTGTTCTTATCGGCAACAATTTCGAATTAACTCGTGAAAAGGAGCTTAAACGCGCGGCGGCTGCGGCCTGTGCGTTTCCGCGATCGTAAACCGTGTAGATACGGTGCAGGAACGTCCGGTGTAGCAAACATACTCGATCTGTTCGATAATAACCGCGGATCGGATTCCCTCCAGATTCATATCTGTTATTAGCAATTTGTTTATCGTTCGTATTAACATCAACATTTTCCATGGTTAGTAGACTGTGGCACGCGTTCGCCCACAGCCTAACCGTCGCCATTTCGGATATCGTTTCAACTCTTCCGCGGAATTGTTTATGAGGTTCTCCACCTTCTTATCTTTTAATAACGGAAAAGTGGGAATCGGCGAATGAATTTTTCTTGAGCAACGGAACGCAAGTGATTTGCTTGAATTTCACCAATTATTTCTATCTAATGGGCAATACGCTCGAATTTCGCCAATTACTTTATCTAACTGTGATCTCGCGCTACAGGCAAGCTAGTTTGTCTACGCAGCGCGTTTCAAATGGCGAATCGCGCGCCGGGGTAATTGGTCCGGACGGTAGTTAGTCGGATAAACGTGAGAATTTCAGAGATTTGAGACTCCCGCGGCGCGGAATCTCGGGAGCATTGCTGATACCTTCATCGGGGACTTCGATGACTATAGTAAGTGTAAATAAGTATGGGCAATCGTATCTAGAAGATGCGTCTTGTGCGCAATATGTACATATTCTGCAATATAAAACACAAAAAATATTAGAAGAATTTCAATGTACTGTTATATTATTGTCAACCTATTATAAATGTTAAGAAAGAAAATCTATTTGTATTTTACTCCAGCTTGTTCACTTTACAAAAATGAACGGGTGCAATTGAAGACATTAACAATATTAGAAAAATTTAAAAATACTGTAATATTATTTCCTGCCTATTAAACATATTAAGAAGGAAAATAAACTTTTATGTCACTTCAGCTTGTTCATTTTACACAAATGAGAGATTGCAATTTAAGACACTAAAAATATTAGAAGAATTTAAAAATACTGTAATATTATTTCCTGCCTATTAAACATATTAAGAAGGAAAATAAATTTTTATGTCACTTCAGCTCGTTCATTTTACACAAATGAGAGATTGCAATTTAAGACACTAAAAATATTAGAAGATTTAAAAATGCTGTGATATTATTTACAACCTATTAAACATATTAAGAAAGAAAATCAATTTGTATTTCACTCCAGCTTGTTCACTTTACAAAAATGAACGGGTGCAATTTAAGGCACTAAAGTATTAGAAGAATTTAAAAATACTGTAATATTATTTCCAACCTATTAAACATATTCAGAAGGAAAATCAATTTGTATTTCACTCCAGCTTGTTCACTTTACAAAAATGAATTGCTGCAATTTAAGACACTAAAAATATTAGAAGAATTTAAAAATACTGTAATATTATTTCCAGCCTATTAAACATATTGAGAAAGAAAATAAATTTCTATGTCACTTCAGCTTGTTCATTTTACACAAATGAACGGGTGCAATTTAAGACATTAAAAATATTAGATGAATTTAAAAATACTGTAATATTATTTTCAACCTATTAAACATATTAAGAAAGAAATTTTTCTATTTCACTCCAGCTTGTTCACTTTACAAAAATGAATTGGTGCAATTTCAGACAGTAAAAATAATTTGAATTATATGCATATATTGTTTTGTTACTGCTTTGTATGGATATTAAATTTCGTACAGAATTCTTTGGCTCTCATTTTTCAACAAACACCTATAACACCTAATACTTAAATGTAAAAGGCGGCAGACATTATTGTTGCTCAGATTGGCGGATGAGGTAAATCGGTCCCTGCTATCAATAACGTAAACAATATTTCGAATAATGACACTGCAATATTTAGTGGCGACTCTGAGTCTACAGGAGCGCTAAGGTTTAATTAGATTCCCGGGACCACATTTTATCAATTTCATCGATGTTTCCATGTCACAAAGTGACCATTGTGAGTCGTTTAATAAATCGCATACGTGTACATGGAGAATGAGCCCGAGGGAAACGATTAAGTGCATAGAAAGTCATTTCTGACGGTAGCCAGGTAGTCGCGGTGCGCTCGAACAGGTGCGCGTACCTCGAATCACGACCGACCTCGGCGACTGCAGTAGGATGGTCCGTTGGAAGACACATGGTTGGGGTTGCGCAAGGTCGTAAAGCGATCGGAAAAAATCTGGAGCATATCGAGGATGCACGTGTCGAAAGAGAAAACGCCACTGCTCCCGTGATTGCGTGTGCGAAGCTGAGATTCGCAGCTGGCAGGCGCCAGCTGGTAGCACCTCGCCTCAAAACAGGATCGAAACGATACGATGATTCGGTGGAAAAAAAAGAGAGTGCGAGACAGAAGCTCGGGTACGCCGATCCGAGGCATCCATGACGGTAAAGGAAGAGAAGATTGGCCCAGTCCGAGTACTTCAAGGGAAAGAGGAAGGCGAAGACTGCACGTCTCGGCGCACCCGAAACAAAAATGAAAGAAAATGAACGAAGAGAAACGAACGAGACAAGAGCAACGTGTGTAACTGATAGTTTCATTAATCAGGAAGACATCGCCTGACCATAAGCAGCTGATGGCAAACGTCTTATCACCTGGCGGCATCGAATTAATCTCCTGTGCTAAATGAGTCTGCAAAACCGAACCACATGCACTGATTTCTTCGATCCCGGTTATTTATTATTATTATTATCGTTTCCCCAATGATTTGGGTTTCGTTGAAATGTGATTCGAGAATTGGCCAGCTGGGAATTGAAAAGTGAAAGAACACAATGTTCTGGACTGGGTGAAAATATCTGACAAAGTGTTGGACATGGCTCTTCGCGGAAGCAAGACATGGTTCTGGTGGCAAATTCATAACAAATATGGATGAATTCTGTTTCCAGCACCAAATCTCTTCAACGATAAGTATTGGGAATAGTTAAAAAAATATTATTTATACATTTGGTAGTAGGGATTACAAATGGGGACGAAAATCTGCTTGAAGCACCAAATCCCTTCAACACCACGATTCATATTTACCGTTTACAATAAAGAGACTCGGGGTGGTTTTTAAAAATATTTTAAAAAATATTGGAATTAGTTCTTCACAGGGGTAATGCTTGGCATAGATTTGGCGTGGATTTGCCATAGATTTGGCATGGTTCTGGTGGTACATTCATAACAAATGGAGACGAAATTCTGCTTGAAGCACCAAATCCCTTCAACACCACGATTCATATTTACCGTTTACAATAAAGAGACTCGGGGTGGTTTTTAAAAATATTTTTAAAAATATTTTTAAAAATATTGGAAATAGTTCTTCGCGAGGCCAAGGCTTCGCATGGATTTGCTATAGATTTGGCATGGTTCTGGTGATAAATTCATAACAAATGGGGACGAAATTCTGCTTGAAGCACCCAATCTCTTCGACAGCAAGTATTGGGAACAAAGTATTGGGAATAGTTAAAAAAAATATTATTTACACATTAGATAGTAAACTAATTCTTCTATCGTCTCAAAAAAAGTCAAACTGTTGGGTCCAAATTTGACCAAGCTTTTAAAAGGTGTACCAATACTTTGTACATACCACAGTTGAGAGGAATAGTGTTTGCAAATATTTATATTTCTTAGTTGTAATATTTCTACCCGGTTCAGATCGCATTTTCTTAATTATTTCAACCCCTCGCACTTATAATATCTTGACTAATTACAGTCACTGAATTCGTAATGAAAGGGACTATCATTGTACGTAAAAAGGGTTGTTCCATTGTTTAAAAAAAATGAAGGTGACCTTGATATCTCTAAAGAAATGCCATACAAACGAAACATTTTTTGCTATCGTGTCAGCCTTATTTTACCATTCACGTTTGTCCTAAAGACATTTAATGCATCGTTGAAAACAACGAAGATAGTTGAGGTAGGAACGTTAGGTGACTCACCCTGTACATATTCTTCGAAACGTTTTCCTGTCGAGCAAACGGTGATTCGAAAACCATTCACTATGCAGGTGTCTAGGCTCTTACAGCAATAGATACATTACACTCTGCGAGTTCATACATAAGATCCATGTCAGCCGGCTCGCAGTTCGAGCAACTCAATTTCAAAACGCAACACGCTATGAGAATTATACAGGCTGGTTCAATCACTTCGACCATATTGAATGTACATATATGTTTCAATCTTGGAAATATTTCAGATATATAGAATACTAGGTCATTCAGAAAGTTCGTAGCCTAACATTGAAATGACATGAAGTAATGAGTCAAAGTACATTTATTTATTTATCTTTTTTTAATTTAAAATAAAAAATTTTTTAATTAAAAATGCAATTTTAATAAACCAGAATTGTATGGAACATTTAAGTTAACATAGTGTACTTTAATGAAATAAACAACAATATCAATAATAACCATTAATATAATAAACTAGAGGGCTATTGTTGCTCGCTCGCGAGTAGGGTTGTTTTTGCTCGCTCGCTTCGCGAGCTCGCGAGTAGGACTGCTCTTGCGAGAGGGTTAGTGATACGCATGGCTAGTAGGGCCTACTGATATTAATGTTTTTTATTTGGTGTGTGACTCTCCAAGAGTCACATCGTTTTTTTTTGTACTTTCATCGATATTCTCCCAAAATGTATTCTTGGGAGTAGAGATGATAAATTCACTGTTGCATTGGAATAACTTTCGATTATTCCAAGCGGTAACATTAGCATCAGTTAAAAAAAAATGTTTTTTAAACTAAAAAAAAATTTTTTTTAATCTAAAAAAAAATTAAGAAAAAAATTTTTTTTATGTAATTGCGTTTGGTTCTTTGGTGGAAAATTTTCGGCTTCCCTTATAAATTGCATTGTAGAATCAACTCTTTTCGAAAAAAAACTAAAAATCTAAAAAACTACTTGACCAATATGGACCAAAATCTAATCAGCTCTAAGTTACGACGGGGCACATCGATTGCATCATTCATCATCCTGATCGCGTTGTTACTTTTTCTGAAAACGTTAACGAAAAATTTGATTACATAGAAACGGACATACGCACACACACACATACGAACATTGTGCTGAAAATAGTCTAAAATGACTGCAATGACCATGAAACGTGAAGATCTGCTAAAAAATCGATTTTCGATTTTCGGGGTCATTACAATAACTTCCCTATAAAATCGGGAAGTTAAATATATTTTCATTAATCAAAATTGTATACTATTTTTGGTGGTCAAAGTTAAGTGGACACTTTATAAATATTTCAGAAATAAGCAATTAGTATTTGATATTGTAAACTCTTACTTTAATTACTGTTTCTAATCGCCGTGGGATGCTTTCCACAAGTTTTTGGAGGTCACTTAGATCAATCTGTTGAAATTTTTATTGTACTTCGTTTAAGAATACTGTTTTATTATGACGTTTTTCTAATGGTATTTTCGAATCTAATAAGCTCCATACATTTTCTATAGGATTATGATCTGCACTTTGTGGAGACCATTCGGGAACATCTATCCCACAATCTTGTAAATATTTTTTCGCTTTCTTCGTCGTATGCTTGAGATCATTATCCTGTTGTATCCTCTTCCATATTTTCATTTAAAATGCCAATAAACTTATCTGCATTCATGATGCCATGGATCGGTGCTAAATTTCCAACCCCATACCAAGAAAAACATCCCCATACCATTACGGATCCCCCTCCATGTTTGACGGTAGGCACCACATACTGTTTCTTGATAGCTTCATTCGGTTTTCTCCACACGCGTGTTCTCTTTTTTTTATTTAATAACTCAAATTTTCTCTCGTCACTCCATATAATTTTTTTCCAAAATGATAATGACTTATTCACATATTTTTCTGCAAAAGCTGAACGTTTCTTTGTATGCATTTTACTAATGTGTGGCTATGCGTCTAGCTAAAGCTAAAAAACTCTTCAGATCGACTTCTCTTAATCTTCGTCTCACAGTTCTTGAGGAAATATTTAATTGTAGGGTTTCAAGAATATTTCGTGATGCTATCGATGGATTACGTTGAATTTCTCTTACGATTTGTCTATCATCGTATAAATTTGTGCTACGTTTTCGTCCTCAACCGATTAAATTTTCAACAGTATCATACTGTAAATACTTGTAATCAATTTTATGCACTGTACTCCTAGAAACTTTGTATTTTTCAGCTATTTTACGATAACTTGATCCATTTTTGCAGTCTGAAACAGTTAACTTTCGCAGATACACGGGAAATTCTTCTCGTCTCTGAGACATGTTCGGTTTATATTTCTAATCTTGCTTAAACAAAAGTTCAGTGTCTACTGAGGACGAATGACACCGCACAATGCGAGAGTCGAACGTTTGTTTACATTTTTGCCGTCCCAACACAGAATGTCCTCTGCGTCCACTGAATTTGGTCCATGGTCTCAAACACACCCATACAAACAAATACGCATAAATATTAACAGAAATATATTCTTTCGTTGTGTATAAACATTCTCCATGTTAAACATCTCAAATAAATTGATAACACAATAAATGAAAATAGAGATTATTCAGAATTTATGTTCTGTCCACTTAATTTTGTCCACGACTGTACATATACAGGGTGGCCCACATAACTCTGAACAGCTCAATATCTCCGTTACTTTTCGTTGTACAAAAAAACTTCGTAGGGCAAAGTTACACTGTTCGAAGGGCCACATATAACGGTATAAGGGAAAAAAAATTTCAAGGTCATTTTTATGAGATTTCAAGGTTATCGATGTTTTTTTTAATGGAATGAGGTATTTTTTAATACATCAATCGATGTAGCTGGACATTCTTTATAAAAAAGTACTAACTTATGTATGTCGAAAAGTCCAAAATACCATTACTGTCGTACTAAGGCGTTAGTGTTTACTTACTTGTGTAACGCCTTAGTACGACAGTAATGGTATTTTGGAGTTATTTAAATTGAAATATCTCCTGAACTACTAACTTTTCGACATACATAGGTTGTACTTTTTTATAAAGAATGTCCAGCTGCATCGATTGATGTATTAAAAAATACCTCATTCCATTAAAAAAAACATCGATAACCTTGAAATCTCATAGAAATGACCTTGAAATTTTTTTTCCCTTACACCGTTATATGTGGCCCTTCAAACAGTGTAACTTTGTCCTACGAAGTCTTTTTGTACAACGAAAAGTAACGGAGATATTGAGCTGTTCAGAGTTATGTGGACCACCCTGTATATTAGACTATGTGAATTAATGGGCTACCCTGCATAACAACGACACAATATCAAATGAAAACAGAAAACAACGGATGTTTCACATTGCGGAATCACGACACTGACTACGAAACACGCAACAGATATCGTACATACATACTCATGTATATGTATACGTTGTACCGATTATTTAAATGCAATTTCTACCACTCACAAGTATAAATAAGACGCGCTGACGTACAACACCGCACCGAGTCATCCTTATCTCCGAGAATACTTTATGTGCAATGAAAATCGTCTCGATTGGAAATTCGATGGATTCTTTTAGTGGCACTTGATTAGCTGAATAAGAAAATGCTTAGGTAGAAAGTTGCTGCGGACATGTTCTATGACATTGAAAAGGATTTATCTTAATCAATGGTAATTTGCTACGCATTGCTGAGCTAAGATGACACTACGCTCGCTGAGAATTTTTCGAGGCAGATTAAAATGGCTCTCGTCGAATACATTTCAAGATGAATCCAGTCTCTATTTCGTTCGAGATTCGAAAGAATTTATACGACTGATTTAAATAAAATCTCTGGTACTAAGATAAATACAAATCTGATATCTAAATATTTTACTTGTTAATAGAAATATATACGTTTAATCAGAAAAATGGTGTTACTCACTTGTTCTAATATTCTTCGATCGATTGATCATCAATAGACTGCGGATCTTTATGCTTCTATAGTAAAATCGAGTAGATGAAATTCAAAATTGTCGACATATTTTAAAAATTGAACATGTCAATATATGATTTCACCTCTATTAAAATTATTAAGGGAAGGAATAACATTCAATTTGGTTTCTATTTCTTGCAACGTATGCAAGTCTAATCATCAAACTATTCTTATAGATCAATGGGCATCGACATCAATTTATATTGTTACAGAAAAAGAACAACAGAAACAGCGAAAAATTTAATCTAGAATCAATATAAATCCAATTTAAAATATAAAAAAAAAGACATAAATCCAAATCATCGACAAATGGATCTAACTAAATAGTTAAGAAATTTACTGCGGGTGATTCACGAGAAACAGAACACCTAAGACGTAAATAGCTCCGTTAGGGTGAAGATTTAACTTCCTATACTTAAAGCAATAAAAAAAAGATTGAAGATAGAAGAAAATATTATCGGAAAGAAAATCTGATTGTTGTCGTTTTCAAGGTCTTTCGAAGGTCATCGGTGATTTTCAAATTGCACTATAGTTAATTTGTGTAGCTCATGTAAAGACGATCTACGAACTTCAAATGACCTTTTCCAACATTTTCCTCTTCTTCAAGTCTAACGGAGCTATTTCGGCGTTCTGTTTCTCCTGAATCACCCGGTATAATATAAATTCTGTAACTTATATAAGTTACATCTTCTATATAGAAGTTATAAATGCAACATTTCTCGTTGCACAAGACTGCAGAATCTCGACGAAATATTTATATCGAAGCTGGACAAATAGAGCAGAACTGGCTATAAACCGAGAGATGGGCGTCATTAACGGCTCTGAACGAGCGAAACGGGAAATGTAACAGGAAGTCTAGCTTCAGACCACCGCCGTGTCAAACAATTATCATCGTGCTAGAATTCGATTGATGATCTCGTGTCAATCGAACCGTAGACAAGCAGGAAAATATTGAGATACTATCGATGAGGACCGTGTTTCGCGTCTCTGTTTAGACTCGCAGATCCCGCGTGCGTAAAATGTATTAGATCTTTCATTTAGATCGGCGTCATCGGGTTCTTATCGATCGATCCAGCGTGCCGGACGCGGAACAGCGAATGCTACTTATCTAGAAAATATGTACAGAGGATCGGCTGTTTGTTTCTGAACGGAAAGGGGTCCAGCTGAAGAGCCGCCAGCTAGGACCCACTTACTCTTCGTCGACCTTTCACCACAAACGAAAGCACGGACCACCGAACCAGCCATGGTCGATGCACATATTTAGTTATATTTTTCTTTCTTACTGTTGGTAAAAGTAAGCGTAACTCTAGAGGTATGTTCTCTGCTGTTGTACGCGTGAGTTGGTATAAATACTCTGGTGTACGTACCACATACATACCACAAAATAAGGTACTAGGTTTTATATAATATACTAAAAATGAAGTGACTCGTTCAAACAATATGATAAGGCACTTTGAATATGAAATAAGAAAAGTATTCGAATTCAACGAAATTACACAGTTTTTAGTCCAGTCAACGATAAGTTGTAGAGAGAAATGGAAGGAACACAATTGTTAAGTGTGGGTCTTTGTTTGGACTAGTTAGGAGGTAAACATACTTAAAGTCCCCTTTTTCGGGTTTTCGCGGTATCTCGGAAATTATGCGTCCTAGCGGTAAGACCATTCGACACAAAATTAAAGCTGATAAAATGTGCCACAAGATTGATTCGATTCAGTTTTTCGCTATCTCGCATAGTTTCCGAGATATCCGCGCTCAAAATTCACTAAAGTGACCGCCTCCTACTCGCAAAGTACGATTACAAACATTGATCAAGTTTTGATTCGGCTGCTCTTTACTTTACCGGACTCAAAATTTGTGTCTTTCTCCTACGAATAATGATGTATTTGGTATGTAATCCAGTAGATTTGTACCCGGCGCGGATGCAGCTCGAAGTTTCAAACCTCTAGAATCAATAGTTGAGGAGATATGGTCGCTTAAAATTGAGCATATTTCCAATTTTTTGACAGGTAAGGGCGCTGCCATATTGGTTTGTAGTGACGGTCGCATGCCGCTTACTGGGTTGGTTTAGGATTAGGTCAAGGAAGAGTGCGGCAAGGTAAGCGGCTCGCGGTCGTCACTACAAACCAATATGGCGGCGCCCTTACCGGTCAAAAACACTGAAAAATACTCAACTTTAAGCGACCATAGCTCCTCAACTATTGATCCTAGAGGATCGATTACATACCAAGTACATCATAATTCGTAGGAGAAAGGTACTAATTTTGATAAATTAAAGTTTACCCTTTGATTCAAGGTTTATTTGTCCTCTGTTGAATTGTACTTTCAACAACAGGATTCAAATTCACCGTTTAGAATAAAGAAGCTCAAGGTGGCCTTTGTAAATATTTGTAAAAGTATTGGAACTAGTTCTTCACGAGGGCAAAGCTTGGCATGGATTTAGCATGGATTTGGTATGGAATTTGTCAACAAGTTTTGGTAGCAAATTCATAGAAAATAGAAACCAAATTCGATCACCAAATCTCATCAACAACAAGATTCGAATTTACCATTTACAAAAATGAAATCCAAGATGGCCTTTATACAATATCGATAAAGAAGGAATACAGAAAAGAAACTGATGATTATATCGTATGTTAATCTTGAAGCTAACTTTCTTTTTCAAGCATTTGTTTCATATATTGATTAAAGGTAATTTAATGGAAGACGAGCAAGGGGAAATATTTCGCGCGGGTCTTGAACGATGCATAAATTCTGCTCGATGCGCTGATGCTTTGCAACACTGAAACGAGGACGATCTCGAACGCCAGGAGACGGGTAAGCGTTACGCAATGGCTGGAGCTTGTTCGAGAGATCATCAACCGCGAGCTGCAGAGAAATGAAGAGAGAAAGAGAGCCGGGGAGAGAGGAATGTTTGCACGTAATCTCAAACTGTAAAGGGAGCCTGAAGGAAAAAGTAGATTGAATAGTTTTCTACGAAATCCACTATCGATATAGACACCGACATGAAAATGGCTACTTTCACCTGGCTCAATTACTAATCGACGAGCTGCGGATATTTATACAATTGCACAAAACCTCTAATGAAATATAATTTCGTCGGTTTTCCATTTCCTCGTGGCGCAATGGGCTCGCCGACAAACGCTTAATTTTATGTGTTCGGATTTATAAATTGTCCGGCGAAAATCGAACTGTGGATCTTCGATAGACTCGTAATTTTTCTTCCCGGGCGAATACATACATAGAATCAACAAAAAAAGTCTTCGCACACATCGTTACAACGGAATAACTTTTTCAAAATCAGCTCAAACGAACAATTCATTCCATCATTGTTTCTTACAAATTTTCTGTGTGGTTCTATATTATTATTCAAAATGTTTTTAATATGTTTCGTGTTTCACGTTGTAATTCTGCAAAACTGTACAAAAAAGATGGTACGCAACGTTGGAGATGCTTTATTTTGGTTGAAGTTCATACAACTTTTTATTTGGTCAAAGCAACCAGATTTCGCGAGACACGGAGTTAGATAATATTATATAATTCCACCATTTTGTATTTTTATGAGACAGAAAAAATATGAAAACTAAGTAAATGGTAAAAAAAAGTTAAATAAATAAATGGTAAAAATAAATGGCTCTAAATAAATGGTTCCAAATAAATGGCTCTAAACAAATAATAAAAATAAATGATTCTAAATAAATAGTAAAAACAAATGGTTCTAAGTGAATAGTAAAAATAAATGGTACTAAATAAATGGATTTAAATAAATGGCTCTAAATGAATGGTTCCAAATAAATGGCTCTAAATAAATGGCTCTAAATAAATGGTTCTGAATAAATGGCTCTAAATAAATGGTAAAAATAAATGCTTCCAAATAAATGGTTCCAAACAAATGGTTCTAAATAAATGGTTCTAAATAAAAGGCTCTAAATAAATGGTAAAAATAAATGATTCTAAATAAATAGTAAAACCAAATGGTTCTAAATGAATGGTAAAAATAAATGGTTCTAAATAAATGGTTCTAAATAAATGGCTCTAAATAAATGGTAAAAATGAATGGTTCTAAGTTACAGGGTTGCACAGGTAGACTTTTGAGACGAGCTGTACACGTTGTGAACACTCCTTTAAACAAGTTGTTTAATCGATAGCCTTAGGTGGTCCATTCTATGTATAAATACAGTCTTTATTCCAGCCATAAAAGCCTCGTCGATTCCGAGCGATTTACACGGCCGTAAAACCGTGACGTGGACGTTGATTTGAAAATATGATCGCAATCAAGCAACTACTTTACACATTTCCGGAAACTTGGAAATCGTCTTGTCGTCCGACGAGTCTTGCGTTCCGCTAGTTTGCATGATTTTAGTTTAATTAGCTGTGGGAAATACAGCGCGGATACTCGAAGCCGTTAATTTTTCTGCATAAATCGAACAGCTGACATTTCCACGATCGTAAACGAGGAATACCGCGCCGCGGATCGTTAAAATTACAGCTCCACCCAATTATATTAGGTCAGATCGTTTCCATTCCCTCGAAGGCGCATTCGATTCTCTCAACGACAAACCGGTATTGACACCCGAGCCTTCGTAGAATCCATATTCATACTTGCAACAATATATCATCGATACACAACCCGTTACCAGACAAATTGATCGGTTTCATCTTCTATAAATATCTTGCTCGATCTCCTCGAAATGGCGACACGTTCCTTGTGCTGTCACACATTCAAATTGACTCTCTGCACTCCTCTGTTGTTATGACATTTTTCAATTGCATTATATTTAGACAGTGAATGTTATCCATTTATTTTGAAAATTTTGGAAATTTTTTCTCGCCGATGAAACCCACAGATTCGAAATTTGAAGTCTCCTTCTTAGAATGATTCCTTAAAAATTGATTAAGAATTGATTTTTTAAACTGTGTTATATGTATTTCATCATATTAACCCATTTACTTAAATAAGCAATGCATAAATCTCCGAAAAATCTTCGATATTTAAACAGTGATCATTTCGTAGCAACAAACAGTAGAAAAATCAACCAGGACTCATTTTCGAGTTTAAAGCTTCCACTCTCGCAGACCAGAGTTCATTTTCTTCTAAAATATTTCCACACGACGTAATCGACGAGAACCTGGAGACCGATTTTTCCGGAAAAATGTTACTAATCCAAACGGCTCCGAAAATTTTTGAAATGTTTTCTCGTCAACGAAACTCCACGTAGTATTATAAAATTAACGGCATACCTCTCATCCAAAGCTTCAATCTTTAAATCTGTGGCGTTTATAATCACGAACAAAATTTGTCAAAGTTTCTACAAACGTTTGAATGTATTTTCGAGAGAAGAAAGTGTCTTCAGTTTCGCTACATTATACAAAAGATTGTCAGAATAAAATGACTGATGCCTTGCAAAAATCTTCAGGCTTTACAATGAATCCAGTTTTATTGTCATACTGTTTTTTCCAACGAAATTATCACGGTTTAAAATATACATATTGTATTGGGTTGGCAAGAGAGTAATTTCGGTACTTTAAGGTGAAACAGTACTCAATATTTTTATCCAAGCAATCAATTTTAATGAAAAAAAAAATATTTTGTTCGGTGATCTTTTGCAAAAAAAGAATAAATTAGAAAATATGTTATCGATTAAAGTTCATTGCTTGAATAAAGAAATTCGGTTTGATTTCGCTTTGAAATACCGAAATTACTTTCTTGCCAACCCAATATTTTGCATTACCAACAATGTGTGAATAACAAGTGTTATTCCCGGCTGTTTCTACTCTTCATTTCCCAGGACCAATTAATCCGGCCTTTGATAACAAAAGGATTGCCTACGGCTTATCAAATATCATCAAACGAATTAAACAATGGGTCATTGAATTGTTAGCGTAAGAAGCAGTTCGTAGCGTGGCTCGTTTTGAAACCAATTTTAAGGAATGAGAAATGAAAAACTATTAAGACAAATTAGTCGTTGCGGAGCGTGACGTAACAGCATTTAAGGTTGGGTCTAGGCCCGATACCGTTCTCTTTTTGTGAGAAAATTCAGGGGAAGAAGTGTGTTGAGAAACAGATTAACTGATACATTGTAGTTCGAATTGCAACATGATGTAGCACGATGTAGCAATGCAACTCTTGATAAAAGAAACATACGTAGTTTTACCTCGCAAGCGAACATTACACAAATTACAGGGATTCGTGTAAATTGGGAAGGATACCTAAGGTGTCAGCTATTCTCGCAAAGTAGAAATAATGTTGCGATAATGATCTATGGAAAAGAGCACCGAAAGACCGGATTCAAACTACCATGTATGTGTGAATGTGCATCAATAGCTTAACATATTACATAGGTCAATCGGAAAGTTCCGTCCGTTTAGCGTCGAGTAGCCGTGGCTCGAACTGTCGTCAACTATAATGTCTAAAGTAAGGTTAACCTTCTGGTTTGGACATCTTTCAATAAAATTCAATACATAACCAAATACGCTTGCATCAATAACATCGTTCTTTTCTACATTGAAAATGTCGGAATTTGAGCCGAATTAGCGTCATTTGCGCGAAGTGTTAATCTTATCTTTTGCTTCAGTTGAAAGAAAACTACAGCTGAAGCTCATCAGATTGTAGACGTTTATGGCGATAATGCTGTTTCCGATAAAACATGTAGAGAGTGGTTTCGACGATTTAAAAATGGTGATTTTACTGTAGAGGACGAAGACGAAGAATTACAGGCATTGGTGGATGGAGATCCATGTCAAACACAAAAACAAATTGCAGAAGCGTTAAATTGTGTTTAATCTGTCATTTTCGATCGTTTAAAAGCCTTGGGGAAGCTCTACAATGAAGGAAAGTGGGACCCATGTGAACTTAAGCCAAGAGATATTGAAAAGCGAAAAACCATCTGCAAAATTCTGCTTGCGAAACGTCACAAAAGTTGCCAAAGAAACGTTAGAAGCACTTCGCTGGGAAGTGTACCCTATGCGGCTTATTAGCCAGACTGTACCCCTTCTGACTATCACTTGTTTCGGTCGATGGCACACGCACTTGCTGAGGAACGATTTAATTCTTACGAAAATGTCGAAAAATGCATCTCTGACTGGATGACCTCCAAAGATGACTCATTCTTTCCTCTCGGATTCGCCTGCTGCTCGAAAGATGGGGAAAAGTCATTGCTAACGATGGACAATATTTTGATTAAGGTATTTTTTCATTTTGTTTCTTAAATAAAGCTCTACTTTTTCTAAAAAGACGGACGGAACTTTCAGATTGACCTAATATTAAATATCGGATATATCAGTCCCAAAAATGTCAAGAAAATCAAAATAAATATAATTCACCAAACCCAGATTAGAAAGTTCAAATTTACACCTTTATAAGAATGTATGCTTGTTTTAGCATTTTTGCATTCGAAAAATCCTAACCAAATCCAAATTATTCAAATGTACTACAGTGAACACGAACTTCAATGCGAAGTTTGCAGTCGCAATTCCACGCCAAATCCATGCCTAACGAGGAGATCTCGCGTATCGAGAACGCCGTATCGCAACGAGTTTTAGTCTGGACATAGCTTACGCACCCTCATGAACTATCCAATTGGTTTTAGCCGTCAACGCGAACCCGTTTTCGAGAAAATCGATTTTGAAATGCGACATGTGCGTTATATTCCATGAGTGAAAACCTCTTGACACAGCGGTCGGTGGCCGAGCGGGTTGAACGAATGTCTACCGCGAGATTGGTCGGGGTAGACAAATATTTTTTTCACTGTCTCTTTTATTTTCCTACGTGCTCTTCAATTTTTCAAATTTCAATTTCAACTTCAATTTTTCAATTTCAACTTCGACTTCAATTTCCATTTCAACTCTGCTATTTCAACTTCCACTTCAAATTCCATTTCAACTTCCACTTCAAATTCCATTTCAACTTTTCTATTTCAACTTCAGTTTTTAACTTCCCGATTTTATAGGGAAGTTATTGTAATTACCTCGAAAATCGAAAATCGAGTTTTTAGCAGATCTTCACGATTCATGGTCATTGGAGTCATTTTAGACTGTTTTTATCAAAATGTTCGTATGTTCGTTTCTATGGTATCAAATTTTTCGTTAACGTTTTCTGAAAAAGTAACAACGCAATCAGAATGATGAATGATGCAATCGATGTGCCCCGTCGTAACTTAGAGCTGATTAGATTTTGGTCCATATTGGTCAAGTAGTTTTTTAGATTTTTAGTTTTTTTCCAAAAGAGTTGATTCTACAATGCAATTTATAAGGGAGGACGAAAATTTTTGACCAAAGAACCAAACGCAATAACATAAAAAATTTTTTTCTTAATTTTTTTTTTTAGATTTAAAGAAAATTTTCTTTTTAACTGATGCTAATGTTACCGCTTGGAATAATCGAAAGTTATTCCAATGCAAGAGTGAATTTATCATCTTTACTCCCAAGAATACATTTTGGGAGAATATCGATGAAAGTACAAAAAAAAAACGATGTTAGCGATGTTGGCGAAGGAGTAACGAATCGGGAAGTTCTTTGTGTGACTCTTGGAGAGTCTACTCGCGAGCGAGCGAGCGAAGCGAGCGAGCAACAATAGCCCTCCAGTTTAATTTCAAATCTTCATTTTTCAAATTTCGATTTCAACATCAATTTCAAGTTTAATTTCTACTCTTGTATTTCAACTTCAACTCTTCAATTTCAATTTCGACTTCAATTTCTATTTCAACTTCAATTTCAACTCCTCGATCTCAATTTCAATTTTTCAAATTTTAACTCCAATTTCCATTTCAACTTCAATTTTTCAATTTCTACTCTTCGATCTCAACTTCAATTTTTCAAATTTTTCAAAGTTAAACCTAGCTTTATCAGAAGAACGCATGTGGGATTGACATAAAAAGTGTAATAAAAATATCAATTGCAATTAAATCACTATAAAAATAATAAAAATTGAAGTTGGAATTGAAGTTGAAATTTGAAAAATTCAAGAGTTGTAATTGAAGTTGAAATCAAAGAGTTGAAATTGAAGTTGAAATGGAAATTTGAAGAGTTGAAATTGAAGTTGAAATGGAAATTTGAAGAGTTGAAATTGCAGTTGAAATCAAATAACTTGAAAGGGAAATTGAAGTTTAAACGGAAATTGAAATTTGAAAAATTTAAGAGTTGAATTTGAGGTCGAAATTGAATAATTGAAGTTGAAACAGAAGAGTTGAAATGGAAATTTTATACAAAGTTAAAATTGTAAAATTGAAGTTGAAATTTGAAAAATTGAAATTGAAATTGAGGTCGAAATTGAAAAATTGAAGTTGAAATTGAAAAAAAACGTGGTAAAATTGAAGTTGAAATAGAAGAGTTGAAATGGAAATTGAAGACGAAGTGGAAATTGAAAATTGTAGTTGAATTCGAAGAGTTAAAATTGATGTTGAAATTGATATTTGAAAAATTGAAGAGCACGTAGAAAAATGAAAAAGTGAAAAAAATATTTATAAAAAATGCCGACGCGGGACACGAAATCCCCCACCAATCTCGTGGTAGACATTCGCTCAACTCGCTCGGCCACCGACCGCTGTGTCAAGAGGTTTGGAATATAACGCACATGTCGCATTTCAAAATCGATTTTCTCGAAAACGGGTTCGCGTTGACGGCTAAAACCAATTGGATAGTTCATGAGGGTGCGTAAGCTATGTCCAGACTAAAACTCGTTGCGATATGGCGTTCTCGATACGCGAAGTAAGACCGGACCTTTTTTTCGGGGCGGTGGGGAAATGCATTTGCGCACACCCCCCTTGAGATGAAGTTCAAAGGGGTAGTGTGGGACTCTGCTCCCTTTCAGAAACTGAGGGAACGGAACTATATCCCCACCCATATCTACTAAACTCCCACCGCCAGGGGACTCGCAACCCCGTTGTGTCCTTAGCCTGGTGTGAGAAGATCGTAGGGACCCACTATTACCGCGTACGATTCGCCCTGACGCGTCAACGATTTGACACGAATTTCGCATGGATTTCGCATAGAATCGCGACTGCAAACTTTGTATTCAATTTATCTAGTCATCTGTTTCCGCATTAGGCTCGGAATTTGTCGACAACTTTTCGTGATATATTCCTAGCAAAATACGATTACAAACATTTTGTTCGTAAGAGGTGTTTGGCTAACTCGGAACATACGGCAACGAAACCTCGAAGGATGGGTACAGCTATCGGTCGCGATCGGCAGTGTGAAAGGATACCTACTGCTACTGGTAGGATTAGTAATACGATACGACGAGATCCATGCGACGTGACGTAACAATACGAAACCATGGATCAAGAGTAATTGGATCCGGTCGATTATCGAACAAATTCGAACGAAAGGAAGAGAGAAGAGAGAGAGAGAGAGAGAGAGAGAGAGAGAGAGAGAGAGAGAGAGAGAGAGAGAGAGAGGGGACGAGATTTTTGCAACACGAAAACTAGACCTCGGATGTCTACATATACATTTACGGCTTACTCAACTCTACAAGACTGTACTCGAAACTTCGATAACGTTCCCACATCATTTCTATGCAATCTAAAGTGCTTTGCGTAAGAAAATTTTTAGAAAAAATGCGTACACGTGACCAATCATATATCCTTCGTATTGGGTCTTCAGAATATTAAATTGTCATACCCAGTTAGCAAGCTATTATTAAATATATTTTTATTGACTATATGACAAATATATTATAAATATATTTTTATTCACTAAAATAACTATTTGAATGCAAAATTGATATTTGCTGGTGTTGTCGACACCTTTGTTTATGCTTGAAACACTAAAGTTAAAGTTTACAGATTGCAAGCAGTATGATCGAGTAATGATGAGTATTGGGGTGGAACTTATTTTTCAACTGTGAAATTTTGAGCACGACGCGACGTCCTCTACAATTGTTCCATTTCATGAAAAATTGGAAGTTTCGAAATCGAAATAACTGCACGATAAACATGAAGAGTACACTGCAAATTCAAGTTAAAGATTTTATACCTCGTCAAGTTTACTTTTGTACAGATTAAATAAGAATTAATTAACTAAATTAAGATTACTTCACGTTAATTGACCTGTCTAATTTCTGTCCGCCGCCTTCCCGCTAACAAGCCCGTTTCCGCGAAACGTATTACAGTAAATCCTGTATAAACGCAAAAGGCTATATACGATAAACGTAAACAAATATCCCCTCCACTGTATAAAATCTATTTTATTATTACTTATTTTCTTATGAAACCATCACATATCTGTGGCATTTTTCTGATTAAAATAACACCAAACACGATATCATTTCAACTGTATTTAGTGGTTTAATTGACGATGAACGTTCCGGGCGCAAGGAAGGACAGCGCGCGGTCTCTCTTTACACGCGCTGTCCTTCTCTACGTTCGACACGGCCTCTGAAGCTCAAAAAAATAGTGTCCCGTCTACGATAAATGCAATCCAATCCCCCCGAGGCTTTTGCGTTTATAAAGGATTTACTGTACCATAATAAATATGATAACTCTAATTCGCCCACTCCAAATCAGATGAATGGCGAAGGCTATGTATCCTTTAAAAATATTCTTATTTAGAGATCAATTTACATTACCAAAGCCATAATTTGCATTATTTGGCAGCGTTATTTCCATTATTCGGAACCATAAGCTGCGCATGTAGCTATTTTCATAAATCTCCGAATAATGCAAATTACGCCTCGTAAACGTAACAATAGGATTTTTGAGGGCGACTGCGGCCTAGAATGATCTTTTATCCAGTGCTTCTGAAAAAACCCATCGCATGCATTATCGAGAAATGAGAAGGCGCATCCCGCATCCTTGCAATCATGAGAACGAGAATAAGTCGTTAAGATCGGTAGGATTGGTTCAGCAAAGAGGAAACTGAAACTGAGATTCTTGCGTCTCCTAAATTTTCTCTTTCTCTTTCGTCGAAGTCGAACACTCGAATCGAAAGACAGCCACACGCGACCCAGATTTTATTCCGCAGGTATGCAAATCCGCGTGCCTCCGTTGCGACTCCGGTGTTCGCGAGTCTAACCGTATTGTTCTGGATGCGTCCAGACCTTGCAATCGGATATCGAAGGCCGATCTGTTTATCAGGTAAATCATGTTCCGAGTGGATCGCCAACTTGAAATAGAAATCCCCGACCTCGGGTCTCGCTTCGAGCGACACGCGATATTTCGAGAATGGCTGCGGGACAGTTCCGTCCGATTTTGAAACATTAATCGTTACCATCTAACAAGAACCATGGCGTTCTAGCTACTAGGCTAGCCTCTCACTTTCTACATGTTGCTCTACATGCTGTGCATGAACAAAGTGCCGTGTACGATAGTTCAAGGCATTGACTTGATGCAATTTTGGATTCCGCCGGATTGGCAGCACGTTCACAGACACGGAGGAGCAAACGGTGTTCGCATTGACGTGTGCGTGCGAGGGCGAGCCGCGAAACACATATATAAATAACGAGAGTATGCGAAACGAATGGACTTACGACATCATCCGCGTGAGGCTGAAGAAGCACGATGGGCTGCAGCCTGGGCGAGTGATAAGGCCTAGCGGTCTGTCTCCACGGGGAGGCGATCACGCGATTGGCCACGTGCCTTTTCGGCGTCCTCCAGCCGAAGCAACTTTCCCCGCAGCTCAAATCCTCGCCGTAATCTGGTTTCTCATGGGGTCTGGTCCGCTCGGGGGGCTGCAGCGATACCGCGCACTGACTGATCCTCGAGTGGATCACGCTGCTACGATCCTCCGTGCTCCTGTCCTCGTTGAATCCATTAGTCCTCGATGGGTCCCTCGTGTTACTCGCATTCTCTTCCCCGGTGGTGGGCCGAATCTGATCGTTCCGCATCCTCAATTCAAGAGGATCTAACTGTCTATGAACGTCATAGCCGTTCCTGGAGAAACAGTATTCCAGCTGGTTGATAGGTGAGCCTCGGGTCGGGAGGACGTTCTCCGAACTGGACGCCGTGTTGTCCTCGATCCTGTCGATCCTGGATACCACGGTGACAGGATTGTACCGTCTGACGTCCGTCTGGTGCATTCTATCCTTATCGGACAGGTGATCCAGCACGCGGATGCTCTTCCCTTGGTCGGCGTTCAAGAAGGCGGGAACGGGCCAGGTAGCAGAGCAATGGCGGTATCTCGGCCCGGAAAAGTTCATCGGATCGGGAAGCGTCCCGATTTCCCTCGAAGTCTCCAAGGACTCGATCGACCCACATGCGGCGACCCGCTTCCCAGCCACAGGATCGCCATCTTGATTCCCGTACCAACGGTTGCAGCATGGATACTGATCGCAGCGCAGGTACCTCGGGCTAATCTTCACGTCCTTCACGTCCTCCTGCTTGCAGTCGGCTCGCGGACAGGTCATCGCAAGCGGTACCGGTGGCAATCTGATCTGCAAAGCCTCCGCCGCTCGCAGGAATGCATGCAAACGCGGCCGGGGCACTGTCGCGCTTCCGGTGTACACGAACCCCAGGATCGCCGCGAGTTCCGGCGCCTCGACCTCCGCGAGGATCACTGTGATCGGCTCGCAGTGCGATGAGGTTTTACTGTGCGCCAGCAGCACTTCCTGAAAGAAGAAAGGCGAGCTGGATTAGACGACGATGCCCAGGGAGATTTATGGAGACTAGGCGATTCGGTGAATACCGATTCCTAGCGAGTTTTTAAAGATACAGGTTCGGATTTGACCTTGGTCGGGCGAGAGTGTGGTGGCACACTCACACACACCGCTAGATACGTATGCGTACACGGGGATTGCAAGGGTCCAGCTTCTGTCTAATCGCGCATCGCTAATTCACATTTGGGGACCCTGCGTAGTCACAATCGCTAGATAAAAGATCGATCTAGCGCGCATGGTCCCTTAGGTGGCCTACTTTTGCGTTTTCGAGGCGTAATTTGTATCATTCGGCTGCATGTTGCTAAGTTCGAGAAGCATTATGGCGGCGCGACAGTGCTGCCGCCTACCGTGGCTGTCGAGCGACAGTCACTTAACATCTCACTCTCGCTCGAGCCGGATTTTGGGTCGAAACATGGGTTTGCGATTTTTCGCTTAATGTCCTTGTACGAGCAAATTTTGGGCTGGGTGAGGGCTCGTTCGAAGATTCACTGCAGGGTGTTCTAGTCCTGAGGTTAACGAGATTATAAAGTAGGGAAAAAATCGAGAAAAAATCCGGCAGACTTCAATGTATTGTTCTGTCTCTAGAAGCCTTTTTTGACTGATGGGATGACCAGAACACCCTGCGGTGAACCTTCCTCTTTCGAATGAGCCCTCACTCAGCCCAAAATTTACTCGTACAAGGACATTAAGCGAAAAATCGCAAACCCATGTTTCGACCCAAAATCTAATAAGATTCTAGTTCCTTTTTAGTTAACTGCAGTTTCTTTCTAGTTAACTAGAATCTTACTAGATTTTGGGTCGAAAATATGGGTTTACGATCTATTGAAATGTAAAATCTACTGACGTGTGCTTATTAATACACAATCGGTTTTTATTGATTTCTCATCCGGGTTTCGAGTCGCAGTCCCGTTAAAAAAGCGCTGGTTTCGACAGTGTCATCTCGTCGGACGTGACTCCGGCTGACGTCTGCGTTATTATTTCATAAATAATCTCGGTCCACAAGAGAGGACGAAAAAAACTGTGTCCTTAAGAATTGAAGGGTGCTTCAGAGTTCCGAGCAAGACTATGTGTACCGTTAAATGTCTCCTTCGTGCGAGTCGAAGGAGGCTGAATGACTCGATGCCCGAAACATGCTGAGTGGGCGATTACGGTAACAGTATACTCGAGAAATTCATCCGATGAAAACAACAATCGTAAGTATTACAAGTACGTGCAGCCGTTCGAAGAGTGGCCAGGATATTTGTGTCCAGTGACTCGGCGGTTTTTATCTACATTACGTTTCTTCGACAGCCGAACGACCGATGCTGATGAAGAATGCACGCGACCAATTCCCACGTGTTCCCTCGGGTTTCGAATTCAAATTAAGCCCGTTACGTCACCGATCCTCTTCACGGCTACCCGGTAAGCAAATCGGCTTTCGATTTGCCGCCAAATAACAACCGATATGTTTCCGCATTGGGCTCGGTGTATTTGGCGACAAAGTTAGGTGCCAAATGGAGGGCAAAACTTAGGCAGACCCTGCCCTCGTTATAGAGGGTCTAACTGTTATTTTTAGTCCCCGATTCCAAACAAAGTCGTGGAACTCAATTGTTTGCTAATAAATAATTATTTAAATAAAAATAAATTTTTAAAAAATACTTTCTATAATAATTTTCGTTTTAAATCTTACAAGTATTTTCATAGCCACAATTAAAAATTCACAATCACAAATGTTCAGGACTATCTGTACGGAGTTATGAATCTGTATAGGGCTAGAAAAAATTATTTTATACTTTTTAGTCCGTTTTTCAAACGTGGTGTTTTTTAGAAATTTATTTTATTCTTTTTAGTTCGTTTTTTAAACGTGATGTTTTTTAGTAATTTATTTTATTGTTTTTTGTCCGTTTTAAAAACGTGGTATTTTTTAAAAATTTATTTTTATTTAAATAATTATTTTCTGCTTTTTAGTCTTGTATGTGTAAAATTTTACAGTCGATTTTGAACATTTTGATGAGATTATAACTCGATTATAACATGTAGTAAATTTCAGACGGTATTGCGACGCGTCATATCGAAAACAAACGCGGTGGTAAAATGTCAAAGATAAAGGTTCGACGGAAAATTTCGGTATAACTGTTCTTTCGCTTGGTAAACAAAGATTATAGTATAATAATACGTAGTAACTTTGTAAACACCGCACGGAGCTCGAACGCACACTGAGCTCCTACGGTGCGAAGCGGGTCAGTGGAGTGGGGATGAGTCAGAGTGGGAACCGAGTGGGTACTACCGATTGTCGCGCGGGGAGGTGTAACGGTTAAATTTTTAATAGTTTATATCTCCTAAACGCATAGGCTTTTTTAATTTTTTTTTTAAATATTGCATTGTCATCTAGTCCTGACCTATGTTTAAAATTTCAAGTTTATAGCTCATCGGGAAGTTAGTTTAAAATCAATTGCAAAATTTGCACCGAACAAACAGACAGACAGACAAGAAAGCGAGCTAATAAAAACGCGGTAAAAAGAAATGTCTGCAATCGCCATAGACGTTTTCACTGTGGCCTTGTGCGCACAGTATTGGTCTGTTTTTTTCTTTTTAGGAGTTAGAAAATTAGTTTATTGCATGGCGTGCAGCGAATACTTCGAATAAATTGCAACGGGCCGGAATTGCAGAGAAAATACTAATAGTTTGTTGTTTATCATTTTTTCATGTGGGCCTAATGACACGATCGTCACACATGTTTGATCAGACGGAACACACGTACGTGATCGAACACCATAAATTGTATGAAAAATCGACGTAATAGATACCTACTATTACCTACATCGCTGCTGGAAAGTATGGGACATGTTATGATCTCGAAATAAATGAAGCGTGCCTTGTGAATTTCAAGCGTTTCACTCGCGTGGACATCACTTATTCGATGTCTGGCAGAGATAGGCGTTATTAAAAGCATTTATTAATTATTGTAATACATTCCAGCGCGTGAATCGGATTATAAATAGTGCAATTTTCACTTTACACTGTCATGTAGTTAAATGCAGTATTGAAATATTTTGTATTTAATAGTATATGATATCGCTTAGTTAGTTGATAGATATGTAAGCAATATGTTCGGTAGGCAAATGTCCCACGGGAAATATTAGAAATATGTTCAAGGTTGGTATATTTGAAAAAATGCTTTTTCTTTGTGCTTCTACAGAATACCAAATGCTATTCTTCTTTTATTAAATGTTTAAGACCTCTTACTGGGCTAATTTCTGCACAATAGATACATAAATGATACAACAGAAGAAGTTTTAAAATTACAATTTTTTAAAAAGCTTAAACAGGTTTTGTATTTATTTAATGAAACTAAAAATGAAGTGATAATTAAATGATACAACAGAAAAGTTTTTGAAATAACAATTTTTTAAAAAGCTTAAATAGGTTTTGTATTAATTTAATGAAACTAAAAATTAAGGAATTTTTACTCGGGGAAAAATTATCTGTTAATAATTTAGTTAAGTAATAATAATAACTTATTTGGTGCATTAAAAACCCTAAATAATTAAAAAATGAGGAAGCTTTTTTTGAGGGGAAAAAAATTGGAGGTAAAAAGCGTTTTTTTTTTAAATATTGCAATTCGAACAGAAAGAAAGAGGACAATACTATATTGTTTTACGCAGCAGTGTTTGTCATTCTTTGTAATTTGCATTATTTTTGTAGATATTAAGGTGTCCTTCAGCAGGAGGTATTCAAAGTATTTCGTCCATTTCTGACCTTGTGTGACCTTGACGGTCATTATGTCGCATACGAATGAATTCGTTTCATTTGGCATAAGCTTTCATATTGATGATGAAAGAAACACATAGCATTCCATTTAAACAATTGTAGGTCACCTTCATGTCTAACAACATAATGCAGATAAAAGAATTACAGACACCATTGCTTGCGAGAGACAGTATACAGGGTGGCCCACATAACTCTGAACAGCTCAATATCTCGAAAACTAGGCCATCGATTTTAAAGTTCTTAGTCTTAAATTGCATGGAACTGAAGGGCCTTTCTGACTACATAAACGTGAAGTGGCCTCCCTTCCCCTTTAACGGGGGAGGGGAGGTACCTTTGTAATTTTAAATGGAACCCCCTATAAAATGTTACATATTTAGATTCTACCGGAAAAAACAAGTCAATTTTGTCTGAAACATTTTTTTGTCAGATATTTCCATGATGAGATATAACAGTTTGAAGTTTCGAGTTGTAGGTACTTGAAGCGCTCGGAAATAGCGTTATGGAATTGTACATACGCGCTTGAGTCCTTTGCTTATTCGTGAAAAAATAAAATGTACTTTAAATTAAATGTTCAGAATGTCCACCACGGGCTTGTAAACATTTATTTACTCGAAACATCAAAGTTGTTCTAACATTTTTTAACATTTCGGGAGTCACTGAAGCGCAAGCGTCACGTATTCTTTGTTTCATATCCTCTTTTGTCGTCGGTGGTTCAAACATAACTTTGTCCTTTACATATCCCCATAAGAAAAAATCTAATGGTGTTAGATCGGGGGATCGAGGAGGCCATTGACGAGATCCCCCACGACCTATCCATTTGTTCCCAAATTTTTCGTTCAAAAATTGCCTGGTGATGATTGCAAAATGTGGAGGAGCGCCGTCTTGTTGGAACCACATTTCTCTTCTAACGTGCAGTGGCACATCTTCCAAAAGCGCAGACAAATGATTTTTTAAGAAATCACAATAACTTGCAGATGTTACAGTTTCTTGAAAAAAATAAGATCCAATCACAAAATCTCCTATTAGGCCACACCAAACATTTAAAGACCATCGATGTTGAAAGGGAGCACATCGCATCCAATTTGGGTTTTCCACGGCCCAATAATGCAGATTATGTCTATTTACATGCCCTGAATTCATAAACGTGGCCTCATCGGAAAAAAGTATTTTGCACAAAAAGTCATTTTCCACAACACCCTCTAGCCACTCACAAAATCTTACGCGGTGATCGTAATCTGCTATCGAAAGCTCTTGTGATAAAACCATGTGATATGGATGATACTTTTGCCGTTTCAAAATTCGTTGAATTGATGAACGACTAATATGTGATGTTTGTGCAAGTGTACGTTGACTAATATGAGGATTTAATGTAATTGCAGCAAGAATACTGGCACTATTATTTTCATTAGTGACAGCTTTAGGTTTATTGCGAGTTTTTTTACACAATTCACCGTGCTCGCGAAGCCGCTTTTCTAAATTATGAAATGTTGCATGACATTTTTTGATACCATAACGTTCAAAATACATCACTGCTGCACGCCGATAATTTTTTTGGCATTCACCTAACGTTAATAACATATTCACTTCTGTGTCAAAAGTAGCCATAATCACAATGTTACTGCTTGAATAACAGCTCTAAACTGAAAACGTTTTCATAGATAAGTGAGTCAAACTCAAGAATTGTAAATATTATTGTTTATGTTTCTTCATGAATAAGCAAAGGACTCAAGCGCGTATGTACAATTCCATAACGCTATTTCCGAGCGCTTCAAGTACCTACAACTCGAAACTTCAAACTGTTATATCTCATCATGGAAATATCTGACAAAAAAATGTTTCAGACAAAATTGACTTGTTTTTTCCGGTAGAATCTAAATATGTAACATTTTATAGGGGGTTCCATTTAAAATTACAAAGGTACCTCCCCTCCCCCGTTAAAGGGGAAGGGAGGCCACTTCACGTTTATGTAGTCAGAAAGGCCCTTCAGTTCCATGCAATTTAAGACTAAGAACTTTAAAATCGATGGCATAGTTTTCGAGATATTGAGCTGTTCAGAGTTATGTGGGCCACCCTGTATATGTAGGTTTTTCACCTTTTTAAAAATCAAATTCAACCTTCTGCAAATCGATGTTACTGTAAATCGTTAAGAATCTTTGATATAAATTATTTATTTATTTATTTAGATTAAATTATAGATTTATTTAATGTGGAAACACACGGTATATGGTATAGAAGACATAAGAAGCGAGGAAAGAAATAAAAAGGCAGTAGAACGGTTGATTAGGTTAAATTATTGTTCGTGTCGTAATTGTATTTGTAACACAGTTTTTTTCCCAGTTATTTACTTTTTATAATTGTCGCCGATTTTCGTAAACTGCTCTCGCGAACGCTCTCTAATAATGTTCGATTATGTTAAGATTAGGTGATTGCGCAGATCATTGCGAAACGTCTCTATTCCTATAAGAAAACTATTTCTTTATTACATAGCTGTGCAATACGAAATGCAACATTATGTTTGTTGGAACACATTTCGTTTTTAGCAGTACGTAACACTTGCGTTCGTATTTGTTTAGTAATATTTATTTAGTTGAATACGCTTTCTATTCTCCGTAAGACCTTCGCTGTTCTTCTGCAACTCGTGCCAGGCTACGAGTAATAATTAATTTATTATTTATTTAACGCAATATACAGTGGGTGTACAAAGTATTCGTACACCTTTTAAAGACGAATAACTTTTTCAAAATTGGACCCGACAGCTTGAGTTTTTTTTTGAGACGTTAGAAGGATTAGTTCTTTCGCTAAATAATTTATATACTGGGTGTTCATTTGAAAACTTTCCAGCCGAATATCTTGAAAAGTATGAAAGTGTCGTTTTTAAGGTCATTTGAAGGTCAATTTTGTTTTTTCAAATGGAAACCTATATTTTTGTATTATGGGATCGATAGAGCATCAAATTCTGAGTATAAAAGCGTTGACCTCCATATGTCCTAAATCTAATAGTTAACGAGATATCATAGAAACAATTTTCTTTCTTCTTTGAATAATATCTCGTTAACCATTAGGTTTAGGACATATGAAGGTCAACACTTTTATACTCAGAAGTTGATACTCTATCGATCTATGGTATAAAAAAAATAGGATATTCCATTTAAAGAAATGAAGGTGACCTTCATATCTCTAAAAAAATTACATAAAAAAGAAACATTTTTTTTATATCGTATGAGCCCCATTTTACCATTCAACTTCATCCTTCATACATTTGACGTATCTTTAAAAAGAACAAAGATATTTGAGGTGGCAACGTTAGGTCACTCACCCTGTACGTAAGAAACGAGTTTCCATTTTTTTTAAATAGTGCGACTGCAAAACCCAGTATTGCACTTACGACAAAAATATTATCACCAATATGTTGTCCTCCTTTTCTTTTTCTTTTCCGTAGGAAAAACTGTGTCTACGCATACCCCGTCCTCTTGGGGGAGAGACCTGTCCAGAAGCGCCAAGCCTACCCGCTAAAACAACCTACGGTGACCTCCCTGAGCTAATTGGAGGTAATCGGGATCTCGTGATCGAATGCTACCGATCACCTCCACCCCTGGCTATGAAAGCCCCTATCCCGGGGGAGGGGGGGAGAGGAGCTCCCCCAAAAACCAATATGTCCACCTTGACTTCACCTTCCTCCTCTAACTTTCCTCTTCTAATTCAATTCCGAAGAAGGTATGGTTTGATAAGATAAGATTAGGAATGAAGGAGGAAGAAAATTCTTGCTAGAATACACTTTTCACTTATCTCCATGCATGTCTTACAGTTTCGTCGGTGAATGTATCCTTAGGCGAAACATCGTGCCATAACAGCCGCTATAAGTCATAAAAGTCTCGGCGTGATGGTCCTTCGGACGAGGATTAACGTCGAGCAGGATTTTAATTCGTGAAAGTGGACTTGAAGAGGTCCGTTCGCTTCCGGAACGATCTGAAACGACCGCGTGATAGAAGAGCAACCGAGGTCGTGGAAACCTTGAGGATCGCTGCTAATACCCATCATTGAAGAGTCATTTGTTGGAATGATCATTTGCGTAGCCTGTTGAACGTGTCCTTATCTAACTAGGCAATCGGCCGGCCATTTTCAGCAACGCACACCGGCCGTTCCAGGCAGATACCGTAAAGAGATATATAATCAAGCTTGAACAAGTAAATGCCACAACGATCTGGACAGAATCGGTATCCGTGATTGTTGCTTTTATAGCTTATGGGAAAAATGCTCGAAAACGCTGGGACACATAAAAGACTTTAATTAAACGTGTTTCCCCGGCCGGCGCGGAGATTGTTCATAGATTGGCATTCAAATAATGCGTTCTAGCTAAGGAATGACCTCGCGTGCAGGCAGTCACGTGGGCCAGAAAGTCAGGAAACAGAATACTCGCTCCTAACCCGTGTCGCCAGATCAAGACATATCTTTTCTCACTCTACTTTCTTCCTCTGCGACGCTAGTCCCCCACGCTTCCGCTACGACCCGGTCACGTGACTAATTTAGTAATGGCAGAGAGGGGGTAACCCTATTCCCCTCGATTCGAGTCAATTCCCGTCAAAGCATTTTTAAAGGCACGCTAATTGGGCCAAAACCCTTCTTTTTATTTTGATTACACTACTGTCATATATTAACATTTTTAACTTGGACAAATATTCTAATAAAACGGAAGAGTTTGCGAATCAATTTTGATCAGGTAAAACTAAAATCAAATAAGATAGCTTAACGGCACAGTAATTGGTTCAAATACCTTAAAAAATAAATGAACGCAGCAACGAATGGTTCTAAATAGAGTAAATGTACCTATTACTGCGGGTGTACGTTTTACTGCGGTATTTTTTTCCCAGTCAGATTAAAATACTTAAAAATACATATTTTGTCTTGAATAAATTTGTAGAATGTATACCCGTTGGCGAGACAAATAAAATTGTCAATTATTCTCAGAAAAAAAGACTGTCGTTCACATGATTGTACATCCTTTAGATACCTAGTTCGATACAATAAAAATATAAAGAGAAACAATACAATTTTTAAAAGCTGAAAGATATTTGGCTCCTGATTTTTATGGTCAATGAAGGAAATGTTTATTTTATTTAACATTTTCTTATGTTGTATTCGGTTTTGGGGCTATCCATTTTTTTTATTCAGAATATATCATTCTTCTATAAAATGCTTACACATATAATTATTTTTTGATAAATTAGGAATAAGATTAAAATAAAGTACGATCGAAGCACGATGCCGCAGTAATTGGTACAGTTATCCTACAAGATTATGTGCCCAGCGATCATTAGGCGAATACAAAGTACTTACGAGTTTCGCAAATGAAATAACCGAGCGTAGGTCCCTTTAACCATCGTTCAATCAATCAAAAATAGATTTATGTGGAAATTATTACATGCAGTTACGGTTTTATTCGAGACACCAGTGTTTTTACACTGACTAACCTCGTATTATGCTAATAGAAAAGGTGCCGCGAGTAAAAAGATGCGCGGAGAATTTGTTCCCGTCAGGCTTCGTTTCCGAGAAAATGCGAATTACCTAGATTGCCTAATGTGTCTGATCATTGCCGACTACTTCCACTTGGAGGAGGCGCGATTCGTCTGCGAACGGTATTTCTGTGACGAATAGATATACACTCTTAGTAGAAAGTATTCAATTAAACAAATCAAACATTTATTATAACATTATTTATATTTTACTTTTTATTTTACTTTACTTTACCGGACTCAAAATTTATGCCTTTCTCCTACGAATTATGTAATCCAGTAGATTTCTACCTGGCGCAGATATAGATCGAAGTTTCGAACCTCTAGGATCAATAGTTGAGGAGCTATGGTTGCTTAAAGTTGGGCATTTTTTAGTGTTTTTGGCAGGTAAGGGCGCCGCCATATTGGTTTGTAGTGACGGTCGAACGCCGCTTACTGAGTTAGTTAGGAGTAGGTCGAGGGGATGGCAAGGTAAGCAGCTCGCGGTCGTCACTACAAACTAATATGGCGGTGCCCTTACCTATCAAAAATGCTCAACTTTAAGCGACCATAACTCCTCAACTATTGATCCTAGAGGATCGAAACTTCGATCTACATCCGCGCCGGGTACAAATCTACTAGATTACATTGCAAGTACATCATAATTCGTAGGAGAAAGGTACTAATTTTGAGTCCGGTAAAGTAAAGTTTACCCACCGTTTTTATCAACGATGATTTTATTAAAGATATTTATTCCCAATGACTAATGCTTATTTTCTTTTCTGTTACTTTTTGTCACTTTTTAAGGCAATTTATCATGATATTAATAAACCTACGAATAAATATCTTAATTTTATTAAGGTTACTTTGTACACCCACTGCATTAATACACTTCAACTTACTCAGTTTTGTCATAAACGCATAGAATTCGCAGCCTAATATTAATGTTTCTATTCATTCGACCGTTGCAATTTAAATGATTGTTTATCTTAATTTTATCTTTGAACTTTAATTTAAAAACGCTACGAACGTTCGTTCCAACCGAATACTATAATCTTGAACCTTGAAATATAGCCGAAATGATTTTGGCCATTTTATCGCGTTCTCCGACCACTGTGAGACATACTTTAAGTAGAATCGTTCAATGATGGTCAGACACGAGAGCCAAGTAGTAGTGAACGGAGTAGAGAATTGAATATTCGAATTACATTTCCTGGACAACGAAGCTAACTCTATACATTATCGCAAATAAATACTGTAATGTCTTCTTCTTGGTGGTATAAACTGTGTTCGCGACACGGTGACGTAGGACAGGATGGCCAACAAGTGGATCAGTTATTTTTGGTCGATCACAGCTGACAGGACAGAGTTGGGCATTAATCAATTAAAATTTTAACCAAGATTGATTGATCAATGTGTTCGATTAAAAAAGGTAATCATTGATTCAATCGATTTTTAGATCGAAGTTTCGAACCTCTAGGATCAATACTTGAGGAGCTATAGTTGCTTAAAGTTGAGCATATTTCCAGTTTCTTGACATGTAAAGGCGCCGCCATATTGGTTTGTAGTGACGGTCGTACGCCACTTACCGAGTCGGTTAGGATTAGGTCGAGGGGGGCGGCAAGGTAAGCGGATCGCGGTCGTCACTACAAACCAATATGACGGCGCCCTTACCTGTCAAAAATGCTCAACTTTAAGCGACCATATCTCCTCAACTATTGATCATAGAGGATCGAAACTTCGATCTGCATCCGTACCGGGTACAAATCTACTGGATTGTGAGTCCGGTAAAGTAAAGTTTACCGATAATTATCCGATTGACGATTACAATTGAAAAGGATGTAATCGTTAACCGCAACAAACGACTAAAGTAGGAGTTTAATTGTTAATTGCGATTAACGATTCAAGTAGAAATTTATTCGTCAATCGTTGATTAAATTTTTTCCGAACTCTGTTATACACCCTGTACATACAGAAGTTGACCACCCCTAATGTAGAATAATGAGACGTTATTATGGCAGGAGGAAAACGTGACTTCCGGTTGTCGAAGGAGTCAAAGTTGCGCTCCAAATACGTTCGTTGGTCAGCTTACAGGCGAGTCTACAGATAATACCTAATGGATCGACCTGGGTTGAACGGGAGCCAGGTTCTGTTCAAACATGGACAACTAGTCGAGGCCATTAATCAGCCGGGGTTAGTGATCGGATCGCGTCCAGCGTCGCGCTTAAGTAGATGGAAGCAGTGAAAGTGAAGCCGATGGATCAATCTTGGAAAGCTTCCTCTTACGAAAGATTTCTATTTGTTAAACGGCTGTCGTTTTGTCGAGTACTATCTGATCCGGCGATTAGGGAGCACTCAATGATGTAATGCTTTGGCGCTTCTGGATCAATGATAAATAGAATGCTCAGGAATATAATAATATTACCTTCATTGAAATTGCTTATACCAAAGAGAATTAAGAAGAGTTGTTAAAGTTTGTTTTTACACCAACATCTACAGTCGTGAACAAAATTAAGTGGACAGGTTTAGTGATCAACAAGAAGTCAATGCAATTTAAAACATAATTTTAATAAACCAGAATTGTATGGAACATTGGAAACGCCAATTATAATTGACCATACGTTAGTTAGTAGTTAACCATCTATAGTAAAGCCAGAAACACTAAAGGTGGTTATTCTGATATCGTTGACTTGCAACAATTAGTACAAATTACAAGAAAAGTATTGTATGAGGTATTATATGAATTGCACGTCCACAAAATTAAAGAGATCATATACAATAGAATTATCCTAGGTCGAAAGAAATGTTTAATTTTCGAGTTATTAATTGTTTAGATTATTAAATATGTTGGTAGCTAATCAATCACTATACATTTAAGTATTGTATGAGTTATTATATGAATTGCACATCCACAAAATGAAAGAAATCATACACAATGGCATTATTGTAGATCGGATGAAATGTTTGATTTTCCAACTAAAACGAAACGAAGCCGAAAATAAAATGGCAGATACGGAAACATAAAGATCACGTACGTTGACAATGAGAAGATAAGTTGAAGATTCAGAGCGGAAGTGAGACCAAGTATAGCAAACGGGAATGAAGAAATTAATGATAATTAGAGGAGGACTGGAGTACGTGTCCGATATGTTGTTATCGCTTAATTCGAGTGCGAAAATCGCGTGCCACTGAAATGAAGCATGACCGTAGCAGCGTTTCCGTGTTATCGCGTGAAAAATAGCGTGGTTTGAGATCCTAAGCGGTGTTGGATCGATCGGTAGATCGGATCGTTGTAACAACACCTGCGTGCAATAATCGTCTGGCAGGTTAAAGCGGGATGAGAGATCGCAGTGAGAGTTTCTGATTGCCGCGAAACAGGAAAATGCGCCCGCAGCGTGTTATCGTCGTGGAATGCGTTAATTACGCGTTACGCGACTCCCGTGCGAATGTAACGCCTTCTCCTACCTGTCATTGAAACGCCATTACACCCAGTTACGGGTACCCACCGCGGGCTAATGCCGCTTACTAATCAAACGTTAAGCACGCGCTAATTGGAGCTGTAAACTGATCTATAAAGGAGGGCTGAAAACAATCAACCACTAGGTCTAGAGAATCCGTAATTTACCGACACACGCGGGAACATTAGTACGCGATGATTGATTTTAATGGACGTCCCATCGTGCTCTCGAATCACAGTTAGACACCTGGATTTCTCGCGTTTATGGCATACATTCAATAAAATTACACCTTTCTCCCACCGTATGCGATACTTCGAACGATCATAATTGTTTCGAGGAAAAAGGTCACTTTCCAAGTTGATGCTTTGTGTAAACCTCACCTCCGGAAACCGAGGATTTTTAACTTTTTCAAACGTCACTCTGCAGATTTTGGCGAGAGAATGCCGAAAATCCAGGTTTCGATGATAGGAATCCACCGGTTCGGAAGTGATGCGTGTTTAAAGTTCAGCAATTTCGAGGGCACCGCCATGTTGGCATGTACTCAGCCGTGCCGGTAAACAATAATTTATTCTGTTGCAGTCAAAGTGCTAAAACAGGGCGAACGATAGGTGTTGAAATCGCGCAGGTGACTTTTTTAAGCCAGAACAATAAAAATTAAATGAGTTATTCTTTTTGTAGGGTACGTTCTGAAAAAATATAACTACTATTTTTAAGATTCTCTGAAACGATCAACAGAAACTCGAGATATCGTGGCAACCGTGTCGAGAAAACCTCGTTTAGGGGAACAAGAGTTACCCCCTCTCTCCTAGCGGATCGGTCACGTGACATTATGACACGCGCACGACAGAGAAGAAACCGCGTCACGTGACCGGACGGTGGCGAGAGCGTGGGGAAGGTAGAGCGGGGACACGAGTCTTAATCCGGCGCGACGCTGCTTACAAGGCGAGTTGCATTCTTCGAACTTGTATAACTACGTTAATTTTTGCGAAATCAATGAAATCCTTTCGCATACATATTCCACGACATACTTAAAGGAAACGCGAGAATGGAAGACTGGATTTTTTTCATAACGAAAAACCAGAATGACCCTTTAAGGGTTACAATTACAGCTGGGCAGCTGTCTCCTATCGGCGAAAGGTTCCGCGGGTACGCCATTTTTTTTTTCCTCCCCCCCTGTCTCGGTTCGATCGTTCGTTTTCGTTCGACTGCACAAACAAATGTCGCTGCCGGGATCCTGAATTCGGAATTCACCGGTCTGACCAGTCGATAACGAGTACTATTTACGGGGCACGCTCTACCGTTGCCATTTTTGTTCAATGCGCGCCGCGCTGCGCCGTGTCCCATGCCCTGTTACGATCGAGTGTTACGTGCGCGCGCGCGACAAATCTTAGGTAATTGAACGATCGGTAACCAGCGTCGCTCGTGCTTTCGGTGAGCTGCTTGCGTTTGTTCAATGTCATGCTTCCTGTCCCGTGCATGTGTCAGCCGGGTAGCATGGCTGAGTTATCGGCGAACCTGTTTCCACCTGACGGCCAATGCGGATTAATTAGCACAGCGCCGATTAACGAGCTCGTTTGTTCTCGTTTTTACCCCCCGTATTTCCACGTTTCTATTCATTCGATATGCCATCTATGCTTTATTTATTGGGTGACACTTTTCTATGGACGACCACGTTTCCTTCGTGAACCGTGTTCTCATTTTTAGTGTCAACGACTAACCATTTGCAGTACTATTAGCAATAATTTCCTAGCGCAAAAAGAAAATCTACATTCGATCCGTTTAATATAAAAATTTGGTAAACTTTAGTTTACCGGACTCAAAATTAGTACCTTCCTCCTACGAATTATGATGTATTTGGTATGTAATCCAGTAGAATTGTACCTGGCGCGGATGCAGATCAAAGTTTCGAACCTCTAGGATTAATAGTTGAGGAGATATGGTCGCTTAAAGTTGAGCATATTCCAGTTTTTAGGTAAGGGCGCCGCCATATTGGTTTGTAGTGACGATCGCGAGCCGCTTACTGAGTTGGTTAGGATTAAGTCGAGGGAGGGAGCGGTAAGGTAAGCGGCTCACGGTCGTCACTACAAATCAATATGGCAGCGCCCTTACCTGTCAAAAACGCTGAAAAATGCACAACTTTAAGCAAGCATAACTCGTGAACCATTGATCCTAGAGGATCGAAACTTTGATCTGCATCCGCGCCGGTTACAAATCTACTGGATTACATACCAAACATATCATAATTCGTAGGAGAAAGGTACTAATTTTGAGACCGCTGAAGTAAAGTTTATCCTAATAATAGATTAATAAATGATTATAAAGTTCACATTTTATATGGAAATACAGAAATAAAAAAAAGTATTTATTATGTATAAATTAGTACAAAGTGAGAAAGTGAGTCCATTAACATACAATAAGTAAGGCCTTCGGTTCTTCCGACATTTTCTTCTCGTTACTATAAGGCTACAATTAATCACTATAATTAACCACTATAAGGAAAACAAGACCACGATACGCACACAAAAACAGGATTATGCACGAACTAATTGAAGCCAATCGTTTCAAATAAGACAATGACGACGAATATAGTCCAAGACACCGCGCGCCGCCTAGAAATCAATATGCAGCCATAAAACCAGTGTAATAACAGGAAACAACAGTCCGTTTATAAGATAATTCAATGGTTTGCATTTGCATATTGGAAAAGCTTGCACCAAAGAAAATATTCTCACGGGATAATCGAGTTTTAAAGTTTAAAAATTGAACGACCGGCGAACATAAGCGAAGAAGATAACCAAAAAATCTTAATAAAAATTAATGCAGAAGATAGAACTCTTTCTTTGAACCAATCTAAATCTAGCAATTTTTCGTGTACAGAAAAATATATTTTCTTTGAAAAATCAATATGCAGTCATTGCAGTAATTGGTAAGTAATTGTAATTGTAATTGAAATTACATTTTGCCCAACTACGCTCGACACGTATTGTTGGCAAAATGAGACAGTTGAATTGACAAGTTGTTGGAAACGGCAATCGTGAAAAATTCGCAGCGCAGGAGGGTAGGGAGTGTTGTTGCTGTTGAATCATGGAAACAATACAGCGCGGCGAAAGACAATGAAAGAAAATAATGCGATGTTGGCGTGCAGTCACACAATCGATAACCGAGAGGAAATGGCCGTCGATTTAGAAGTTAATCCGGCGACTTGAACGTTCGCGTAAGCGGTGATTACGCGCACGTGGTGCATCGCCGACGTAGTTTCGCACAGACTAATGCCTCCTCTTCGCGTAACCATCTCATCGTGAGCTGTTTCGCATGCGGTTGAACCACGGAAGAAGAAGAAGAAAAAGAAGGCAGCAAATAAAAAGGAGGAAGAAAGAGCGGGGACCGTGTGCACGGGTCGCGCGATTATTTCCCAGGGGGAAAAGGCGCGTGTCAGCGCGCGGAGGTTTATGACAATGGGGATGGGACGACGACGGGACGGGGCTCCGCGAGAAGAGGACGTAGAAACGCGCTGCAATCTCCGGGGTACAGTGAATCAACCGCCATAAAATAGCTGCGTGCAAGTATTTTAATGGGACCGCGGGCCTACTATCTCCGGGGATCAAACGCGGCGTTTAGCATGCATCAACTCGCGTAACGCGTACGCGCCGCTCGTCCTACGTGCGCTACAGAGAGCCTCTTACCTTTTTACGAGACGCCGAAACGGTAAATGAAATCATTAGGGTGCGCTGACCTGCCTATCCGAGCCTATTATATCTCGACGACGCGCACATGTCCCGCGATCGTTCGAGCGTCGATTACACGGAGCTTGTTTATTCGATGCGAGCACCGACTCTTACCGACGCATTTTTTCCATCGCTGATTTCAAACCCCCGACCACTGGCGTCGGGTCGCCCCCTCTCCCTCTCTCTCTCTCATTCTATCTCAGGACCTTCGAGTGTATACAGGTTTTGCACTCCAAATCCACCCTTTTGCAAATCAATTTCACACTTTTGCAAATCAATTTCACCCTTCTGCAAATCAAATACACCCTTTCGCAAATCAGCTTCACCAATTTGCAAGTTAAATACACCATTTTGAAAATCAACTTCGCCCTTTTATAAATAAAGTATATTTTTAAGTATGTTTCTTCTAATAAAAATTAAATCAAATGTAAATTACAGGTTTTGCACTTCAAATTCACCCTTTCGCAATTCAAATACGCCCTTTTGGAAATCAACTTCGTCCTTTTGCAAATCAATTCCCACCTTTTACAAATAAAATTACAAATAACTTACAGGCTCTACACTGCAAATTTACCCTTCTGCAAGTTAAACACAACCTTTTGCAAACCAATTTCACCCTTTTGCAAATCAATTTCACCCTTTTACAAATAAAGTATATTTTTAAGTGTTTCTTCTAATAAAAATTAAATCAAATGTAAATTACAGGTTTTGCACTTCAAATTCATCCTTTTGCAAATTAAATACACCCTTTCGCAAATCAGCTTCACCAATTTGCAAATCAATTTCTAACCTTTACATGTTTTTGTAAAAAAAAATAAATCAAATATAAATTACACGTTTTGCACTCCAAATTCACCCTATTGCAAGTTAAATACACCATTTTGCAAATCAATTTCGCCCTTTTACGAATAAAGTATATTTTTAGGTATGTTTCTTCTAATGAAAATTAAATCAAATGTAAATTACAGGTTTTGCACTTGAAATTCACCCTTTTGCAAGTTAAATACAGCATTTGGAAATCAATTTCACCCTTTCACAAGTCAAATACGCCCTTTTGGAAATCAATTTCACCGTTTTACAAATCAAATTCAACCTTTTACAAATAAAATTACAAATAAATTACAGGTTCTGCACTGCAAATTTACCCTTCTGCAAGTTAAACACAACCTTTTGCAAATCAATTTCACTCTTTTGTAAAAACAATTCCGCACATCTACAAACAAAATATATTTTTAAGTATGTTTCTTCTAACAAACATTAAGTCAAATATAAATTACAGGTTTTGCACTTGAAATTCACCCTTTTGCAAGTTAAATACACCATTTTGCAAATCAATTTCACCTTTTTGCAAATCAAATACGCCCTTTTAGAAATCAATTTCGCCCTTTTACAAATAAAGTATATGTTTAAGCAAGTTTCTTCCTAAAAAAAATAAATCAAATAAAAATTACAGGTTTTGCACTCCAAATTCACCCTTGTGCAATCCAAATACGCTCTTTCGTAATCCAGATTCACCCTTTTGCAAATTAATTTCAACCTTTTACAAATAAAGTATTTTCAAGTAAGTTCTCGTAAAAAATATCAAATCAAATGTAAATTAATTGTTAAGAGATGCAAAATTTTATTTATTGCTGGGATGTACATCAAATACTTATTTAAAAGTAACTACCGATTCATTGACTTTGTGATGTATGAAAACTGTCCGTAGATATGTACAATACATGTATTCGTTGTAGCCATTTTCTGATCAATGTATTTTAGAAATTAAAGTACTAACAAGGGAAGGACCCCAAGTGTCCGACTTCGATTTCGATAATTTTTTGTGAGACGATGGTAGATCCCTAATTATGTATGCAAAATATTAGGTGTAGTTACTCAATAGTTTTAAAGATATAAACAATTGAACTTTCACGCAACCTGCTTACACGGCTAATGGAACTTCCAAAACTATTAACAAGGTATGAAAGTTTAATTGCTTATATCTTTAAAACTATTGAGTAAGTACACCTAATATTTTGCATACATAATTAGGGATCCATATACCATCGCCTCACAAAAAATTATCAAAATCGAAGTCGGATACTTGGGGACCTTCCGTTACAAGTGTTTTAAGGGGGCGTTACGGTTTCCGAGAATATTCAAGAATTTAAAAAGAAAATCTATTGAGCCTTCTGCATTGAAATTCTGCACAGAAAATGTCTCTGTCGTGCATGTGTCACTATGTGATATGACTAATCCAGTACAGACAGAAAGAGAGGCTCACTTTTTCCCCTCGATTCGTGCTTCCTGCCCTGAGCGACTCTGCGAGAACGTCTGCGATTATTATCAATTATACTTTCTCCGCGTGTTAATTTCCCCGTGTAACTGCGGGCACAAATACAAATCGATGAAATTTCCGATTGATGGATGGTCTAATTTATCGCGATCGATTTTTTCTGTCTCGTCGATGTTAACGCGAGAAACTAGGTTTGTACACGTACATTCTCGACGGTAGCTATTGGGTTAGCGTTCAGTCACGCACCTTTTCTCAGTTTTCCTTCCTCGTACCAGCACGTCGCGCGTCGCTCGACGCTGATTTACATTGGATGCATTATCTGATCGCGGACTCGCATGCGCCATCAGATACGGTAATTAATCAGAAATCTCGATCAACCAGGAAAGCCGTGGATCACGGACGCGACATTGCTACGCTTTGATTATACCGTTCGCGGTATTTAACCGATTCGCCACCCGGGTTTACGTCGCGGACTCGTCTCGTTTCTCATTAATCGTCCGATTGCTCTCTTTCACCACCGCGACACGGATCGCTGTACAGTTTAATTGGATCCCGAAGCTCAGCAGGTTATCACTATGCGTCTGATAATCCGAGATGTAACAATGTCACAAGTTTTGATATGCCGAGCGATTGCGAACTAACCGGCTCATAAAATATATTGAAACTGCCCGCGAAACCGGAACTCGTTCTCACGATCACCATGGGCGAGACGGGTTTCAAAAATTGCTTTAATCATTCGTAATCTTATTTGTGCTCAAATATGGCTGTATAGACATTAATTCGAATTTTGCTTCTCGATTCTAACAAGCCCAGCTATCCCTGGCACGCGACGTCTCAAGGACGTTTTTTCTCCGTCGATTTTGAGTCTGAGAGTCTTACGTCCTAAACAGACGGCTTTTTCGAGACATCGTTTGAACGTCTTCCGTAAAAAAACGACTGATAATGGAAGGACCCCAAGTGTCCGACTTCGATTTCGATAATTTTTTGTGAGACGATGGTATATGGACCCCTAATTATGTATTCAAAATATTAGGTGTAGTTACTCAATAGTTTTAAAGATATAAGCACTTCAACTTTCATACCTTGTTGATAGTTTTGGAAGTTCCATTCGCCGTGTAAACAGGTTGCGTGAAAGTTCAATTATTCATATCTTTAAAACTATTGAGTAACCACAGTTAATATTTTGCAGACATCATTAGGCATCCATATACTATCGTCTCACAAAAGATTATCAAAATCGAAGTCGGACACTTGGGGTCCTTCCTGTGTTAGTACTTTCATTTTTAAAATTTCTTTCTAAAAAATCATACGTGCACTTGAAATGCCAATAATCATCTCTGCAGAATTTCAATGCAGAAGGTTCATAGCTTTCTTTTTTAATTCTTGAATATTCTCAGAAACCATAACGTCCCTTTAAAACACTTATAAGGGAAGGACCCCAAGTATCTGATTTCGATTTCGATAATTTCTTGTGAGACGATATAGTATATGAATCCCTAATGATGTATGCAAAATATTAGGTGTAGTTACTTAATAGTTTTGAAGATATAAACAATTAAAGTTTGATACCTTGTTGATATACCGTGATTCGCAGCTCGAGTTTTCGAAGTTCAATTGTTTATATCTTTAAAACTATTGAGTAACTACATCTAATATTTTGCATACATAATTAGGGATCCATATACTATCGTCTCACAAAAGATTATCAAAATCGAAGTCGGACACTTGGGGTCCTTCCCGTGTTAGTACTTTCATTTTTAAAATACATTGATCAGAAAATGGCTACAATGGATACATGTATTGTACATATCTACAGACAGTTCTCATACATTACAACGTCAATGAATTGGTGGTTACTTTTAAATAAGTATTTGATGTACGTCCTTGCAATAAATAAAATTTTGCATCTCTTAACAATTAATTTACATTTGATTTAATTCTTTTTAGAAGAAACTTACTTAAAAATATACTTTATTTGGAATAGGTTGAAATTGATTTGCAAAAGGGTGAATTTGGATTGCAAAAAGGGTGAATTTGGAGTGCAAAACCTGTAATTTACATTTGATTTAATTTTTTTTTTACAAAAACATGTAAAATGTAGAAATTGATTTGCAAAAAGGTGAAGTTGATTTGCAAAAGGGTGAAATCGATTTACAAAAGTGTGAAATTGATTTGCAAAAGGGCGAATTTGGAGTGCAGAACCTGTATCTTACATTTGATTTAATGTTTCTTAGAAGAACTTCCTTAAAAATATACTTTACTTGCAAAAGGGTGAAAATGATTTGCAAAAGATGAAGTTGATTTGCAATAGAATATATTCCTCGAGGACAGTCAGTACCTCGCTTTTTGCATTTCTCCCGACTGCCTCTTCTCCCGGACTCATTCCACTCCCGTTCTTTGCTAAAATACTATAACCTCCGACCCTGAAATAACGTTAAAATAATTTTGGCCGGTTTCCCGCGTTCCCCGACCACGGTGATGCGTCGTTCGCTTCCAGACCGATTCGAAACGCACGGATGCCTCGCGTACCACCATTCACGAGATTTATCCTCAAAGATAATGTCCATGTCGCTCGGATATGCCGTGTTGCATGTCGACAGGCATGTAATCCTGCCGAGGCATACCTGAAATCGTTACAATTCCAGGCTCTTCCAATTTCAATGTACCATTAGCATGACCGGTGAACTACGGATTCCGATGCCGCGATAAGACCGCTGGTGATTTCGATGCGTGTCCGAGAGATTGCTCGCTGATGATCTCGATGCGTGGAAAATGGATCTAGCTCGGATTCAAAACGTGCAACGAAAGGATCTTCAATAATTCCAGCGAGTGAAATACTCTGATGAGCCAGATACGCCGATATTGGGTCACTTCAACAATCTGCGTATCTTTCTGTGAACTTTTTTTCAGGGAAAACATGCAAAGCAATGCGTTCATCGTCAATCTACAATCCGACGCGTAATTGATGGCGAACACTTTAACCCTTATGTCACTGGCCCCCGTGTACCCACTTTCAATTTCTTTTAAGAGCATGGCGTGTAGAATTGCTGGATCTCTAAATTTTCGTTCGAAAATTTAAAAACTTGGGGTACATCAATTAGTATTAGTTGGAAAAACGTCTTATTTCAGACGTTAAAACGACATCTCGGAAAGACGTTTTTAACACGTCTGAAATACGACGTCTTTAAACCGTCTCGAAAAAAGCGCCGGTGAGGGATACAAAACTGTCAATCATTCTCATATTTCCATAATCTCTGGATTTGAAAAAACGATGTTTATAGAAGGTAAAAATAAGACCATCTTTCTTACGTATTACGATCACAATACCAATTCCAATTTCAATTCCAATTTCAACTCTTCAATTTCAACTCTTTAATATCAACTTCAATCTCAACTATAATATCAACTTCAGTTTCAACATTAATTTCAACTCTTCAATTTCAACTCTTCAATTTCACCTCTTCAATTTCACATCTTTAATTTCAACTCTTCAATTTCAACTTCCATTTCTACTTCAATTTCAATTTTTATTGTAATTGTAATTTTTATTATTTTTATTGTGATTTTAATTGTAATTGTTATTATTTTTATTGTGATTTTAATTGTAATTGTTATTATTTTTATTGTGATTTTAATTGTAATTGTTATTTTTATTACACTTTTTATGTCAATTCCACATGCGTTCTTCTAATAAAGCTTAATTGATTTAACTTAAAACTTGTGTTTGTCGAAATCTATCCCTTCCCTTCTTTTAATTTCATTAATATTTATGGATTAAATTTCAAGACGTCTTAAAGACGTCTTTAAGTCGTCTGTTTAACATCTAGAAAACGTTCATGAGACGTTCGTACGACATTCGGGATGTCTTTAAGATGTCCCTAAGAAGTCTTAAATGTCCATAAATGTTAATTAAATGAAAAGAAGTGAAGAGTAAAAATTGATTTCGACAAAAACGAGTTTAAAGTTAAACCAATAGCTTTATAATAGCTAAATAGCTTTATTAGAAGAACAAATGTGGAATTGACATAAAAAGTGTAATATATATAACAATTGCAATTAAAATCACTATGAAAATAATAAAAATTGAAGTTGAAATAGAAGAGTTGAAACTGACGAGTTGAAATTGAAGTTGAAATGGAAATTGAAGTTGAAATTGAAATTTGAAAAATTGATGTTGAAATTGAAGTTGAAATTGAAAAATTGATGTTGGTATTGAAATTTGAAAAATTTAAGAGTTGAAATTGAAGTTGAAATTGAAATTAAAATTGAAAGTGAAGGAAAACACTAACTCGTGCAAATAATACCAATGCTAATACCTACTTACTGCTAGATTATGTGTATATAAAAATCACACTGTTCATGGTCTTGAAGACGTAAACGTTGAAGAGTCTTAGGACGTAAGGCTTTCAGACTTGAAATAGACGTAAAATTTAAGATGTCTTTAAGATGTCGTATTCTATCTGGGTTTAAAGCCTCTGAATGTCCAACTGCAAACGTCTCAAAGACGTCATTGTGCTATCTGGGCAGACTTTTGGCTAGGAAACACGGGTATGCAGCCCATAGTGCACCGTGCGCAGCGGAGCACGAAGAAGCGACGAATCGGATCGATCGATTCCGAGCCGTGCAAATTCGATCGCGAGTTCATTTAGGGGAACGGAGAACCGTGAATATGGAAAGTGTATTAATGAATCTGACAGCGCGGCGCGTCGCGACGGATCGCGGGACGTTCGAGGAAATCGTTCAAGGCAGTCGAGATTAACGGCTCACCTTGCGCGAACCACCGGCGTGCGCTTACGAATTGGAAGTATAATTTCTCATCGGCGATCTAACGCAATTCGTATTGTTATTGCGTGTACGAAAGCTAGATTTATTTCATTCGGCCCCGCGGAGATGAATGTTTCACGCAGAAGGAATGTAAACGTCTCCCGGTTAAAATTCGGCCGTAAATGTGTCAAGATCGCGCATTAAGATTGGATAATTAACATGATTTCGCGGCGTTCGAAATCTAGACGAACACCGGAATGAAAATTTAAATGTCCATTTGCATCGTCTCCGACGATAAAGTCCGGAAGACAAATTGCCGGGTATCAACGACTTGCTTTGCTCGCGCCCACAGGAAACGTGTAATTATTATACTAATTTTCCGACGGAATAGAACTGTAAATGTGCGTGTAGGATAAGTAATGACAGCCATTACCAGCACCCGTAAACCTTTCTTCTTGCATTACTCATTTGCTTGCACGCCGGGCCGCCAAGGGACAGTTGTGCTACTTGATCATTGCGATCGGTTGGGAACTCGCCTAGATCACAATAATTCGGTGCAATCACAGTGATCGACGAACTTGTTACACCTGCCAGAGACTAGACAACGTCTACAGGGTGTTCGCGTCGTTACCAGCGCTTTTTGGACAGATATTTTGATTAGAAAATGTGACAGAGGAGAAAGTTACAGGTTTCGCAATCGAAATTCACCCTTTTGCAAGTCGAACACATCCTTTTGCAAATCAATTTCAACCTTTTACAAATAAAGTATGTTTAAGTAAGTTTTTGTAAATCAATTTCATCATTTTGCATATCAATTTCACCCCTTTGCAAATCCATTCCACTCTTTTTCAAATCAATTTCATCCTTTCATAAATAAAGCATGTTTAAGAATGTTTTTGTAAAAATCAAATGTAAATTAGAAGTTTTTGCAAGTCGAATACACCCATTTGCAAATCAATTTCAACCCTATACATATGAAGTACGTTTAAGTAAGATTTCGTAAAAAAAATCAAATAAAATGTACATTCCAGGTTTTGCAAATCAATTTTAAATTGATTTTTTATCTCTTTTTTAAATTGGACTTACCCATTTCTGCTATAAATGCATAAAATCCACAGTTTAGTAATAGTTGATAATAATCTGACAGAGACATTCCAAGACATTCAGGGCAAGCTATGTTAACACAACTAAACCTTAATTAAACTCTTATAACTTTATTATACTATCTTTGTGTACTAAAATAAATTGCAATAAAATGCTCCTAAAATTTCGAAAATGAATACTTCTTTTATAAAAGGATTCCCCAAATTCGCATTAATTTTAGTAGTTTACATTTAAATCACACACAGGATTTCCCCTTCACAGATACAAATTATGTAGTAAAGGACTTTGCCGAGAAAAAATAATTCGGGACATTCGGAACAAGCCGTGTTCACGAACAAATGACAGTGCCTCGCTGACTGTAAACCGAGCAACACGCACATTTAACCTTTCTCCTACGAATTATGATGTATTTGGTATGTAACCCAGTAAATTTGTGCCCAGCGCGGATGCTGATCGAAGTTTCGAACCTCTAGGATCAATAGTTGAGGAGTTATGGTCGCTTAAAGTTGAGCATATTCCAGTTTTTAGGTAAGGGCGCCGCCATATTGGTTTGTAGTGGCGGTGGCATGCCGCTTACTGAGTTGGTTAGGATTAGGTCGAGGGGGCGGGAAAGTAAGCGGCTCGCGGTCGTCGCTATAAACCAATATGGCGGCGCCCTTACCTGTCAAAAATGTTTAACTTTAAGCGACCATATCTCTTCAACTATTGATCCTAGAGGTTCGAAACTTCGAGCTGCATCCGCGCCGGGTACAAATCTACTGGATTGCATACCAAATACATCATAAAAAGGCACATATTTTGAGTCCGGTAAAGTAAAGAGCAGACAAATTCAATTTTTTGAATGGGACCGTACATGGTAAAAATCCGTGAGGAAAGGATAAGATAAAAAGAAGAAGTTACAGACCTGCAGATAAGGGCTGGCAGCTGATAAGACGAGTCGATGCGCGAGGAACCTCTGCCCGTCGGGGCAGCAAAGGGCAACGTCAGCGAACCTCTGGGACAGCATCGCCTCCTTGAGGAACTCTCCGACGTCCGGTGCTCTCCCGGAAACTCGAATTACTTCTCCCATCATGCTCCAACTCGCTCGAGATCACTGTTCACTTGTCAGTCGCTATATTCTGAACGATCACCGACAGTCCCAACATTTCCCCATAACACTCGGGATTTCTCGAACGACGATTCTCCGAATCGGCAATTGTTTCCCACTGAACCGTATTCGACGCATGCACAGCTGTCTATCGAATTCCCTCGAAGCGTTGCCCGAAACTGAAGCGTACTATCCGAGCAATCGTCGACATTGGCACCGAACACAGCGCTACAAGAGAAGAAACAGCTACAGAATTCTGAATAGCAACTCGCGAAACGGTCGACCGACAGAAACGACCTCGATGCCCAGCAGATCCTCCGAATATTGTGTGCTACCTTCACTATGTTTGATTAATAGACAGCGTTTATGACAAAAAAGATATTTTATGCGTTATGACAAGAATTTAAAAATGAATTTAATAATACTATTATATATTGTTTTCCGTCGTCTAATAATGGTACAAGGGAAAATGATTGTCAAAGACAAAAGAAAATTTTGTGCGTTTACGACAAGGATTTAAAAATACTATTAAGTACATTGTTTTCTACTTATTTTGAACGTATTCGAACAGAAAATAAATTTCCATCTCACTCCAGTTTGTCGCTATTCAGGAAACATCAGCAAACATTTCTATTTTGCGTAAAGATCCACTGTCTACTGATTAACCCTTTGCACTCGAAGCTGTTTTAACTCGAAAATTAAACATTTCTTCCGATCTAGAATAATTCCATTCTATACGATTTTTTTCATTTTATGGTTATATGAAATTGAGATACAGGTACGGAACATAATTGATCACAGACATTTCAAATCGGAATAACTTTCTTATGAATGGGCCAAACGACTTCAAGTTCTCTGTACGGCTAGAAGCATTAGTTTAGTAAATGACGTCTAAATAAATATGTTGATAAAATGCATTTGGTCGTAATTATGAGAAACTAGTAAAAATTGAATTTTGCGATTTTAAATTGAAATTTTACAATTTTAGATTGAGTTTTGCAATTCTTAATTAAAGTGTTTCAATTTGGATTAAAATTTTACAATTTTAGATTGAAATTTTGGGATTTTACGATATCACAATTGTGTAAATGAAAATTATACAATTTTAAATTGAAATCTTAGTTTTTTGTTCAAATTTTACGATTTTAAATTGAATTTTGAAATATTCAATTGAAATTTTACAATTTTCAATTATAATGTTTCAATTTTGGATTAAAATTCTACAATTCTAGATTGTAACTTTAGAATTTTACAATATCACAATTGTGTAAATGGAAATTATACAATTTTAAATTGTAATCTTAGTTTTTGGTTGCAATTTTACAATTTTGAATTAAAATGATTCAATTTTGGATTAAAATTCTACAATTCTAGATTGTAACTTTAGAATTTTACAATATCACAATTGTGTAAATGCAAATTATACAACTTTAGATTGAAGTTTTACAATTTTAAATTGAAATCATAGTTTATGTTGAAATTTTACAATTCTAAATTGATATTTTAAGCAGTCTTTGTGAGATAATGAATATTGTCGAAAAATGGAAAATATTAATCGACTTATGTTTGCTCTAGAATCCTATATTGATCAGAAAAGGTCTTAAAAAAAGAATTGGGGAACGTTATCTAGATTGTGTACATTGTACATGTAACGTCGAGCATATACAGCGGGCAGTATATGAATAGGGAAATTTATCCGCAATTATATGTATAACACGATACAGTTTGTAAGGAGCATCTTGTCTGAGCAAGGCAACAATGGGTGAAAGTGATTTTCCCTGATGAATCCAAATTCAATACATTCGGATCAGATGGAAGATGTTACGTAAGACGGCGAGTACGTGAAGATTTTGATGCAAAAAATATATAAAGAAAACATTTTAAAAACCATGCTTATATTAAAATGCACCAAAAAGGAGAAAATAATTTTTTTCCTGGTTCTCTATATTTTTCCCCAAAATTTGAAGCAATTAGTTCAAAATTTCTTCTGTTATAAAATCAGTGTCGGAATAGATAGAAAACTTTAATATAAATTTAAATAAAATCATGACATTAGTGACTATACAAATAAAAGCGTGGAGCGCTAAATTAGGCTGCTCTTTACTTTACCGGACTCATAATTTGTGCCAAAATTTGTATAACTGTTGACAATTTCGAGTTCTTATTTTTCGAATCCGAAGATATTCACAGACGATATTTGTCAGCGATTCGGGACAAACGCGTGTTTTGGAAATTTGGTTTTCCGAGGAGAGGAAGAAATGGCCCCTCTCGATCAGTATGAATGGCGGCGCGAGAAACCAACGAGCGATTTCATTACAGTTTCAGCTGGCAGCGAGTCAGTTCGCTCGAGCCGAACTGCTGGTGATCGCGGCCGGTGCCATTGTACTGTGAAATTGCTTTGTGGCCAAGTAATTGATACCTTATAAGATAACACCCGGACCGAGACGCGTGCGCGCGTGCTCCGTCATACGCGTGGCTGAGCAAAGTTATTCGTTTGCGTTTACTAATGGCCCTGGTACCGCCTCGTGCTCCGCTTTTTCAATTACAAATGACCACGCTGTAGTCGACCGGAATGTAAACGTAAACGAGCCACGTGCGCGCCGCGAACTTTTTCTGTTCCTTCCTGAACTAAGTATTCGCAGCGCGAGAACGGCTGTTTGTTTATTAATCGACGCTCTGCGAGAACACGCTGATAATTATTAAAATTCAAAAAAATTGATTTCTCTGTTTCGGCATTTCCTTCGAGTATAATTTTTTTTTATTTTTTTATTATCAAGTATATAATTTGATGTTGGATATGTGCAAGAATGGATTTGTTTGCATTCGTGAAAATTGAAGTTATAAGCGTTTGAGGAATTGATTATTTATTGAATCTTTAAATGCGTTTTTCTTTAAAGTTTAAAATTATAAGCATTTGAGAAATGTAATTCGCGTTGCGAGGTATTGATTATTAATTGAATCTTTCAACGCGTTTTTCTTGTGACCGCTTTTTGCGAAATGTTTGTCACATCTGAAGTTCTAATCGATTTACTTGAAATTTTTTTAGAGAACCTTATATAGAGAGCGGCGCATATCCTGTTATCGTGCGGAACAAAAACTTTTCAGATCCGACCATTTTTAAGAAAATTATAACATTTCTATCGAAATAGCACAGACATCTTTTAATCTTTTAGAAAAATATTTTTGGAAGTAAATCCGAGCTGGGGAGAATAGTATTTTAAATATTAAATAGTACATAATCCTATTTATTTGAAAGTATGTGTACAACTTTAAAAATAAAATATTTTGTTCGATGCAGTAATTTTTGAAAATAAGATAATTGATTTGAGGCAGTGATTTTTTAAGAATATTGAGAATGTTTGTATTTTGACTTCATTTTCAATTTTGATTTTAAATATTATTGCTGAAAATGATGGTAAATCGAAGCATGACACCGCAGCAATCGGTACAGTTGCCCTATTATGGACGTCGTTTATGTGCTCTTGGGTTTTCTCCAATCGTTAAAATTTCCACGATCGTGCACCAGTTATGCGATCACTAAATGCAGAGATAACGAGAGGAGAATTATCATAATATGAAAAAGTTTGCTGCAATTCAGTAAACATCAGCAAACATTTTTATTCTGCGTAAAGATCCGCTGTCTACTGATTAACCGTTTGCAAGGGGGAACTGTACCCTACTGAAGTAACTAGAAAGGAACTACAATCTTACTAGATTTTGGGTCGAAAAAGTGGGTTTGCGCCCTGACATTTTTGGTCCTTATTTGAGCAAATTTTGGGCTGGGTGAGGGCTCGTTCGAAAGAGGAAGGTTCACCGCAGGGGGCTCTGGTCATACCATCAGTCAAAAAAGGCTTTTAGAGACAGAAAAATGCATTGAAATCTGCGGGATTTTTTCTCGATTTTTTTCCTACATTGGACACTCATATTATTAGATAATAAACACAATCTCGTTAACCTCATGACCAGAGCCCCCTGCAGTGAAACTTCCTCTTTCGAATGAGCCCTCATCCAGCCCAAAATTTACTCGTATAAGGACATTAAGCGAAAAATCGCAAAACCATTTTTTCTAGTATGATTCTACTTCCTTTCTAGTTACAATCAGAAGGTATCCTACCTCCTTAAATCGAAAATTAAGCATTTGAATGAAATTGAGATACAATCACGCACATAATTGATCACACACACTCCAAAACGGAATAACTTTTTTATGAATGGAGCAAACGTCATCAAGTTCTCTGTATGGCTAGAAGAATTAGTTTAGTAAATGACGTCTAATAAATATGTTGATAAAATGCATTTGGTCGGAATTATGAAAAACAATAGTAAAATTGAATTTTGCAATTCTGAATTGAAATTTTACGATTTTCAATTAAAATTCTTCAATTTTGGATAAAAATTTTACATTAAATTGAAACTTTAGAATTTTACAATATCACAATTATGTAATTGGAAATTATACAATTTCAGATTGAAGTTTTACAATTTTAAATTGAAGTCTTAGTTTCCGATTAAAATTTTGAAATTTTACAATGTTAAATTGAATTTTGCAATTTTGAATTAAAATTTTATAATTTTCAATTAAAATTCTTTAATTTTGAATTAAAATTTTATAATTTTCAATTAAAATTCTTTAATTTTGGATGAAAATTTTACAATCTTAGATTGAAACTTCAGAATTTTACAATATCACAATTATGTAAATGGGAATTATACAATTTTGGATTAGAATTTTTAAGATTTTGAATTGAAATCTTAATTTTTGGTTGTCGAATTAATAACTTCGATCGTACAGCGGTTATGCGGTCACTAAATGCAGTGATAACGAGAAGAGAATTAACATACATATGAAAACTGGGATCAACATCAATCTTCTGAGTTTCCCAGAGTTTCAATTTAACCGCTGCGGTCTAGTGTACGTCCACTCTAATTATATCGTTGGACTAAAAATGATGGCTTCCCGAAGGTACCATTTGCAGAGCGGAACTAATACACGTTCAGGTTCGCACGATCTGCAAAATCGCAACAATGTTTTGCGTTCTAGACCTGCGGTCGAAACAAGTTCTCCTAATTATGATAATGACTTCGTAATCTCGACAGCTATATCCCGTAAATAGCATCGAGAAAAATATACGAAAATAACAAGCAACGCGAATAGTATCGCCTCTAATGAGCCGGAAGAGCTTCCAACTGGTTCTCCGAATTTATTGTCGTTCGAGTCGCGACTAGGGTTGCCAATCGTCCCAGATCGGCTGGGATTGTTCCGGAATTGAAGGTGCTGCCTAGGATCCCAGTTAAATGTCAAATTGTCCCGGAATTTCAGAGAAAGACTATAACTACTATTTGGAAAACTCGTAACATTATAATTTTTTTAGCTTTGTTATCATTAGATTTCAGATTTAGATTTGTTATTATTACTGGACTGCGGGTGTTTATGCATTTATGAAAAAATTGATTGGGTCAAATATAATTTAATTGAATAAGAGGTCAGAATTACAAATTACATCGTAATTTAATTGAATGAAGCGACTGATTTCGCATTACGAAATAATTGAATACAATGTAATTGAATTACTTTGCTATTATTAGACTGCGGATTTTATGCATTTATGACAAAAACGTTTAGGTGAAACACAAAACAGTAAAAATACCTGACGATCTGAAAAATACGATTATATTGCTTGTGGCTTAACTAAATTTTTAAGACAAGAAATAAATGTTTGTGCAGCTCCTATTTCTTGTAATTGACTTGGAAAACTTTTATTTTGCTTAAAGATCCTTCATCTTTCGCCATCTTTCATGGCTACATATGTAGTGATCGAACCTCTAGTGATCGAAATGAACTTTTCGTACTGGATTCGTTTTGCTTTCGGGAATACATATTTAACTTGATCCCATCACTAGCCATTATCTTATTCATTACCTTCGATAATTCCGTACGACAATGCGCGAAAATTATTGGTACCCTTGCCGACGGGTTTACGAACCCGTCGTTCATTTATTAGACACTAGAGACGCCAGATCGCGGACAGAACTCTCCGCCAGCTAGATATTTATGTTTGCCATCAAACGGCCGGACATTCGCGCGCTTGTAAATATTCCATTTATTGCCTTCTCCGTTAAAAGCATTCGTAGAAATTGCAGCTTGATTACAAAGCCGCGTGCGCGCTACACGTGGCCATTCCGAACACTTCCTATAATGGCAAAGAGTCGCTCATTACCGCAACACGAAAGTGACTAGAACTCGAGAATCAGATGAAAACGGGATTACCTGTTTGTGTGCACTGTCTTTCCCATTGCTTGCAGATTGAGCAGTCAGATCGACGCAGTTTTCATTCCCCGCGGAAACTGAACGAGCCATTTTTATTGCAATATGCACACGAATAAAATGTACAGTAGGACTGAGATTATCCGAACCTCCGAAGTCTGAATTAAGACTTGTGTCCCCATTCTTTCTCGCTATTCCTCCGCGTATTCCCCTGACTTATTTTATGATGTCGCTAACTAATTATTTAGGTTGACCTAGCGGTTGACGCGACATAAAACTACAAATTTAAAAAAAGAATGAAAATTGTATAAACGATTTTGTCAATTTTTGTTTTACGATTGGTGAATAATGATACACGAGAAAATGATTTTACAGTTACAATAGCAATTATACAGTTTATACAACTTTGTATTCAGTTTTTACAATTTCAAATTGAAATTTTCCAATTTTCTACAATCTTGCATTTTGAGATTTTACAATTCTAGATTGCATTTTATAATTTTACAATTTTAGAATTAAAATTTACAATTTTGCATTAAAATTTCACAATTACGGATTGAAATTTTAGTTTTACAATTCGGAATTGAGATTTTCCAATTTACTACAATTTTGGATTATAACATTTCACAATTTCAGATTGAAATTTTATAATTTTACAATTCCAGAGTGAAGTTTTACAATTTTACGTTGAAACGCAATAATTCTACAATTTTCAATCCAAGTTTTCCAATTGTACGTCCAAATTTTACAATTTTGAATCGAGATTTTCCAATTTTCCAGAATTTAGGATTTTGACATTTTACAATTTTAGATTGAAATTGTATAATTTTACAATTTTACAGTGAAATTTTACAATTTTACGTTAAAACTTTGCAATTTTAAATTAAAATTCTATAATTTTCAATGAAATTCTACAATTTTCAATGAAATTCTACAATTTTCAATTGGAATTTTCCAATTGTGAATTGAATTTTTGCAATTTTTCAGTTATAAATTGAAATTTCACGATATTAAATTGGAATTTTACAGTTTCAGATTGAAATTTTGGAATTTGAAATGAAAAATTTACAATTATAAATTGACATTTTACAATTTTCGACTGAAATTTTACAATTTTACATTTTTGAATTGAGATTTTACAATTTTAAAATGAAAGCTTCCAATTTTTTTGCTATTATAGATTGAAATTTTACAATTTTAAACGACGATTTTAAATTAAAACTTTACATTTTTAAATTATAAAATAAAACAAAACAGGGAATGCAGTAACATTTTTTACATTATAGTATTAAAATTGTATGAACGATTTTATCAATTTTTGTTTGACGATTGGTGATTAATGATTGGTGAAAAATGTTTAAAAAAGCACTGATTTTTGTTTGCTGCATCTTCTGTTCAGTTGTCCATTAAAATATCAAAATTGTATAAACGATTTTGTGAATTTTTCTTTAACAATTGGTGAATAATGGATACAAGAAAATATATATTGTCAATGCCCAAAAGAAAGTGATTTTTGAATACGAAAACAACAGATTTTTGTGTGCTGCATCTCACATTTCGTTGTATATTATATGCAATATCGAAATTGCATAAACGATTTTGTCAACTTTCGTTTTACGATTGGTGAATAATGATTAGACAGCAGCCCTTTGTGCTAAATAAAAAATTGCCCGCCTAAATTGCAACAACCTGGAGTGAAATAGAAATTTATTTGTTCTCTTAGTATGTTTAATACGTTGAAAATAATATTCACTGTTTTAAATTACACCTATTCATTTTTGTTACAAATGCATAAAATCCGTCGTCTAATAATGTTACAAGAGAAAACGATTGTCAAAGTTTAAAAGAAACTGATGTTTGTTTGCTGAATATCTCCAGTTTGATTGCAATATGAAATTGTACAAACGATTTCGTCAACTTTTGTTTTGCAATCCTGACAAAATCTATAAATAGAGTTAATAATTATTCGCAGCGCTACGGTCGCCGTTCGACGATTGTTCGAGTGAATTTATTTACTTCGTTTAGTAATCGAGAACTGCAGACAAATTTATCGGAGATAATGAAAATGGTAATTCGATTCGTGAATAAAGATACGACAGAAAATGAGATTCCGTTTGTATCGAGATGCATGTAGGTAGATGCATACTAACTGTTCCGCGATCGATCGTCCATTCTTCTCGATTCTCACGACACGACCTTAATTATCATCGGCGCCGTTTACGGTACCGGCGCTGATGCAACTAAAGCGGCTCGGAGGATGTTTAAGCCTGGTCAGGCTGCGTTTAACTCGGCTGAAGCGGATCAGTGTGGATTTGAATTGGGTCATGGTCATGATCATTGGTTCACTAATACCGAATTTCATTTTCGCACGAGTTTATTTTCCCGCGAATATTTCTCTTAGGCTATGGTAACTGTACCGATTACTGCGGCACCATGCTTCCTCCGTACTTTATTTTAATATTATCCCTAATTTCTCATGAAATAGTAATATGTGCAAGCATTTTATGGAAGAATTATTGCACGAAATTAATCAGAAATAATTCATATCTACACTTGCGGGGGTATTCGCATTCAGAGCCGTCGGTTTTAAACAATTTATGGCAGCACTCGGATTTACTTACTCGCGACGGCCGAGTTTCGAAGGCTACGCCCCCTCGACCCGACCGCGCGTCTCGCTCCCCGTGGCGGTCCTAGTCCATACTCGATATTCGTGGCGCCTAGAGGAACTAGGGCCGCCACGAGGAGCGAGACGCGCGGCCGGGTCGAGGGGGCGTGGCCTTCGAAACTCGGCCGTCGCGAGTAAGTAAATCCGAGCGCTGATTTATGGGATAAAAAGCTATTAGATTCTTACTAGTAAACAGCGGATTTTATGTAATTTTATGCAATGTAATGAAGACAGGTGTAAAAAGAAACATTAGAAGAATTTAAAAATACTATTTATATTATTTTAGACCTATTAAACATATTGAGAAAGAAAATAAATTTTTATTTCCCTCCAGTTTGTTATAATTTAGGCAGAAAGTTTTTATTTTGCATGAAAATCCGCTGTCTAATTATATTACTGATTCAATATTTCGAGATTTCCTATAGATGTTTTGTCGTTATTCAAGATGACTCGGTGTAACTCTTATGCAATTATTTACCCTAATTTATTCGCCAGAATGGATTCCATTTTTGTTAAACAGGACGTCATCAATTCATTTAACACGATCATTTAGACTTTAGACTTTGTTGGGCGAATTTGTAAATCAAGCTGACATTTACGATGTACTAATTAAATTTAATTGCACCTTTGATCTAATCGTGCTCAGATAGAAGCAGAGTAACAGTTACCCGAACAGTACACGAGGATTAAGATGTATCTGGGTTAGGTCTGGGTTATGGTAGATTAGGCCAGGGTTAGGTTCGATTCTATTTCAATAAGATCGAAATTCTCTTATGTTCAAGTGCAAGTTAAGATAGATGAAAAGATTGCTATCCTCCGATTTCAATGACCTGAATTGATCTTGATGAGATCATTAAGTTTATACATATATCTACCACGACCGACGATTGATTAGATCCAGATAAGGACGAATTCAATTACAGTAAAATATGTCATCACCAATTAGATAAAAATTGAGACGTCGAATTTTATTAACCTGCGTCTTCATCACGGCGGTCCTCTACCCATACTTCTCTCGACTCTATAATTCCGTAAACGTCGCCAAACTTATAATCGTGCCGAATTCATTCTACACGATCTCGACTACCCAATTACAAACATAAGATAATGAAACCACTCTTTAATGATCTCATTCCACCTAATTATCTTACGAAAAAGAACTGCATGCAAAGCAATGAATAATTCATTAGTATATTGTATTAATTGATTGTAAATCCTGTTCCTCGGTCTCTCATTATGGAAGTCCGGTCAGGAAGGACGGTCCACCGTCGAATCCACAGTTACGATTTATGCAGAAATGTGCGACAGAACCGAAACGAAAATCATTGCAATAATTTGTTTTTTTTTATTTATTTACGAAATATAATAAACATTTATTTGAAAAATCCATTAAAATTATTCATAATACAGAGCTATGAAGACATTGGAAAAAGGTCAAAGTACAGGCACATTATTTTCGACTATTGGAAATTATTTTTTAAAAATCCCTTTCTATTGGATTTTAGAACTGTGAAGACATTGGGACAAGATCAAAGTACTGTTAGGTTTATTTAATGGGTATGGGCACGGTACATTCGTGAGTATCGTGTAGAGCCCCACACTTGACCCCCGACCGTCATCTTTAGCGGGGATGATTTTAGCGTAAATGCATTTTTTCCTTTTCAACTAAAATTACAATAAAATTTCAATCGAAAATTGTAAAATGTCTATTTGTAATTGTAAATTTTCCATTTAAAATTGCAAAATTTCAATCTAAAACTGTACAATTTAAAATTGCAAAGTTTCAATTGAAAACTGTAAAATTCGGAATTTAATATCGTTAAATTTCAATTTGAAACTAAAAAAAATTAAAATTGTAAAATTGTAAAATTCCAATTCATAATTGTATAATTTTAACGTACAACTGGAAAATTTCAATTGAAAATTGTACAATTTCAATTGAGAATAATAGAATTTCAATTCAAAATTGTAAATTATAAAATTTCAATCTAAAATTGTAAAATTTCAAAATCCAAGATTGTAGAAAATTGGAAAATCTCAATTCAAATTTTAATGTAAAGTTGTAAAGTTTCAATCCATAAGTGTGAAAATTCAATCTAAAATTGTAAAATGTCAAATTCCAAGATTGTAGAAAATTGGAAAATTTCAATCTACCATTTTAAAATATCAATCCAGGATTGTAGAAAATTGGAAAATTCTTTTAAACTTAAAAAAAAGAGCTTGCATGTCTCTCTCTCTCTCTCTCTCTCTCTCTCTCTCATTCGTTCCAACAATTAACTACCCCGATTATCGAGATAATCCTATGATTTATCACCGATCATATTGAAATCGCTAACTGATAAAACTCGACAAATCATCAGCTAACACTTCGCAACGGAAACTTTTATGCATCGATGTCTCTGTTCCTCACGTGTAATATTTTTCACGTCACTCCTCCCGTACAGCGCTGATTAAATAAAATTTGTTTTGTTGTGTTTAAAAAATGATGAGTATTTAATTTATTTTATAATAGTTTTATTATATTTTATTAATTATCAATTAAATATTAATTAATATATTATATTTTACAATATAATTTTATGATAGATGTAGTTTTTCTAGAAATGAATGTATAACAATTTATACAGTTTTTCATATGAATTACATTTCACATAAAATTAAATATTAATCAATTCTATACAACAAAATATGTTCCAGCAAATGCAGTGAGCGTTTGCATTATTCGTTTGAGTATTATTTGCGTTCTTATTTATCTGTTGCTCCTCGTATTTCCCCAAGAATTATGCAATTTCTATTCCACTCTACTTTACTACCGCGTACTCGACGCGTTTATAGGCATTTCGTACGCGATTATATAATTAATTACACGGTCGCGGTGGTGCATCTGTATTTGTCGACTAATCACGTAATTCGCTTAACCCTCTCCGGATCAACAATATGTTAGATCGAGCTAAATATCTGGAAAGTCTAATACGATTGTGCCCAAGCCAGGAAAATATATTTTTCTTCAAGATGCAGGTTCTACATTTAACAATAGGTTTAGAAACAAATTTATTCAAATTTGTACGAATACTCACAATTTTTTCGAAACAATCCGATCACTGTATATTTGATTTCTTGTTCCGAAATTTGGTATTTTCACAAACTTGATTATCACTTCACTTTAAACTCGTAAATAAATGAAACAGTTAACCGAGTGCTGCAATAACAATTACGAAGTGCAGAAGTTGTAAATAAAATTCGAATTTGATTGCCCTTCGAAAAATACGTTCAGATATTGTTGAATACATTTGAACACGGAGAGGGTTAATTTTGAAGTCGGTTTTATGAGCCACTTGCTTAATAGTTCAACATTTTCACACTAACTCTGAACCGTAATTTGAACGCCGTGATCCAACACCGATCATCGAACATTTATCAGCATTCTTGATCACGCGATGCATCACTCTTCTCCGTGACGTTCACTTTCCATCGACCCGATCCAAACCAGTCTTGTGGTCCGCCTACCCTGCTTCTCTTTAACAATTTTACTTTTGCCGAATCGTGACCGTTCGATCTCCTCGATCGTTACCTTCCCGACGCTTTACCCGCGAATCCGCAGATCATCAGCTCCGTAACGGACACATTTAACAATGATCCCGGGAAACTGTATTGAACTAACAATTTTCAACTTCGAACTGAATCTAATTAAATCGAGGGACACGCTCGGGAAGAATGCCACGACGACATTTTCATTTCCACTATTTCTTTTTTAAATTTCCACTATTTTAATCAATACTATTGAACACTGTATATCGTTCTCCATATTGAGAAACACGTTGGCATCTCGACGAATGTGTCATCAATGAATAGAACTGGACGCAATTTTGGATTAAAATATTACAATTTTGAATGGAAACTTTCCAATTTTACCTTAACATTTCACAACTTTAGATTGATATTTTACAATTTTGTATTGAGATTTTACAATTTCAAATTGAAATTTTCCAATTTTCTACAATCTTGGAATTTGACATTTTACAATTTTAGATTGAATTTTATAATTTTACAATTTTGGAATTAAATTTCCTAATTTTACATTAAAATGTCACAATTATGGATTGAAATTTTACAGTATTCAATTGAAATTATCCAATTTTCTACAATCCTGGATTGATATTTTAAAATGGTAGATTGAAATTTTATAATTTTACAATTTTAGAGTGAAATTTTCCAATTTTCTACAATCTTGGTATTTGACATTTTACAATTTTAGATTGAATTTTATAATTTTGCAATTTTAGAATGAAATTTCCAAATTTTACATTAAAATGTCACAATTATGGATTGAAATCTTACAGTATTCTATTGAAATTTTCCAATTTTCTACAATCCGGGATTGATATTTTAAAATGGTAGATTGAAATTTTATAATTTTACAATTTTAGAGTGAAATTTTACAATTTTCTACAATCTTGGAATTCGACATTTAAAAATTTTAGATTGAAACTTTATATTTTTACAATTTTAGAGTGAAATATTGCAATTATGGATAGAAATTTTGCAATTTTACAGTTTTCAATTGAAATTTTGCAATTTTAAATTAGAATCGTGCAGTTTTGGATTAAAATTTTGAAATGTAAAATGGAAACTTTACAATTGCAAACTGACATTTTACGATTTTTTATTTAAATTTTACAATTTTACATTAAAATTTCACACTTATGGATTGAAACATTACAACTTTACATTAAAATTTGAATTGAGATTTTCCAATTTTCTACAATCTTGGATTCTGAAATTTTACGATTTTAGATTGAAATTTTATAATTTTACAATTTTGAATTGAAATTCTATAATTCTTAACTGAAATTCTACAATTTTCAAGTCAAGTTTTCCAATTGTACGTCGAAATTTTACAATTTTGAATTCAAATTTTATAATTTTACAGTTCTCAATTGAAATTTAACGATATTGAATTGGAATTTTGCAATTTTGAATAGAATTTTTGCAATTTTAAATTGGGATTGTATAGTTGTAGGTTGAAATTTTGGAATTTGAAATCACAAATTTACAATTAAATTAGAATTTTACAGTCTTTAATTGAAGTTTTGCAATTTGGAATGGAAAATTTACAATTACAAATTGACATTATGCAATTTTTGATTGAAATTTTACAATTTTACATTTTTAAATTGATATTTTACAATTTAAAATTGAAATCTTGCAATTTTTTACAATTTTAAATTAAAACTTTACGTTTTTCGATTATAGAGTAAAACAAAACAGAGAATGCAGTAACATTTCTCGCATGCAGTATCCACTATTTTATCTTTCCCCACTACCGTCACTGTCTACAAACTCGGCATCGACACACTGAAAAGTCCATTAACATAGTGGATACACGAATTTCGGATAGAAGGAAGGCAGGACGAACTGTCCGAAGAAAAAGCGTCGAAGAAGAATCAACGATCGATTCACAAAATTATAAAACAAAACAGAGAATGCTGTACCATTTGTCACGGTACAGTGTCCACAATTTCGTCGGTCCCCACTGCCGTCACTGTTTACAAACTCAGCATCGCAACACTGACAAATCCATTTACGTAGTGGAAACACGAATTACGAGGTTCGAATAGAACGAAGTAAAGACAAACCGTTCGAAGAGAAATCGTCGAAGAATTTTCGATAGAGCCACAAAATTGAACTCAATTTCAAAAACAAACAAGAGAACGCCGTAATATTTGTCGCGTTAGTATCCGCAATTTCGTCGTTCCCCACTGCCGTCACTGTTTACAAACTCGGCATCGCGACACTGACAGATCCATTTACGTAGTGGAAACACGAATTACGAGGTTCGAAGTGAACGAAGTAAAGACAAACCGTTCGAAGAGAAATCGTCGAAGAATTTTCGATAGAGCCACAAAATTGAGCTCAATTTCAAAAACAAACAAGAGAACGCAGTAACATTTGTCGCGTTAGTATCCACAATTTCGTCGGTCCCCACTGCCGTCACTGTTTACAAACTCGGCATCGCGACACTGACAGATCCATTTACGTAGTGGACCCACGAATTTCGAATAGAACGAAACGACTGTCCGAAGAGAAATCGTCGGAGGATTTACGATCGAGCCGATTGATGTTGGGAACAAATCGACTGATATCGGTGCGGCGGGTCTTCGACATCCGACGGGTCGTTAAGTATCGTGTTAGTATCGTGGCGAAGCGGACGTGTATAATCTCTGATCCCTGTGCCACCCATCAACTACCCATCGGTTGTTGGCGCGCCGGTAACAAAAAACAGTAGCCAACTGTTTTGGGGAGGAGTCCATTGAGGACGTCTCTGCTGGGCAACCGGTCGGTTTCACGATAAAGAAATCAATGAAAACTCGTGGAAGGAGAAAGTCGATTAAGAGACAAACGAAAATGGTCGATAACGGGTTTCAACTAACCGTGAAAAACGCGTGTACCTCGGTCGAGCGAACGTGTGTAGCGTATGTACCGTCCGTGTTTAAGCGACCGTAAAAATCCTGCATCGCGTAACAGTCTATATCTCTCTACCTGGAGCCCTCTCGCTCTCTCTCCGGTTATCTTTCCTATCTGTACGTAATAGACGTTATAGAGCTTGTTGTCGGGTATGTACCAGTGGAACGAGAACTCGACTGAGAACTCGCGCGGGATTCTCTGGATTCACAACCGTCTGTCGGTTACGAGAGAAGGTACCCGTCGCTGAACAACTCAGCAGGGCGACTGCCACCTGAAATCCTCAGGTGAGCAGAGACCACCTCTGCTCCATGCAGTCTCTGAACGGAGAGAGAACTCGGTGGAGAACTCCTCCCATATCGGTGCCCGATTCCCCCCTCGGTGTTCTACGGGGAAACATCGTGGCACACGACTCCACCGGCACCGGCAGCCACGCGGTCATGTCGCGTCCTCGTCGATCTGATCGTTAGAAGAAACGGCGGTACCCGAGATCGATAGGATCCATCGGATCCCCCCTCCACACGCGTTACACGAATCTTCCCCTCTTACCTGCCGAACGAGAAAAACCAGCGAGCGTTCGCACGACGCACAGTGGGTTATTTCGCACGAAAAGTCGGCAAAAACAATTTTAGCGTTATTTATGAGCTCAAGGTCGTGATATATGTAGTAGGTCGTTGAATTCGTCTTAACGACAGCTATAACATTGAGAAATCAATAATACATTTTAACATTTAAAACATCGAAATGAGTATTAATTTTTGTCGAAATAATATTTATATGAGAATACAATATACCTTCGAACTAGTGGGTTATTAAATCATTTCAACGGAAAGACGATTTCATTAATTTTTTTTTTTACAAAAATCAAGTTTTTGTAAAATCCTGAGGTGTAGACTAATTTTACGACCAGATTTGATATCAGCGTGACAAAATCTACAGGAAACGATGTGTAACATCGATGTGTAATCGATGTGTAACATCACAAATTTTCTTGAAATTTTGTAAGTTTAACACAGATTTTCAAGGTTAAAAAACATTTTAAAATATTTTAGTTTAGGTTTCAACAAGGTTTATAGGCTCTATCTGATTTCTATCGAAAGTTCTTTGATTTTGACACATAATTGATCAATTTGACAAAAGTCAAAAATTCGAAGTGTGAGGATTAAACAGGCTTATATCGCAAAATATTCTTGTCGAAATGTAGTTTTTGAAATTATCCACAATTTTTACTGAATACACCAGTTTGTCGTTGAAATTTCAACATAAAGTTGGATGCAGAATATCAATAGATTTCTTCAATTCATTCATTCTAACTAACCTTGAAAACTTGTAAAGAGTTTGATGAGAACGACAATATATTTCTAAGTACCAAAAAGTAACTTCTAGTAAAAAAAATTAATTTTCATATTTAAAAGATTGAAATGACCTTCACTTTTTATCGAAACAATTTTTTTAAATTTTTCATACTGATATTTATACGTTTCTGAATACTGTTTAAGTTTTGTTGGAAACATTTCTTTGTTACATCGAAATCTGACCGAAAAATCGCCATGAAAATGTGAAATTATTTTTTTGTTTCCAATATTAGACCACTTAAAAATGGAATAATCCTTTTATTTTACAAAAATTCCCATTATATTGTTCTAAGAAGGGAAATACAATTCCTGGAAATTTCAAACGATCTGGTGATTTTTGGACCACCCAGTAATCAAGCACGCGGCTGCCCACTTTCTAAATTAAATAAACCACTAAAGGGGTTCATTTCCGCCTCCGGTTTCTCTGATAATTGAGCGAATAGAAACATCGAGTTGTTTCCATTTGTGCCGGAGCTCGAAACAAAAAGGATTCTGTAAATCTTCGGTGATAGTCCCGCGTGCACAGGATTCTGATCCTGCGGATTCCGTTTGGGTATCAGGAATTGCGTACACGAGAAGAAGGACGGGAATGGGGAACTGTTGATAGAGAAGAAATAAATCTATCTCGAATTAGGAGAATGTTAGGGGGGGCTGTGTCGTAACGAATAAGTAAGGAATTGGATGTTTCTAAATGATTGTTGCTAATGAGGACTCGGTTTCTTCGATTGCTATAAACTTTGATGCGTTAGACGACGACAGAGTAATGGCCGCGCGGTGGACATAAATATCAACTTAATTGACAGAAAATGCAGAAGAACGTATGGCAGAAAATCCAAACTGATAATTGTAATGGCTACATTCGAAACGAAGAAGAAATCGATAGTTTCCGATAGTAGTCTCGCGTGCAACCATTCTGCCAGATGGTTCGCTGATTGGTTCGCCATTTCCTCGGTTGCTACAATATTCTAACATTATAAGTAGCTACGGGAAAAAACATAATGAGCGGAATAGTCGGAGAATTATACTGTGGAAGATTGGATCGAAGGATTCCGATCTCTACCTCGGAGGAAAGTCACAAGTTTGATGTGTTTTTAATGGTACCACCATATGTATCATCCGTGTCGTATCATTCGTATCGATACTATTAAAAATATAAAATACAAGATTTATTATACACGACTATTTTTGTGAACCTTTTGTACCTTGTAGGTATATGAGACTTGTCCCCTCTCTACCTTCCCCTTCTACGACGCTACTCTCCACTATATTTTCCCCATCTACGACGCTGTTTCCCTACCTTCCCCTTTTACGAAGCTATTCCCACTCTACCTTCCCCTTCTGTAATACTATTCCCCTACCTTTCCCTTCTACAACGCTATTTCCCTCTCTACCTTCCCCTTCTACGAAGTCGAATAACCTTGTGACCTTTCCCTAAATATGAAAGCACATTAATAGGGACAAGTAAAGTTAGAAAATGCAATGTTTTCCTTTGTAACATTAATAGCGGAATTTAATTAACAAAAATACTTCCCCTGTATATTTTTTCAAGTTAGTTTTTACTGCTCATTTAAATATGAAAGCACATTAAGAGGGACAGGTTCACAAATAGGGACGAGTACAGTTACAAAATGCAATGTTTCCCTTTGTAACACATATATTGATAGCGGAATTTAATTAACGCGCTCAGCATCGACACAGAGTTGAATTTTTTTTTATTATTTTGTTTTACGTCGCGTCATTTGCTAATGGTCATTAGCGACGGGACCTTACGGTTTATTAAGATGGATTCCGAAACCACCTTGAGCACCACAGTTGTAAATATCACATGGAAATCTGTTTCCAATGAGAAGAAATATTTCCAGAAGTGCCGGTGGGATTCGAGTTGAATTTTGGCCTGCAACTTTGAAAATATATTTTTGAAATGTTTCAAAGGCGATTTGTAGAAAGCATATATTTCGATTTTTCGATCGATTCGCGTAATAGAATGTACAATATTACAAGATGAATTTCAAGATTATATTTACCTCGAACAAACGGGTTTCCGAAGAACAAATATATGTATATGGAAGGAAAATTATTTATGCGAATGAGAAGGATCGTTTTCGATGAGAACACTTTCGATGCAATGTATCGCGGAACGTAAATCCCGTTCTTCAATTTGGGAGCAAGTAACGCTCTACTTTATGGATGTTGCTAATTAGGATGTAAACCGCCGCGAGGTTTGTGGGCCACATTTGCCTCATCCGGGGCACGTGGTCGGTGCTAATCCATTAACGCAATGCGAAAACGTTTTCCAGGCTGGTTATCGGGTAAATACCACTTTATGTCGGTTCCCGTTTCACGCAGGTATCAACCCTTCCCGTTAATGGCCACGTTAAACTATCGATACACCCGATCATAGATGGGTAAAACACTATTTGGGGAAACCAGATATTCTATTTCGTATGAAACGTATTTAAGATAATATACTATTATTAGACAGCGGATTTGATGCATCTATGACAAAAATGAGTAGATGTAATTTGATACAGTAAAATTATTCAGAGAATTTCAAAATACTGTTATACTATTTTCAACCTATTAAACATGTTAAGAAGGAAAATAAATTGTTGTTTCACTCCAGTTTGTTTCAATTCAGGTAGAAAATTTCTATTTTTGGCATGAATTTGCGTCTGCAAACTTTGCATTCAAATCGAACTTCTAGTTCTGATCAAGCTTTGCAAACAAATCCATGCCAACCCAAAAAATATGTAGTTATGGGGGATCTATACCCTAATTGTAAAGTAACTAGAAAAGAACTAGAATCTTAATTTTTTGTTTTAGATTTAAAAAAAATTTTTTTTTTTAACTGATGCTAATGTTACCGCTTGGAATAATCGAAAGTTATTCCAATGCAACAGTGAATTTATCATCTCTACTCCCAAGAATACATTTTGGGAGAATATCGACGAAAGTACAAAAAAAAACGATGTTAGCGATGTTGGCGAAGGAGTAACGAATCGGGAAGTTCTTTGTGTGACTCTTGGAGAGTCACACACCAAATAAAAACCATTAATATCAGTAGGCCCTACTAGCCATGCGTATCACTAACCCTCTCGCAAGAGCAGTCCTATCCGCGAGCCTCGCAGATAGGACTGCTCTTGCGAGAGGGTTAGTGATACGCAGCGAGCTCGCGAAGCGAGCTCGCGAAGCGAGCGAGCAAAAACAACCCTACTCGCGAGCGAGCGAAGCGAGCGAGCAACAATAGCCCTCTAGTTTGTCCTTATTTGAGCAGATTTTGGGCTGGGTGAGGGCTCATTCTATAGAGGAAGGTTAAATACAACACGCTCTGCTATTGATTTAACGAGATTATGTTTATATCTAATAATATGCATGCCCAAAGTAGAGAAAAATCGAGAAAAACAACTGCAGATTTCAATGTATTTTTCTGTCTCAAAGAGGCTTTTATGACTGATGTGATGACCAGAGCGCGCCGCGATGAACCTTCCTCTATCAAATGAACCTTTGTGTAGCTCAAAATATGCTCGTATAAGAACAAAAAATCGAGGCGCGTGATTTCATTCATATAGCAGAGATTTCCCCATATTACGTCCATGAAGACAGAGGTCCTCTCTGATGCAGATCCAGTCTAGAGCCAATTTCAATTCAGTTAGTTTAGACGAGATAGCGCCATAACCAATACGATTTTAGTCGACGAAATACTCGTTATTCTATGACTTCTTTTTCTTTTTGGTTATAACCACCGTGGTTATAACAGTTATGGTCCCTGAACAGAAATGTGATTGGACCACCGTGTATAAAACAAAAATAAAATCACGAAATCGTACGCGAGCTTTCGATACATCGTTTCGAGGAAGTTTCGTCCCGGATTTCAGTCGATGTTTACGGATACCTTTCCTAGACGGTCCGCCATTTTGAGACGTCTTGGATCTATCGTCGAAGGAGCAACTTGAATGAACAGAATTTTGGGGGTTTGGAGAATTTGAGACGACGAGATCACTGGATTGGCAAACATGAACGCGCCCGTGAGCGATCTCAAAGTGAAGATGTGGTCACCTGCAGTTCCTTTGAAAACACCCGACAACATCGTGTCCTCACAGTTCACTTTGCAAAAAGTTTTCGTGCCGTCTTACGAAAAGTAACTGTTTCGATTTTTCGTGTACATGATTTTTTTGTCGATAAGAGAGTACGAAAGTCTCAATTTTCTGGTAGCAAAAGTTGCACGTTGAAAGCTCAATGGACAATCTCAAAATCTTTCTTGCATATGTCATTTGGTAAATCAATTCTTGCAATTACTCAAAGAAAAGTCAGGTTGTTTGATCCGATCACAAAGAAGTGATATTGTTTTAAAGTGCGTTCAAACAAAGTTGGGCAAAAAGATTAACGACTAAATTTCTACTTGAATGGTTAATCGCAATTAACAATTAATCTCCTCGTTTAGTCGTTAATTGTGGTTAACGATTAAATACCTATTAATCGTTAATTACGGTTAACGATTAAATTTTTACTTTAGTCGTTAATTGCGATTAACGATTGTCAATCTTCAATCGGATAATTGATGAATGATTAACGGCTGTTTCGAAATGAAATACGTAATCAGACCTGTATGAATACTGAAAAAAATGTAAACTGAGTTTAGGTGTATTGTCATTTGGTCTATAATACAAAATCTGTTTACGTGCTTTTATGTTTGAAGTTATTATTCATGGAAAGCTACGACCATGTTTTTGTTGAAATATATTATTATTTCTGTCAATTCTCCATCCGCTCACTACTCCCTCTCTCTGTCTCTCTCTCTCTCTCTCTCCCTCCTTATGATAATTTACGGATAGACCGTGAGGCGATTAACTTCAACGATTCCTTCTTTTAATCAACGATTGACGATTGAATTAATCGCCGATTTTTCGACGATTTCTTCATATAATCAACAATTGACGATTAACTTCATCAATCGATTGAATCAATCGTCGATTTTTCAACGATTTCTTTTTTCAATCGTATACATTACTTAATCAATCAATCATGATTAGAATTTTAATCGATTAACGCCCAACTCTGCGTTCAAATACTTTCGTGGTTCACTGTATTATTACAACAAATTCGCTTTTTTGTATCTCATTGTTTTCCGAGACATCAAGGTGACCTTTAGTTTTCTCAAGATCAAACTGTCAAGGCCATCATGTTGTAGGTCGCTGAATTCGTCCTTGCATCGACAACAAGGAGTTAATGTAATTGCAGTTTGTCTTAAATTCGCCAGATCAATAGAAAAGAAATGAAAGTTCGATGGATATTTCTGTTCGTCTCTAAAATTGTAATGACCACCGACTCTTGCTAATTATAGTGTAAATGATCTTTAGAGAAAAACGACCTTGCATGGAACAGCTGTTGACGAACGAATACCAGCGTATTTGGTGGCAAGAGAAGGAAACGTGGGACAGAAGATTTAACGCGACGCCGACTACGAAGAAATTGTTGCAGCGCAAAGTAGTAGAGACCATTTTACTCTTCTTTACCTTCTGCAAACATACACAGTTCAGTCAATGAATGCTCATAAGGGGGTTGTAGAGGGAAATGGAAGGAACACACTTTTTAACTTTGGGACTTTGTTTGGACTAGTTAGGACAGGGATGGGCATTTTTGCCTCAATTGAGGCAAGACCGTCCGCACCACAGCGCCCACTGCCTCCCACCAGCTCCACCGTTACCATGGAGAAAGAACGCGCTTCGCCCGTAGCGAGCAGTGCGCATGTCTCGCGAAGGCTTCGCGCATCACGGCCGCGAGGAAGCGAGGAGCGCCCTGTGCGACGAAGGCGCGCGGTGCATGAAAGAGAGGTTGGTGGGAGAAGCAACCATTTGAGGGGCCCCACCCGTGCCCATCCCTGAGTTAGGAGGTAAACATACTAAAAGTCCCCACTCCTTTTTCGGTGAAAAAGAAATTCAGCATAATCAGAAAAACAGAATGGAATTAATCTTGTGGGACATTTTGTCAGTTTTGAATTTGTATAGAATGGTCTTATCGCTAGGACGCATAGTTTCCGAGATATAAGCGGAAAACCGAAAAAGGGGCCCCCCTGCATCCCGCTCACCTCCTAGAAGTAGGGACTTTTTTATGTTTACCTCCTAACTAGTCCAAACAAAGACCCAAAGTTAAAAATGGTGTCCATTGCATTTCCCTCTACAACTTTTCGTTGACTGGACTAACAGTGAACCGCGAAAGTATTTGAACGCACTTTAAAGCAATATAACATTTTTCTGATCGGGCCAAACGACCTGCCTTTTTTCGAGCAATTAGAAGAATTGATTTACGGACCAATCGACAGCGCGCCAACTGTCAATTGGCTTCTAGGTCGCGCTCCGAGTGGTCCGTGTTTTTCGTTAATAAATCCTTAACAAAGCCATGGATTGCTTTGAAATTTTTGCAAAGGAAAATGTTGTGCTTCAAATGATCCCAGGAACCTTCCATTTCCGGATGTTGAAGGAATTGTGAGACACCCTGCAGAGAATGCTGAATAGTCGATGTTACTATACCCGATGTATCGTTATTCTGTTACAGGTAATCAGGAAAAAGTCGTCGAAAGAAGCTGTGAAGGAGGTACCGAAGAAAATTATAAAATCACGCAGAAAAGTAGAACCGAAGAAGACGGCTGAAAAAACGAAGACAGCTGAAGGAACGAAGAAACCTGAAAAAACGAAGAAAGCCGAAAGAACGCAGAAATCTAAAGAAGAAGCGCAAAAATCTGAAGAAGGAGCGCAGAAATCTGAAGGAACGAAGAAATCCATAGCGACAGAAGTTGTTCCGACCGAAACAACGGACGACAAGCAAGAAGATAAAGAAAAATAAGCGACGTGCGTTGCGTCGAATGGATGATAAATTGAAGATCGAACTGGAGATCGTTCAACGCTATTTAAAATTATATCATAGGTTCGTTGCTCGTAGCTCGATCAGCTTCGCTGTAATTAAACTCAATGAAAACCTATTCCATTCGACGTTTGCCTTTTTATAACATTTAATGTGGAAACAATCGCTTTTGTACGACATATGTATACGTGTATTTATACCGACCGTTTAATGAAGGAAAATAAACTAGCTATTGCTAATTTCTCTTAATTAAACCTCGTAAATGATTGCCCGAGACAGTTTAGATTACCGCAATCAGGTAAACGACCGTAAAGCAAGATGGCGGGATTTTTTTCGAACGGAAACGATCGTGATAACCGTTTCGCATATTAGAGAAGAATTTTGCCTTTCTACATATCACGTAACAGACATTAGAGAAATGTTTGAAAGGTTTAATCGAGATGCTTTATCAAATGTCCGATGTTTCGGAATCGCTTCTATACAGGGTGTCTTGTAATTTATTTGTAAATGCGTTTTTGAAATCCCGAGTTATCGTCGATACGACTTTTCGAGAATCGAAAAGTCCGATGGACATCTGATATGCAAAGTTTTTGGGAATGCCAAGATACGCAACATTATTATAAGGTGGAGTGTGGTAAGTCCGTCTATGGTTATTATGATATGAACGAAATTTCTCTAGCTTGTATTTATTAATGTAGTATCAGTTAGTATGAACTATTCTACATAGATGTCGCCCAAGAATAAAAGTGTTTTCCTCGCTTAAATCAACCAATGCCAAACAGTCATGTGCGAGGTACACGTACAACTTTGAGGTTACCCTGAACGTGCAATAGTTTACAAGTTATTAATATATTCTGTGTTGTTATTTTATGTTAGTACAACAAATATTGATGTAGGTTTACATTAAATAAACCGTTTTTATTATATTTTTTAAAATTTATTGAGAAGACCACTAAGATGCACTTACCCCGTAAATATTACTACACGGGGCAAGTCCGTACTATCACGGTGGGGTAAGTCCGTACTGTATGGGTAACTATAAAACTAAACAATATATTTAATGCAATAAAAAGCATTTTGTAGCAGGCTTGATAATCATTCTTTTCTTGCCCTGTAGCACTTGAAACAAGGTTCGAAAGCATTTTTAAACTTTGTTTTAATATCACTGTATCCCCTTTCATATTTCAGTATAAAAGTACTTGTTTGTTTGAAAATGGATAACTGTAAAACTAAAAAACAATATAATTTAATGCAATAAGGAGCATTTTATGGTAGGCTTGTTAATCATTCTTTTCCTGCCCCGTAGCACTTGAAACAAGGTTCGAAAGCATTTTTAACTCTCCGAGACGGACTTGCCCCCTTGTCGGGGCAAGTGCGTCCCAGTTGACACTTTGTACAATATCCTATCATTGATGATTTCACATTGATGATATCACTCAATGATAATTTTCAAGCGAAATTAGAATCCTACATAATACTAATTCATCAGTAATAACTGTGGCAAGAATTTGATACCAAGAACGTTAAGTTTTTACATACCAGATTGCAAATACATACAGTTTAAAGTCCAACTTTGCAAAAACTAGGGCGGACTTACCCCACTCCACCTTAAATACAAATTTGTGAAAATTGAATCTAACATTTTCAAGTTTGGTGAGAAACTTGTGTACAAAAAACAATCAGAAAAGTGTTAATAATTTAATTTTCAATTCAATTCATTTCAATTAATGTAATAAATAATTCATCAATATCCTGAAATCGTTTTAATCTTTCTTCTAGATAATTGTACAAGTGTAAAAAAAATTACATAGTCACCATTCTTTTCTAATTGTGGAAAATTGTAAGTTGAATATTTTTTAAAATTGCATCTACAGATTTCTGTCATGAATACATAAAGCCCCCAATCTCGCGACTGTCCACGTTCGTGGATATTACATTAAACAATTATCTCTCGAAAAAAAGATGATTCTCCCATTAAAACAAAAAAATGCAATTGCACTTTAGAAATATTTTATTTGAATAAACTGGCATCAAATAAAATACTTCGTAAATATAGAATATAAAATAAAAATATAAACATACAATGTACCTGGCCATTAGGAAACAATTTGTACTCGTAAATATATTGAGTACAAACCATTATTTTCTGCAAGAATATTTCAAATAAAGAGCATAAATTAAAATCAACAAAATATTTCAAGAAGATATCCAAATGTTTTCGATAGTCTTCGAATAAATTACTATTTTCAAATATTACTTCAAAAAATCATTGCATCAAATCAAATATTTCATTTTGAAAGTTGTATGCATACTTTAAAATAAATATGATTATTAATAGATAGGATTGTTGATTCTTCTTAATATTTACTTATGAGATTCCATTTCAAAAAGTCATTGCATCAAATCAAATATTTTCAAAGTCATACGGATATTTTCAAATAAACGGGACGATAGACTACCTAATATTTAAAATACTGTTTTACTCAGCCCAAGATCGAAATAACCAACGTGGGCGTAAAGAAAAATTCAACTGGCCGGCACGTCGGTGATGTAATAGACGATCTAATCGCTAAGAAGATAAATCCCCGCGAAAATGGCGTAAGTTAAGCCTAATTGATTGTGCTCGCTTGAAACGGAACACCTTGTATGCACGGACCCGTGCCTGCATTGACTACCTAAATCGCTAAGAATAGTGCCCGGTTGCGGCGATGGTAAATACACAAGAACACTGCCTTCGGATATCCCGGTCGAATATTTCTGTGATTTTAATATACATATCCTTTTCGACAATTACGCGAACTTTCTAATGCTATTACTCACCAGTCTGTTACACTATGATAAGATTACGGTTAGTGGACACTGGTGCAACGTTGCAGCTCGTCGAAAGACGAAAGTCGCAAATGCTGATGCAACGTGCAACGATAGTTGAGTTTGATTTCTAGCCGTACACCTAGGAATTTCTCATGGGGGTCGAGAATGTTGCCGCGTGTGTTTACCTCCGACGATTTATTTTGTTGTTGGTAAACCAGCCTGCTAGAAGTACCCGCAAGTAACGTCGTGTCTTGATACATTTCTATAAAATAATAGATTAATTAATTACAGATTAATATCACAAGAAGAACACTGCCAACTAAATGTTAAACGACATTATATATGGACGCTCATAAAGCTTAGAACTAAAGCCTACAGTGTATAACACAGATTCGTAAACTTACATATTCTTTATAACAATGTCATTGATTATGAGTCTCTGAAAGAGTTGTTAAACATCTCTTGGACAGTTCTTGATCGAGAATGTTGTGTTTACCTCCGACGACTTATTTTGTTGTTGGTAAACCAGGCTGCTAGAGGTACCCGCAAGTAACGTCGTGTCTTGATATCTCCATAAAATTTCTGTAAAATAATAGATTAATTAATTACAGATTAATCTCGCAAGAACCACACGTGTTGTTTTCTCAAGAACCACACATGTTTAATCAATCTGTACAAACGACATTTATTTGTGGATACTTGGATACCCATAAGAGATTCGTAAAATTACAAATTCTTCATAACAAAGTCATTCATAATGAGTTTCTTAAGACGTCTTATTTTACACGTTCAAACGACGTCCAGTTGTGGATGTCTTCAAGAAGTCTTAAAGACGTTCGGAGTTAAAATGGACGTCTCTCAGACTTCTTGTGCTATCTAGCAAGTAGACTACGGAAGTTTATGCAATTGGCAATGTTCCGAGACGATTTCTAAGAAGGTGGAACCAAGTAAAATATGATTTTCAGTGTTGGTAGCCTTTGTAGATCTGAAATATATGAAAATTTGACTTTATGTCCTAGCATTTCTTGAAAATTTCGATGAGCCATAAATGCATAAAGATCCGCAGTCTACCGGGAAGAGTCTTTTGAGATAATCGTTTGCAGATTTGCTGTACATGTATTGGCACTTGAACCACGTACGCGCAACCTGTTTAAACAATTTCTTGGGTCGCGTTATCCGGGAGTCTACTGTGGACGATCAGTTAAATGAAAGGAAGTAATTGGACGATTATTCAGGCCGGTTGTTCCCCTTGTTTGCTTTCACGAAGAATTTGTAAAGAACAATTGTCGATAGGTGTTATTTAACGCGGGCAGGGTAAGGTCTGGGTAACGAAACACCTCGGTAGTTTTGCAACGAAATGATAGAAATGGAATATGGGCTGGCGTGAGTGTAACACTATATTCATAGGATATCGAATGAAGTTGTACGGCAGTCCTACTGTTATTTCTTTCTTCAGACCGGAACTCGAGCGAAGATAGATTGCAAACATTTAAGCAGAGTGGTAAACCTGCGATCCGTTGCCTCTCGTTGATCCCGTAATTTAGTGGATTGAATTTCGTTCCCCGGTCTCCCCGCGTTTCTTTTTTGCAGCGCTTTTATCTATAAACTTTTATGTACAAAAGTTTACGGTTTCATTCAAGTCCTGCTTTTTTAAGCCGATAGAATTTCGTTGTGAAAACCGTACCGACCGTTTTTGTTCCGATCTCTTTATCAGCACCGAAACTCTTTTTATCACCGACCGCTAATGGGTTCCGTGAATCTTAAAACGTTGCGCTCGCGTTCGGCTAATTTTACGATACGCTTTTTCAAGCCACGCGTTTTGCATCGTTTCTAAAGATCGAAAATATCCTTCTGAGCGGATTCGTCATGACGCAACAACGGTCGTTCTTTCGTGTTGTTTTATGGATGAAATATCGAACAGTTAATTGATAGATACATATAAAGGCATGTTGTTCGCCTTGAACGAGTACCGGAGTACTTCCCTTCAAAAATATCGCTTTGGAAGAAAATAACCGGCGAGCATCGTGCAGGCAACAATGCGAGAAAGCATTCGCCTAATCTCACGTTTCTGCTTAGAAAGTAATTGAAGCGTCCGCCGGGGAGCAACTCGCACAGCTGGTAGCAAACATTGAACTCTCCAAAGTGCACTGCGGTATCGTTTGTACATTATAGCGTAGCATAAGTATGTACAGGGCAATTCAGCTGAATGTGCAACCTTTGCACGTGAACTATCTCGTGTGTGAAAAAAGTGGTTGGAACAAAAATTATGTGGTTCCACGAGTACTATACAATGCAGTAATTAGCTTTTTTCTATTTTGTTTGTGAAGGTCACCTTGAGTGTCTTTATCTTTATTGAAATTTATGTGAAACTCTCTAATTTTGAGCATTAAAAATTATATACGTCTATTTCATAATGCATGGTACAAATTAGGTTAGATTCTATGGCTGGAGGTTAGACGAAATCCCAGGAAGCAAACATGCTCGATTTTGGACAGTAGGCTATGCCAGCAGAACAACATACTTCTGCGTCCGAATAAGTTTCGTTTTATGCTGGCACGGTCTGCCGGCACAAGCTGAAGGGCAGAAGTAGAGCAGAACGAAGGCAGCTCGGTCCTTCGTTTATGAGGGCAGCACGGTCGCACTAACATGGCGGACGTCGGATAATATTCCCTGTGTAGTCAACCTAAATGTACAGATTATTTAAAACCTTTCTATATTCAACATGTTTGCACAAATTCTCATTATAAGACTATAAATTGATATATATTAGCGTGTAAAGAATGCCCAATTCGGAGAAATTTTGTACTATATTTTAGAGGGACATTAACAAATTGTTGAAATAAATACAGTAAATGCGTACGTGGGTATCCGGTTGACTACACAAGGAATATACATGATCGACATCAGCCATATTAGTGCGACCGTGCTGCCCTCTTAAACGAAGGACCTAACTCACAGGCGCGAGAAAACAGTAACGATGTCCCCGCAGACGCGAGAAAACAGTAACGTATCTACTATTGGGTAGCAGAACGGCCAGAGCCCTGAGGCAGTTAAATTGGCGGGAATGTACCGAAATAATCTTGCCGGACAAAAAGACTCCAGGACGTGTCCTACGAGTTACAAAATATACACAAATACACTTGTTATACATTCATTTTTTAGAATCAAATCATACAAATTTTTTAAAATTCTTCGGGGTGCTCAAGGAACCTCATTTTATCGAGAAGATTACGTTACAGAGGCTGAAATCGCCGCGCATGCGCGAGAAAAGTTGGGCTCAATCGGATCACTGGCCTAAAGTGATGCGTCTGCGTCCGAATAAGTATCGCTTTATGCTGGCAGAATGTGCTGTCCAAAATCGAGCAGATTCCGAGCATCCTCAGCTTCGAACGCGTTCTGACAGTTTAATGTTCGCCATCTGCTGGCATCGTAGGATTGCAGGCTGTGCTTGATGTTTGCTCGAGGCAGGCCTGGCTGACTGGGTTACTACGCTTATCACACAGAGCTGTTCCCTTCGAAGTTTGACAAATCATATAATGGCTTTGCTATTTCTTAAAAACCCTTCGATGAACGTTTTAAAATAAGACCACAATTAATCTTTAATAATAGGAACTGGATAATTTATAATTTATAATTTATAATTGAATTTTAATTTATTCCCAACCCAACAATAGTTTACACGTCATTTAGGTGGCACACTTGCGTAGCTGAATTTTCCTGTAAACCTCTCTCTAAAAGAAGTACACCGTCAAACAGAGTTAGCATTGCATTCCACAGACGATTGGACAGTTAAATCAATTCAACAGATCTTTCCTTGACTTTGGCTTCTACGTGTGGTACCACATGGAAGTGAGAAATTGCATAAACATCCGCAAATCACGTGATACGACTCCGATTCGAGTTAGTAATACGAAGCACAACAATAAGACCAGGTAAAATCGAACTGTAACGGATTTAACGGAAGTTCTTACGGAGAAAGACATTATACGCTGACTGGTATAGTACGAAGGTATCCTTCGGAGTCGTTAAGATGATAGGTGGAGCTTTGAACGAGCGTTTATGGCAATTTTGTTGCCTCTGGAAGATTGAATCACTTTGAACACCGTTGGAACGAAGAACGATGTTTTTAACATCGTCCCAGACGATGTTTGACAACTGTTTGAGAAACTCATTGTCCTTATCAATGACTTTATTATAAAGAATTTGGAATTTTACGAATCGCTATTATATGTACATACACTGTAGACTTTAATTCTTACCGCCTCGATTTTCGCCATTATCATCCCAGTAAGCAAACATGTTCGATTTTGGACAGTACTCTGTGCCATTGATCCTTTTCTGTGAATAAAATCATTACAACATTACTTATTAAGAGAGTCGTGATTTCATAACAGCACTGAAATTAAAATATCTCCTTAACTAATGGTTTTTCGATATTACAGTAAATATTCGACGGACGCAAGGGCCTCGGAGAGGTTCGTTTGCATAGTTCGCAGAGAGAGACTATTTTTTTGTGCTTCTGAGTCGAACGTAGAAAAGGACAGCGCATGTAACAATGCCTATGACAATGTAAACAACAAGGACATTTACTAACACTTCACACAATTTTCATATAACAAAGTTTGTACGTACACAGCGTTAAACAGCAAATAGTTTACTTACTGATTAATCATTAATCAATTATCCGATTGACGATTAGTAATCGTCAATCGCAATTAACGACTAAAATATAAATTTAATTGTTAACCGCAATTAACGATTAATAAGTATTTAATCGTTAACCGCAATTAACGACTAAACGAGGAGATTAATTGTTAATTGCGATTAACGATTAAAGTACAAATGTAGTCGTCAATCGTTGATTAAATTTTTGACCAACTCTGGCTAGAATTAATAAATGTCTCATAGTATTATGTTGAATAAATTAATGCGTGCGAATGTTCATGGTTTAAAAGTTATTCTGTATCTCGAGTTACATCATTGCTCGTTAACATCATTAGCAAAAGGAATTGTTATATACATTAAACAGCCAGAAATAATAAATTTATCTGTGAATTGTATTGAATAAATTAATGCGTGCGAATGTTCATGGTTTAAAGGTTATTCCGTATTTCGAATAATATTAGCCACTTTTACTAAAAAATTAGGTGGTCAGATAGCCAAGGGATTGCTTGTGGACATCACTGTAAAATGAAAATGTTATAAACATTAACAAGCTAGAAATAATAAATTTATCAATAATTGTCGCGGCGATCGACATCGATCGATATTCGATGGGGTGGGGAGCGTCGACCGTCGAGCGTGGGGGGCACGGCCGAGCTCGGCAGTGATGCCATAATGAGCTCCAAATGGAGCTCCCGTACTCCCCTACATACCACTTCTACTATGCTTTCTCGCATGCGCGAGAAAAAGGTAGCACCGATCGAAGCACTGGTCGGGCCTGGTCGTCATTTGGGCACTCGTGAGCTGGTGTTAGGTTGGCTCTCGTGAGCTGGATCAGTGTTCCGACTGATGGTGCACAATTTCAGCCTCAGTAACAGTGCTGCCAGATGAGGGGAATCACGCCGATATATGATATACCCCCTCTCTGATGACCAGAGTAATATGTGACACGTTGCGCATGGGCGATTGAGTGGGGCAAATGGGAGACACGTTGCGCGTGCGCGACGAGGATTAAGTGAGGCGAATAGGATAGTGGAAGGGGAAAAGGAGGAGAGTATTTCCGAGAACTGTGGCTCCGTTTGGAGCCGACTTGGCAGCACTGCTCAGTAACGTAACCTTTTCGATGAAATCGGGTAGCTTGAGCACCACGCAGACTTTTAAAAAATTGGTATGATTTGATTCTGAAAAATGAATGTATAACATGTGTATTTCTGTATATTTTGTATCTCGTAGGACACGTCCTAAAGTCTTTTTGTCCGGAACAGATTGTTTCGATACATTCCTGCTAATATAACTGCCTCAAGGCGTCAGGGCCCTGGCCGCTCTGCTGCGTCATTGTAGATACGCTACTGTTTTGGTCGCGCATGCGCGCGAAAGTGCACCGTCAATCGGAACACTGAGCTGGATAGATTCGCACTCGTGTGCGGTGTTAGTTTGGTTTGGTTTGGTTCTCGTGAACTGGTCCTAGGTTTACTCTCGTGAGCGGGTATTAGGTTTGCATTCGTGTGAAGGGTTATTTGGGCTCTCGTGAGCTGGTTAGATTCGCACTCGTGGGCGAGGTTAGTTTGGCTCTCGTGAGCTGGATAGATTCGCACTCGTGTGCGAGGTTAGTTTGGTTCCCGTGAACTATTCCCAGGTTTGTTCTCGTAAGCGGGTATTACATAGGCCTCGTACAGACTAGAACATTTCGACGAACTGCGTCGCGAATCGCGCATTTCGACGAGCATTTTGACGAACGCTGCTGCGCGCATTTCGGCGCGCACGAACGCGAACGGGTGGCACTTACAAATCTGTTTGCAGGATAGATAGCATGTCCTAAATATTCATAATAAATGTCAAGAAATAGACAGAAATTTATAAACAAAGACCGGTGATTTAAATTATCCGAAAAATTACATTTCTACTTCATAGATTCCGGTCGGGACGGGAATTTTTCTTCGGATCGGGACAGAATCTTGAAAATTATTCGGGAAATATTATCGGGAATCCCGGATATTTTACGGGAATTCCGAATATTTTCGGGAATCTCGCACACCCCTGCAGAAATCCCGAAAAAATTCACGGGAAACCCGAACACCACCGGGAATCTCGAATATTCTCAGGAAAAACTCAGGATTTTTGGGATCCAGTCCCGACATGATACGAGGCTTCCCATCCCGTTCCCAGCACCGGGATTCGGGAATTCCCGTCCCGTCCCGCACACCTCTAGTATTTACATAACAAGACGCGTGTGCAATTTTCACAACTTAGAACGCTCAGCCAAACCGAAAAGGGTTAAATATATAGGGTTATCGATATCTTAAATATCGAGAGATATAGGGTTCTTATAGAAAAAGTTGGAGGCAACCTTGCTAAAAACCCGAGAATTCTCGAATCCCGATGCCGGGAACGTAATGGGAAGCCTCGTATCATGTCGGGACTGGATCCCAAAAATCCTGAGTTTTTCCTGAGAATATTCGGGATTCCCGGTGGTGTTCGGGTTTCCCGTGAATTTTTTCGGGATGTCTGCAGGGGTGTGCGAGATTCCCGAAAATATTCGGAATTCCCGTAAAATATCCGGGATTCCCGATAATATTTCCCGAATAATTTTCAGGATTCTGTCCCGATCCGAAGAAAAATTCCCGTCCCGACCGGAATCTATGAAGTAGAATTGTAATTTTTTCGGATAATTTAAATCACCGATGTCTTTGTTTATCAATTTCTGTTTATTTCTTGACATTTATTATGAATATTTAGAATATGCTATCCATCCTGCAAACAGATTTGTAAGTATCACCCGTTCGCGTTCGTGACACCGTTCGTCGAAATGTTCGTCGAAATGCGCGGTTCGCGGCGCAGTTCGCGGCGCGGTTCGTCGAAATGTTCTAGTCTGTACGAGACCTTAGGTTTGCACTCGTGTGCAGGGTTATGTATTGAGATGTCTAACTATTATTAGTCTGTTTTAGCTAGAATACACCAAGAAGAGGACACACATCGATAATATCAAGCTAATAGCTGCACATTTAATAAATATGTTGACTTTCAGTAAATTCTACTCCTATACCTATTGTCTTCCATAACATTTTGCAATTTCACCTTCCTTCAGAACAAAATGTATGTATTACTCAAGCTGGTTCGCCCCGGGCGTGAGCAATGTCATATATCGTCTGGTTCTATTTAGATAAAGAGACGAGATAGTATTTCGTCGGTGATAGTATTATAAGGCAATTACAGAATGGGTAATGTGAGCGTTCTAGATATACTATATCATTCTTCTTCTACTTGACGAGTATCTCGTCGGTGGTAGAACTTTTAGCGATTGGTATTTCAGATCACTGTAAGTTCCACGTTATCCCCGCGCCCGTTCGCACCCACTTACTGGTCCCGCTGAATAGCTAGATGTTCCAGTTAAATTTTTTTACTCGATGTCATTATGTTATATATTTATAATTATTTGATTAAAATACTAATAAATATCAAGTTGTAGAATATTTGCACAGACGAGGTATCGTAATATCGTACGGAAAAGAGATTGTGTTATTTTGCGGCCCAAATTACAACACGTCTCGATAAACGCTATTTGCAAAATTAATTCGAATTTACCTATCATACTTTAAAAGTCCATTATATGGAATTATATTATCTAAAACAAATATGTACGATAAGTAAAAATTGCTCCATCAGTTTGTTCGTTTCTGGACAAAGTTCGAAGTTTATCTATTATACATATACAAATAAGATTTCAAAGTAAGATTGAGACTAACATTCAATCAACTATATGTAATAGTATGTAATACCTAGAATAAATATATACGAACAATAATCGAAAATAAAGAAAATATAATCACAATAAAACTCCTATAAATTTGAAAATCAATCTCGAAAATCCTTTACTCTTCGTTTATTGTTGCGTTCCCGCGCTCTCTCTGTAGAACCAGATTGCTTCTTCCGTGTTTTCAGTAAACGCGTAAACGTTACAAATAATCATAGAGACTATAAAATTAATTTCGAGATTAGAATGTAACAGAGTATTATAAGTATTATGCAACTATTTTAAAACCATGTAACCTTTTAATTTAATTACATACACGTTATAGGGGGCGCGAGAAGAGCCAACGACGCCAGTGGCTACATAGCTATATATATGAATTTCGCCGATGCTGCCGTCTAGCAATGAAGAATCGCATAATTCATCGACTCCATTTTATCTTGTCGCGAGAAGCTCAGTCGTTACGTGTCCAGCGCATTACAGTTCGTTGAAATACTGTTTTACTCGTGAATAATGTTTTAAAAGAAAGTCTTCTGGCTTGGACTGATTCGTGGTAATACAAACAGTGTTTACGGCGGTGAAACGTAAAGTGTAAAATTGTTTAAGCAATTCTGATTTTTTCCACGGTATGTCAGAGGGCGAGGCTACAGCGTCGCAGAAGAAACAGCAGCCATTTCAGCAATCGCCACAAATCGGAGTAGGCTTGATGGCAACAAACATGGCATGGCAATATCCTTCGCCAAACAATATACACAACATGTTTCCTCCATATTCGGGGTAAACATTTTTGTACAATACTTTTCTATGATAATACCCTCGACCGTTACACAATGAGCGGAATGAGTCACCCGTAGAGACGTGTGTTCGACACAACGCAGATTGTCGGGGAACGTTGCACGAACGAAACTTCAGAATTTGTTAATTCACCTTGAAATTTATCGAAATCGTGTTCCTTATCGAACTAAATCAGTTTCGAGAGTAGAAAAATGTGGGTAAAGAGATATTGTCTATATCACGAAATTGACGAGTTAAAAAAATACTGGGGTTGACCTAATTTCGGAGGAATATATAGAATGCGAGTCCCTATAGACGTATATGTATATAATTTATATATTCATATTTATCGAACTCATTAGGTGTACAAATAAATTCTCGACCTTTTTTCGTAACATTCAATATTTTCTTATTTAAAATACAAATATGTTTTAATTGAGAAAGTAGTCTCCATTTGCTTCTACAACCTTCTTCCACTTCTTGGACAAATGACGAATCTCTTGGTGAAAAAAAGATGGCGGTTTTGACTCGATGAAGTCTGCAAGGCATTTCTTGACTTCTTCGACTGGAAGTGTGTATCCACCAAAAGATGTTGTAGCAATCTGAACAAATGATATTTGAAGGAGGCAGGTCTGGTAAATACGCCGAGTGTGGCAAAACTTCCCAGCCCAACAAATCCAGAACGTCACTGGTTTTGTTGTGTTATGCCTAACCCAGTAGCAAGCTCTGCTTGCGTTTGGATGATTTTCTTCAAGTAATTGCTCTAAATCCTTATCAGGAAATTTCTTCTGCGCTCCTGCTCTCTTGTCATCTTCGAGGTCAAAATTTCTACTCTGAAATCTTTGGAACCACTTCTTGATTGTGCTGATAGATACAGCATCTTCCAATGCTTCACGTATCATCTCCTTAGCCTCGGAACTATTTTTTTCAGTTGACATGTGGAAAGCATACAATGCCTAATATGCGTCTTTTGGCAACTCATTTTGTTTATTGTGGTTACAGTAATATTTTGAGAGTATATTAAACTATTAGTCAGGTAATTTACTCTACTACAGCTTGTCAAATCTAGCTGTGCATTTGACCAAAACTTAGGAATGCGCATACAAAAACAAAGACTGCACTCGACAAGAGAAGAATGCATCATATGAATGGCAAGGTACATACCTCGTCAAAAGTGTGTACTATCCATTATTTCTTACAGCAGTAAACATACAAAACAACTGTTTATATGTTTGTGTGAATACACTTGTGTCGCTTTACTTTTCAACTGAACTGTCGCCACGTGCATCGTTTGACGCGATCAGTTCACCATCATTGCGAGGTTCTGCCTACCTACCATTGTGCAGCAGAGAGATTTCCCATTGCAGGAGAAATTCAGCTGCCCAGCTAGATTTGGCAAGCTGTACATTGGTATTATAAAATCCCCCAACCGGAAAGAAAATGTTTCGGTTCGAGAACTTAGTACAGCTGTTTTTATTCTCGGGCCGAGAACTTACTTGTACACCTAATATTAACAATTAGATTAATTCAACAAATTAATTTGTTGTAAGAGAAAATATTGTGTTCCTTACCGAACCGAGTTGGTTTCAAGAAAGGAGAAATGTGGGTGCAATTGTATCATCTACATCAGAAAATTGATTGAGTTCGTAGCGTTTTTAAATTTAAAATTCAAAGATAAAATTAAGATATTCACTCATTGATTTCCCAATAACATGGTTTCCATTCTGTTGTATTACTTTTTGATATTTTTAAGGTATCTCATCATGTCACCGAATAAACCTTCATAGGTTTATTTATATAGGTTATTTATATAGGTTTATACTTATTCATATAAGTATCTTAATTTTATCTTTGAACGTTAATTTAAAAACGCTATGAACTTTCGTTCCATCCCAATATTTTCTGTAGAATTCTATAGAATGCCCACCTTAGATACATTGACCGTAACTTATTAGCAATTAGATTAATTTGAAAAATTCATTTGTCGTAAGAGAAAGTATTAATTTATTGTATTCTTTGTTGCAGGCAATTGTATGGACCTGGATACCAAGGTGTACCTCATCAGGGGCAAATATTTAATTATTATCATACAATGATGCCTGGATATGGACAACCTTTTAATCCACAGCAGATGCAACAGCAGCAGCAACAACAACAACAACAGCAGCAGCAACAACAACCACAACAACAACAGCAACAGGGCAACAATCAAGGAAAACAACTACATCAACAGCCTCCTGTACCTGGGACACCAATGTCTTTGGAAGATGAGGTGGATCTTCCTCCTCTTCCACCTGGACCACCTCCATCTGTGCCGCAATCTCAACAGCACAACAATCAAGTGCAACAAACTATGCAGCCTCATCCAGCATATATGTACAACTCTTTCCCTTATGGAAACTGGAATGGCATGCATGGTGACATGTCTCGTAAGTTTCCTGCGACATGCGAGAAAATAGTCGGTGATTATTTACAAAGAGGCACACTTCTCCGATTTTGATGAAATTTAAACGGAAAAAGTTGTTCAAAATGTCGAAATCTATAACATATTTAAATTAGGACTGCTACTTTCCTTTGAAGGTCGAAGATTCTGAAGCTTCGAAGCTTTGATTTCTGAAACTTCAAAGGTGATGAGAATCGAAGCTTCGATCTCTGAATTTCGAGTTTCCATAGTAAATTATTAGCAGATTAAAACAAACGCGGTTTCGAAGCTTTGAACTTCGAAATTTCGCTGCTAAGTTATATTCAATACAATTACAGTGAACATAAAAAGTGATTGGACACTTCTACATTTCGAAAAAAAATACGCCATCACAGCTAAAAGAATGAAGTTGGGCATTTTAAACAAAATATGACACATAATGTTTATATCGGTACAAAAAGTAGCATGATGAAATGTATAATAAACTTTATACGAACAGTAATAATGAGAATGTCATAGTTTGGGGGCACAGAAAGAGAGAGAGTCTTGAGACACATAATTTCTATATAAATTTAAAGCAGAAAGGATAAACACTAACACTAAACCTACTGTGGAAGCTTTGGAAAAGTAGCAGTTCTTCAAATTTCATCAAAATCGAGCCTCTATAAATAATAACCAAATAGTGCGCTAGCTGAACGAATATTTAACCATATACGCGTTCCCGGTTTCAGAATACAACAATCAGATTCGCTTCAACGTACAAAACAAGAAGAATGGCATGACATTCACTCCGTCCAGCAATAGTGGGGCTGCGAAGAAAAAACGTAAGCGGAACAAAAACTTAGCGGCACAATTCAACAATAGCTTTCAGGCGAACAGTCCCACCACTACTTTCGTACCGGGTCCAAATTTGAAGACAGAACTACCACCCCTACCCCCTGCACAGCGTGAAGTAGCAGCTCCTCCTCCACCGACTGAAGAATCCCCTGCTCCCACTTCTACACCTGCTACTACTACTACTACCACCGCTAACACAACTCCTAGTGCTGGCACTCCAGCGGTAGGTACTCCGTCTGTTGTGACAACTCCCAGCCCAGTCGGAGACTGGCCTGACAGTTTGAAGAACTACGTGAACAGATGCTACGAAAAATGCAAAACGGCCGTGGACAAGGATCAAGTCGAGATTATATTAAAGGGGAAGATTACACGCGCTGCGAACGATGGCTCGCTATGGGTGAAGGATTGGGACCAAGAGCCTTTACCTAGCATCCACAGTGAACGCATGACCATGACGATCAAACCTCAAAAACCGGCGTTAAAGTTGAACAATTTAGCAAATCCGCTGATCACTGCACAGGGAGGCTTGCGCAAGCCAGGCCTCTCTACTTCTCTTGGGGCTCGGCTTGGTGCGCGTCTCTCTGTCAGTCACAAACGGTCGAGATCAAGGTCGCGGACTAGATCTAGATCAAGATCCAGATCGAAGTCAAGGTCAAGATCGAGGTCGAGATCGAAGTCGAGATCGCGTTCAAACACACGTAGCCCGCCATCCCGAAAATACAGACGTAGCACGTCGTCATCGTCCAACGTTAGCGACCGGGAACACGACTATAAGTCGTTAAAGACGAAAAAGTCAAATAAAAGCAAACAAAATCACAGCAGCAAGAAAACAAAGAAGACTAAACAGATGAAATCACATTTCTATTCAGAGTTTGGTTTAGCTACAGGAAACACCGAGGAACTAGGCTCCAAGGAGAAACTGCAACAACGCGCTGCAAGATTCAACGACAGTATTTCCAGGACCGCCAGCAACGGTGTTAAAGATGATTCCTCAGCAGAGTTTGACCTAACCGGTCTTCACATTGTTGGCACATGCAAGGATATAGAAAAGCCATATTTGCGGCTGACATCTGTAAGATTCTATTCTGCTAACGGGTCGTTCCACGCGAAATCGGACAGTATTTCGAATAATCTTTTTTTTAGATTTTGAGCAAATTTGAATATGTTGTAATAAATTAGAATATGTAGTTTTTAGTAATACATGAACGAATCTCAAAGAATTTTTCGATATCCTCAAAATTGTTGATTTCTCAGACGTGTAACTGAAGTGTCGTCCCTTTTTTCCATTAAATCATAAGACTAGAAATAACAAATCGATGAAAATGAGTTTTTAGGAGCTTATTAAAATATTGTTTCCACCAATTATTTTGCAATTGTTTTAAACAAATAGCGGGGGGCACTTTTTAAAAAATTGCAAAAAATGAGGATATAGCTCCAAGTGTCCCCTGTACGGATCTGTTTTTGAAGAGATGGACATTTTAAAATTTACGAAATTAAAATTATTTGAAGTGAACCATAAGTGATATCGGAATGAAAAATTTGGACTAAAATTCATTCTAAAGTTCATATGTTACTAAAGACTACAACATATTCAAATTTCAACAAACTCCGAAACACTGCTGTAAAAAGTGTCCGATTTCACGTGGAATGACCCTAATAACTAGAATGTGGATGTTTATGCATTTTCCTATTTTTGTCAACAAATTTTAAGAAGGTGGAATGAATGTAGCAGCCTTTGTAGATCCAGAACAAATGAAAATTGTACAAAATTCTATCGTATTTCATATTCGAGCCTGTTTTGAGCGTTTATATAAGCCATAAATGCATAAAGATCCGCAGTCTACTAATAACATTACTAGAGGTGTACAAGACGCGCTTACTATTAAATGTATATTGTTTGCACGTTACAGGCTCCAGCTCCCTCCGCTGTACGTCCGGTAAGTGTACTCCAAAATTCTTTGGCACATGTCAAGAAGCGTTGGGTGGCTGAACAAGACTATAGATATGCTTGTGATCAACTTAAATCCATTCGGCAAGATCTTACCGTCCAAGGTATCCGAGATGCATTTACAGTCCATGTGTATGAAACGCATGCCCGTGTAGCTTTAGAAAAAGGCGATCATGAAGAGTTCAATCAATGTCAGACACAGCTAAGGATGCTGTATCAAGATGTCGGCGGAGAAAATCGGTGCGAATTTATCGCATACCGAATACTATATTATATTTTCACAAAAAATTCCCAAGGTAACAAACTCGTTGAGAAATATTCTCAGATGAGATGCCGGATATACATGAGTTACCTACATTGTTATTACATTTTAATATTTATTTTCATTTTCTCTCGAGACAACGAAAAGGATTTTCGAACGACCTAACAGAATAATACAAAGAATATCTTACATTTATTATCAAGTAACAATGATGGGTACCGAATGTATCGGATATTTCATCTGTAAAAATACCTGAAACTCATCGAGGAAAGACAACTAACGATATTTTCTCTTACAGATTTAACAACAATTTTAGCCGCTTTATCCAAGGAAGACAAACGCGACGAGTGCATAAAACACGCACTGAGAGTGCGTTCGGCATGGTGGTTGGGCAACTTCCATGCCTTCTTCAAACTGTACGCCATCGCTCCAAGAATGGCTGCCTTCCTGATGGACTGGTTTGTTGCAAGAGAACGCAAGAATGCATTGAAGTGCATGCTAAAGTCGTACGTACTAAACATTTTGTTAGCCTTTATCCATCTATATTCATCAAAGCATCTTCGAACAGTATTTGACGGTACTTTGCGAACATTAATATCATTAATGCCAAACAGTCTCCTTTTACAAATTTCTTTTTTTTTTTACATTGTCTTCAAATAATCCGTATCGCTTTACCTTTTCCTTTTTAATATTTCACATCGCCTAGCGTAACAATACATTTCAAATGATTTTTTCGTTTTGGATCGGCATGGCAGTCGAGTAACATTCATAAAATTCTTTCGCTTCATAGATACAAGTAAATGAAACACGTACTAGTAGCGCATACTTATGAAATATATTTCCACGCTTCCGTTGGAAATATGTTTGTCATCGTCATGGTTCGTTCTTGAAAATCTGTCAACCTTTTACATTTCTACAGGTGCATATCGTTGCGCGGAGAATGGTGGAAGAGAGTGAACAATCTTCTTTTTTTTCAATCACGTATAATCATACACAGATTTTCTGTTACAGGGCGTCGTAGCCGAAAGATAATTGATTTAATGTGTACATAATATGTTCATTTGCTATGTTTATCGCTATTATCATTTCTAATGTGCACACCGTTCACGGACACTTGTTCTAATGATACATTTCTTCTGCTGTTTAGCTACCGGCAAAATTTGGCGGTTGATTTCGTCGTGGCAGAATTGGCCTTTGAATCTTTGGACAAGTTTTATGAATTTGTCAATGAATTCGGGTTGGTTTATGCGGATCCTGAACAACAGCTAATCGACTGCAAGACAAGCAGTGGTTCTCTAGGTGCTTGGTAAAAGCAACATCAGTCCTCTAGTTTCTCGTGAAAGCCGCATAAACAAATCGATTATTCCTCGTCGTGCACACTGGTAGGCGTAAAAAGCCCCTCCCGTGCAATGTGCCCCGATATGCACGTCTCCCTGTTTTACGATGATTCTTCTCGCTGTTCTCTTTACGATCATTGTTCTTCGTTGATCGACATTATCAATCGATCGAGCAACAATCCTGTATATGAGAAAACCCCTCCCACGAATCAATCTGTGTACATAATACAAATCTCAATCCTCGACCCACCGGTAACACGTCACCTCGAGGCGAAGATGTTTCGTGGGTTCGAACAAATTGTACAAAGGATCGCAGGGGTGATCGGTTCCCGATCATCCTCAACTACCTCAAAACAGAACTCGGTATGAAGCCGGGGCTCGTAGGCGAATTACGAAAAAAAAGAAAAGTAAAAACAACGAATCGTCTTTCGGGAGAAAAAAAATAAGTCTCGTCGGTGAAGCTTCCGAGTTCTTCGATAAAAGGCAAAGTCCCCTCCCGTTCGTTGATCGTTGCGTGTTTCTCGCTTGTCGTCTCTGCTAGAAAATTGTGTGAACGTCTTTTTAAACGCTGCCCACGACGGAACCGGAATTTTTTAAGCCTGTGGTTGCCCAGTCCTCTTTCGCTCGATTGGAGTTAGCCTCGAGACGGGGAGCTTCGAGATTCGACGGATGAAAGAAGTAAAACGGAAATCGACAGAACCGGTTGGTTCGTACACGGGGACGAAGATCGGCCTGCGGCCATGGATCATGAGTGTCGAGAGGAGTTGGGTTTTTTTATGGAAGATCGAGGAGACCGAAAGGAGACTAAGCTGGGGTAAAAACCGTTCATAACGAAGAAGAGAATGGAAGACAGCTTCGACTTGGAGATATCAACGGGTTGTGCCTTTATTGTGGATACGATATAAGGCATTGACTCTGTGGATACAGTTGACGTCACGTGTTCAAACGATCGACGGCTAGGAACATTTTAACCGGGACAAAAATCTATTCGGCGTCGAGTAGTCGCCGATCGCGTGTGATACAAGTGATTTATTTTTATCTTTTTAAGTGTTTATCGCAGGACAATGGTTTTTTTTCTTCTCCTTCGATTAATCTCTGCTATCCGATTCTCGGTTCCTCATCTTGCTCGTACGGAACCTCGCCCCGGGTACAGCATAATTGGGAGAAGAAAAAAAAGGAAAGGGACAATTTACACTGTACGATCGCATTCGAGCATGGGTATTCTGCATAATAAATTATTTAATTTTTCGGATATTATATTACTTTTTAATGCGTTACACACTGGAACCTAACGGATTTACAGGGCATCTGTTGTAAATTAAAATAAAACGTTTTATTATGTTGTAATTTGAACCTGCTCGTTCACCTGAACATCATAGGGAAGCAATGACCAAGTTATTTCTATATTCGTTAGATAGTTACTTTGCTAATTCGATAGTGTATTCTTCGTGGTAGTCCGTAAAAAGTGTTTGATCCTTCAGCGTGATTCATTCATCCTCGGATTCGCCATTCTAGGAGAATCATGTCGATTAAATGTATACAAGATAATAAAGCACAGCCGATTGCATGAAATTAAATTATAATATGCGAACATATGGCAGTCGATACGATCAGAGTAAAGTTCTTTCGTTCTTCGAGTCATCTGCAGAACGGATTCTAAATAAAGAAGTTAATAGACATGATAAAGGAATCATTGTTTTAGTATGTTGTTATGCAGTTGAGAATTATAAAATATAATTAGTAAAGAAACTTGTAGAAATCGTAAGGTAAAAGTACCTGTTACCGTGCCCCACCCCCGGTTATCGGAAACAAAACAAACTTTTTAGAAATTAATAAAAATAACATGAAGTAAGTACCTATAGTATTACTTTATTTTCGAAAATTGATGTTTCCTAGCGGTGTGCGAGAACCCGAAAATTCCGAGACAAGATGAGAATTTTTTTCGAGATCGGGACGAGTTCCGAAAATTTAAAAATTCTCGAAATTATTGAGACTCTCCAAATTATCGAGATTCGATATGATTAGCGACTCAGAACCACTAAAAATCGCTGTACAATTATACAAAATATTGTTTACATTATTAATTATGGTGATATTTAATCAATTTTTTTATCCCGATACTTTCGAGAATCCTCCCCCTAATGTTCCCCCCTCGTATATAAATAAAAACTATTCTAAAAACCTTATTCCTCGAGACAACGTAATTTTTCGTTTCCAGAGGATCGAAGGGACGCCTACGGCATAAAAAGAAATTAATTAATTAATTTGTTATCACAAATTTCTTGTGCCCGATTCGGCGGAGTATAAAATAAAAAAATTATATACTCATCATTCTTTTCTAATTGTAGAAAAGCTGTATTCTTTAAAATTTAACCACTGAATTTCATTTTCAAATCCGCACCTAATATTTCTTTTGCTTTCCAACAAAATCGTCCAAAAAAATGTTATGATACAGAAGAAAGGTTGATAATCGATCTTATATCACAAATAATGCGAAATAAATTACAGAATGCCTTCAGATTAATAAAAAACACTTCTAGTCGTCACTAAATATCCGGTAACAGGTATCTTTACCCTATAATCGTTTTTAATGATTAGACTCGATACAGTTCTAACCGAATAACAATTGCACAAGCAGCACAATGCAATTTTTACTAACAATATTCGATAGAAGCTTCTAAAAGGACTATCCTTACTCTCTTAGTTCACTCATTGTGCAGATCTAAAAAAAAGTTATCGACAAAATTGTGCGATGCTACATTAGAGCTGCTGCCACTTTCAGATTCAATATTATACAAATACATATTCAGGTTTAATATATTTTTCTTTTTATATTTTTTTTTCTCTCTTCCTAAATCATACACATATACGTGCACGAATTGATCGCTACATCATGAAATGCATATAATCATTATATATATATATTCCAAACATTCTTACAGAACACGATCAAGTCCGCTTCGATAGAATTTAACACAATAAATAACACAAATTAAATACTGTCATAACAAACGAAATTGAAGGTACAGAATTTCGAATTCCGAATACTTTATAGTAACAGGATGAAATTACTTCCTTCTATTATTCCTCCAAACATAAATATTCCGTAAAATAAACATGCGATTTACCAAATTTCTCGAGCTCCCGCGAATTGGTATATATAAAAGTCGCAGAATTTTCATCAAATCGAACCAAATCAGCTGTGATTTCTCGACATGTTGGAAAACATTCTTTACCAAATAACGAGTAAATAAACTAAGGTACATCGTACATACGACATTTTATACTTGCTCTGGTGTGTACTCCTTGGATTATTCGTACGTATTAATACTTCACCCGGTATAATTGACGTAGATCTACAAAATGCACGTTTTAAATTTTCGGGAGTTGAAGAAATTACTCTTTTCTTCGCAATTCCGACCAATTGCATTTTGTTTTCAAAATTTCGTGTACTCGTTACTTGGTAATCGACTGACCGAACTGATTAGGTCCAATTGGAAGAAAATTATGCGAGTCTGAAACCTTAGCACTCGAATGGGCTGTACCATTATTCAGAATATATTGTTTACATCATTAAATACGTTGGTATCTGATCAATAGGCTGTGGATGTTTATGCCTTTATAGCACAATTGAGTATATGAAATTCGAAATTGTTCAACAATTTAAAAAATTGAAGATGTCAATATATAATTTCTCCTCTATCAAGATCATTACGAAAAGAAGTAACATTCAATTTAATTTTTATTTCTTACAATCGATGCAGACAATTTTCTTATTTTGAACAAAGATCCGCAGTCTACTGATCTATGAATTACTAAACATTTCAGTATTGTATGAGGTACTATATCAATTTCATATCCATGAAATTTTTAAAATCCAACCAAAGAAATGTTTAATTTTCGAGTAGCTCCGAGTGAACATGGTCAAATCCGATTGAATACTAAACTTCCGAATGTTGGTCAAATCGAGTTCAGCTACAATTTCGCACATAGAATATTTATTTTGCATTGAAAACGTTTCCCAAAGGGATTTTTGCCGACTCCAAAAGAATTTCTTATCATTTTACTGTAATTTTCTACCTTACCAGGTTAGGCTAGGTTAGGTTAGTCTAACCCAGACCAGAATAGAAAATATTATATCGGTAAGTTAGACAATACAAGTGCTATACAGAAAATACAATGACACTGGAGAACATGTTTTTAACACAAAACTATGTGCAAATTTTTAGCTGGATCCGAATTAACGATTTTTTGACGGTGGTTGTACTTTCAAGAAAAGTTCGTGTAAAAGACAAAGGTCAAGGTCGTATAGCGACGTGTTGCGAGTTGTTACAAAGTGCGTAATAACGTATGTGTCGCGGTATATCTCTAATCGTTTAATTTATGTAAATCGGAATTTCATATATACTATCACCGTCTTTGACAAGATATAGCGTGTACCTGTTCAACGAGCGTACCAACAGGAATAAATAACAACTGCGCTTGCGTGACAAAAAGAGTGCTTACAGTACTAAGCAACGGCGTGGCAAAATTCATTTCACTTTTGAACAAATGATCAACCTCGGTTTGACGTTAGAGCATCGATCAAATTCATTCTGAACGAGCTCCGAAACGCGAATCAAAAATCTCCTCTCGAAAGAAAGACATTAACGAGAACACAACCGACGACGACACGAATACATTCGAAAGACGGTGAACGTATAACATAATTCTTAACGCGCGCATTGGCTGACGTAATATAGTTGTTACTAGACTACAGAGGTTCATGTATTTGCAGTGCAAAACAAAAGAAAACCTTCCGAAGTCCGATGAAGCTTTTCACTGATAATTGTGTAGAAAAGGTCCCACCGCAGTACCAGTTTTCATCCAATCTAAATATGTTGTAAAACTGAATATTCTGAACAACTTCTTCCTACATATGTAGCAGTCGCTCAGCCTTAAAAATCACGGCGTGAATGAAGTTCAGATTAGGGAATCGAAGATTCAAAGGATTCAAAGGCACGAAGGGAATTTCAAAGTGTTCAAAGTATTGAAGCTTCGAAGTCTTCGAATCGTATAGATTTGCAATTTTCAATTTTTATAAACAAATTTCAAGAAAGTGGCATAAAATAAGATACTGTTTTTAATGGGAACAACCTTTGTAGATCCAAAACAAATCAGAACCTTACTAAGTTCTATCGAATTTTATATTGTAGCATTTTTTGAAAATTTTCATAAGCCATAAATGCATAAAGATCCGCAGTCTACTCATCACCTTCGAAGTTACTGAAACCGAAGCTTCGAAGCTTGAAAGTCTTCGAAGGAAAGTATCAGCCCTACTTCTTAACCCTTAGTTAAAAACGAATGACTTTTTCAAAATCGGACCCAACAGCTTGAGTCTTTTTGAAACGTTAGAAGAATTAGTTTACTAGCTAATGTGTATATAATTGTTTTTTAATTGTTATTGTCGAAGGAAAAAGTAAAAATCACGGTTTTAAAATTTTTAATCTATGCCTGTAATGAAGTTATGAAGTGTAATTGATTGAAAACAGCAAAAATTTTAAGAACCTGCGATTTAAATGAATCACAAGCCCTAAATTCAAAGATTTTTACATCTTACAATGCCCATAGCTTTTTTATCTGTCAACAGATTTCAATGGAACTTTGTACATGTATGTAACTTACTTAGATTTACAAAATACATCTTTTAAATTTTCATCACAGGCACAGATTAAAAAGTTAAAAATCGTGACCTTTACTTTTTCCTTAACAATCGCAACCAATAACAATTTAAAGAAAAAAATGATTTGCACATTAGTTAGCAACAACTGTTCAATAAAAAAAAACTAGTCCTTCTAACGTCTCAAAAAAGCTCAAGCTGTTGGGTACAAATTTGAAAAAGTTATTCGTTTTTAAAAAGTGTACGAATACTTTGTACACCCACTATCTGTAAATGTGTAGGCAAGATTCAATGTAGTAGTAGCTACAGTTTTTCGCAAATATCTGAAAAACTAAGGCTGAGCGGCGGTAACATGTATAGGAAAAACATATTAAAAATTAACGAAATCGGTGAGGTGTAACCTTTCGTGCACAATTGCCATTTCATTTTACTGTCAACCCTGGTTATTCTTCCACCAAGGAGAATAAATCGAATAAATTCCTCCATTCCGCTGAACCGATCTAGAAAAATGTAAACTCGCATGAACATCCGCGGTCTAGCTTTAACTTACATATTACTTAAATAAAAAAATGTTAACAGTATAGTGGAGCCGTGCGTAGATCCACGAAGAAAATCAGAGCGACTGACACTCGGACAGCAATTTATACGGACAAAGACACGAAACTGTTATACTGGGTAATGTTGCGTTTCAGGATATCTGCACAGGGGCCCAGAACTCTCTCGAACCTTGCCCTATCCAGTTTTACACATTTCAAAGGGCCACGAGCCACAACCGTCGCAGCCCTCGGCCTGTCTAACAACAATGCAATCTCACCTGCAATTAATAGCTCGGTTAAACGTAATGTTCTATCACAAATACAAAATATTGGACGATTGCGAAAATTTGTGCCCGAGATTTTTGGAGACCCTGACTCTCTCGTTTCTACGAAATTTGAATCGAATGTTATTTTATAATGTAACCACTTATTTTGTATTTTCAAATTGGGCACAAACTTTTGCAATTATCTAGTATTAGGTTGGAGGGAAAGTTCTGTCGTATTTGAAAGAAAACATTTAAATCAGTTCATAAAATGTTTAATATTATTCACACAATGATATACAGTTAGGAGCATAACTGATAACACACTTTAAATCAGAATAACAAATAACCAATTTCAATGAAATTATCAGAACGTATATAATTTATACGAGTTTACGAAACACATCTCTAAAATTTTCGTTATTGGTCCAGCCAAAAAAATTATGAAAATCAATTTTTTTATCCCATCCCAGTTTTCACATGTATGTTAATTCTCCTCTCATTGTCTCTGCATTTAGTGATCCCACAACTGCTGCACGATCGAAGTTATTAATTCGACAACCAAAAACTAAGATTTCATTTTGAAATTGTAAAACTTTAATCTAAAATTGTATAATTTCCATTTACACAATTGTGACATTGTAAAATTCTAAAGTTTCAATGTAAAATTGTGAAATTCTAATCCAAAATTGGAACATTTTAATTGAAAATTGCGAAATTCAATTTAAAATTGTAAAATGTCAAACTTTCGACCAAAAACTAAGATTTCAATTTAGAATTTTATAATAAAACTTCAATCTAAAATTGTATAATTCCATTTACATAATTGTGACATTGTAAAATTCTAAAGTTTCAATCTAAAATTGTAAAATTTTCATCCAAAATTGAAGAATTTTAATTGAAAATCGTAAAATTTCAATTCAGAATTGCAAAATTCAATTTAAAATTGTGAAATTTCAATTCAAAATAGCAAAATTCAATTTTTATTATTGTTTTTCATAATTCCGACCAAATGCATTTTATCAACATATTTATTACATGCCATTTACTAATCTAATTCTTCTAGCCTTACAGAAAAATCGAAGTTGTTTGGTCCATTCATGAAAAAGTTATTCTAATTTAAAGTGTGTGCGATCAGTAGACTCCGGATGTTTACGCAAAATCAAAACTTTATGCATCAATTACAAGACGCAGAGCTAAATATAAATTTATATTGTTCATTAATAATTTTAATGTGGTGAAAATAATATATCGATACTCTTTTAATATTTTCACTGTTTTAAATCGCACTTGCTCACTTTTGTTATAAATTAATCAAATCCGGAGTCTAGTGATCAGTTATGCTCCTAACTGTGGTTTCCATTGTTTGTAACAACTTTCCAGTCAGCCAGGCCTGCTCCGAGCAGACATCGAGCACAGCCTAGCGAGCAGATGGCGGGCATTATCCTGTCCGAACGACGCTCGAAGCTGCTCGAAGCATAGGATGCTCGGAATCTGGACGATTCTGCCAGCATAAAATGCTACCTCTGCTGACACAGCTTCGTGGTATTCTCCGGGCAGATGGAAGGCAGCTCGTTCCTGGATTCTGCCTCGCCGTAAGAGACCTGCACAGTTATACAGGGCAGGTTGCATTAATATTAGTGCCACTGACGAATACTGCGTTAGTGCAACGCAGGCAGAATCCAGGACCGAGTTAGCAGCTACTGCGAGGCAGATGCCGGGTCTTTCTGCCAGCAGCAAGCGTTGCATCTGATTTTAACTAACTGGATTGTTGTCATCTTTCAGATAACCTGTCAATTCCTGTTTCCCAATCACTCACTAGCAGCATGTGTTTACCATTTTCGAGCAAAATTACCTGCTCATTTAAAATACGACAGAACTTCATCATCTTCACACATACCGAAGTAATCGGACGGTCCTAAACGACCCACTTCCGCCGGTTCCTCGTTCTCCGAACGCTGTTGAAGGACTACAGCAGTGCCCTCTACAATTATATAAAAGTCCTCACCGGGCTCACCCTGTCGAACTATCGTCTCGCCGTCGTCAAATGCTACCGGTTCCAAAGCATCAGCTACAGTCAGCCGTTCCCACTTGTCCAGAGACTCTAAACATAGACCAGTCATTATGTAATCTATTTATAAGCGACATCGTCCACAACATGTAACACAGTCCAACGAAATTAAACTGTTTTCAAAGATCAACTCGTATTTTCGACCGAGGATAATCCTCGGTGTTTGTTTTTGTTGCCTGTTTCAATTTTATCGCTGTACAACACCTCAGCAATTACCGTTGGGTGATTCTTATAGAGTTTAACATTCTAAAACCAAAGCCGAAAGTAAAATTAAAAAACCGCCTATAAAAAATCATTTACAAAATTGTATAAAAATTTTTTCTTGTATTTGCAGACTTAAGATATATGTCAAAAAAATTGCGGACTCGAAAAATGTGTTTTAATTACTTTATCAGTCCCATAAAGTCACAGTGACGACATTGCATCAGATAAAATTGAAATAGGCTAGAAAAACAAACGCCCGAAGATGGTCTCCGATCGAAAATCCTAATTGGTCATTTTGTTTATCATGCTGTTATAGTTTCTACTTAAATACATCGTTCACAGAACGTGTTCAGACTCACCTAAAATGGACACTCTAGACAGAAACTCTTCGTACATCTTTCGCTTTCTTATGGTGGAGCCCATGAGGATTCTGCGGTAAGAATCTCTATCGATGCCCCATAACTTCACGTCCGTTTTCGCTCGTACAGTCGCTGCACGCGGCGTGCCGTAGATTAGCGCTAATTCGCCGAAACTTCCACCTTCCCCGATCGTAGTGGCCAGCTCTCCGTTCACGAATATTTCAACTTCCCCTTGATCGATCACGTAGAAATTGTCGCCCTCGTCCCCTAATCAAGTGTAACACAATTTCAAGTTAAATTACCGTGCTTAATCATCTCAACAGAATTCTATTGTATATAAAGCGGTGCGTCATAAATAGCAGACACTTAAGTGAATCCTTTGACGGAACCACTTCACCTTTACGCTACCCGCCGAGTAATCAACCCTCGAACGTTCGACCCGTGCAACAGCGACACGAAGGCCAAGGGTTTTATGACCCCCTACAATTTTCGAAATGAGAAGTTTCATACTAGAATTTAAAGGGAGAAGAAAGAGAACTGTCTCGCCGAGTTCGGGAAAATATGACATTGTAAAAGAGCAATTATTTGCCAAACTGTATATAGTATTTACTCGAACAGCTGAATAAAATGCTACTATATTTTTATTTTTTACATTTAAAATGAGCTCGCGCTGTGGGCATACGTATTAGTAGACTGTGGATTTTTATTGTTCATTGTGAACCAAGTAGAAGTTTCATTGTTTCTTTAATCATTTTAATAAACCGGAACTTATACGTTGGAGCTTTCCTGCTTTAAATTTTACGATAAATCCATGAAATCCGCAGTCTAATTAATATATAGTTATAGAAATATTTTTGAATTTTGCGTTTCCGATGATCGCGTCAGATATGTACTACGTCGCACGATGCTGATTTTCTAGATTCTAGACGATGGACTTGCATAAATCACTGAAACATAATTATTCATAGCTCTTTTTAGACAAAACAAATTTGTTTAGTCACTTCAATAGTGCAGTGAAATGTCTATAATTATAGAAAGATTAGTTCGATTGAATTAAATTCAGAAAATTTCGTTGATTTGCGACAACCACAGTAGCATTTATGGTTGGCCAACGCTTGATGGTTTTGACTGCAAATCCCCAACATATTTATCCGCAATGAGCCTGTAATGAAAATTTCAAACATTTATTTTGTAAATGTAAGTATGTTTCTAGCATAAAGATCCGCTGTCTAGTTATAATTTCGAAAGAAGCAGGAATAAAGTAAAAATTGACTTCATCCATTAATGACATTGTTACGTTCAAAATAACATTACAATATTCTAGAATTTTTTAAATCTATTACTGTTTTATATTCCACCAAACTAATCTCTTCATAAATGCATAAAAATCCTAACATTTTTAACGGTTGGCCAACGAATATTGCACCGAAGGCCCAACAACCATAAACGCTACTAGGGAGACGATGCCGTTCAATTGTAAAATAATTACCCTGTCGAATGATTGCCTCGCGGAACAAGAACGTATCTATGTATCTATTACCGTTTTATATCAGATGATTGCATAAGTTTGTGTCCGGTTTTCATAGATATCGCAAACTGTACTTCACGGCGAAATATAAAAAGAAGAAATTATATAGTCACCATTCTTTAGTACAATTAGAAAAGAATAGCGACTATATAATTGATTAATAAAGCTGTATTCTTTGAAATTTAACGAATGCATTTTATTTTCAAATCGGGCACGAACTTATGCAATCATCTAATATTTCATCCAACTAATTTCTTTATAAATGCATAAAGATCCGCAGTCTAGTTAATGACGTTGACCCACCTGCATAGATAGGCGACATTTCTACTAGTTGACCAACGAATACTGCACACAAGGCACAACAAACAGCCCACCATAAATGCTACTGGGGAGACAATGCCATTCAGTTGTACAATAATTAGCCTGCCGAATGATTGCCTCGCCGAACAAGTGCGTCTGTTAGTCTATCACCGTTTTATATTTCACGCAACTAATTTCGTCATAAATGTATAAAGATCTGCAGTCTAATTAATGACGTTGGTCCACCTGTATACTATGCGTTCAACAAGAGATGGCACAGAGAAACGCCTAGTATCGCCATATGGCACTGAAATGGGTGCCAAATTCTCGGAAATACTCTCCTCCTTTTCCCCTCCCATTATCCTATTCCACCACCATGCGCACACTCCGACGTCCCCCATTAAAAGACCGTAGACCACGGCGCCCGTGCCGTAGACTGGTCTGGTCAGTGATGCCATTATGAGCTCCAAACCGAGCTCCCGTACTCTCCTTCTTACCCCTTCCACTATTCCATTCCAGCACCGTGCGCAGGCGCACACTCCACGGTCCCCATCGCGCACGTGCAACGTGTCTCCCACTTGCTCCACTCATTCCCCATCATCAGAGAGGGGGTACATCATTTCACCGTGACTCCCCGCATCTGGCATCACTGGGTCTGGTCATCAGAAAGAGGGGGTACATCATTTCACCGTGATTCCCCTCATCTGGCGACACCGCGCATAGGTACCACGTGGTATCGCTTAACGAAGACAGCAAATGAGCGTCCTGAGTGCGAATGCAATAGAGCGATGTGGTGACGCCGAGCTTCTATACTTGGGCCCAAATAAGAAGGTACTTGTTCTGCTCATGTTGTTGCGTGTCAGCCATAAAATTGATGGCGTCAGCCAATGATCGTGTGGTCGGCGAAATACGAGTGGGGGATTAGCCAATGAACGAGTTCCGTTAGAGTCATATGCGCAGTAGAGTCTTAAATTCGTCGGTTAGTAAGTACCTTCTTATTTAGGCTCAATCATATGACGACTGTTCCCGCCAGAAGCTACGCGTCAGGGTGGGGTCTCGCAGATCCCCCTGCGGCCCACTGTCAAAATCTCTGCCATCTCTTGTTGGACGGACAGTAGGTAGGCGCAGTGTCGCCAGATCGAGAAAATCGAGGGGAATATAAGTACCCCCTCTCTCTGATGACCAATCCAGTCTACGGCACGGGCACCGTGGTCTACGGTCTTTTAGTGGGGAACGTTGGAGTGTGCGCATGGTGCTGGAATGGGACAGTGGAAGGGGAAAAGGAGAAGAATGTGTGAGAGCCGTTCGGCTCTCATCTGGCGACACTGGATAGGCGACATTTCTACCAGTTGGCCAACGAATATTGCACACAAGGCACAACAAACAGCCCACCATAAATGCTACTAGGGAGGCGATGCTATCCAATTGTAAAATAATTACCCTGCCGAATGATTGCCTCGCCGAGCAAGAACGTGACTGGAAACATTGCGTCGAATATGTCTGAACGTTCGTTCTCATCTAAATGAGCGAAAAGAACGTTCTTAGCGATGGCCTTGCTCAGAGCAGCCATCGTCTTGTAATCCTTAGGCACGACCTTCTTGACATAACTGGTGGCATCCTCTTCGGAGACCGGCTCCGCAGAGATGCCACCTCTACGTCTTGGTACTTGTGGCCCTTGCTGTCCCGCGGGTATGTCCTCCGTGTCTTCTGGACTGGTCGCGATCTGTTGCTTGGCATCGTGGGCCTGTTCCTGAAAACGTAGTGAAAATTAACAGGTTAATTGTTGTTATCTAAATGCTAGCTAAATCATTCTTCAGTGAATTCTTCGTTCAACCCCTTGCCCTACAATATTCTGAACAGAGTCTAATACATATGTATGTTATTAATTTTCTTTAAACCGAGAAGAAATTCTATTTTGGTTTTGTTAATGTATAGTTATTGGAGAACACGTAGGCATACAACAGATATAAATTTTCTCCTTTTTTAGCAAATTACGAATTACAAAAAAAATCTACTCACTCAAACCGTAAAATAAATCTTAGGGCAAGGGATTAAATGAGACAATCGCTGCTTACAGTGGGTGTACAAAGTATCCCTACACCGTTTAAAAATTAATAACTTTTTCAAAATTAGACGGATCAGTTTACTAACTAGTGTGTAAATAATTTCTTTTTTAATTGTTATTGGTCGAAATTCCAATGAAAATAAAATTCCAATGAATTCACTCTTTCAAATTACAGCTACAATGGTGTACAAAGTATTTGTACACCATTTAAGAACGAATAACTTTTTCAAAATTGGAAAAAGAATTTTTCTGAGACGTTAGAAGGATTAATTTACTAGCTTAATGAGTAAATAATTTTTTTTTAAATTGTTAATTGTATAATGTATATTGTATGTATGTATTGTTGTATATATAATGTACATATATAAAGTTAATTGTATAATATAATAATTATATAAGTTAATTGTATAATTGTATAATGTATATTGTATGTTTTCTTTAAATTGGCGATTTTTTAAATTTTTACCTGTGCCCGTAATTAAAATTTCAAACATGTATTTTGTACTCTAAGACAGTCGCACAAAGAACCGCTGTCTAGTTATAATTTCGAAATAAATCGTGAGAAATATAATATTCTTTACAAGCCTCGTGTGGTTGTGAAACAGAATTGCTTTTTATTTGAAGGTTGCTTTGAGATCACCTTCGCGGCAGGGGAAGAATCCCTATAACCCGTCCCGCCTGACACTTGAGACATCCTGTATACTCAGGAAATTTCAAGATGCATGTGATTTCATTAGGGGAAGCTGCTACTCCGCGCATGTGTAAACAAAATTGACTTATAAAAGCGTGGTATATATTTCTCTCTCGTTCTCCCTCTCCTTCTTCCTCTATCGAGGGCTCTTGTCGTGATCGTTTTTGTTGAAGAAAAATCAAATGAAAAAGACGATATTGATCCCCATGTGTATGATCACGGTTAGTGTGCTACAAAACGACTAGGAGCACTGTATCGCCACGTCCAAGGAAACGAATAGAACGATACAAAATATACAGTGGGTGTATTACACCTTTCAAACACGAATAACTTTTTCTATATTGAAGGATTAGTTTACTGGCTAATGTGTAAATACTTTTTTGTCCTTATGAAAGTATCATTATAATTATAATTAGACTGTGGATCTTTATGCAAAATAAAAAATGTTTGCATTGATTGCAAGATACAGGTGCCAAATAAAAATTTATTATCAAGCTTAATTTTCGTATTGAGCTGAAAGTAATATACTGATGTCCTTAAACATTTTTAATGTGTCCACCACTTTCTATTGTACGTACCCAGTTTTATCATAAATTCATAGAATCCGCAGTCTAATTACAATTAAGTAAGTAGGTACTAGGTACTATAATTATGAAAGTGGTCCAAGTAGTATATTTCTTGTTTCGGTATATTTAATAAGGAGAATGATATTAACACTAAATGAATTCCATATAATGTTGAAATAACGAGCACTATCTAACATTACGTTGTTAGTAATATCTATATTACATTGAATTAATTAGTTTAAAACAATGTTACATGACATATCTGATGAACTCATTTTTTTGAAATTTTCACTTAGACCACTTTCATAATTAAGGGCACATAGAATGACTGAAAGTTGAATTTGAATTTAGATTTAAATATAACGATTGAAAGTCGAATTTGAATTTAGATTTAAATATAATGATTGATAGTCGAATTTGAATTTAGATTTAAATACCCATGTGCCCATAATTATGAAAGTGGTCTAACAATAAGTCATATATTTCTTGTTTTGAGATATTTAATAAGGAATTTAATACAGGGTGTCCTAAAATTCCTGAACATCCCGAAAATGGGAGGTTCCTGAGACCATTTGAAGCGACATTTTCCTTTGCAAAAATGTTATCCGCGGCTTTGTTTAGGAGCTATTAACGAAAAACACGAACCAATCAGAGCGCGACCTAGACGCGAGTTGGCACAGTCGGCCAATCGACAGTTGGCGCGCCGGGCCGACTGTGCCAACTTGCGCTCTGATTGGTCCGTGTTTTTCGTTAATATAATAGCTCCTAAACAAAGCCGCGGATAACATTTTTGCAAAGAAAAATGTCACTTCAAATGGTCTCAGGAACCTCCTATTTCCAGGATGTTAAGGAATTTTGGGACATCCTGTATATTTAATAACAATGTTGAAATAACGAAAACTATATAACGGTTCATCTTTGACAATATCGTACACAATTACATTGAATTAATTAGTTTAAAATAATCTGATATAAAATATCTGATGAACTCAATTTTTTTAAATTTTCACTTAGACCACTTTCATAATTAAGGGCAAAAATATAAATGACTATTGGTCGAGTCTTCCCTCTTTTTATCAATGGATTAGATTTGGTACATTTGAAACAAGGGGAAGTGATCGTTTCTATTTGATCACCGCTTCCTGTCCGTCGGAAGTTCAACAACGCCCGTTGTAAAGTTATAGAAGCTCGCGGAGAAAATGTTACACGGCGTACAAACGAAGAGTACGGCTGAAGAAGGTTAGCAAATAATGTCATAGGTCACTTGACGTTTTCACGGATGAACGGTGAATCTCGTGGAGCAAACGCCTTCGTAAAAAAACTTCGAAAGGATCACCATGAAGTTTCATGCGACTCGAGAGATCTTCTCGTTTCGCTTCCATTGTTTTGATCAGTCTCGTTCCATTCGCAGCGAGTGTCATTCTTACTGCGGTGTGTCATTCTTCGCTCGTACTTTATTTAAATATTATTCCTACTTTATCGTGAAATAATAATATGCGTCAGCATTTTGTGGAAGAATTATTGCACGAAATTAATCAGACTTGTCTTCACTCGAGGGGATATTCCCATTCAGAGCCGTCGACTTTAGACAATTTATGAGATAAAAACCTGTTAGATTATTACTGGTAGACAGCGGATTTTATGCATTCATGACAAATATGGGCAGCTGTAATTTAATGTAATGAAAACAGGTGTAAAGAGATACATTAGAATTTTTTTACATAAAAAGGTTGTAAAATGCAATTTTAAAGTATATCCCACGAGAGAGTAACCTTGAGATGTCGATTTTTAATCGATTATTTAAAAAATCAATTATTTTCATAAAATAAATCGATTTTTAGAATCGATTCTTCAATATCCGATTTTTACAAATAATCGATTCTAAAATTGTAAAAATAATCGATTTTTATGGCAAATTGTATGACTGCACGTGGAGACCGTGGAGTGTTTACTGTAGAGACTGTATAAAGATATCCAACTAGCATCAAAAGTAACTATTTATATAAATGTTACTAAAACGCGACAACGCAACTCGTTCATTGGCTAATTCCCTACTCGTACTCGGCCGACCACGTGACCGTTGGCTGACGCGCAACGACATGCGCGTATCAAGTGGGTAATAAATTCTTTTCACATCCTGTAGTAAACTAATTGCTCCAGCTTCCCAAAAAAGTTCAAATCGTATAAAACAATATTAAAAATGTTATCGTCTTTTGTAGAGCGTCCGAATATTAATTCGAGTAACTGTACTTGATTTCACCCCCTGCATAGATCACTAAATTTTTACGTGTTTACCAACGAGCTACTTCCATAGAGCTACGCATTCATGGACTCACCACAAATATTCATTTATGAATTAATAATACTAATAACGCTTCTCGTTCAATACGCGACGAAATTGCCGCTAATTACAATATCCCTATACAACAAGTCCCGGAACAATACGTTCACTGTTTTACCTCCCTTAATAATAGTTTCACAAAAAACCGAGTTTATTTACGTTTTACACTTTAATAAGTAGACAGCGGATTTTATGGATTGATGGCACAGATAAATACAGTGGGTGTACAAAGTAGTCTGACTGCAGGATAACCACTTATTAGAGGTTACAACTGTACAATAAAAAAAACGAATAACTTTGTCAAAATTGGACCCAACAGCTTATAACGATGTGTAAATAATTTTTTTTTAAATTGTTATTGATCGCAATTGTGCCCATAATTATGAACCCAGATAGCACAGACATCTTAAAGTACGCCTAAAAGTTGCCTGACGCAAGACGTAACGTACATCTTTAAGGATGTTCTGGAGGTACAATGGGAGACAAAAGTACAAGAAATTCGAAATCCATCAATATATTGGCAATGAAAGCCATTCATGAGTATATTTTGCATGAAACTTTTGCGAATACTGTACCCTCTGTAACTATATTCAGTGGTCTACACTTGTCGCGTTTCCATGCTAGTAAGAGACAACACGATAAATTTGACGTTTTGTAACAGTTTATAATTTTTTTGCTCTGTAACTGTTTAGTGAATCCTAATAAATTTTGAACATAATTAATTATATAATTTTTACTACATATACAAAAAAACTGAAGTTTCTAGTTGCGTTTTTTCAAGGTTTAAATAGAGTTTGAAGTGGAATTTTATGAATTCCCCATAAGAAGACGTGTTAAAATGTGCAAACTTTAAGTTGCTATAATTCTTAAACGGTGCAGTGAATCGAACCCAAACTTTGGTAATTACATTAATTTAGTAAGAATTATATCTTGCCAAATTTTCAAAAATTTTGTTGCGTTTTTATATACCTCCAGAACATCCTTAAGTCGTACGTTGCGTCTGTGGCACGTCGTTTTCACGTCTTTTCCACGTACTGTGTACAACTTTAACAGGTCTTTGTTACAAAACTGTGCGACTTAAAGTCGTCTCTCCCAGGTCTTTTCGACATCTTTAAGATGCCGCTTTAAGACGCAAAAAAGTTGCCTTTTTGGACATCTTTTATGCATCTTTTTTCAGACGTACAAAATCTTCAAATTTAAGAAAAAATTATAAAAAAATTAGAATATATACAGGGTCATCCGTTTTTAAAGGGACAAACGTAATCCAGCTATAAAGAACCCCAAATGGAACAAGTTTTACCCCTGCCACTTTTTTTTCTTTTTTTCTTTTTTTTTTTGATTACGCATAAATCCAAGTTTTTCGAAGTTTTTTCATTCAGTCTCCACGACGTGCCCTATGCCAAAAAAACAAAGATCCGAAGGTCATACAAAAATATTTTGTTAACAAAAAAAGATGCCCCTATTTATTTTAAACCAAACAAAGGAAAAATCATCAAGATTCATCACTGGAGTCCCGAGATATTCAAGTTTATGTGAACTAAAAAAATTATGGTTTTTTGCAATTTTCTAGAAATCAAGGCCGAAACAAAAAAGTGGCAGGGGTAAAACTTGTTCCATTTGGGGTTCTTTATAGCTGGTTTACGTTTGTCCGTTTAAAAACGGATGACCCTGTATATATTACTACTTTTTCATGTACTGCTTGAGAGAATATTCCATTTTGACTCTTCGAAAAAAACCTTATTACAACAATTTAGTTTTTATGCAGCATATTGGGCGGGAATCGAACTCGGGACCTACCGTCTAACTTCATGATGGTTTCCTCGCTGAGCCATGCGAACCTTTACTGTTAGATTCATTACTTTTTATTGTTATAGGCTCAAATCATATCAAATCACATATATTATTATATAAAAAATATTTTAACAGAAGTTTATCGCTTTTAATAATTATATAACCTAATTACTTAATTATTTACCTAAAATATTTTTTAGGTAAATTTTGTCTCCTTGCAGAATAATACTTTTTTTTAATGAAGCATAGTATCAGTATATTAACGGTTAAGAGATATACATATTTTCATAAGTACTTCAATCGTTTCTGACGTGAAAACGGCATCCCGAAAGAGGCAACTTTTACACTTCCTTAAAGGCACCTCTGCTGGGACGACGTTTTCCCGTTCGAAGGCAGGTGCCTTTTATGCATCTCATTTCTAACCTGAAAACGGCGTACCGAAAGAGGCAACTTTTACGCGTCCTTAAAGGCACCTATGCTGGGACGACGTTTTCACGTTCGAAGGCAGGTGCCTTTTATGCATCTCATTTCTAACCTGAAAACGGCGTCCCAGAAAAGATGCCTTTATGGACGCCTAAAAAGCGTCTTACTGAGACGTGAGACGTAAAGACATAGAACGGACATGAAAACGGCAACTTAAAGTCGTCCTGTGCTATCTGGGAATATGGTCAAAGTCATATATTTCTTGTTTCGATAATTGTTTATTTCAAGGAAAAGGATATTAACATTAAATGAATTTCATATAATGTTAAAAGAAGAAGCACTATTTAACGGTTCATTTTTCACAATATCGTAAAAATTATATTGAAGTAATTTAGTTTAAACTATCATGTGACGTGAAGTAACTGATACTCATTTCTTAAATTTTATCTTGGACCACTTTCAGAATTATGGGCACGATCTTTAAATATTTTATCTGTGCCTGTAATGAAAATTTAAAACATGTATTTTATAAATCTAAGTAAGTTATATTCGATCAAGGTTGTTATGAAATATAATTGATTAAAAATAGCAAAAATTGTAAGATTCCGCGATTTATATGAATCACGAACCTTTGCACATAGCTTTCTTATCTGTCAACCGATTTAAATGAAATTTTATTGAAATAACCTAAACTCTAAACTACATAACCTAAACTCTATCCCACAAGAGAACGGACTCGTTCTGCGCAGCCTTCTGAGCTGATTTAGATGGTGGGGGCGCGGCGAACCTATCATCTGTCACTCCACTACCCACTCCCCATTTTCTTGGACCAATTAGGGCGAAGATGCGCAGCGAACAACGAAAACTGGTCGTTACACAAGTCCGTTCTTTCATTAGATTTACAAAATACATGTTTGAAATTTTCTTTACAGGCACAGATTAAAAAGTTAAAAATTGTGACCTTTACTTTCTCCTTCGCAATTGCGACCAATAACAATTTGAAAGGAAAAAATGATTTACACATTAGCTAATAAACTAGTCCTTCTAACGTGTAGAAAAAACTCAAGCTGAAGGGTCCAATTTTGAAAAAGTTATTCGTTTTTTAAAGATGTACGAACACTTTGCACACACACTGTATATCCTTAATTATTCTGATTTCTACAAAACACACTTTACGTTCTGTCTGGATTTTTAACCATTCCCTAGCAGCACAAGATATTGTATACACATTCATATAATATCAAAAAGAGATTCAATCTGTTTTTAATATTCAAATATACATACAATATTTATTTTACATTAAGTACCAAATATTCTTTTTTATCCTAACTTATAAGATCCCAGATAGCACAGACATCTTAAAGTACGCCTAAAAGTTGCCTGACGCAAGACGTAACGTACATCTTTAAGTCGTACGTTGCGTCTGTGGCACGTCGTTTTCACGTCTTTTCCACATACTGTGTACAACTTTAACAGGTCTTTGTTACAAAACTGTGCGACTTAAAGTCGTCTCTCCCAGGTCTTTTCGACATCTTTAAGATGTCGCTTTAAGACGCAAAAAAGTTGCCTTTTTGGACATCTGAAAAGACGTACAAAATCTTCAAATTTAAGAAAAAATTATAAAAAAAAAATTAGGATCTATATATATTACTACTTTCATGTACTACTTGAGAGAATATCCCATTTTGTCTCTTCGAAAAAACCTTATTACAATTTAGTTTTTATGCAGCATATTGGCGGAATCGAACTCGGCCTACCATTTAACTTCATGATGATTTCCTCGCTGAGCCATGCGAACCTTTACTGTTAGATTCATTACTTTTTATTCTTATAGGCTCAAATCATATCAAATCATATATATTATTATATAAAAAATATTTTAACAGAAGTTTATCTCTTCTAATAATTATATAACCTAATTATTTAATTATTTACCTAAAATATTTTTTAGGTAAAAATCAAACTACTTTTTTTAATGAAGTATAGTATCAGTATATTAACGATTAAGAGATATACATATTTTCGTAAGTACTTCAATCGTTTCTGCCGTGAAAACGGCGTTGCGAAAGAGGCAACTTTTACACATCCATGAAGGCACCTCTGCTGGGACGACGTTTTCACGTCCGAAAGGCAGGTGCCTTTTATGCATCCCATTTCTAACCTGAAAACGGCGTCCCGAAAGAGGCAACTTTTACGCGTCCTTAAAGGCACCTCTGCTGCGACGACGTTTTCACGTTCGAAGGAAGGTGCCTTTTATGCATCTCATTTCTAACCTGAAAACGGCGTACCGAAAGAGGCAACTTTTACGCGTTCTTAAAGGCACCTCTGCTGCGACGACGTTTTCACGTTCGAAGGCAGGTGCCTTTTATGCATCTCATTTCTAACGTGAAAACGGCGTCCCAGCAGAGGTGACTTTATGGACGCCTAAAAAGCGTCTTACTGAGACGTGAGACGTAAAGATGTAGAACGGACATGAAAACGGCAACTTAGCAGTCGTCCTGTGCTATCTGGGATAGGAAGAAATATTTTTCTCATATTAAAAAGTGTGGCTTAAAAAATATTTAGCCAATATTTTTGTGCTACTAGAGACATTTTCATTCAAAATAGTCATTCATCAAAAGTAGTTCTCGTTCGTCGTTTCATTTAATTCGACGAATCAGTGAATCAAAGTGAAACCTAAATAGTACAGGTGCGGACGTGTAACCCTGTATGTGCATATACGGAAACGTCAAAATAACACTATCTCGTGCCGAACAGTCGAACTACATTCTAACAATAGCATCGAATTAAAAGGACAGTGTCAAGTCTAGTCGGTCAACGGTCTTAGCACGTGGTGGCACAGTGTTGTACCCTTAGCCAATTGGGTTCAAAAACAATCACAAGATTTCCGTGACATTATTACACGATACAATCTCAACGGTTGATTCTATAATCAAAATATATGCAGTTTCTTCGTCCGAACAGTCTTTCAAAATTCTAAGACGTTACGAAATTTTTTTCGCCGATGATAAATTCGAGAAACCAATTAGTTACGTAAATAATACAGTGGGTGTACAAGGTATGTATTCGTACAGCAGAGTTGGGTAAAAATTTAATCAACGATTGACGAATAAATTACTACTTCAATTGTTAATCGCAATTAACAATTAAACTCCTACTTTAGTCGTGAATTGCGGTTAACGACAATCGGATAATTGATTAATGATTTAACTGCTGAAATTTCGAAATGAAATACGGAATCAAAACTGTATGCATACTGGAAAAAATGTAAACTGAATATTTGTTGAGATATATTTCTGTCAATTCTCCATCTCTCTGTTTCTCTCTCTCCCTCCTTATTACAATTTATGGATAGACCGTGTGGCGATTAACTTCTACAATTGATTAAATCAGTCTCCGATTTTATGATAATTTCTTTTTTTAATCAACGATTCACGATTAACTTCATCAATCGATTGAATCAATCGTCCATTTTTCAATGATTACCATTTTTAATCGTACACATCAATCAATCAATCTTGACCAATAGCGATCAATAACAATTCTATATCGTTTCAGTTTGTTGCAATTTAAATGGAAAATTTTAAACCGAATTAATTAAATGTAATTTTTACGATAGTGTCAAAAATGAACCATTTCTATATGGATCATTTTACATACTATGAATATCTCAAAACAACAAATATATAACTCGAAGCACTTTCATAATTTTGAACACAATTGCGACCAACAACAATCTCGAAAAAAAAATTATTTACACATCAGCTATTAAATTAATCCAACTAGTCGAATTTTGAAAAAGTTATTCGTTTTTAAAAGGTGTACGAACACTTTGCACAACCACTGTACCATGAACGAAGAAGACCTGTTTGAAAGTGGTTGGAAAATATTTCTCTCGGTTGGAATAAAAACGGTAGCGCTGCCAAGGATTTTTCAATCAAGCGCGAAACTTTCAGAGCCCACGTAATAAGACGAATCTACAATTCTACTGACCTTAGCGGTACGGTCTATTAAAAGAACGAACCGAGAAAGAAAATACGAAAACATTCCAACGGAGTTTCGCAATCTAAACGAAGTACTGAAATCTCTGGATCTCTTGTTATCAATAATAATAAGATCCACATGTGCGGACATACCTCGTCCATTATTTATCCAAATACGAGCCGCTGGTGCACAATAATTTTCTGTCAAATATATCCTGCACTAGCACCACGTCACACAAACACACGGACACGCACACACTCGAAATTTCGGAAGCGGAAGTTACGTTACGGGGAAGAAAGTTTTTCCGAATCAAAAGTTGCGGACGGAACCGACCGACAGCACGAGGCACGCGCGAGAGAACGATCGTGTCTGATCGCGACGTCCCGCCGCGGCGCTTCGGAATTTTCTAAGGCCTCGCCAAATTCGATTAATACGACAACGATCTTTCGCGGCACGGCGCTCTCTGCGTGACATCAGAGGGTAGGGAGGGACGACTGTTGTCGTCAAACGAAAACATTACGGTTGCGGATCACCGAAAAATCAAAACAACTTTTTCCAGTTACCGTGAACCATAGTAATATGTGCCCATAATTGTGAAAGAAAGTGGTCTAAATCATATACAGTGAGTGTAAAAAGTATTCGTACGCCCTTCAACACTAAACCTACCAAGTACTAAAGGCGATTAAAATGTTTTAGCTTATAAAAATGACAAGGCTCTATTTATTTAGATTTTGTGCAACTTTAATTACAATATGTGCTTGGAGAAAGAAATTTATCGAATCAATTTCCATGTAAGCAACTTCCTAATTTCAATAAACGAAAAAATATAAAACCTGTTATTTGACCGGCAGTGGTAGGTTTAGTGTCAAAATAGAATAACTTTTTTTATGATTGTACCCAATTATAATCAATTAGAAGTTTACGAAATTATATGCAAAAAAGATTTTTCAAAAATTATAATTTACAAGGTTACATGCAATAATCCGTAATGAAAATTTAAAATATATGTTTTGTAGATCTATGTTAGTTATACACAAACTGAAAATTTCATCGAAATCGGTTGACGCATGAAAAAACGATACGCATCGAAAGATGTACGATTCTGTGGATGTTAAGTGGATTTAAAAGTACGATTTTCACCATTTTTAACCGCTTGTAGCTCGTGCGTATGTTGATCGATTTCGATTAAATTTTCAGCATGTGTGTATCTACTATAGATCTACAAAACATGTTTTAAATTTTCTTTAAGGACCCAAATAAAAAAGTTTTAAAAAATGCCTTTGTTATTTTTGCCTCGTAAATTATAATTTTTGGAAAATCTTTTTTGCATATTATTTCGTAAACCAATGCTTTCAAAATTGATTATAAAAAAATCAGGTCGTTCGGTACAATTATAAAAAAGTTTTTCTATTTTAAAGGGCTTACGTAAATGAATTCCATAATGGTTCTTTTTTGACAATATCGTAAAAATTACATTGATTTATTCAGTTTAAAATAATGTGATGTGAAGAAACCGATAAACTCGTTTTTTTTTAATTTAACTTGGACCACTATCATAATAATGGGCACATATAATGATTGAAAGTTGAATTTGAATTTAGATTTAAATATAATGATTGGAAGTCGAATTTGAATGTAGATTTAAATGTGTGCCCAAATTATGGAAGTGGTCGAAGTCATAGTTTCGAGATATTTAAAGGAAAAGAATATTAACACTAAATAACTGCTTTTAATACGAAATGATACGACTTGTAATTTTTGGAGAAGTTAGACCAATTAATTTTCTACATGACGTGAAAGAGAATTTTTGAAAAAATTGCAATTGAATAGAATTACATAGATAATAATAAAAGTTGTCGTTTACAACTTTTTCCTGTGGGAAAATTTAGAAAATACGTTTTGTAAATCTGTGTCAATTATACATATTTTTTTTAGGGCCACCAATTTGTTTGTTTGCATTTAGAGCACATCATTCATCCATAAAACACACATACGAGATCTCTTTATTTTGTGAACTAAAATGATGTATGTATATAGAACAAAATTTTTTAACAAGATGACAGTTATATAAGGCAGAAATTCATTAAAATGAAAAATTCTTCAAGCAAAAGCTTATTTTAAATGTGTAATAATATGCTACTGAATAATCAAAATAATTGCATACCAATTGCACTATGCCATCTTGAGAAAAATAACGAACATCTACAGGAAATCTTGAAACATTGAAATAAATAAATAATATAGTAAATAAATAATATAGAAATAAATAAATAATATAGTAAATAAATTGTGTAAAACTAACGGCTCTGAATAGAAATATCCCTCCAAGTCTAGTTATGAATTATTTCTGATGAATTTCGTCCACATAAAATGGTTACACATTTGAATAATATTTAAATAAAGTACGACCGAAGCATGGTATGTACCACAGTAATCGATACAGTTACCCTAGACAAATACGGAACCGAACCTCAGGACGTAATGTACTTCCGATGTTGTCGAAAATTTCCATCGCAACACGTCCCGTTTGCACATGTTTCGAGGACGACGCGACGGAACGCGTTACACATGGACTTTCGTGGCTGTTGGCTAAGGTTGCGCGCCTCGTTATATTTCGAGCGTACTTCTATATTTAGAGCGTGCCCTATACACAGTGTTCGTCGTGACGGTCTCCGTGGTTTTCTTAAGTTTTCGCGATCATTGGATAAAAGATAACCATCGGGTAAATTATACTTCAAAATCATATGGTGACCAGATGATTCCTAGCCATCAAACGGACACGTGTAAACAGAATCAGGAATTAATAAAGTAGGGCAGATGCTACGGATAGAATTAGACAAGAGTATCTGATAAAACTCTTTCATTGAAAGGAGTGCCTTTCAAGTAATAATAATTTCTGTATTATTGATTAATTTTACACCATCAATTAATTTTTTTTTATGCCGTAGCACAATAAAATCGTTATTTTATTATCCTCTGGTGTATCACAGTTTCTTAGCATTCTCTATAACCTTTAACTAATGTTTTCTATATCTTAAACAAAACTATTGTAACACTTTTGATTTATACACGAAGGGGAAACTTCAATTTTATTTCTAAAAAATAGAGTAATACTAGGTACTTCGTGTTATTTTTAGTAATTTTGAAAAAGTTTGTTTTGTGTAACTGGTACCTTCACCCAAGTAATTACCAGTACATACTTTGGTTCTTCAAAGTTTTCGGACAATGGTAATGCTCTTACTATTTAGACTAGGAGAATCAAGTGGTCAAAATGAATTATAATTCCTATTGTATTTCTACGAGTAACTGGAGACCCTTAATCTCCTTCAATTAAATTAAATATCGAATGATCGATCGATAGACTGTTTGCACGTATTCAACTGTGGGCGAATACAGTTTCCATTACTTTCTCTAAAATCTTAACAATAGAAATGGTGTGTTATGATTAATATAAAGCGTAGATTGTGGTCTGAACAGCATTCATTCTTCTCCACGATTTTTTTTTATCTTATTGAATTAATACTGGTTTAAAATTAATATTAGACTGACATAACCTCATATTTCCATGTTTAACGTAAGATCAAATTTTGGACGAACGAGTAAGGAAATGAAAAATAGTCGAACGATTATACATGGATAAATTCAAATGATGAGCTAACTCGTGTTCAATAGTCAACAGATTAATAATTATTACGAACATCCGGTATATCGCGCGTACTAACCGAACCCTTGGCCGTTTGTTATGGCGTGCCCCTGATTTCTCAAGAATTAGATCCCACCGTTTGCGTGGTTCGCTAGAAAATGGCAAATGGTATCGATCATTCGTTCGCGATGTAGCTCTCAACCGTCTAGACTGCAAGAAAACGGGCCACCTAAATCTCTCCGTTGTTTTCGAAGATACGAAAATCTTGTCAAGGTTGGTGTTGTACAGTTCAGATGAAAAATAAGGATGTAATGACGCATGAATTTATGATCGATACACGATGCGTCATGTAACAAGCGAAGAGAAACGTTAGGGTCAAGTGGATCACCCTAAACTGCTAATCGTTTAGTCAGAAAACATTAGGGGGTTGTTCCACACAAAATTTTGCGTTGTAGCATTTTGAATACCGAATATTTTTTCTATCAAAACATTTGTCGTACCAAGCACATCCTAAAAGATGCCAGATCTAAAAGATTGTTAAACATTTGATATTTTTAGTTTATGTTGATTTTGAGAAAGAACAGGATAAACAAACATTTTAGAAATAAATAAAAATAAAATTGAAGTTTCCGCTTCGTGTATAAATCAAAAGTATTACAATCATTTTTGTTTAAGAAAGTATTATAATTAAAGTCTTAAAGTTTTATAATTTTGTTACTGTCACAAATTGCAGCTCCTCATTTTTGTCATAAATGCATAAAGTCCGGAGTCTAGTTATCAGAAATTTCTTGTGTCCTGTAAATAGGGCCAAAACTATGGATTAAAAGTTTGTTAATATTTCTTTTGCTCTTTTAACAAAATCGTCCATAAAAATTTGACGATACAGAAAAAAGGTTGATAATATAATCGATCGTTCGTCACAAGTTATGCGAAGTAAATTACAGAATGCCTTTGAATTAATAAAAAACTTCCGAGTTGTCTCTAAATATCCGGCAACTGGTACATTTATCCTATATTAGAGTATGATATACACTGTAGAGTACGATAAATTGGCATAAGATGTTTTGAAGATTTGTATTTATGGTAATACTATGTATAAATAAATAAATAAAATACTAGATGCCAGTAGTGATCAATTTAAAAGAGAAACCGTTGTATACCGACCCCCCACCACAATCCATTTACTCCCCCTCAATTACTATCAGATGTGCTTGCAGAAACACTTCTCGCGCGAAATTTGAAAGAACATATGAAACGAACGATTTTCTACTGTGTATAATAGACAATGTCAAAGCTTTTTTAATGCAACTTATAATGCAATAAGTGTGTTCTGTGACAATTTAAACGAACATAAATATTACAAAATAAAAATTTTCTGTATTACAAATTAAGATTACAATTATAAACGAACACTTTAAAAAATAACAAACTTAATGTATTATCCTAATAAGTATTCAGACGTTCTCAACTTCATTCGAAATTGAAGATCTCGGAAAATTTTCTAAGAATTGTTATTCCGCGTTAAAAATACTCGGGAATGTCGGACGCTTGTCACAATGTTAAGAATTGTGCGCACGTTAAACGCAAAATAGTTTCGTCAGCTGAAACTGTCACGAGTTCGGCTTGAAATCTTATTCGAGTAAAATAAAACTCGTAAGAAAGTAGATAAGTAGCCAATTATGACTTCTGAAAATTTGCAAAAACTGCTTGGATATAAAATGTGACAGAATTTAGTACGATTTTAATTTATTTCAGATCGAAACAGGCTACTACCACGGAAAATGAGATTCTGTTCTATTCCACTTTCTTACAATTCGTCTATAAAAATATGTTTAATTCCACCTTGCTTTCAAAAAGTCTTCGCAAAACGAATTAATCTAGAAGACAAATAATTTTAAGTAAATGTTCTGTAATCTCTTCTCAATGATTTATCAAAATCAGACTGTACTTGTTCCTTTTATTAATATTTTGTCAATGTACCTTTTAATTGAAAAATTCTCGTAAAAAATATGTGTCATCCTTATCTGTCATCGAGCAGGCATGTACTATGACCTCAAGATTAAAGTTTCTTTATCAACTTTTCTTTTTCAATTTATATATAAATGCTATACAGAGTACTTTACTACAATTCTTTTACAATAGCCTCAGCTATTGTTAAATGATAATTAGACTGCGGATCTTTATGCATTTATGGTGTATAAAAATTTTCAAAAAATGCTGAAGTATCAAATTCGACAGAATTTAGTACGATTTTTATTTATTTTGGACCTACAAATGTTATTACTATACTGCGGATTTTATGCATTTATGACAAAAATGGGTACGTACAGTTTAAAGCAGTGTACATATTAAAAAGATGTAAAGACATCAGTGTATGTATTAGTTTCAGCTGAATAAGAAAATCAAGCTTAATAAAAATTGTTTATTTGGCTCCTATGTCTTGCAATCAACACAAACGTCTTTTATTTTGCTTAAACTAAATCCGCAGTCTAGTTATTACCAATGAAAATAGAATGTTATATGGTACCACTTTCCTAAAATTTGTCTACAAATATTGAAAATTGCATAAACATCCGCAGTCTATTGATTATTATTGATGATATTATTTTATTATGGATTACTATAATAATAACGACTCTGACAAAGTCATATTTTACGAAAAACTTGTATTTTTCACAAAATAATCTAACGAAAATCGTATTTGATTTATACTAATCTATTAAAAATATATTAAAAATAGTCGTGGCAATCGAACATAAGATTCGTCGGTGCAGGATTTTTGTTACCCACTGTATATTACTCACACTTGTCAAACTCGACGTATACATATAAATAGTACGATACTGAGAAGTCTGTTTGTATATAGATGAGTATTTGTATACGGAATAGATAGAATTTACGTTGTACATTGATTTGTTGTTCTTCCATCTAATCGTTGACATATACTGCATTGTTCAACGAACGAACAGATAAATGCATAATCGTCTAGCAGAAGTGAAACAAGAGGGCAAAATCAAATCCGAGGTTATTTACAGGCGTTGCGATTCAATACGTACCCGTTCTAGTTTTTGAAAATACTCCCTTAAGAAAGATATGGGATTTTCAGGGCGTCCCACGCACAGTTGCACTATACAGTCTTTCAAAACTTGTTGAATATTGTGTCTTTGCACGTATTCCTCGCACTCTCTTAAACTTTGCTCTTCCTCAAGATTCGCCGCCATATTGATGCACAAAACCAAATACCTTCTCAACGATTCCGCTCACAACAGGGATCGCTGGACGCAATTTTTCGTGTCTGCAGCTCGATTTCTTAATGTAAACAATATTAGCACGTTTTATACGAGCGTAATCATGCATTGTTTGGTACACCGTCAGCAGCTGAGAACTATACGATTCGAAGCAATAATTATTAATCAAATATAACGCCATCGATGTTCGCGCGCCTATATACAGTACGTCACGAAACTATTAACCGAATCAAATTTCATCGACTCTCGTTTAATTTATATGTATACGTATATTATGTCGAATATTTCAAACCTTTCGATTAATCATTTCGAAAAATACGTAATTGCGCACTATAAATAGTTTATGTAGGCTTCGCACTCCAAATTTAAAAAAAATCAATTCTGCACTCCAAATTCAAAAAAATCAATTTCACCTTTCTGTAAATCATTTTCTCCCTTTTGCAAATTAATTTCACCCATTAAGAATTCACCCATTATTTAGATTAAATTATATATTTATTTAGACATACTCAATACTCGATACTCTTCAATAACTATACATATGTACTTCCATTTTTAAAATTGATTGATCAGAAAATGGCTACAATGAATATATATGTATACATATATCTATACACAGTTTTCATACATTACAAAGTTAATGAATTGGTAAGTACTTTTAAATAAGTATTTCGTGTACATCTTTGCAATAAATAAAATTTTGACATTAGATTTGATTTGTTTTTACAAAAACTTCCTTAAACATACTTTATTTGTGATAGGTTGAAATTGATTTGCAAAAGGATAAATTTTTTTTGTATGAATTCAGAAACAAAATAATTGACCCACTTTAATTTACAATGGAGCTCGTTATCTTTAGAAGTTCGATACTGCTCGTCCTGTACAGATTGCATTTTGTCAACTTAGTAACATTTCAATCTAAAGCCTAATCTTGGAATAAATCCTTTTTATTTCCGACCTATGAGGAAATCGTACTGAGACACGATTTGTTTATACTAACCTAACGTATTAATTTAGCTCACAAATCGCGTGATAGCAAAAGTCACAATACTGTACATCCACATGTTATATTTTTAAAAAATATAACAAATTCATATAAATTAGTATATGAATGAATACTCTGTTTATCTAACAAAGAAAATTTATTCAATAAATTGCTGAAAGATAAGTTGGCATGATTTATACAATGTTGGTAAATATACACGCGACAGACATACCATGGGAACAGGCATTTTAAAAAATATTTGAATTGTCTTTTTTTAACTTCTAACAATAATATATTTTAAAACATATTGTCAATGGGAGGATAGACATTATAACACATAAACTATATTTTAAAATATAAGGTAAGAATGTTTTGTGTTCTTTTTATACCTTTAGCAATCAGTAATTCTGTAATCCCGTATCGATCTGAAACTAATTATGAAATCAATTTTTTTTTATAGCAGCTTATGGTATACAGAAAGACACAGGACTTCAGAATAACAAGTCGTTTTTGAACTTAAAACTTATTATTTAGAAAACGCATGGCCATGTTCTCCTATTTACATTAATATTGCTGAACAACATAGAATGACTTGATATACCTATATATATATATAATTGTTCACACATTGTAGAATCCATTAAAATATTGTTACCTTATGAAATTCTACCAAATTATAAAAACAGTTGTTTTGCGATTTAAAAAAACATTGTAATGATAATAATTTTCCTAACGATGAAACGTCATTATCAAAGTTTTTAGAATCTCTTTTATTAGATTAAAAATCGTCAAATGGATTCTTCAATGATTAAGCTTCGAGAAAAGAAAGATTAATGTTAAACGACTATATCGAATAGCATTATATTCAACTTCTGCAGATCAACTCTTCACATTCTCTGGCTTATGTTTACCTATACACTGTAATTGTGCAATTTTTTAATTATAATCTAAATTTAACTATAGAATGCATGCGATGCACATATATATAATAGAAAACAGCAATGCCATTATGGAACATTGTAACATATCTTGCGCTTAATAAATATAACACACAGTTATAATTGCTTTCCAAGTGTATTGACACGAGTCGATGCTCGTATGCTCTTGGATACAGTTTTATTGTGTTTGCAAATCTAACGAGTGGACGCCTATAAATAGTATTTCTCGGTACTTGCATACTGAACTATTTTGGCCCTTTGCTAACAATATTATAGTTTATAAAAACTCACCGCGATGCATCTGTAATTAAATTCAGTAGTGAGTTTCATTTAATCTTTCTTCTGCTTTACCGTACACGTACGATCGTTCCTTAAATAAATAACATAAAAGACCCGTTGGTTCACACAGGATATTAGCAAAACATTGCAATACAATGGAGTGATGCTTGTCTTCCTAGAGTGCCTTTCAATTACAATGAAATTACGATAATCATTTCTGCATATCTCCACAGAGTAAAGGTACCAGTTACCGGATATTTAGTGACTAATTAATCATTTATTTTGCATTATTTGTCATGATTATCAACCCTTTCTTCTGTACCATCAAATTTTTCCGGACGATTTTGTTGAAAAACGAACGAAATATTAACGAAGTTTTGGTCTTATTTTAGTACAGTCATTTGGTTACAAAAAAAAGAGGTTACCTGGAAAGTTTTCCGGGAGTTTTGAAAATGTGTAATTTTATAAGCGGCCCCTACACGGTCAATCGGAATGACAGTCACGTCGAAGATTGACATTCGGATTGATGGTGAAAAATTAATACTGACGGACTGATGAAATGGACTGACGAATTTCCAGATATTTGATAGGTCCTTCGTCATTGTAGCAGATTGAAGTCAGAATTGACAGTCTGACTGATCAATCAGACTGACATTTCTGATTGACCGTGTAGGGGCCGCTATAGATTTCGATGTGCTCTTTCCGAATTTCAACTTGTCACCTCGTATCATTGCCGCTCGCGCCACCATATTGGAAAAATGGCGCCATTTTTCCAATATGGTGGCGCGAGCGGCAATGATACGAGGTGGCAAGTTGAAATTCGGAAAGAGCACATCGAAATCTATAAAATTACACATTTTCAAAACTCCCGGAAAACTTTCCAGGTAAAACTACCAAATGACTGTATTATTTACCGGACACAAGAAATTTGTGATAACGAATTAATTGATTAATTTTCTTTTTACACCGTAGCGCAGTAAAACCATTATTTTATTATCCTCTGGTGTATCACAATTTCTTAGCATTCTCTATAATCTTTAACTAATGTTTTCTATATCTTGAACAAAAATTATTGTAACACTTTTGATTTATACACGAGGAGGAAACTTCAATTTTATTTTTAAGAATAAAGTAATACATACTAGGTACTTCGTGTTATTTTCATTAATTTCGAAAAAGTTTGTTTTTTGTAACTGGTACCTTCACCCTGGTAATTACCAGTAGGTTCTTCAAAGTTTTCGGACAATGGTAATGCTCTTACTATTTAGACTAGGAGAATCAATTGGTGAAAATGAATTGTAATTCCTATTGTATTATATATAATCGTATAGGCACTTTCTACGAGTAACTGGAGATCCTTAAAATGTGCAATGCAAATGAAACATCTGTCAATCTCCTTATAATTCAATTAAATATCGAGTGATCGATCGATAGACTGTATACACGTATTCAACACTGGGCGAATACAGTTTCCATTACTTTCGCAGATGATTATGATAAAACTCCCATAAAATCTTAACAATATAGAAATCGTGTGTTATGATTAATATAAAGTGCAGTTTGTGATCTAAACAGCATTCTTTTTTTCTTTTCTTTCTTTTTTTTGCTTCATCCAATGTACATTTATTGCTCTAAATATAATTGTAAATTGGTAGATTAATTGCACAGAGTGTGGGTATTAGTTCTGAAAATTACCTCGCATAATTAGTAACGTTAGAACTTTTATAGAGAAAGAGAAGAATAGATTTCTTATAACGCAATAACAAAGACTTTCGTGTATGAAAATTTTTTGGCGCGAGAACGATTTAAACGATATAAAAGCATAATTGATCCGTAGATTGTACGATTTAGAATATCTTTTTAACTTAACGTTATTGGATACAAACAGGAGTTTTTTTTTTGTAAAATGCACTGCTAACTTCTACAAAAGAAAAAACAACGAACAAACGAATTATTCGTGATATCATTTGTATGTTTGCTCCCTGTGATCTATTCGTTCTAATTCACGCATTAATAAATAAATTTTTTTTAAATAGATGGCCACCATGGTCTAATGATACTACTTATTGCTATTAGGTTTTTTCCTCCACGATTTTTTTATCTCATTGAATTAATACTGATTTAAAATTAATATTAGACTAATATAATCTCATATTTCCATGTTTAACGTAAGATAAAATTTTCTAGTAAAATGTATACCGCGGCATTAAACGCATAAAACTTGCTGTTCTAATGAACTATACAACTTCGATGCACTTTTGTAACTTATTATTTAATTACACCTTGTTCATGGTTTTTAAGGCACCAGATACACGTGAAAAGTAACTCAACGCATGAATATATGAATCATTGCTTAAAGAAAATCGCCTTATCTTTGGAACTTAAAAATCATGAACGAGCGCTTTGATAAGTTTTTAATACCGACTTAACGGGGATAGACTGTCGGTTCCAAGATTGCAAGGGTGCGGGATACGCCTTCTCACTTCTCGATAATGTCAAGATGGGCTTTTCAGTGGTCAAAGCGCTAGATAAAAGATCAATCTAGGCCGAGATCGCCCTCCCAGGTCCTATTTTTACATTTACGAGGCGTAATTTGCTTTATTTGGCAGCATAATTTGCATTATTCGGAAGCATAAAGCTGCGACAGCTAAATGCTGCAGATTTTATGCATTTATGACAAAACTAGAAAGACTCTAGAGGAACCGAAGGACATTATTATGTCGCTTTCGACTTTATAAGACGATTAAAATAGAAAATATATTTTCACGTGGGTAATTTTGATTTTGCATAAAGATCCGCAAGCTATATATTATTAACCCCTCGCCGTAACATTTTCTTTACAGTTACAGCGATTGAAATGTCTTTATCCACAAAAATGTCGTAAAGAGAAAAGAAAATTTATCTTTTTCGTATATGGCTACATTTATTTTAATGCTTGAATATCGATTGCAAACGAATCAAATTTTCTTTCGTTTAAACAGAAACGCGTAACATTCGTATTTGTTAGACTTTGAAATCGATCATATATCATCAAAATAAATTATCCAGTGATTTGATGTTGAAAGCTGCACATGTAGCTATTGTCTACAGCATGTAACACATGTAGCATGTAATAATGCAAAATACGCCTCGAAACGTAAAGATAGGACTTGTGAGAGCAATCGCGGCCTGAATTGATCTTTTACCTCGCGCTTTTGACTACTGAAAACCCCCACCTTTACATTATCGAGAAACAAGATGGCGCATCCCGCACCCTTGCAATCCTCGAAACGAGTCTACCCCCTTAATATTTCCATTTATTATATAATAAATGCATGTTTCTCACATTATATAAGAATATCATATAAAACAATACGCTTTAAAAAGTAAAGCAGCTACGCTCTCAAAGTCGGCTTGAAATGTCGCAATGAAATATCAATTTCTTATCAACCTCTAATTCATCAGTGTAAAAAAATAAATAGCAGTGCTTAATTAATCGCGAAGTACATAACGATATATATATACATATATATGCATACATACATAAACAAAATAATATCTAGCAATTGATATTACTATCTACACAATGGTTCACCAGTATCCGTCAGAAATAAAAACGGAAGCATTGAAATAAACAATATTTCATGTAATTATTCCAAAAACATAAGAGATATTTCCACTGGGGAATTGACTAGTATTTGACATGTCTTTGTTCTAGTTCATTAATTATTATTATTTCTGTACCGTCTACGTAATTATATGAATATTAAACAATGATCCATGTTTTGCATTATTGGCGATAATACTTACTTCGATCTTACGGTGTAGTTGACGTTAAAAAGGTTGGGTCTACCGCGGCAACTTTTGCGGTCAAGAACGCGTGCATACAGAACAATAAATTCTGTAGCTGAGAACATTCCAATTCCTACAAAATGAAAAAGAGAATTAATGAACGAACATCGTTGCTTCGTGTACGGCGCCAGATACCGAATACCTTTGTCTCAATTGCAATACTATCTGACTCTTGAAAGTGTAACTTCAACCTGCTCTTTCCGTCATCACTGGATCCCCTCAACTGGGAAAACTTATAACGCCACACGATCTCTCCGATATCCTCGTAAGAAAGCGTGAAGCCTTGAGTCCACTCTAATGTTAATCCTGCACTTCTTCCGTTGAACGTGACGGGAAATGTTTTACTCTGTAACGTGTAACAAAACAATTTGAAACATTACTTTCGCAGTCGAATACGAAAAAGAAAATACGACGCAAACCTTTAAATGTGTAACAGCTGAACACACTGCAGTATGCCACGCTGCTTCGACTCTCAACAGTTCTTGTCTAGTTTCAACACTTAAATAACGCGGCGGTTTTCCGGGGCTCTGAGCTAGGAAACAGTGTTGTCTCTCGTCTACGTTTTCAGATTCTCTCATCATACGGAACATCGTTTGGTAGACTTTAAAAGTTAATGCACATCGAGACCAATCACCTATGTTGCACTAAAAACATAAACCACATACACTTTAAGTACCTTGTTCCGTTAAATGATACATTGCAATCCCGCAATCCTTAAATATTCTAAAATATTTTAATATTATTCCTAATAATATTTTGCGTAAAAAATAATAGTTAACGAGATATTATCTATAATTTCCCATATATAGCTATTACCTGGAAGCTAGTAGGCAGAGTTGGGCAAAAATTTAATGAACGATTGACGAATAAATTTCTACTTGAATCGTTCATCGCAATTAACAACTGCTGAAATTTCGAAATGAACTGAATGCTGAAACTGTATGCATACTGAAAAAAATATAACATTTAATGTAATTGACATTGAATAACACTAAAAGTTTTTGTTGAGATATATTTCTGTCAATTCTCCATCTCCGCTCTTTGTCTCTCTCTCCCTCCTTATTACAATTTATGGATAGACCGTGTGGCGATTAACTTCACCAATCAATCGAATCTATCGTCCATTTTTCAATGAATACCTTTTTTAATCGTACACATCAATCAATCTTGACTCAAATTTTAATTGATTAATGCCCAACTCTGCTAGTAGGTGCTCGAACTGATATCCCTCAACTTGAATAACTACACATGGAAAATTATTTCTATAATATCTCGTTTCATGGGTTCAATTTTGCTCCTCGCTGTATCTTAGTTTGTACTTACGGGAGGTGTTTCAAATAACAATAAATCAGGTCCTTTCAGCGCTAAAAATCTTGGTCTGTAGCTTTGCCATGGCTGATTACTATTACTCACTGCTTCGTTTACCCATCCCATGTACTCTATACGTTCACCCACACCGAAATTCCGATTGTACAATTTCATCTAATAAAAACATATGAATATACATCGTTTTCCGAGTTAATCTAATGAAACTGGTAAATTGATTAATATGAAATTTCCTTTACCTGTAAATGCGTTAAGCCAGTAATATTATCGGTAATGTATTTCAACCATTGACTTAGAATCGCACTATCGTCGCAGTGTATGACACCAGTGCGTGCACCATTTAATCCTCTTACTTCAAATGCATTTCTTCTTAATTTATCCGTTCCGAAGATGTATCTTGTTACGTACGCCATCATTAGTGGAACTGAAAATTTGTTGACATCATGTTTCTCGTCACAATTGGATACAAACAAGCAAGAACTAAGATTTGATAGAACTATCGCAACCTGTTATAACGTCCACCCATTTCTTAGATTGTATCGAGGTTACAGATGCGTTTGAACTTTGTCGACTGTGACCGCACCTAGGACTGCCACCCTGTCTGTTCGGTGAAAGCCATTCATCTTCCGAACCACCGTTCGGAACGTTATCCAACTTTTCTTCTTTTTCTAAAAGTAACATTGAATTAGTATTACAAAATCGTGAAACGCAGAAATATGTTTCTAACATGAAACTACGCTCACCATTCTTTTGTAGAAATGGTTTAGCTGCTCTATAATGTTTCACAGTTAAAACAATTATGTCGCCAGCATTCCTTAGGATGTTTACAGCATCGTCATGATTACACGCAGTTATATATTCTCCATTCACTATATCAGAATTAAATGTTAACAAATGTTATACAATGTTACACGTTCGTCGCGCGTGTTTTCTTTCAGTTCTTCGATATTGATTTCGTTATTTCATCCGATTTTACTTGAAAAGAAGAGCATACCTTTAATAATTGCATCTCCTACAAACAATTGGCCACACTGATCAGCAGCTTGACCTTTATAAATTCTAGATATAAGAACAGGAAGCTTGTGTTCCGCTCCTCCTTTTATACTTAATCCTAAGCCTCCAACTTTCTGTCTGGTGATTTGCACCATTCGTTCCTTAGCGTCCAATGGTGGTTTGTTATGATTCACTGCCTGCTGGAAATCAGTGTCACTCGTTAGAAATCATTCAATTCTCGCAGCTAGAGACAGCAGATTTTATGCATTTATAATAAAGATGAGTAGGTGTTTTAAAACGTTTACAATTTAACGTTGTTATATAATTCTCAACCTATTTCACTCCAGTTTGTTGCAAATCAGATAAAAAGTTTTTATTTTGCATAAAGATCCGCTGTCTACTAATCAATTACTAAACATTTAGGTATTGTACAAGGTATTCCACCAATATCGCATCCATAAAATTGAAAAAATCATAGCGAAAGGAAAATATACTAGGTCAGAAGAAATGTTTCATTTTCGAGTTAACATAGCTCCGATTGCAAAGTGTTAAAATGCAATAAATTATACTGTAAGGTTGATTAAATAGTTTAACCTTTAGTTACTCGCACCTTGATTTGTGCAAAATTGCTCGCGTCGGGTCTTGTAGGACCCCAATATAATAATTGGCATTTATGGATTCCAAAAAACTTCAAAAAATGCTAGACCCTAAAAATTCCACAAAATTTAGAATGATTTATATTTATTCCAGAACTACAAAAACTACTATCACTGAGAATAAGACTTTACGTGAATCCACTTTCTTAAAGTTTGCCTACAAAAATTGAAAACTACATAAACATCCGCCGTCTAATAATATTTCAATCCAAATAAAACAACTATTCTAGTTCTAAGGATTTGTTTACGTTAGTTAAGTCCCTGCACAGAAGTAAATAGAATTGCGCATTTACGAAGACATCGAAATTACTGTGATCCCATGCGAGTAACTAAAGATTAAAGAAAAATATAGATGCATTAAACATTACCTCTAAATCTTCTCTCTGAAGTTTCAAAACTTCCATGGACAAATGTAAGCGCATTGGTACTGGCTTACTTTTCCCATCGCTAACGCTTACCATTCCGCTCCTCACCTTTTTCAAAACAATAATAATTTTAATTCTAAGTTTCTGTTTAAGAAAAGTGTTGTTCTATGTATTCGAATTTTCTATACCTTCTCAAGTAAGATTCATAAAGAATATTTACTAATCATAGTCGAATAGAAATGGAAATATTTCCATATACTATATGTTAATTATCTACATTTATTAATTATAGTTTGCCTTAAGTTTGTTTAATTAATCGACATTCCGTGCGTAACATTTAATTCTGAAATTCACGTGAAATTCCCGATCAAATAAAATCGATTTCCATGTTCATTCTGACGCTGAAACGAGCACAGAGTTAAATTGGAACACGTTTCCACGATAATATAAAAAGACGTACTAATATTAGGACTCGAAATGTCAATAATCCCATCTCGAAAGACCTAATTCCGCGCGACATAATTCTCCCCATCTATCTCTGCATATCATCAGCAGAATTCTACAATTTATAATTGTACGATCGAAAACGGGAATCATCAAACAAAATCAGTAGCGTACATCATGACTTCGCCCGGCTGTCGTTCGAGTCTATCCAGATTTTAAATAATTATAATGTATAACGATTTTAAAAAATTCTGTTTACTTATTAATTAACCACGCTACTGACAATGAAACCGAATCATTTACAAAGCATACAATTCCCTTTTGTTTTCAATTCTCGTCAATTCATCGACGAAATGCATTTGCAATATATGGATTACATTGTCGAGGGGAATTTATCGTTATTTTCAATTGACAGTCGTTACTCAAAAATCTACAGACATCGAGAGCAGGTGCATAATCGTTATGCAGTAAAATAGTATCGGAGTGAATTGTTTATGCATCATTGTCTCTCGCTTTCGATTGGCAATGCGATCTTTTAATACGTCGCTTGCGGTAAAAATGATTTATAGCTTCTAACATAACAGATAATCGAATTCTCGTGTAGCGGACTGACGTGAATAATTGTTGACGGAGAGAATATATGAAGAATTTAAAGGGAAAGGTGAAAAGTGTCCGCGAACATTTCTGTTCGGTTACTATTTATATATGCGAGTTGACGGTTTTTCGATGGAACCACTTAAATTTCCTAGAGATTCGTGGGGACTCGATTACGGTCGCTGAAAACTAACGAAAGTGAAGACTGCATTCGATTTCTCACCTTCAGCTTCTGGTCAATCTTCTCCTCGATCGGAGTGCTCATTTTCGTTGCGTTGATTCTCATTATTCGATCCGATTATGCGGTCCGCGGAAACAGCTCCCCGTATTGCCAGCCGCGAATCACCGGGACCGAAAGAATTTCGGTTCTGTCCGACACCACGAGTCGCATGTTAATTTCATACGGGTTGCCCGACACGACTGCGGCGGCTGCTGTACGAAGACAGTAAGATCATAGCCACGGTCCCTTTTCCGAAAAAAAAGAAAAAGAAAAACGCACCGACTTACGTCGGATTTCGATATAGATATTCGACGACGCGGCGGCACGCTCATGCGGAATTAAAGCCGCGGGATACAGTGCATCGTGACGCTTCGAGACGTTCCGGGGGGAAACGAAAAGCTTGAACCGGGATGCAGAAGAATTGGAGTGGGCTAAAAGTAGCTAAAAGCCCGCGGCCGAGGCGCATCGATTTGCGGGATATGTCGCGCACCGATGCCGCTTCGCTTCCTTTCCGTTCGCGGGAAACATAAACGGAATTCCATCCCCTTCGACACGCAATCCGCTTTTTAGTCCTGATTGAATCGAATTGAATCGAATTAGGAGGAGCTATCAATTTCCCAGTTGGCAAAATCTGTCTCGAGAAAATTATGAACAAATGTTTGCAATCGTACTTTGCGAGTAAAAGGCGGTCGTTTTAGTGCCAGACACGCTTGATTTGGATTTGGTCCTTATTTGCTGCGAATTTGTCAATCGAAACCTGTTGGCAAATTCTGAGTCTAATGCGGAAACAAATGATTGTGGAAACAAATGTCTAATGCGGAAACAAATGGTTATTGACGGTGAATATTAATATATATATTAATGAACATATTAATGAACTCTACTCATATAACATACAATAATATCGTTCTGCAGAACGATTCGTATGATTTATTTCATAACTACGATACGCTGCAATAACCTAAAACCTGCGAAATGTCATGTCATTGTTGCGTCCCCATCGCGCACGCGCAACGTGTCACATATTACTCTGGTCATCAGAGAGGGGGTACATCATTTCACCGTGACTCCCCTCATCTGGCGACACTGGTTCGTTCGTAGTGCGACCGACCTGCCCTCTGTAACGAGGTCAGGCTCCACCTTCGTTTTGTTCTCGATTTGACATGGAATTTTGCCTCCAAACTTTGCAAGCAGATACCGAGGCTCATGCGGAAACATGATGATGGGTCGGAATTGTAGGCAAGTTTTGGTGGCAAATTCAGAGCAGATTACTTACTGGGTCCTTTACGAATTCATTTCAATCCTGGGTATTTTGCAAGTAGACTAAATATGTAGTAGGATACGTTCATACAAATACACAACTTTATTAGTTGCACTTGTTTTTGTACAATAAAATATTACAATCGTTATAGAAACTCCAAATCAGTAACATATAGCCATTATAGAAAATATAAATTTCAATGTTTATCACTTATGTTTGAAGCCACATTACATTCATTTTCTACCGACCAGATATATCTGGTACACAAATGCTGTATTAAATTTCGATTGAAGATCAAGCATTACTAATATAATGTTTCATTTATATTAAATGCATAATTAAATAGAAAGGAGATTATTCTCTCACTAGTAATAAAAAACAAAATTGTATAACATATGTTTATAAAACATTATACATTTTAGATATATCTAAAATATATATTTAAAACATTAATTACATGTTCTATTGGCCATAATTTATAATTTATTTATTCACAATAAAAAATATAATATTTTCACAATGATTGCAAGAATATGAATACGGAACTACTATTGTTTTACTTTGATCATGTCGATTTGTTGCAGAAGAAGTGTGCGATCATGAGCTTCAACAATTGAAATGTAGCTAGTTCTGTCATAAATACATTCCGTTAAAAATAAATAATCATTTTTATATCCTAATCGCAGTTATTGTTAAAAGATGATTTGTTTGAACAAATCGTAAGATGCGTTTATCACTCCCCAACTAATAAACGATCTTACGCAATTTAATTGTACTCCTTTATAAAATGACATTACACTTTTATTTCTCGCTGTATATATTTCGTGAGTAACAGTCAAGAACTTTTCAAAGTTACCACCTATCTTCGATTGCATATGTATTTTTATTACGTTCATCGGATAAAATATAGTACTTGTTAAACCACCGATTAATGCGCCGTTAATGAAACTTGTTACTAATGATTCCTGCTCGCCCATTAACAGTTTCGATTGTTCTTTCAAAACAAAGAACATAAGATTAGAACAGCTATTCCTATATACAATTGGCATTAACCCACGATAACATTCCGATAGACCATAGTTCTTCAATAAATATTTAAATGCATGAGAGGTATTCTTAAATTTATTATGATACCGCCAATCTTGTAGCAGCGTTTGTACCCTTTCGAGCGGCATAAGTATAGCCTCAGCAGTACCAGCAATGTGTGCTGCTAATATTCTAACTAACACATCGTTATGCGTTAACATATACAGACGTTCTTTACATCCTTCGTACATACTAAACATTACACTAAGAGATAGAGTCTTTTGGCAAAGGGGTGGTAAAATTCCACGGTATAACAATCGTATGCCTTCTTTGGATATTTGTTTGAAAGCGGCATTGGCTGGTACATCTTCCAAAATCTGTACAATAGTAATTAGGAAATTAAAGAAAATAGAAGTTGATCATTCGATTATACTTTGTAAATATCACTAGAAATATATTAGTAAATATTTTTCTACGTACCTGTCTAAATATAATTTTATTAATAGGAAAGGTAATAGATACGTTAATAACAGCAGCCCCCCATCCGCATATAAATTCTTTAAAATCATTATTGTTTAATGCTAACACTGATTTTAACGAAACATCTTGCGAAGTAATGTTACTCATTTTAATATTTTGTAGAATAATTTATTCATACAGCACTACAATTTAGAACAGTCGATCATGTTTACTTCTCCTCTACATCACCCTTGCCAAACTGTTTGGATCGAAAAAGTGATTTACCTGTAAGGATTAAAGTATTTATATCGTTTATAAATTACATTGTTAGAAATTTTTACAGCGACCGATAGTAAGTTACTGAAGAAAATTAGAAATAAAATATCTATGAGATAGTACTAAAGTATATAAATGATGAAACGGTATGAAATAAATTACTTAGGTAAAAATAAAATTAGTATATACACGAGAGAATCAACTGCGATACATTTTGTTAATCATATATATATTTATTAAAATAGCATTCGACAAAAATAATGTAAACATTTCGAATAAAATTGCAATTGTTGTGTATATACTAAACGGTAAGAAAATAAACGAAGCTCAATATGCAACACATGTTATTGTTCGCCACATTATATAATTTTCATTATAATAAGAACTCATTTACACGTTATGAATATGATACAATCTTCGATACGCTCTACTCACATCTTGTACGATTTATGCAGATTTATGAGACGACCCATATTCACCGTTCACATATGTTGTAATGTTATATTTTCTGATTTATTTTATAATTTCCATATTCCTTTGTAGATTCACGAAAAACTGTATTTAACACACACGCATCTTGTTCGGTTATCGAAGTTTAACAATTATTCTCTTACAATGTCAGATATCAATAAAGCCAATCGAAATCTCACGTATACTGACCAATGAAAATTCGCGAATCTTATCGAGAGTATTAGATCCAATTAGATCGCAAAATATACTGTATGTATATATTACTGTATATATACAATCAAACCTCGATAACTCGAACTCGAAAACTTCTATAAGACGAAAATTTTGTTGATTCCCTTCTGTTACACTATAAATCGAAATAAAACTTCCTTGAACTTTACATTATATATACATATATATGATATCGAAGAGAATGCATGTATTCTCAAATTACTTTATCTTTTCCTCAAGGAAGAGTATCTGTGTCGTGTCTATAGGTTTATATGGTCTAAGGTGCTAAAGATGATGTAGGATCTGATCCAGGCTAAATATGATGTAGGTTCTGATCCAGGCTAAAGATAGGATTTGATCCAAGCTAAAACTTACTTTTAGACTAGGGGACAGCACAGTACAGGGACACCTAATCCCCCCGGACGTGAGCACTCTCTGTTCTTCTCTGCTAATAATAATTTCGTTATATTTTTCCATCGATCTCTTCAATTCGAAAATATAAATAAAAAATTGATTTAGCATTGACATATCACGTTTAAATATATTCAAAACCAATATGAAGGACAATTGTTGTAATTCTTATCTTCTTGAGAAAGTAATCCTCGTCTGTGGTAATGTGTAATGTTCCTCTTTTTAATACTCCCTCTTGTGTCTGTTTTACCAGGTGAGAATTAATTGGATATGCATGTATCAGTATGTATAGAATGATATACCTATTGCACAGTGCACCACATTGGCGAATGACTGAAATTTTACTACATATTATTAGGCAAGGTATATAAGCAAACGTTTAACGAAGCGTCATAATTATTTAGCTGTCGTTTCTTGTTTAAATAATACACGTAACGAAATGCTAACGTTTACTGTAAGATCACACACATTTGATTTATTAGCGTTGTTGGCGTGGTATTTTAAATCTATGTCACAGAGTTGTTTGACCTGCGATATCTTAGAATTTGAATATCGTTAATCCTTTAATTTTTATCTTGTATTATCTATTATACATTGTTAAACGGAATCGTTATTTGTCGCGAGTAGTTTTCTTGTTGCTTATAATTACCCAGCAGTGTCTGTAACGTACCGAATTCATTTACAGACATATGTCTTATGTATAATACATATATTCTAACATTATGGCAAATCGGTTAAGTAAGACTTTTAATTTATAAGTCCGTAACGTAATGGTACGAATTTATAAATATTCAGTTGCATTACATACATATATATGTATACACGGACAATATTTTCCCCACGTATATTCAGTTTAGATGTTTCATTCATTGTAATTCTTCAAAATTTTATCAATGTACAAAAACGTTTTATCATAGAATGTTAAGTATTCGTTGACATTTGCTAAGATTTAATAATAGGTAATGTATTTAAGCATATGCGTTAATACTAATGTTTCATATTTTTTGTAGGTTATGTCATTATTTTTTATTTTCATTAATTTAAGTATTCTACAAAGGAGGAGAAGAAAGATCTTATAATGTTCTTGTTTTCCACGAAGTGCACGATATTAGTAAAGAAGGAATTCTGTTTAAAAGAAGTATAATCCTTATAAGGTTCCTATTTTCTTTTTTTTTAATGAGAGGAAAACATCTATTATTAATCATCAATGCGTTAATTAAATCTTCCGAATCTCTTTTAGATCTAGCTTTTCCTCTGTTATGGTGGCTGTGCAATTATTTACTCATTGGAATTTAATCAATCTCGACGCAACTATTTCTTTTCGACAAAATCCAATGAGGCGCTTATGAATGTGTACATTAAAGGATGGCAATAATTTATTTTTATGCTTTCATTCTGACGGTTAGTATAATGGTATGTATGTGAAAAATGTTAATCGTTCGATCGGTATAATTAAAACTAGTATAAAAATAGTTTTACAATGATCACTATGCACAAATATATTGACTATTCGCATAATTTATATGTATATAAGTCATGTCAAATATAGAAGTTTTTGTAGATGTTGAAATACTGGTCAACTTTAGTTGGAAACATTTTTTCCCGAGATTATGTAACTAAATATTACAATATTTTCTAAATACCATGATATGCAATCCTTTACTTACCCCTAGATGAACAAGCCATATTCATTTGTTTGCTGAACATTGTCTCGTATTTACAAAAATATACTTATTAAAACATCTATTTTTCACTCCATAACTAAACTCAAGTGACATCGAACTTAGTCTTTCAACACAGTTATTTTTTATTGTTTCTACAAGAATACAAGAGTTTCTACAATTATATATTTATACACATAATTTAAATTGTGACGTTAACGATTTTAGTCATATTATTTCGACTATATTATAATCTTATTCTTCAGGAATTGTAAATAAAAATATACATATGTACATGTACTGAAAGCAGAGAATAAAATAGAAAAATGGATAGCTTAGAATACGAGACTGTAAGAAATATGACACTTCTATTTTTCTTCGAACTTCTTGTGGACAAGGGTGGACCACGTACATTGCACGATTTAAGCTGCCAGTTCGGAGCTAAGGGATTCACGAAAGAAATGCGTCAGATAGCTGGTGGATCTCAAAGTGGCCTTAAAAAATTTTTAGCTCAATACCCGATGCTTTTTGTTATCGACGGCGATTACGTATCTGTAAATACTTTTCAACAAATCGCTGAGGAAGAGAATGGATGTAAATTGGGCAGTAAACGTGATTATGCACGAGAGGCTGTAGAATATTTTACAAATAAATTAATGCAATACGGAGTTGGTACAGAGGTGCCGATCAGTAGCCTTTTGGGACATCGGTCTCAAGCTTCTCCAGAAGTTCGACACATTTCCGGACAACATTATAAGAAATTTAGAGATTTTCTTTTGAAGTATCCAGACGCTTTTATAGTTACCGATGATAATGTGATGTTGAAGCAATACGAAGGCATGAAGCCAGAGCCTGCAATGAAAATCGAACATACGATACCCTTTCATATAACTGCTACTAAAGAATTCTTGGATTTTCTGTGCGAGTGTATCGAACAAAAAGGTCCGGTTCTTCTCGAGCAAATGGTCAATATAATTCAGAACAAATTTCCTAACGAGAACGTGACTTCAATATTTACGGCGCCTCACGATGTGCGTTTATTCCTAAAAATGTATCCAGACGCGTTTCACGTTCAAAGCGATTTGGTGACGTTAGTTGGGAGACCAAAGTTTTCCGTAGTAGAAGGAAAAATAAAAACTGAGAACGCTAATTCTGTGCGAAATCAAAATAGTACTTCGAGTCAAATAAATGTGCATCAGGCTGTCCAGTCGAACAACACAGAAACGTTACAGCCGACGGTTGATCCAGAGCCTATTAGCGCTACTCCATTGAGCGAAGCTAACTCTGTACAGAATTCTTATTCCCAATTGAGTGAAAGCAATAATAATTCTCCTCCAGTAAGTTTGCAGCAGCAAACCTTAAAGCAAAGAATAAATACACTGGTAATGAAGACCTTGGCAGACAATACAGAAAAAGATCGCAGTTTGCAGGTTGTGCAAATGGGAGACGCATGGAAATTGAAAGTACTGCAACAGACTAGAGTGATTGTGAATACGAGAGAAAGTCTTCAAATTATCGACGATATAATAAATCCTCGCAAACCTCCGCCGGATGGTAAAATTGTCGTCTCGATGGATTGCGAAGGCATTAACGTAGGAATTAAAGGACAATTAACGCTTATACAGATCGGTACTATGTCTGGACAAGCGTATGTATTTGATTTATTTACATGCCCTGGTCTTGTTCAAGCTGGAGGACTTCAAAAACTTCTAGAGCATCCAAATGTTATTAAAGTAGGGAATAATAATAATTTTTCATTCTCTCTTTTGTATCCACCTTTGAACCATGTATTTCTGAATGAACACTGTACATTTTGTTTCAGGTAATTCATGATTGTAGAAACGACAGTGTCAATTTGTACAGACAGTTCAACATTATGTTAAACAACGTGTTCGATACACAGGTATTTCTTTCTTATTAAATACCATCCGAATCTTGCTAAAAATATAATTGACGAATTTGTTTATAGGCAGCTCATGCTGTACTTCAATTCCAAGAAACTGGCAAACCTGTATATAAAGTTAAAAATGTTAACCTGAATACATTATGTGATCTTTACGGTGCTCCATCTAATCCATTAAAGGAACAACTGAAGAATACTTATCGTAATAATCAAAAGTATTGGTGTCGGCGCCCGTTAACACGAGATATGCTTATTTATGCCAGCAGTGACGTCTCAAACCTGGTTCCACAAATATACGTTTCTATAGCTAAGTATGCGTGTGATTTATTCGCTTGATATTCACAAAGTATTTCTTTTATTACTTTTATATCAGCAGTTTCCAACTTTTTTAATAGATAATACACTCCTCAAAAGAATTAAGGGATCACTTGTGCGAACCCGAAAAATTGGTCCCACTTTACGCGATCATAACTCCGTCAAAAATTGCCGTATCGATATCGTTAAATAATGGTTTGAAAGCCTGAAACCTCTAGTTTCAGATGCTCTGTTTCAAATTGTTGCTATGTCGGTTCTTTACAAAGTTATAGCGAGATGAAGACAACATTGACGGTTAACAAACATTTTCTCCAACTTCGGAACATCGCACGGGGAGCAACAAATTTTGTTGATAAGTCGCGTTAATATCATTTGGAAGGGCTATCTTTCCTGTGTAAATTGTGTGGTTGTTGAATATTGTGTGATTTTTTTATTCGAGTTATTCAACATTGAAGTAAATATGGGCTTTTTAACTTTAACTGGCTCCAGAAAGCGAAAAAATTATCGTAGAATCTTTCTCTTCAAGACACTCCTTTTTTTTTCAATTTCGTTAACATTTCGATATACCAGGTGTTTCTGAAAATATGCTTAAAAAATAAAGCGTATACGCGTATATACATATACATTTATAGACATTATAATTCCTCCCAAGTTGGAAACTGTTGGCTTATATCAATGAATTGAAATCTCTTTGTACTTATAAAACACGTGTTATATCGATTATAACTTTTTATCGGCAGATTAATAAAGCCTGAAGTACAAGCTCTTTTCGCTGAACTATGCGAAGAGCAGATACAAATATACATTAAACCGGCAGACGTAAAGGCACGCAAAAAGCAACGGAAAGTGGAAACGGAAGTGGCAGATTTGAAAAAGAGAATGGAAGAAGCGACTACTAAAAATATTGTGCTGAGCAATCGTGAGATAAGGCTTTTACGTTATTTGGATCTTACCGAGGATGAGAAAGAGAAGTTGAGAGGCAGTTATAAAGTTGCTAGAAAGTTGGAGAAACTTGAAAATATGGGTCAAGATAAAGGGGATAGCAGCGATGACGATGACGATGATAAAGTCGATGATGAATATCATAGTATGGAGAGTTACACTTCGGAAAATTCACACTCTGGTATATGTTGCTTGTAATTAATCACACTGTTCTAGAAATTCTAATTTCCTTCTAACTAAAATCACTCTTAGCTTTTGAGAAATTTTATAATGACAGCAGTACAGGGTGGTCCACCTAAATATCTCCTTTTATGGCGACTAGATCTTGCGGATCTTTATGCAAAATAAAAAATGTTTGCATCGATTGCAAGACATGGGAGCCAAATAAAAATTTCTATCTTCTTTTAATTACCTTACTAACGTGAAACTTATGCATTGGTGGCCTTAAATCTTTTTCATAGATCCACTGTTTTAAATTGTACGTACCCATTTTTGTCATAAATGCAGCAAGATCCACAGTCATCACAAATAAAGGAGATACGTGTTTAGGTGAAAAACCTTGCTCTCTCAGGTTTTCAGTACAACATACAAACATTTACAACAACCATTGTTTGATTACGGGAAAACAAAATATGTATCGGGCAGTGTAACCTTTTCGTTAACGTTTTCACGAATACAAATATTCAAATTGACTTATAGGTGGTGTGTTGTCGCCGAGAAATACTGATACCCGCAGCCTTACAGAATCGATGCAGATAATGGACGAAATACTTTCAGACGAACGGATGGATAGATTTGAGAAAATTGAGAAACTGGAAGCCATTCTTTCGGCAGTGACTGGTTCTGTGACGGATCAGTTTTCTTCGAGCAGCGCAGACGTATTTCCATCGAAATGTACATGTTCATGTCGAGAGAAAACTAAGAGTCCTCGAACAGATAATAACGTGGGAAATAGTGTGGCTTGCCAAACATATAGTACAGGTGATATAGTAATTACCAAAATATTTCTCACGGAGGAAGAAAAGGAACATATAGATTTAATGAATTCGCCAAAAAAATAGATAGCAGGTAGCAGCTGCGCAAGTGGTAGGAATGAAGTTGCCATTACTACAATTTTTTAAATAAAAAGAACGGAGGGAACGGGTGGCAAGATATATACACAAGGATAGTTAAAAATTCATCTATTTTACATAATTCGACAACATTGTAATCCTCGATTACAATCAATTGAATTTTATCCATTGATTATTGATTCGTTTTTCCAAATCTGATGCTGTAGAAATCAGAATTTCGGAAAAAAACAGTTGTTTCTTCATAACAAAGCAGTATTGTAAAATGTTTTATTTTTTAATAGGAGATTGTCTTTCTTGACGAGAGTATAAGAAAGAACTAATCGAGTTATCTTAGCAATATGCAACTGCGAAATAATATTCGTTTGCTAACGGGACTATTTGATAATTGATAATTCTTCGTGTAGCTTATGTTACTACTCAGGATTAAAACGCTAATACCGTTGTGTCTATGGGACAATAGAACTACTGAAAGTTTTGATGCTATCAAGGCACAAGCTTCAATGGTTTTTTTATGATATTTATAATCGTATAAAACGATGGAATCGGTTATTGAAAGATGCGATTCTTTCTAAAAAAAAGTGCTGCATTAAAATCACTGTTTTGCATGACACGAAAATTTATTTTTTACGAGATCTTTTAAATAAAAATATTTAACCAAGTGTATAGAACGAAATTGTTGGTACGAGTACAGCTATATATCGTAAAAGTTCACACACGTAATGAATGTAATTATTTTACAGTCATAACTGGTGCCAAGCCCTGATTCAATATATCATGTACTTACGTATTATCGATTTAGTCAGGAAATTTGTACATATCTTATATTCTTTTTAACATGAAACGAATTTAAAAAACTCTTTTATTAGGAGAATCAATTTTAAAAATGACTACATACATGTATTTATGTATGAACGTATTGTTACTAGTATTATTGTTTACTGATTTCGGTCTTAGCAGTGAGAATAGAAATTTTATTATACATTTTTGCATAACAATATATGCGATGAAAATCAACAGTGAAAAGTCAGAATTGGACGGTGATCGATCATTTTATGATTATTTTTCGTGATCAATTGCAAAAGTAATCGCAACACGTAACGTTGATTTGTATAAACGTAATAAAATTAACGTTACATGTAACTGATGTATACAGTATTGAATTAGCATTATTATAACTACTGTAACACCAATTTTTTCAATTAATCATTGTAAAAGAAAGTAATCATTTCACGAATCATAAGTCAGATTACTTTTTAGAATAGAATAGACTGCGGATTTTTATGCGAAGTAAAAATTGTCTGCATCAGTTGCAAACAATAGAAACTACCCATTCGCATTTATGGCTCATGAAAATTGTCAAAAAATGCTAGAATATAAAATCCGATAGAATTTAGTAAGATTTTCATTTGTTTTGGATCTTTGTATTTCATGCCACTTTCTTAAAATTTGTCTGTAAAAATTGAAAATTGCATAAACAACCGCAGTCGAATTATAATAGAGGAGAGAAGTCATATATTGACTCCGATTAAAGATTTAATTGTTAATAGTTTGATAACAAAGTTGAAAAACTGCAAGCTTTTAACTCTTGATTTTCATTATTAAGAAGAATTATACTCTTCAAATTTGATTCCACTTGTTATTGGGAGATTTTATTGTTATTATATACCGATATACACGATCACATTAAAATGCAGCTGTTTTTAATGCAATACTTTTAGTAATTATAATCTTATACATCCGTTGAAATTTGTATGTATGCATTGGCCATATTTTTTAATTTTAAATAATCGTTTTGAAATGTTGTATCGTTTCTGTCAACTATAGGTACGAATATAAAAATTGTTTAATTAAAATGTATCATTACTGGCGAAGTAATTGTGTACGGTACATTTTGCTCTGTAACCTACAGTATATATATTCTTTTCTTAACAAAAGTAACCTTACAGATATTATTCTATATTTATTACCACACGTACTGGTATAATATTTTCAGTTAGTTTCTTTTTAAATATAACATTGATCGATGAAACGTTAGTGGTAAAAAATTAGAGTAAAATGCCTAATTTATACTAATGCATTTAAATCATTTTAATTCAAAGTATGTATTCATTTTAAAAATGACAGGAACTATTTTATCAGCAATAGTAGAGAATGTTGTTATTAACAGTGACTAATTTATTGCATCGAGAAAAAAAAACATTTAAACAATGTGCATAATAAACATTTTATGAAAAGAATTTGGTTTCATTGTATAAGATGTGAATTTATATTTTGTTAACAAATATATTCCTATGTCCTACCCTCTACTTTTTTCATCAGAATAGGAAATAGTGATACTATTGTTTAAACAATCAGTGGTACGTACAACTTAAAAGTTGGTATAATTATAGCTACATAAGGAATATCGAAATGAAACTTTTACTAACAACAATTTTATTCCAGTCCACATTGTACTTTTACATGAAAGTTGTTGGAATTTTTACAGAATATTACACTTCTTCGTTTTGTTTATTTATCGTGTTCGCAGTTTACATACTAATAATTTTTTTCCAGTCCATACTTTTATATGAAAGTTGTTGCAGTTTACAGAATGTTATACTTCTTTGTTCTGTTTATTTATCGTGTTCGCAAGTTACATCTGTAGATCGATAAACAAATCTAAATATATGTACTAAGAGATACTATATAATATATAATGGATAATTATTCCTATAAGTAATAATCCTATATATAATTGTCCATTTAAAAAAGTATAATATTTTCAAAAAACTATAATTATAGCCAGTTTTAGTATAACTGAATGAAACCCTAAATAGAATTTATTGTTGCTTATAATGGATAGTATACAAAACGTTTTCGTAAGTAAAACTGATTCTGCTGATAGCACTTTTCAACAAAAATATTTGCTAACATTAGTAAAATTGTCAATATTACTTATACATAGTTTTACTTACGAAAACGTTTTGTATACTATCCATTATAAGCAACAATAAATTCTATTTAGGGTTTCATTCAGTTATACTAAAACTGGCTATAATTATAGTTTTTTGAAAATATTATACTTTTTTAAATGGACAATTATATATAGGATTATTACTTATAGGAATAATTATCCATTATATATTATATAGTATCTCTTAGTATCATATATAATATATAATATATATTAATAATATTATAGTATAATATGATATAATGGATAATTATTTCTATAAATGGATAGTTTATTCCTACTATACGTAAAACATATTAACGAAGATTGATGTATAGTAATAATAATTCTCAAGTTTAACTTTCCATAATATGTTTGTGTCGTATTGTTTACAAAGCGTTTTATCTATTTTCGAAATGATAACTTTTAACCTCTCAGACCCCCGCAAGTTATACGTTATATGTACTATTTATGTAAAATTTTGAATCTCATTACGCGTATAAAAAACACGTGCTGATTGCTGATAAATAGTTATTCGCGTGTGTTAGTGTGCGACTATAATGGGAGTACATGTGTATACATATTACAGTTCAGGGTTGAACACTTGTTGGAATTGTTGGAATTGGAGCTCTTTTGTGGCGGCTTCAAACCGAGAACGTGACGACCGGCGCAGCTCCTTATATTTAGTACTATTGAAATTAACTTTACTAATTTGAAATTAAATTTACACAACTTAGTACTCCTTTAAAGTTGCACAATGTCTGCAGGAAATTTAGGTGAGCTATAATTCTAATAATCGTATAAAGTCATGAGAAACAAAGATTTAAACTCGTTATAATATGTGCGTATTAGCCTATTCGAACTCGTGGCGATTTTCTATTTATACGTGCTTTTAATATTGCCAGAATATTTTCAAAACGAAAATGATGTTCACAATATTCTATGCTATAAATTACGAAAACATTTTTTAAATATATTATTATTATAAGCGCATAAACCAGCATATACTTTCAATACGAAAATGATGTTCATAATATTCTATGTTATAAATTATGAAAAAATAGTTAATAAAATCATGAAGTAGTTGAAAAAACAACTTCTTTATTTGGGCTTGTAAGGAAATTTTAAAAATGTGTTTTCTATACAGATTCATATAAATTATACTTACATATGCTGAAAATTTCATCGAAATTGGTTTACAAGTTATAAACGATTAAAAGTAGTGAAAAAGTAGGCTGAAAATTGTAAAGAAACTTTATTTTTTACCATCTTTAATCCTTACAACTCATAAACCAATTAATAAATTTTTCAAATTTTCGTTACAGACCCAAATAAGAAAGTTGAGAAAGCGACTTCTACGATTTCTTTCATAATTCGGACTAAACGCAATTTTTCAAAAATTTTCATTACATTATCATCTAGTAAACTAATCCATCTAGCTTGGCAGAAAAGTTGGAGTCGTTCGGTCCATTTATGAAAAAGTTATTCTGATTTAAAGTGTATTCCATCAATTATAAGTATGATAATATATATATAATTCATTTATGTTATTCTGACCATTACATTCGCAGTGCTTTTAAGTGTGTCGGATAAAACAGGCATTTTACCATTCGCCAAGAAACTGCACGAATTAGGTTTGACCTTAGTCGCATCAGGTGGTACCGCAAAGTTTTTGAAGGATGCTAATATTCCTGTAACAGATGTTTCCGCTATTACCGGAGCACCTGAGATGCTCAATGGTAGAGTAAAAACCCTTCATCCCGCTGTACATGCAGGTAAATTGCGAATAAAAATTTATCTCTTTGCGTTGCAACTAATTATACAACGTAACACATTCGATTGTGTTCTAGGTATATTAGCTAGACTTTCGAAGTCCGACCAAGAAGATCTTGAGAAGCAAAATTATCAGCTCATCAAACTAGTAGTATGCAATTTGTATCCATTCGTAAACACTGTTTCGAAAGCCGATGTTACGATTGAAGACGCAGTAGAAAATATTGATATCGGCGGAGTAACTTTATTAAGAGCTGCAGCTAAAAACCATGATAGAGTAACCGTTGTGTGTGATCCTAATGATTACGAGAAGGTCAAAGAAGAAATGGAAGCGTCAGCCGACAAAGACACTTCTCTGAAAACTAGGTATACAGAGAATATCGTAATAAAGTAAACGTCTAATATTTCTAATATTATGTTTACTAATTTCAGACAAGTGTTAGCTCTCAAAGCATTCACCCACACGGCAGAGTATGACAATGCTATCTCAGATTATTTCCGTAAACAGTACAGCGCTGGTGTTTCTCAGCTGACGTTACGATACGGAATGAATCCGCACCAGAAACCGGCACAAATTTATACTACTTTGAACAAGTTACCTCTAACCATAGTGAATGGTTCTCCGGGTTTCATTAATCTCTGCGATGCGTTAAACGGTTATCAGTTGGTAAAGGAATTGAAAGCAGCTCTGAATTTACCAGCTGCCACCTCTTTCAAACATGTTAGTCCTGCCGGTGCAGCAGTCGGTGTCCCGTTAGATGCTGTACAAGCAAAATTATGTCAAGTCGATGATTTATTAAATCAACTAACACCCTTAGCAACTGCTTACGCTCGTGCAAGAGGAGCCGATAGAATGTCTAGCTTTGGAGATTTCGTAGCATTGTCTGATCCCTGTGACGAAGTCACAGCTAAGATTATATCTAGGTAATATAAGATGTATTATTGTATTGGATGATTACAAAAGTTCGTACACAATTTACCTTTTTTGGAAATAAACATGTAACTTTTACGAAAGAGGAAATCAGGCTGTAAAATGTTCGGAGACAATTGTAGGAAATGTTATTTTTAAATATTGGGTTAGTAAGAAAGTAATTTCAGTATTTTAAGGTGAAATAAAACCGAATTTCTTTATTCAAGCGATGAACTTTAATCAATAAAATATTTTCTTATTTATTAGTTTTGGCAAAAGATCATCGAACAAAAGGGAAAATATCTTATTCATTAAAGTTTACTGCTTGAATAAAAAAATTGAGTTCTATTTCACCTTAAAATACTGAAATTACTTTCTTGCCGAACCCAATATAACCACTCGCATTTTATTTTCAAATAAGATACGAACTTTTACAGTCATGTAATATCTCTTCCACACAGTAATTAAACTATATTTATAATTACATGAATATACGTAACATTTCAGAGAGGTTTCCGATGGAATTATTGCACCAGGTTATTCAGAAAGCGCATTGCAAATCTTAAAGAAGAAGAAAAATGGCAATTATTGCATTCTTCAGATCGATCCCACCTACGTGCCATCTCCAATGGAACAGAAAATTTTGTTCGGTCTGACTATGGAGCAAAAGCGTAATGATATTGTCATTAATAAGGAAACGTTCGCCAATGTAGTAACCAAAAATTTGGCTGCTGTACCTGAATCTGCTATGAGAGATTTGATTGTAGCTACTATTGCTGTAAAATATACGCAAAGTAATTCAGTATGTTATGCTAAAGATGGGCAGGTGATAGGAATTGGTGCAGGACAACAATCAAGGATTCATTGCACAAGGCTTGCTGGCGATAAGGCTGATAATTGGTATATCATTTAAACGCTCCTAGTTACAGTAAAGTCTCAATCTAAGCGCGACAGAGGTGACCGTTTTAAATCAGTTCGTCTACCTCTTCCACTGGGGGGCAAACTTCTTTATTTTTCGATATTTTTTTATGGGACTTTCGCCAACATATTTGTGGCATTTTTTAAATTAAAACACGATATAATTTCAACTGTATTTAGTTGTTTAATTGATGGTATGGAGTAACTGTTTCCTTATGTTTTCGATCGTATATTGTTGTTCAAAACGATATTATTAATGATTTCGGCGCAGTCCGAGTGTTTTATTGTATTCAATTACGAATTTAACAATTGTACATCTTGTAGGTGGCTACGTCAGCATCCTGAAGTAACTGGCATGAAGTTTAAGAAGGGTGTAAAAAGAGCAGAGATTTCAAATGCTATTGACAATTATGTGAATGGGTCTATTGGAAAGGACATGGAAGAATCCGTTTGGGCAGCTATGTACGAGAAAGTACCGGAAAAGCTTTCTGAGAACGATCGATTGGAATGGATCAAAACATCAAATAACGTTGCTTTAAGCAGCGACGCCTTCTTCCCATTTAGAGACAATGTGGATCGAGCAAGATTGGTATATCAGTATTTCTCGCATAATTTATTTCTTTTCATATACACCAATATTCAATAATTTTTGTTTGCAGAGCGGTGTAAAATACATTGCTAGTCCATCGGGTTCCACAAACGATGAAGCCGTAATACAAGCTTGTGATGAACATAAAATTGCATTAGTGCATACTAATTTAAGACTGTTCCACCACTGATACGAACAAATGTGAAAAACATGTTACTCAACAAACCATGTTTGCTGAGTCATTGATTAACAGGTCTGGTTGCATAGCACCCGTGTAATTGCATTACTATTTTTATAATGGTTAATAATCGATTAAATAACATAATTTCTACGTTTCTATATTAAAATATAATGTTTATACAATAGTTTATACAACAGTTGGAACAAATTTATTACAATGAAAATGACTTATTTGTTAAGTTTAATCATTTTATCACTTACATACACAAATTATGCAATAACTGGTAGGCTCAGAAGCGAATTTAATGCAAGTCCATGAGCATGAAAATTCAAATCATCCAGTTTTTTTAATATTTAATTTTAATAATTACGATTTCAAAATCGGGAGGAAGAATTAATTTTTTTCTTTTATACTGAAATAAGGTACGGAAAAGAAAATTAAATATTTGTTATTTTTATCATTAAATGAAGTAAGTTTACAGAAAAATAAGTATACAGAAAACGTAACATAATTTTAAATTTACGTTAAATGCTGATATTTTTATGCAAGCTAATCGATGTATTTAAAAAAAGAGTTAATTCCATTGAGATGAAGAATTAGGATGACAGTGAGCAAATTCAATCTATTGTCCCAAAATAATCCCGATTATCGATCGTAAATGTTAAATATTTAATTTAATGATGCTTTCGGCGCTACCGTTACGATCACTTACTAAATCTAGCAATTTTGCAATAAACTTTTCTTCTTTCCTAACGTTTTGGTTCAGTTTTTCTTTTCGGCTCGGTTCAACTTTGAAAAAGGTTCAAAACTGAACCGAAACGTTAGGAAAGAAGAAAAGTTTATTGCAAAATTGCTAGATTTACTAAGTGATCGAAACGGTAGCGCCGAAAGCATCATTAAATTAAATATTGTCTCAAAAGTTCCTTTCGGAATAATACAAACAATGCGATACTCTTTATGTTAATGTTTTAGAATCGAAAACCAACTTTTGGGACAACCTAATATTTATTTAGCAATATTAAAGGAACAGATTCCGAAAGAAACTTTTGGAATAACCTATAATAGATTAAAAAATCACGACCACAGTGTGAAGCAGTTAAAATCGCGACCGTGATCGTGATTCTGCGATAACTGTAATAAATCATCTGGTGTAATTATAGCACGATAGCGCCTAACCACGGTGTATGTATAGGTGTTTACTTACTTGTGAAACGCCTTAGTACAGCAGTAATGGTATTTTGGAGTTATTTAAATTGAAATATCTCCTGAACTACTAACTTTTCGACATACATAGGTTAGTACTTTTTTATAAAGAATGTCCAGCTGCATCGATTGATGTATTAAAAAATACCTCATTCCATTTAAAAAAACATCGATAACCTTGAAATCTCATAAAAATGACCTTGAAATTTTTTTCCCTTACACCGTTATATGTGGCCCTTTAAACAGTGTAACTTTGTCCTACGAAGTTTTTTTGTACAACGAAAAGTAACGGAGATATTGAGCTGTTCAGAGCAAAGAGGATTAGATAGAGGTGAAGGTCCCATAAGAGCCCTATGCACAGCCTACTCTAGTACAAGCCGTGCTGTACAACTTGACAACACTGTCGTGTTTACAGTTCGAGAGTCCGATTTTCAATAATGGGAGTCTTGTGTTTGAGATTATAATTAACGTTTTTTTCATAGAAAATTATGTTAAAATACACAGTTCATTGTTGATTATGTTTAAGCAATGTGTAATTATTATAACTATGGTAAGTAGAAGTGATATTAAAGCATACTAGTATTTATAAATGCGGTATACATTTTGTGGACTCTCGGAACAGTTTGGTGTTGTGATACATAATATTTGAAATATTTCCAGTGGTTTTAAGAAAATACAAGCATGAAGCAATGGGAAATCATATTTGGACTAACATGCAACATTTGAAAATGAATGAAGGGATATATAAGTCAATAGAAGCCCGAAATAGACGAAATTATTGTGACGAAGTCGAAGAGGTTAAGTGACTGCATGTATACGTCAAAGAGGTTGGGTAATCAGTTAGTGAAGAGAGAAGTTGTGCAGGTAATATATTATAATATTGTCTTATAAAGGATAATTTTATAATTGTTGTAAATTTTTGGAAATGATATGTGCATTAATTTCTAATTGACTATTGTTTATTGTTATAACATAATCATTTATGTAGTAAAATATTAGAAAAAATTTATAATAATTTACACAAAATACTGGGATAATCTTTACCACAAATGCATCTATCTAAAAATGCTAAATGATGTATATCTGACTAATATGTTAATTTACATAAAATGTGTTTATGATTTTCAGATTTCAGAAAATCTGATTCCAAATTAGGAACATTTATTATGGCTTCGATTATTGCACACATGTGAGTAAATACAATTGTGGCACAGCCTACTCTAGTAGTTTAGTTAGTTTAGTTTATTCTTTTCCCCACTTGCGTAGAGATGGCGTTGGAGAACCGTAGTTCTATCTGCCCAATACAAACCTGTCTCTTGTATTACTATTTTATGAACTGTTTGTACTTTTCAACGAGATGTCTCTTGCTCTATTTCTCCTATCTTCTAGTCAATCAGTGGCTAATTCTATATTGCATATTGTTATTGCACGTATCAAAAATAGTTGTCAACCTTGTCGTATTTTTTTTTTTTTTCGTCTCTCTCTTTTTTTTTTTTTTCCTTTTTCTTTTTTCCCTCTCTTCTTTCTCTTAGGTTTGCATTTCGTAGAGCACCTTCTCATCTCATCTTTTAATTGGTTGCGATATGTTTAAATTGATTTGTCAATTTGTAACAAAAAGGCCGCTATTGACCTCAGGATGGTAGCATTTTTTTTACACAATATTTTGGATACTTCCTCTTCTAGATCTATATCATTTCTAGCAAATAGTCTTAGTAGTTTGCCTCTTTTCCCTTCATAAATTGGACAGTTCCAAATGATGTGATCAATATCTTCCACTTCGTGACCGCATTCGCAATGAGTGTAATTGATATAATTTTTCCTATAAAGTGAAGCTGCTAGATTGTAGTGGTTTGATCTAATTCTACTTAGCATGTTTATGGAGTGTCTTCCTATGTTTTTTATGGCTTCGAACCATGGTTTTCTTTTGCCAATATTGTTGTCTGAGGTTTCAAAGTATTTTGTCCCCTTATATAAGCCTTCACTTTTGTGTTTCTGATCTGATTTTTGCCAGCTTCTGTCTATGATATGATTAATTATATCATTTGCTGGTATTTTAATGTCGTCATCCTGTTCATAATTTGTTCTTTCCTTCGCTATTATATCTGCTCTTTCATTGCCTTCAATGCCCACGTGTGCTGGTATCCATGCAAAGAATATTCTATTGTTTCCATTTATGTTGATATTGTTAACTTGTTTTGCAATTTTTATAATCCATGGGTTTATGCTCTTGTCTGGTGAGATGTTTTGTAGTCCACTCAGAGCGCTCTCAGAGTCCGTTAGGATAATTATTTTGTCATTTTCGTTTGTATATTTTCCTTCTACCATGCAAATTGCCTTGCTGATAGCTATGCATTCAGTGGTAAATATGGTTGCAATTTTGTTAATACTGAAGCCCTCCTCTTCCCAAGTGTTATCCTTTCTGGTAACGATGCCGGCTCCGTTTGAGGAACTGTCTTTTTTTTTGGATCCGTCTGTGAATATTAAAATCGGGTTTTCTTCTATGATCCCAAGTTTATCCTTGATTATTTCGCTTTGTGTGTTTACTAAAGTATAAAATTTGGGTTTTTTCTCTGGAGATCCCCAGATGTATCTCCTTTAGTTTATCTGAAAGGGTATGTATTACTTTCAAGGCTTTTTGTTCGGCTTCATATATATTGTTGCATGTGATTATAATAGCAATATCGTCTGCATATTGCAGAATTTCACATTCCTCTTCTTCTATTCTCAGGCCTAGTTCTCTTGTGTATATGTTATATAAAATGGGGCTAAGAATGGAGCCCTGTGGCAGACCAATCAGGCTGTCCTTAGCCACATCTGGCTCGTATTCCCTATTGAATATGTTTTTCCTGTTCTTTAGCCATTTTTTAATATAATTATATATTCTTATTGGGCAGTCTATTCTTTTTAGAATACTAAGGAGTGTTTTATGGTCAACATTGTCGTAAGCTGCTTTTACATCTATCAGAATCACCGCTGTTTCCTTATTTACTCCTTTATTCCGCCTTATAATTGACATGATGGAAGCCAGGTTGTCCACCGTGCCTCTGCCTTTTCTGAAGCCGTTTTGAGACTCGTGTATTAGTTTTTGGTTCTCTACCCAGTCAGTGAGCCTGTTAGTCACAATTCTTTCACATATCTTCCCTATACAGCTGGTCATAGCTATTGGTCTAACGGAATTTTTGCCTATTTTATCTATGAACACGACCTTAGCCGTTTTCCACTGTTGGGGGATATCTTCATTGCTGGACCATATCTTTTGCAGGATGTTTAGTAATTCCTGCTTGGCCTCTGCAGGTAGATTTTTGATTATATTATAATCCAGGTTGTCTATGCCTGGTGACGATTTGCTATTAGATCTTTGAATACTATGCATCATTTCGTCTTGTGTGATGTCGCTGTTCCATGTGTCAGATACATTTCTGGAGGAGGGATCGCGCCGACTTGGAGCTGTTCCGTTTTGCATACCGGGTATCTCGACATCTTCGTCTGGGCACCCTTGCAGTTCTATGTTATCTGGTCTTTTAGATAGCTCATTTATTACTTTTTCTTCAAGTTGGTTTCTGATTTCCGGCGATTGTCTATTCCCTTTCTGCTTAACGAATCCGTGTTGCAATCTTTTAATTTTGCTCCATAATTCTCCTGTGGGAGTGCTGTTATTTATAGACTCAGCAAATTCTAGCCATTTATCGTACTTCTTAGACTTGATTAGTGTCTTTAGTTCAGTTTCCTCCTTTTTCAATATGTTCCAGTTGACTACAGATGGGTTTTTACTGAATTTATTGGCAGCCTTCCTCAAACTTTTTCTTTTTTCCCAGCAGGTCTTGTCCCACCACGGGGGGCTTCTCTTGTTGTTGTTCTTGTAATTCCTTTTTGGGTCACGTTCGTTAAGGTTAGGTCTAGTGCTCAGGTGGAGTTTGCTACTGGATTTCTCGTTGTTACGGTTGTTCCTACTACTATTTTTGTCTTGAGTGATCATAATAGCTTCCTTAATTATGGTTTCAAACCTGTTGTATCTTTCCTGGATTGGGAGGAGGGCAATTTCCTCGTTGTTTCCATCTTCATTGGTGAGGGAAGATCTTAATTTTGACTCCGTTATTCTCCTAAATTTTTGCCAGTCCATTGTAGTGTCATTATATAGTTTTCTATCGGTTTTCTTTTTGTTACAGAGGTTTATGCTTTCATACAGTGTTAGTTCCATGACGAAATGATCCGAGCCCCATTGCTCGCCAGTATTTTTATATTGACTTTTTGTTATTAAGTTCATGGTTGCTATGAACAAGTCAATGTTGGACGGGTTTGTTCTTTCATCTCCAAGTCTGGATATGGTATCCACGTTGACAATAAATAGGTCAGAGTCCATTAAGGCATCCTGTAGAGTCTGACCTTCCTTGTTTGTGTTACAGCAGTTCCACAGCGTATTCTTAGCATTGTAGTCACCTAAGAATAGAGTGTCGGTATTCCTTCTTTTGCAATTGAAAAAGTTAGTCCAGTTTTGTTTGGTCCAGCTAAGTCCTGGTTTTCTGTAGGATGCGATGATGTCTATTTCCTTCTCGGCGTTGTGTATAGTGATGGAGATAGTTTCTGTTTCTTTCATTTCCTGAGTTGTTATGGTGTTTAGCGAGTGTTTAATATTATCCTTGATAATCACGCATACACCTCCTCCTTGGTGGTTATTCTCTCTGTCATTTCTAAAGATATTATATCCTTTAATCTTAAAGGTATTAATATTGTGTGTTAGCCATGTTTCGGTTATGCAAAGAATATCAAATTCCTCTGCAAGTATTTTGACGTCGTTAAATTTGTTTCTTATGCTTCTCGCATTCCATAAGCCTATTCTAATAGAATTAGTAGTCATTTGTGTCAAGTGGTTAGTATGTTAGTTGTAAGTGTATTAGAAATTTGTTGTCAGTGGTGCAAGCCCTGTTTAGGGGTCTCGATTCCTATTTCATATGTGGGTATTGTGTTGAATGACTTTTCTTCTGATTCTTTGTTTTGGTTCATTGTTATCCCTTTCTGGGAAGGGCTGTTGTCTAGAATCATTGCCTCCTCTTCCTCCCCGGTAAAACTGCTGTAGAAGTTTTGGATAGAAGGAGATGCGGAGGGCTGGTCCTTGCATTCTTCACCGTAGTTTTGTATTGTAGCTTCTCCCAATATGTAATTGTCTCTTACTCGTTTCCTAATCAGTTCTATTTCCTCCTCTTTGGTGGACTTCCTCTTATTTTTTTCTGGAGCCACTGAAGTGTGGTCCTGGTATTGCTTTCTGTTAGGGGTCATTTCCTTGGTTTCATATTTCCTATGGAACCTTGATTGCTTCATCCTCTTTGCTAATTTCTCTTCGAGGTTTTGTTGTTGGATTAAAAGCAGCAATTGTTCTAAGAGTTCATCCTCAGTCATTGGATTTTTTGAATCTGCTTCTACTCTAAGCTGATTCCTAGGCCTAGTTATGCCTTGAGTTGGTTCTAGGTTGAGTAGGATGTTGCTTTTGCGGCTGTTACTGTGGAGATTCGCTGTTATGTTATTGGGGGTGGGATTCCTTCTTGTGTGTGTCTGATCCATGCCGCCTAGGCGGTAATTTGTTTCCTCAGTCTTATCATGTAGTATTTCAAAGCGGTTGTTACCACTACTTGACCATCGTCGGTCGTCAGTATTTCCTCTGTTAGAGTGGTTTCTAGTATATTCATTGTCAGTGTTCCTATTGTTGCCAACCTGCGTGGTTTTGTTTGGGTATTGTTTGGAGGCCACCGCAGCCCAGCTGAGTTTATTTAATCTCAGTGTCGTATTATGCTTATGAATTTGATTGTCTCTTCTAAAGTTGCTAAACTCTTTCTCTATTGGTCCCGTGATGGATTCCCAGTAGTCCACTCTGTTTTGGGGTATAAGGGGTGGGAATTTAGGGTGCTGGTGAGTTCGGTGGTTGAAAAGCCTCGGATCTTGGGCGTAATGTTCATCGTCTCGAGCTCCATAGTTGTCACTTCGTTGTTGATATGAAGTACTGTCTTCCGAGTGGAGTGGTTCATCTTGCCAGTAGGCAGAGGCCTTCTCTCTGGCTGCTTTGTAAGAAATGTTCTTATAGGCCATGATTTTTTTGATAAGTCTTTCTTTCTGTTTTAGCTTACAGTCTTTGGAAGTACTGACATGGTCCTCACCGCAGTTCAGACATTTGGGGTTTTTATTGCAGCTCCCGTGGAACTCTTCAGTGCAGATAAAGCACCTTTTTATCTGGCTCCTGCATTTTGTTTGGGTGTGACCAAACCTAAGGCACTTATAGCATTGCTTGACTGACTCTACGAACGGTTCAACCCTAATCCAAACCTGGCCGTAGCCTATCAGTAGTTTAGTCGGTAAAGAGTCGCCTTGGAATTTAATAAGTATCGACTTACTTTCCTCCCACGTGGTTTCATTGTTTGTTATCCTCCTTTTTTTCAGTCTTTCTAAGGAGAATTTCCCCTGGTTGGGGGCCAATTGAGCTAGTAACTCTTCAATTGGCTCCTCCCACTCGGTGATGACTCCCTTTCTGTATCTAATCCTATATGGGATTGAAGTATACATACTGCTATCTTCTAGTAATCCCTTTCTTAATATTTTATTAGCGTCGTTTCTGTTTCTAGTTGACATTTCTGCCCTGGAGAAGCCGGTCATCTTTATAGATTCTGGGTTTACTCCTTCGCTAGTTACAAACCTATAAATTTTTATAAGATTGTGTTTCTTATTTTTGGTTAAGGCATGATTTTTTAAAGCGATAGAGACAATGTAGTTGCCACTGTTTGTATCCTCTTCATATAAGTCTATCTTGTCTCTGTTATCGGCTATATTGTTTACAACGTTGCCTGGTTTGTTATTGGGTTTATTAACTATAATAGAGTCTTGTTTTACATCTAAGTTTGCTTCAGTAGGCATATCACAGTTTACCTTTGTACTAGCGTCTGTTTCCTTACTTGTTAATGTTATATTTGCATCCTTTTTCATCATTATATTATTAATTATTGCACCTTTCTGGGTTGAGTTACCCAGCTCTGTTACTTGCACTGTCTCCATGGTCTGTACTTCCATTGGACAAATTTGTACTTTGTTACTTGGATTGGTCTCTTTCCCAGTTGGATCCATCTCGAACATTGCTATTGGTTCCTATGTATCTATTTATCTTGTATACCTAAATTTAAATGCGTCCCGCCAGTGGCGGGACGGATTGCCGCCTTTTTCGCGGGTCAGGAGTATAGGTTATATCTTTTACTGTGAGATATCTCCTTACCTCCTTCTGCTAACTTCGCCCTTTATTGATTGAAACACTGTCCCAGTCCACCCCTTAGTGTGGTATAAGCAGTTTATTGCATATAACTTTCTCCACTTTGAGATATCTCCTATAATAATTACACACCGCACAAACTACTTTGCGCCTAGAGCGCGCCATCTTCCACCTCCCTACTCTAGTACTAGCCGTGCTGAAGGTAAAAACGGCAACACTGCGAGAGTCCGATTGATATATATATACCAATATACCTAACCCAACCCACTGAATCAGACTCTCAATCTCCCCTACCGGCCTCTCAGTTTCCCGCGTAGTTTTCAAATTTTCTCATCAATGTGTAGTACATATCGTGTACAAATTATTATGTAGTATAGCTAATTTTCGAAAATAAAAAAGTGCAATAATGGAGATAAGTACTATTTATTAACTGTTTAGGTCATTATCTTTTTGTGTAGCACATTTACTTAATAGAATCTATTGTTTTTTCAATACATTTCAATTTAGTATTAATAACATTTTAATAATATCACATCTAAATTTTTACAAAATCATATGTATTATATACATACAGAGTTTTTAGAAAATTTGTTTTACATAGTTCTTTTCACAAGTTTTATAATATATTTATTAGTTAATAATGCCACGGCGTTGTTGTGTCCCCACTTGTAAGGGAAATTATGATAGTACGCTGAAAGAAAATAATTATATTTCTGTATTTAAATTCCTCAAGGATGAGCAATTGTGGAAAAATGGATGGCTATTCACCGTAAAAATTGGACACCAACAAAATATTCTGCAGTTTGTAGTCTGCATTTTGCAGAAACTGATATCCAAAGGTAACAGAATATTCCATCTCCTAACGATGTACTGGAGAATCTTTTGTTCAGATATCCAAGACTTATGATAGAGCGCAGGGAAAGAATAATTGAAGAGCATGAAAATTTAGTTATAGAGTTTATTGATTCTGATTTAATTAACGGTTTCTTAAAATTAATGAATAATTATAAAGAAAAGCTTGTAATTTCGCCCCATTGGGGTATTAAAATAACAAATTCAAAAATTTATTTTTGCATGCTTGTATGTAGCGATACTTTTGATTTCTTGGTACTTAAACACAGATTGTGATTAGTAATGTCACGAAATTACAAGTTTTTCAAGAAAGTAATGAATTAATATTTCATGAATTCCGATGATGATAATACTGATCTTCATAATCTTTCTGTTGATGTAAGCAGTTTTTAAAAAATTCTTGACACTTATTATTTATCCACTTGTTATGGGTTCCATTCTGTTGCAAAAAAATTAAATTTTAATATATATAAATTATTAATTATGGAGGATAAAGGTACAATTGTAAATAATTAATATTTTGATCATTTACAAAGGGGTGGTCTTACCACTTCTACAGAAGATGTAACAATTGTATTTACTCACATGTGTGCAATAATCGAAGCCATAATAAATGTTCCTAATTTGGAATCAGATTTTCTGAAATCTGAAAATCATAAACACATTTTATGTAAATTAACATATTAGTCAGATATACATCATTTAGCATTTTTAGATAGATGCATTTGTGGTAAAGATTATCCCAGTATTTTGTGTAAATTATTATAAATTTTTTCTAATATTTTACTACATAAATGATTATGTTATAACAATAAACAATAGTCAATTAGAAATTAATGCACATATCATTTCCAAAAATTTACAACAATTATAAAATTATCCTTTATAAGACAATATTATAATATATTACCTGCACAACTTCTCTCTTCACTAACTGATTACCCAACCTCTTTGACGTATACATGCAGTCACTTAACCTCTTCGACTTCGTCACAATAATTTCGTCTATTTCGGGCTTCTATTGACTTATATATCCCTTCATTCATTTTCAAATGTTGCATGTTAGTCCAAATATGATTTCCCATTGCTTCATGCTTGTATTTTCTTAAAACCACTGGAAATATTTCAAATATTATGTATCACAACACCAAACTGTTCCGAGAGTCCACAAAATGTATACCGCATTTATAAATACTAGTATGCTTTAATATCACTTCTACTTACCATAGTTATAATAATTACACATTGCTTAAACATAATCAACAATGAACTGTGTATTTTAACATAATTTTCTATGAAAAAAACGTTAATTATAATCTCAAACACAAGACTCCCATTATTGAAAATCGGACTCTCGAACTGTAAACACGACAGTGTTGTCAAGTTGTACAGCACGGCTTGTGGCTGTGCCCTATGTTAAAAGCTGTGGCTCGTTTTGCAGCGCTCCTAACGAGTCAAATACCGAACTATTCATCTATCCCCTTGCTCCGCACCCCGAAAACAGTCCCATCCTCTATACCTCATTTTACGGTTCGCTCTACATTAAACTCCAAGACTAAATTTTTTTCTGACTATACAATTTAAAAAATTTTGAAACCTTAATTCATATACATACAGGTTATATAGTTAGGAAGAAGAATATAAAATAGAATTGAAAAGTACATTTACATTTATTTTCAAAAGAAATATACGTATACATCAGTGTCATCAGTATACATATATACATACATATTTACAGCACTTATACCTATTGACTCGACTTACATATGTGGCTCTTTGGGTATATTAAACAAACTACGAACGTTCTGCTCCACTTTTTGCTTCCAAATGCAGCAATGTATAGGCATTTTTGTCTAATTTCGAAAACACAAAACCAAAAATACTTGGAAATATAGGAAGCAATGAACCACTCACGACTCACAACGATTTGATTACAAATGGCGTACATATTTCAGTCGGCGTGTACAAGAAAAATATAAGAAGGGAAATAAGCTGAATAGAACTGCAACGTATAGTTCGGTATTTGACATAACAGATGGCGCTGTAAAAGTGACCACAGCACCTTCACCTCTATCAGAGAGGAAATGAGAGTGCTCACGCCCGGGGTTTGGCCGTGCCGCTTTTGTCTCCACATCATGTTTAGCCTGGAACAGCTCCTACATCATCTTTAGCATGGAACAGACCCTACACCATCTTTAGCAGGAAACAGAACCCACTTTACTGTTATTAAGTCTGTGTAATGGATCAGAACTAGCTTCAATCACCGACCAGATACTATTAAATGATATTAACTATTAAACTAGAGGGCTATTGTTGCTCGCTCGCTTCCCAGATAGCACAGGACGACTTTAAGTTGCCGTTTTCATGTCCGGTCTACATCTTTACGTCTCACGTCTCAGTAAGACGCATTTTAGGCGTCCATAAAGGCACCTCTGCTGGGACGCCGTTTTCACGTTAGAAATGAGATGCATAAAAGGCACCTGCCTTCGAACGTGAAAACGTCGTCCCAGCAGAGGTGCCTTTAAGGACGCGTAAAAGTTGCCTCTTTCGGTACGCCGTTTTCAGGTTAGAAATGAGATGCATAAAAGGCACCTGCCTTCGAACGTGAAAACGTCGTCGCAGCAGAGGTGCCTTTAAGGACGCGTAAAAGTTGCCTCTTTCGGTACGCCGTTTTCAGGTTAGAAATGAGATGCATAAAAGGCACCTGCCTTCGAACGTGAAAACGTCGTCCCAGCAGAGGTGCCTTTATGGATGTGTAAAAGTTGCCTCTTTCGCAACGCCGTTTTCACGGCAGAAACGATTGAAGTACTTACGAAAATATGTATATCTCTTAATCGTTAATATACTGATACTATACTTCATTAAAAAAAAGTAGTTTGATTTTTACCTAAAAAATATTTTAGGTAAATAATTAAATAATTAGGTTATATAATTATTAGAAGAGATAAACTTCTGTTAAAATATTTTTTATATAATAATATATATGATTTGATATGATTTGAGCGTATAAGAATAAAAAGTAATGAATCTAACAGTAAAGGTTCGCATGGCTCAGCGAGGAAACCATCATGAAGTTAAATGGTAGGCCCGAGTTCGATTCCCGCCCAGAGTATGCTGCATAAAAACTAAATTGTAATAAGGTTTTTTCGAAGAGACAAAATGGAATATTCTCTCTCAAGTAGTACATGAAAGTAGTAATATATATATAGATTCTAATTTTTTCTTAAATTTGAAGATTTTGTACGTCTTTTCAAATGTCCAAAAAGGCAACTTTTTTGCGTCTTAAAGCGGCATCTTAAAGATGTAGAAAAGACCTGTGAAAGGCGACTTTAAGATGCACAGTTTTGTAACAAAGACCTGTTAGAGTTGTACACAGTACGTGGAAAAGATGTGAAAACGACGTGCCACAGACGCAACGGACGACTTAAAGATGTACGTTACGTCTTACGTCAGGCAACTTTTAGGCGTACTTTAAGATGTCCTTGTGCTATCTGGGTTACGACGGGGCACATCGATTGCATCATTCATCATCCTGATCGCGTTGTTACTTTTTCTGAAAACGTTAACGAAAAATTTGATTACATAGAAACGGCCATACGCACACACACACACACACACACACACACATACGAACATTTTGCTGAAAATAGTCTAAAATGACTGCAATGACCATGAAACGTGAAGATCTGCTAAAAAATCGATTTTCGATTTTCGGGGTAATTACAATAACTTCCCTATAAAATCGGGAAGTTAATAATAGTATCTGATCGGTGGTTGAAGCCAGTTCTGATCCATTACACAGATTTAATAACAGTAAAGTGGGTTCTGTTTCCTGCTAAAGATGGTGTAGGTTCTGTTCCATGCTAAAGATGATGTAGGAGCTGTTCCAGGCTAAACATGATGTGGAGACAAAAGCGGCACGGCCAAACCCCGGGCGTGAGCACTCTCATTTCCTCTCTGCCTCTATCTAATCCTCTTTGGTTCAGAGTTATGTGAACTCTCTCTCCACATCATGTTTAGCCTAGAACAGCTCCTACATTATCTTTAGCATGTAACAGAACCTACACCATCTTTAGCAGGAAACAGAACCCACTTTACTGTTATTAAATCTGTCTTAAATAAGACTTTTGAGGGCGTTTGCTGCCTAGATTGATCTTTTATCTGGCGTTTTTGACTACTGAAAAAACCCGTGTTTGTATTATCACGAAATGAGAACGCAAATCCCGCACCCTTGCAATCTTGTAAATGGGCTGAATCTGGCTGAATTCTGGCACAGTGAACAAATTCAATCTAGATTAAAAAATCACGATCACAGCGTGGTCGTGATCTTAAACCTGCGGCACTGATATATATATATATATATCAGTGTTCTGCGGTCACTGTGATAAATCATCTTGTATAGATAGGCTCCATGTCGACGCATCTAATTGTAAAATGGCGCGCATTTCCGTACGCATGCGCACTGGAAATTCGTTCTGGAAAAACGCCACAGTGCGTCTCTTGTCAAATACTCTGTGACTCTCAGTCGGCTCAGTGTTGACCAGTGTTGACCGTTTTTGGTTGTAGTTGTAGCCAGTTGTAGCTGTCGAACCGTGCATGTTCAAAGAGTATTTCGAGTAAAATAATTTAGTAATTTTACAAAAAGCAATACAAAATGTCAGAAATCTCGATGTCGGAATCGCCACATTTACAACAACTCGATTTGACAACTTTGAACCTCCAACAACTTACGATTTTGAAACAGCGACTCGATCAAGAGCTCGGAGTCTTTCAAGACTCGTTGCAAACGTTAAAAATCGCTCAAAGTAAATTTCAGGAGTCGGGATCCTGCCTTGATAAGATTAAACCTGCGCATAAGGGTAAGACTTTGTTAGTTATAATATATTTAACGTATAGTATAACCGTTCTGTCAAATTCCGGGTACCTAACCATTAAGGTTATGACATGTGCAGTTTATTTAACATAATTTGTTCGAATAATCTCTTTTGCAGGCAATGAAATTCTTGTACCATTAACTGGATCAATGTATGTCACTGGGAAACTAGCTGACACAAATAATGTATTAGTTGACATTGGAACTGGATATTTTGCACAGAAAAGTGTTGCCGACGCAAAAGATTATTTCAATAGACGAGTTGCTTACGTTACAGAACAAATGGAAAAAATACAACAATTGGGCCTTGACAAAAGTAAAGTTAGAGACGCAACAGCAGACGTCATAGAAATGAAACTACAAAGTCAGCAGAAAGATGGTCCAGAGCATGCATAATATAACACGCTTTTGATATTAAGGGCACAAAATGCAACTTTATTCGTGGTCTATGCTAATGCAGATCGTCACCATTATTAAATTGTATCACTTTGTATTTTGTTATTAAACTTTAATAACTAATTTTATGCTTTATCTAAGAGAAGTACATTTAGCTTTATAAATGTAAAACATCATTTAGAATATCATCTGTTTCACCAAGTATAAAACAATACTAGTTATTTACACATTGACATAATAGTTAATTTTGTACAGTAAAATAAATTTTAAATAAGCTATAATGGAATTTTTCTCAAAAATTTGATCAATAAATGAAAGTTTCATTTGTTAATCATTGTGTGTTTTCAACGAATTAAGGTCCCGGTCGGAGTGCATTTTCTGAAGTCGATTTCCGATCGATAAAAGTTGGGTTTTCTCGATTTTCTCGTATGTTTGATCCAGTGTACAAAAGTAAAAAACTCGAAGTGTAAGATTTATATAGTCTTGAAGCATGAGACATAGTTTTTAAAACTAACCACAGCTTTTGCTGAATATACCAATTTGTTGTTGAAATTTAAACTTGATGTTTAATATAGAAAATCAATACATATTTACACATTTTAAATCAATACAATAGTAAGTACCGTGGGTCGATGAGCATAGTTTATAGTTTATATCGTTATTCATCATTTCAAATTATTTTGTGACGTGACTTGTGGGCACCAGATACTCTGTTATCTTGAAACAGAGAGCATCCTATGCATATCCTATGTCATGTCCTATATACAGTAAATCCTCTAAAACGAGGTTCGTTTGCATCGATCGTAGAGGGACACTATTTTTTTTATTTGTCTCTGTATACGGGTTTATTTATCGCATCGAAAAATGTGTTCAACAAAACCTGTAGATCTTCACATTCCGCGTCTTTTATGTCGTATCATTTTTCTTCGTAACGCAAACGGTTTTCGAGAAAATCGAGGAAAACGTCGGACGGAATTGAAATAATGATTTTATTGCTTGTAAAATCGATTTTCTCGAAGATCATCGAAACTATTTATCAAACAATGTGTTAGGCAAAACCTGTAGTAGATCTGTTATTCCGCATCTTTTATGTCATACCACTTTTGAAGTGAAACTTCTTTGCTGAGGGTTACGATTTTTTGATGTGACGGAAACGATGTTACGGAAGTCGAAAGACGAGTGGCGCGAAAATTTAAACGGAGATTTAACGGAGAAAAACAAGTTCTTACCCCGACGAGATTCGAACCCCGGTCTACCGCTTGGTAGTCCAACTCCTCAACCGTTTGGACAACCAACAATCTTAGAATATTATGGAACATTTTTGGTATATATCACAATGAATAAAATGCTGCAGCGATAGGATTTTAGTAAAAATTACGGTAGCAGGATCAAACGAAAAGGTTAGAAATACTTGCTTATGTTATGACAGCACATGCATCTATTTACATACGTTTCCACTAATTAAAGTTAATATAATTTTCATATATTACAGAGAGCAGAACACTGGACCATAGCATTATTTCCATATCTGTGGTTTTCAAAACCTACAGTGTGTGGAATAGAAAATAAATATCTAAGTAAAAGAATAGGTATATGTATATAAATTACAAAATTACATTTCTAAATCTAAAATCAAAATGAATACATATAAAGGATTGTGCAAACGTAACTTTAATGGAAACTTATTTCTTACAAAATAAATTAAGTTATGTCAGATGTAGGAACTGCGTTCCATTTTTCTACGATACATATTTTGCTCCACGCTTTGTATTACATTTCTCGCTGTTGCCATAACCACAGCGTCTCTTTTTATACTATTACATGCATTTATTATGTGATTCCAGACTTCTTGAACATTATTGATTATTGTGGCGTATACAACGGGTTGCAGATATCTCCAAAGATAAAAAAAAATAAACGTGTGAAAAACCACACGCGACAGAAGTGAAACTACTTGCAGTCTAGTGATGTTTAGAAGTAAATTAAGATTGGAAATGGTATATGAAGCGACAACAAGATCAAGAACAACTAATACAAAAAAACAAGATCAGGAACAACTAATACAAAAAAACAAGATTGGGAACAGCTAATACAAAAAAAATTATGAAGTGAAAACAAGATCAAGAACAACTAATACAAAAAAACAAGATCAGGAACAACTAATACAAAAAAAATCATAGAAAAAGTTTCATTTCAAAAATAATGAACGATCAAAATTTGTGACACAAAGAAGGAGAGCGTATGGGAAATGCTATGAACTATGTCTCTTTCTTTCCCATACGCTCTCCTTCTTTGTGTCACAAATTTTGATCGTTCATTATTTTTGAAATGAAACTTTTTCTATGATTTTTTTTTGTATTAGTTGTTCCTGATCTTGTTCTTTTGTATTAGTTGTTCTTGATCATGTTTTCACTTCATAATTTTTTTTGTATTAGTTGTTCCCGATCTTGTTTTTTTGTATTAGTTGTTCCTGATCTTGTTTTTTTGTATTAGTTGTTCTTGATCTTGTTTTCACTTCATAATTTTTTTTGTATTAGATGTTCCCAATCTTGTTTTTTTGTATTAGTTGTTCCTGATCTTGTTTTTTTGTATTAGTTGTTCTTGATCTTGTTGTCGCTTCATATACCATTTCCAATCTTAATTTACTTCTAAACATCACTAGACTGCAAGTAGTTTCACTTCTGTCGCGTGTGGTTTTTCACACGTTTATTTTTTCTCGTAAAACAAACGGTTTTCGAGAAAATTGAGAAAATGCTAATGGTAAATTGTCAAATAGTTTTTCTCGAATATCTTCTAAACTGTTTATCGAATTGAAAAATGTGTTGAACCACACCTGTAGATCTCCATATCTCGCGTCGTTTATGTCGTATCATTTTTCCTCTTAAAACTAACGGTTTTCGAGAAAATTGAGAAAAACGTCGTACGAAACATTGGAGTCGAGGGTACCCCAACGAGCCGTAAGATGGTGGCTGAGGGATCGGGGAGGGCACCGACACTTACCGGAGGCACCGGCCAGGGCCAGCGCCTGTGTTATTCAGCGGACAGGCAAGTGGCACAGACTTAAGATCCCTACAGACCAGAGATGGGCAGTATCTAAATAGAAAATTATCTAAATAAGTTCTAGATAAAATAACCTGTATCTTTTGTCTTTTATTCGAAGTCGAATGCAGCGCCACAATGTATCTTACGGATGTATCTGTCGTTACTTGGTCGCAGAATATCAGTCAGATTTTATACGAAGAAATAGATTCGTAATCTTATGGATTATTCGAATCCCCAGATGTCGCGCGAGATTTATTCGACATCTTTATTCGTTATTTGATGCTCGATTTAGCCAGACGATTTATTTGACGGATTTATTCGTGACGAGTAACTGGAAGAGATGAAAACCACATGTATCTTTATTCGTTATCTTTATTCGATTTCAAATAACTGAGATCTTGATCCGACGTTGCCACGTCGTAACACGTAATGTAATACGTAGTACAACGTATTTACAATGACTTTCATTATTATTCCATATTCGGACACTCTTATAAGGACGATAACAATTGTTTAAACAAATGCATTTGTATTATTTAAACGATTGGTTAAACAAACAATTTTTATTATTTAAACACATGTTTAAACAAATAGAGTTTCATTATTTGGACGATTGTTTAAACAAGTACATTTGTATTATTTAAACGATTGTTTAAACAAACAAATTTTTATTATTTAAAAACATGTTTAAACAAATAGATTTTCATTATTCGTACGATTGTTTAAACAAATACATTTCTATTATTTAAACAAATGTTTAAACCAACCATTTTTTATTACTTGAACGATTGTTTAAACAAACAAATTTGTAGTATTTAAACAATTTTCGTCAGTTTTTGTAATGAGTAAAAGTCTGTAGAATAAATGGAAATGTCATTGGGTTTCACCATCTTTAGATGACAGTATTATTATAAACATTGTAAATATATACACAGACATTGCATCCCAGATAGCCAAGCGATCCTCGCGCACAGATCGAGCCCGGCGTGTCGGGGTCAGGTAGACGGGCCGAACGTCGCTTGAATGGGCAAAAGGCACACGATGGCTATAATCCGAGGAGGGCACTTATGACCGTGAGGGCTCGTAACGTTCCCTCGGCACAAACCCGGCACAAGCTTCCCCTCGGCCCGTCGGTCCAGGTGCTCGGCCCTGGACGGGCCGAGGGGCAGCTTGTGCCGAGGGAACGTTACGAGCCCACACGGTCATAACTGCCCTGGCCAGAATCGAGCATTTTGGCTATCTGGGATGGTAAGCAATGACTCTGTAGAAAATGCTCTGGTACGGTAGCGGACTCTATCGAAGTGGAACGGTCGGCTAGTAAAATATATGAGGTAAAACAAATATATCTTTTTCACAAGTATTTTATATTTACTTAATATCGCATAACCTATATGTATAACCTATGTAAACAAATTTATTGATATGTAGATTTCCGAAAGATCCACAATTGAGAAAAAAATGGATGAAAGCAATTCATTGTGTGTTTGTCCTAAACATTTTGGAAGTGATGGCTTTGTTGGAAATTCTTGGAGTTCCAAGCGTAAGGATACCTTGTGTACCTGAAGTGTCATGTATACAACCAATAGAAATAGAAAATGAAAGTGCAAGGTATAAATCTTTTTATAATCAAAACTTGAACTTAGTCTGCAATAGATTAAATTTGTATAATTTCCATATTATTTGTTTTCAGTTTAAGTAATGAAATTGCCGATGAAGATGGTAGTTTAGAATCTGCTGCTTGTACCGATGAAGACAATTTATCATTTCAAGAGATACTTTTGAAAAGGAAGAGCAAAAACAACAAACAAACAGAAGATTGCTTAAAAAGTTGGAGATTCACATGAATTATTGAATCGAATTTCATAAGAGAAGCGTGGATGTATCGCTAAAAGAACTTTAGTTGAAAAGCACAGTCAAATTAAAACATTACAACAAACAAACAGAAAATTTAGAGTTAGATCTTTAAAAGAGTTAGATCTTGAACTTTTTTAAGTAGTCTTTTGTTTGTTTGATTTAATGTTTTAATTGCAGGTCATAGTAGGATAAGATTTAAAGTAAAAAGAACTATTTTATTTTGTAATCAATAACTCAGAATAAGATAAGTGTTTATTGTACTATATGTATTATTCATAAATAAATATTATTAATATTATTATTATTGTTTTATATTATATGTATTACATCAAATATAATATATGTATTGATGGCTGGAGCAACGTTGGATGTGAGATTTCCTTAAGATCTATTAGCTTTTATTGTCCTACCATCAAATTTGAACATTTGGACATCTCACATTCAACGTTGCTCCATCTACCAATTCATATTATTGTTCTTACTGTACTTTTTTAAAAATAAAGTAAGTTGTAAAGAAATAAATGCAGATTTCACATATTATCAACTTCTACATTAAAGTTTAACATATATGTAAAAATCATGTATTCAAATAAATAAAAATTATTAATACAAATCAGTACAAATGATTTATATACCCTGCACAAATTATAATAAAAACTACAATTATCATGTTATTTGACGAGCAAGATTTGTTTTAAAAATTTCTGACAAATAAACCGAATTACTTTATTAATAACATATTATTTCTTTCTATTACCAAGTCCTTGCCTTATACTTATTGTTAGTTAAATGCATCTATGGTATGAGGTACAATTACTACAATTAAATATTGACAATACTTGACAAACATTGACAATATTTCGTACATAACCGTGGTAAATAAGCGATATAGTAGTAACAATTACAATGTTTCTATTATTATGCTGCCACTTTCCACACTTTCCAAAATAAATTGTTATATTTTCGAAGGTTCCATTTCGTTACATTTTAAATAAATTTGTTAAACCTTCAAAAATAAGAAATGTCTAGTAGCTACAAGTTCCCCTTGTTCCATATTCCATGAGCTCCACAGTTTTTAAACCGTTCATTTGTACATTTAGTATTACGACTTAGCAACGTCGGATCAAGGTGTCAGTTATTTCAAGTCGAATAAAAATAACGAATAAAGATACATGTGATTTTATCTATTCCAGTTACTCGTCCCGAATAAAACAATCGAATAAATCATCTTGCTACATCGAGTTTCGAATAAATCTTGAGGTTATGATGAAAATCGTTACACTGAAATCTCACAGATAAATTTGCATAGCCAAAATCTGACGAATACACCGTAAGATAAATGGTGGCGCTGTCTTCGACTCTCAAATAACGGTGAAAGATAAACTGAAAATTCTCAGCTGTCATCTTACGAATAATGCCTCTCGAATAACTTCTCGCCGCTAGAGGCGTCGAATACGTATACGCAGTTACCAGGGTAGTGTCACTCTAATAGGAGAACTGTTAGCAAAAGTTTAGTACCGTAACACAAAATAAAGATGTCACTACTTGCAAGAGTAATTCTCAAAGTGTCCGCCAGATGGAATTGATGACAACATTTTGTGGGGAATGCTATAGTTATCCCCCTAGATCGCGGAGGTGGCGACACCGAAGACGAAGGCAGGTTGGCGGGCCTGAGCCACGCCGTTGTTTCGTTTTTCCGGGTTCCTGGCGAGAGCACGCCGCTAGTCAGTCTGCTCCAGTGATGCCATATGGAGCTCCAAACGGAGCTCCCGTACTCTCCTCCTTACCCCTTCCACTATTCCATTCCAGCACCGTGCGCAGGCGCACACTCCACGGTCCCCATCGCGCACGTGCAACGTGTCTCCCATTTGCTCCACTCATTCCCCGTCATCAGAGAGGGGGTACATCATTTCACCGTGACTCCCCGCATCTGGCATCACTGGTCTGCTCTGATCTCTCGTACGAGAAGTTGTCAACGGTCTCGCGCCTCGTACAGGTGTATACAGGTTGTCCCAAAACTCCTTCAAGTCCGGGAAATGGGAGGTTCCTTAGGTCATTTGAAGCAACATTTTCCTTTACACCAATGTCAGCCGCGGCTTTGTTTAGGAGTTATTAACGAAAAACACTGACCAATCAGAGCGCGACTTCGACGCGCGATGGTACGAACCAAAGAGGATTAGATAGAGGTGAAGGTGCTGTGGTCACTTTTACAGCGCCATCTATTATGTCAAATACCGAACTATACGTTGCAGTTCTATTCAGCTTATTTCCCTTCTTATATTTTTCTTGTACACGCCGACTGAAATATGTACGCCATTTGTAATCAAATCGTTGTGAGTGGTTCATTGCTTCCTATATTTCCAAGTATTTTTGGTTTTGTGTTTCCGAAATTAGACAAAAATGCCTATACATTGCTGCATTTGGAAGCAAAAAGTGGAGCAGAACGTTTGTAGTTTGTTTAATATACCCAAAGAGCCACATATGTAAGTCGAGTCAATATGTATAAGTGCTGTAAATATGTATGTATATATGTATACTGCTGACACTGATGTATACGTATATTTCTTTTGAAAATAAATGTAAATGTACTTTTCAATTCTATTTTATATTCTTCTTCCTAACTATATAACCTGTATGTATATGAATTAAGGTTTCAAAATTTTTTAAATTGTATAGTCAGAAAAAAATTTAGTCTTGGAGTTTAATGTAGAGCGAACCGTAAAATGAGGTATAGAGGATGGGACTGTTTTCGGGGTGCGGAGCAAGGGGATAGATGAATAGTTCGGTATTTGACTCGTTAGGAGCGCTGCAAAACGAGCCACAGCTTTTAACATAGGGCTCTTATGGGACCTTCACCTCTATCTAATCCTCTTTGGTACGAACAGCCCGGCGCGCCGGGAGACGAGCGTGGTGTAACGCCACGATGAACGAACAAGAGTTTCTCGAGATTAAGTAAATCCTCCCCGATTTGGCTGAGCTTTGGATATGTTGTCAAGACCATGATTCTGAACAACATTACCCTTTACAGTTTTTGTCGGCCGGCTTTAGTTTACGAGATAAGTGTAAAAACTTGTAATTGTAAATCGATCGATGTACTATCTTCTACCCGATTTCGATGAGCTTTGGATATGTTGTCAAGACCAGGATTCTGAACAACATTTCTCTTTGGACTATTTGGCGGTCGGCTTTAGTTTACGAGATGATCGTAAAAAAAGAGAAGAAGCGGAAACTGATTATATTAAAAACTCACTTATTCAGCCGTAAATCCATTTGCTGCTTGGAAATGTGTGTCACTGGGTCACTCGGTGACGAACTGCACAGATGTCTTCAGGTATACGGCAGCACCGAAAGGTAAGGGACATACAGCCAGGTCGACGAACTGCACACAGCCGGTGGTAGATAGTAATAAGGCCTAAGGGATGCGCGGTCAAGTCGATGATCCAGAATTTCACTTTCACTTTCGAATCGATAAATAATTCGTATGTTTATTTCACACAAATGCCTTGAAATTTGTCCACACTCACAATCACTGTTCACATTTGTCTACACACATAGTTATGTACTAATAATAATTGACATATCCGCAGTCTAGTGATTAGTTTAAATATCACTATCAAAAACACGACTAATAGCAACCGTTAGCTTTGAATTTACAAATCTTTGAAGATGATCTCTCTACCGCGACTCCAACGACACTGATTTTCTGCAAGATTTTTCTAAAGAACTTAGGAAGGGCATTTAGCTTGTCGAAATTCGAAATGTACGGTGTAGCACGTTTACGAAAACGACGGGACGGTCAGACGAAAAACAGGATGCGAGAAGGACCGCTGTAAGATTTATGGCAAACACATGTTTAGTTTTTCCTGCAGATTGGTACGTAGAGTCGATGGGTAACCGTTCGAAAACGTCATCGGTCCTTTTACCCAGCAAGGGGTAAAAATGTCAGGTCAGCGTAGCATCCCTATTGTCCTATACCTTCCGTAAGAAACTTTCTAAAAGAAGGACAGCCGACGTTTTCGAACGGTTACCCACCGACTCTGCGTATCAATCTGCAGGAAAAACTAAACATGTGTTTGCCATAAATCTTACAGCGGTCCTTCTCGCATCCTGTTTTTCGTCTGACCGTCCCGTCGTTTTCGTAAACGTGCTACACCGTACATTTCGAATTTCGACAAGCTAAATGCCCTTCCTAAGTTCTTTAGAAAAATCTTGCAGAAAATCAGTGTCGTTCGAGCCGCGGTAGAGAGATCATCTCCAAAGATTTGTAAATTTAAAGCTAACGGTTGCTATTAGTCGTGTTTTTGATAGTGATATTTAAACTAATCACTAGACTGCGGATATGTCAATTATTATTAGTACATAACTATGTGTGTAGACAAATGTGAACAGTGATTGTGAGTGTGGAAAAATTTCAAGGCATCTGTGTGAAATAAACATACGAATTATTTAACGATTCGAAAGTGAAAGTGAAATTCTGGATCATCGACTTGACCGCGCATCCCTTAGGCCTTATTACTATCTACCACCGGCTGTGTGCAGTTCGTCGACCTGGCCGTATGTCCCTTACCTTTCGGTGCTGCCGTATACCTGAAGACATCTGTGCAGTTCGTCACCGAGTGACCCAGTGACACACATTTCCAAGCAGCAAATGGATTTACGGCTGAATAAGTGAGTTTTTAATACAATCAGTTTCTGCTTCTTCTCTTTTTTTACGATCATCTCGTAAACTCAAGCCGACCGCCAAATAGTTCAAAGAGAAATGTTGTTCAGAATCCTGGTCTTGACAACATATCCAAAGCTCATCGAAATCGGGTAGAAGATAGTACATCGATCGATTTACAATTACAAGTTTTTACACTTATCTCGTAAACTAAAGCCGGCCGACAAAAACTGTAAAGGGTAATGTTGTTCAGAATAATGGTCTTGACAACATATCCAAAGCTCAGCCAAATCGGGGAGGATTCACTTAATCTCGAGAAACTCTTGTTCGTTGCGGCATCGTGGCGTTACACCACGCTCGTCTCCCGGCGCGCCGGGCTGTTCGTACCATCGCGCGTCGAAGTCGCGCTCTGATTGGTCAGTGTTTTTCGTTAATAACTCCTAAACAAAGCCGCGGCTGACATTGGTGTAAAGGAAAATGTTGCTTCAAATGACCTAAGGAACCTCCCATTTCCCGGACTTGAAGGAGTTTTGGGACACCCTGTATAGTTTGTGACGTTGCAAGCCTGCGACGTCACTTCTCCGTTTGAGAAACGGTCAAACAACCGTATCGGGAGTGGACCGGACCGACCGTTAGCGATTGCGAGAACCACCCGCAATTTTGAGCACTCCTTAAGGAAGAGGTTCGGTTCGAAGATCGCTCCTAATGCCATCTGTGGCACGCGCCGAGAGTGGCTACTTTCAGGAACGTGCCTAGGGAGTGACAACTACCGTAAAGGCGCCCCGCAACAGAGGATCAACAGGACGACAAAATAGTGGCAATAAAACAAAAACCATTCCGGATCCGGAGAGGTGGCAAAGGGCACCGCCGCACACGAGTGAGGAAGCTCGGAGGCGACGATGTGGGACGAAGGGGTCACACTTGCGTAACATCGGGCATTTTGGTGGGTCCCGCCGTCGTCTCATCCCGCGTATATCTGACCCGGCAAGGGTGGTGCGGAGAAGCGCCTGAGAGGAATCAACCTCCACGGTCGTCATGGGCGATCGTAATTTGGTGTTTGTGGAAGGTCTGGGGCCCAAGACCTGTTCCGAAAGTTCTCGGTCCTGCAACTAGGAATAGTTGCGTTGCGGGTGCGCCCATAGGGAATTTCGGTAGGACGAAAGGAGTGGGGAGACCGAGAATCGATGCGTGCCATCGATAAGGATCCGCGGATCACTGTCGCGCCGATTGTCGAATGAGCTACCTCTACTTCCGAAGTCTCGCTGACTTACGTACGAATTCCGCCTAATCCAAAGTTAGTACGCATCGCGGGTGGTTTTATTTCCGCGTCATAATTGCCGAGTACCGCGAGTTCGGAACCGAAGGCGAAGGTTTCGGCCTTTCCAAGGAAATCCAGCGAGCGTAGCCGACCACGGTAAGTCGATTCAGTGATCCTCGGTTCGAAAATTAGTGTTGGCTCGGGATTTAGTGCGAGGACGAGACGAGAGCGTGTCGTCCTCGATCCATTGGTGTTAGCCGAGGCATTTGGGCCTCGTGCTTTGTGCTCGCGTTCTTTCAAAGAACGCTTTGAGCCCGGTAGAGCAGTCTCCCCCTTCGAATAGTCGGAAGTCTTCCTTAAGGAGCCGTGTCGGGAAAAGGATAATTTCGGAATTAGCGAATCCGGTAAATCGGTGTAGATCGCGCTCGTCAATCTCGCGACAGTCCGTCGAAACTGCGCCGTCCATCTGCGTCACGCGAATTCTCGTCTCTCGTGAGACTTGCATTGTACCGCCGTACCGTATCTTGAATCGCGTGGAAATCTCGACTAACGCGCTCCGCGATCGAACAACTATCGCCAAAGTGTACAAGGAGCGCGGGCTCCCGGGTCGCGGCCACGTGGCCGCCTCTCTGTATTTATTTTTGACTACGAATAAATTCGTTAGAGCCCTAAATTCTCGAGATTATTTCCGACCTGCGAGATCCGTCCTGCCGCGAGGGCTGTCCTCGTTATTCCCTGAGTCCGAACTCCTGGCCGTTCGTGTCGTAAAATTCCGTCAGTGAGCGCGAGAAGATTCTAAGCTCGTGTTCGACTTCTTCGAACACGAGACCTTGATGTTTCGTTAGTGTGGTACTTCCGTGTACCTGGCGCCCGAACAATTATTAGTGTTCTTTCTCGAATCTTCTCGTCAGTCACCTTTGTACCGAGAGGACCGTGTCCGCGCGGCCGCGCACGGCCCGTCCTCAGTCGCTGTAAATTCTCGGAAGTTGGTCGTTTTCGCCGGCCAGAAACCCGTGCGAAAAAGGGCAACGTTACAAGTTTCAATAAAACTCTCTCGGGTTTCCGAGGTATATTTTGTAAAAGCACGCAGTCGCTTTACTTCACTTCCGTCCCATACACGTCTGCAGGTGTTGGAGCCTGCTGGTGACCCTTCCACTATCCAGTCACCATTTTGTCCGTCCTCAGTCGCTGTAAATTCTCGGAAGTTGGTCGTTTTCGCCGGCCAGAAACCCGTGCGAAAAAGGGCAACGTTACAAGTTTCAATAAAACTCTCTCGGGTTTCCGAGGTATATTTTGTAAAAGCACGCAGTCGCTTTACTTCACTTCCGTCCCATACACGTCTGCAGGTGTTGGAGCCTGCTGGTGACCCTTCCACTATCCAGTCCCCATTTCTCCACAGTGGTGACCCCGACGTGATCGGAAGTGAAAACTGATAAACGAGTGAGACCGACGGATAGTCAAGTATCAACGCGTTACGGTTAACCAGTGCCGACGCGTTGTGAGCAAGAGACAATTTATTGGCAAGAGGATTCGACGGCGACGGCGACCAGCGTTTTCCACGGACGACGAGCATCGCCGAGAACACACGTTCCTGGCAACTTGGACGACTTCGGCAGTCCTGTCTACCGGCATCGAGGCAGCGGCCCACAGGGAGCCGACCCGTTTGGACAGCATACCGGCGTAGCAGAGTGGCAGCCATCGAGCCTGCCGTTCCCGAGCAGCATCATCAACGGGCAATCATCAGGACAGCTTCGCCGGTAAGCGTTGAGCGTCCCGTCAGTGTATCGCGTCGTCATATTGCGCGCCAAATTATTATCGCGCCGCCATATTCCGCGCCAAATCGCGTCGCGCCGCCATATTGCGCGCCAAATCGCGTCGCGTCGCCATATTGCGCGCCAAGTCGTTGTCGCGCCGCCGTGATACTACCGTCGCGCCGCCAACTGGATTGCCGTCGAGCTGCCATACTTCGCGCCGTATCGCGTCGTCGTAACTTTGAGCGTCGCCATCTTGAAAAGCTGTCACGCGTCTTTCGCGCCTTCTACCTCGCGTGATGGCTACACCGGATCCCAATGTCCTCGAGCTGCAAAGCCAGCTGGAGCGAGCTCGCCAGCAGATCGAGGAGCTGCGCGCGCGGAATGCACCCGAACCGCGTATCGACGCGTATCGCGTTCCTAAGCTGCCGGTATTTATTAAGCGAGAGCCGCGCACATGGTTTCGTCAGGTGGAAGCGTCGTTTAGAGTTGCGAGGATAACGAGCCAGAAGACCATGGCGGATACCGTGATAGCGGCCATCGACGAGGACGTCGCGGTCGTCGTAGGCGACCTCATAGAGAATCCGGATCTTGTGAGCCCTTATGACCGACTCAAAGAGCGAATCATGGTCGCGTTCGCGGCGTCCGACGAAGCGAGGCTCCGCCAGCTGTTGCGCGGTCAGCTTACAACCGAAGGAAAACCTTCGCAGCTCTTGGCTCGCATGCGCAATTTGAGCGGTGATGCGTGCGGGGAAGCGGTCCTCAAATCGGTATTCTTAGAGCAACTGCCTCAGCACTGCCGGGGCATCCTGGCGGGGTCCAAGCAGGAATCGCTGCAGCAGCTCGCGGAGCTCGCGGATGCCATTCTCGAGGCAGTCGGGCCCGGGCCCGGTGAGATCGCGTCAGCGTCGAGTGGCCCGATGCCCCAACGTTTCGGGGAGGACAATGCCCCCGCGATCGGGATTAATTAGCGTCTTTGTAATTTGGAGCGTAACTTAGAGGAAATCACCGCGCTTATGAAGCGATCACACATTCCGCGTGGTCACCGATCGCGCAACCGCTCCGCGTCGGCCAGCCGGCGCTCGGGAAACCGCTTCCACTCCCCGAGTAACTCCGGCTCTACGCTGTGCTGGAAGCATAGAAAATTCGGAGCGACGGCGCGTTCATGCGTTCCACCTTGCACCTGGCAGAACACCCCGCGCGACGAGGGAAACTGAGTAGGCCGGCCGTGTCAGAGGCGTCTGGGCGGGTTTCACAATCGAAGCGCCTCCATATCCGCGACCGGAGCTCCGGGTTGGTATTTCTGATCGACACCGGCGCGGACATATCGTTGTTGCCAAAGCCTTTGAATTTTAAGGGTGAACCCCGCGACCTGCAGCTGTTCGCCGCGAACGAGTCGCGCATTAAGACTTACGGCACCACGCGCCGAGCATTGGATTTCGGCCTGCGCCGCACAGTGGTTCGAAACCGTGAAAACGTGAACTAAAGTCGAATTTTCAATTCCGTCGAAATTTTTTGAAATTTTTACTATAAATTCTTATATGTCTAAAGTAAGTTTTGACATGCATGCGGGTGGCTTTAAGTCACTCAGAATTTTTTTCCAGAGCGTTGAAAAGAACGAAAAAGGAAGGATTATATATCGAGCTGAAATCGACGTACTTGGCCTCGTTATATTTTGTGATTGATTGGAAATAGTTTAAATCTACTAATGTAGTGTGAAAGAGCAGCCTTTTAGTTACACGTACGCAAAAGATGAAAATAATAACAATAATCTTAACCCTTAAACAATATTCTTTCCTGGATCCCTTCTATTTCCTGCTTTTTAAGATTCAACTGGACCTACGAAACGGAATTAAAGCCGGGTATTGATAAAACCTGCACGGATGTATTCGTTAGAACCTATTGAAGGTGACTGTACAAGAATTTCGTGCAGCAACTCGCATCCGCGAAAGTTATAACAATATATGTGCAGTCACTATGCCGAAATTTGCGGCGCGCGCGTAATGTGAAGAACTTGTGGGTCATTGCATGCCAAATCAATTGATTCTGCAGTTTTCCGTACCCAAATTTGATCAGAAGATAAACTACATATTCCATTCTTAATATTAATACAAAAATGAACACGACTACAAGCGAATATCATAAGTATTTCAGACAACAAACTTAAAAAATGAATCTGTTGGAACCTCCTCGTCCTACATACACCTCATCGAGACCTCGTACTCGAGAACTATATGAAAAACTAACCGGTAAGGATATTATTTACAGATTTAGTTCATATCCATTTACAATAGGTGTCCTTAGTATTGTTAGTATACAATGGAAATGGACGCATTTGCTAGTTGCGAGAATTAAGACTTGCGTCTCATTCATATACAAATGAATGTAATAAGTGATAAAGATATTGAATAGATACAAGAGCTACGAACTGCACACTTCGAGTCCGTTGCGTGTTTAAATTACAGATACAATGTTGTCTTCACGGTTCGCTCTCGAGTCTCGTTTGTTTCCCTGATGCGTTGAGCCACTTCGATTCCTATACTACAATAATTATATGGACATCCGATCTCAGAACGCTATTAGAACTATTCCTTGTCCGAACGCGAATTTTGACAGAAGTATCTGTCGCTTTCACAGTAATCAAGGAATAGCAGCACAAAGAATTTGTGTCACTCCATCTTGTGAGATAGAAATCGCGCACAAAACGGTATCCAACGTTAACAAACGTTGTGTTTCGGTCTTTTTAGTTCGGATTTGTTGTGTTACTACAACATTTTATTAACATTGTATTGTGTTGAGCATGCAAGCGCAATTTGTGATTTCCTCGGTTTGGGCTGAATAATGGCATTGAGACAAATTACGCGCCTGCAGTTACACGAACTGATGTTAAATTGTTCGGGTCTGACAACAGAAGACAAAAAAAGCGTTGCGATGAATTTTTTAAAAAGGATTTTTTTCATCGAGGAAGACGAACCAGCAATGAAAACTTTCAAAATACATGCAGAATACCTTCTTCTGCAATTATTTTCGGTTTTGGAATTCGTGCCACAGAGCGAACGCACGATTTTTAAGAAAATATACTGGCTGGCTTACACAAGAAATTGTGTTTCCTGATATAGTTCTTCGGTGTCTACCTAGTACGCATAAAAAAGGGCGTCCATCGAAGACGTTTGAAGAATCCTGTGACGCTGTAAAAAGGCGGAAAACGGAGAAACTTCGACAATTACACTCCTCTGCAGAAATTGTTTATGCTGCTGTAATGGAACTCCGGCAACAAGGTGACAATGCTACGGCTGCATTATTAGCGGAATGCATCTCTGTACCAACTACATCCGCTACCATCCTGGAAAAATGGAGAAGCAAGGAAATTACTCAATCAAAAATGACTCCTGAAAAAGCACTATCAATGATAATAAACCTAAATTTATCTAAAGAACAATATAATTCACTGCGTTCTATAGCAGAAGAACATGGGCATGATTTGTACCCTTCATACAGGGTGTCTCAAAATTCCTCCAGGACCCGAAAGGGGGTGGTTCCTGAGATCATTTCAAGCGACATTTTCCTTTGAAAAAATGTCGCCCGCGGCTTCGTTAACGAGTTATTAACGAAAAACACCGACCAATGAGAGCGCGAGCTAGACGCGTGCAGCCCGGCGCGCCGGCAGCCGAGTGTCGGTGGCACGCCGCGATGTCACAACGAACAACAGTTTCTCGATGATGTGAATCCTCGCCAATTGCGATAAGCTTTGGATATGTTGTCAATACCGTGATTCTGAACAATATTTCTCTTTACAGTCTTTGTCGATCGGCTTTAGTTTACGAGATAATTGTAAAAACATGTAATTGAAAATCGATCGATGTATTATTTCTTGGCCAATCGCGATGAGCTTTGGATATGTTGTCAAAACCATGATTCTGAACAACATTTCCTTTTACAGTTTTTGTCGGCCGGCTTTAGTTTACGAGATAATTGTAAGAACTTGTAATTGTAAATCGATCTCCTCGCCGATTTCGTTGAGCTTTATTCCATAGGAAAAAGATATTTAAAACATCGAATAAATAACATATTTCAAAGTCATCGAAATCGGTGAGGACCCACATCATCGGCAACTTTACCCGAACGAGAGAAGAAGCAGAAATTTATCGAATTAAAAACTCACTTATTCAGCCGTGAATCCATTTGCTTATTACTCCAGTGAAACACAAAACACGGAACACCACATTTTCACACAATTTCACACAATTTCTGAACACTTAGCACACTTTTCTAATTCGTATCGATAGCGAACGAAATTACATACTCCGACGCGGAAAGAGTTCCATGCTCTTCGCGATTCCGCGCGAAACTATGCTCTCCCAGACTACAATGTATTCGATGAAGGCGTCGTTTAAAACAAATAAAATCGTTCTCAAGGAAATATTGATTTTTCGAGAATCATATGGTATTGATTTTTCGAGAATCATGTGATTCCCGAAAACATCGATTCTTGACGAACGAACGATGCCATGGACAAGATATCTCGTGTATCTTTATTACTGATATAACGTGCTATGTATTATCCATTCACAGCATCGTTGCTTCGACATCACGGAAACGAGATATCTCGTAGATTGTAGTTTCTGTGCCCCTCTGAAAAGGACTAATTAAAAATTTTATAAAAAAAAATTAAACCGGCTTTGAAGAAACACACACATGAACTTAAATACAATACAATCTTTTTGAAGGCGGCACAAAATTGAAAATTTCGAAAATTTCGACACTGGAAATTACGAAAATCCTTATTCAAGTTCGTGTGTGCGTTTCTTCAAAGTCGGTTTAATTTTTTTTTATAAAATTTTTAATTAGTCCTTTTCAGAGGGGCACAGAAACTACAATCTACGAGATATCTCGTTTCCGTGATGTCGAAGCAACGATGCTGTGAATGAATAATAGCACGTTATATCAGTAATAAAGATGCACGAGATATCTTGCCCATGGCATCGTCGGTTCGTCAAGAATCGATGTTTTCGAGAATCACATGATTCTCGAAAAATCAATATTTTCTTGGGAACGATTTCATTTGTTTTAAACGACGCCTTCATCGAATACATTGTAGTCTGGGAGAGCATAGTTTCGCGCGGAATCGCGAAGAGCATGGAACTCTTTCCGCGTCGGAGTATGTAATTTCGTTCGCTATCGATACGAATTAGAAAAGTGTGCTAAGTGTTCAGAAATTGTGTGAAATTGTGTGAAAATGTGGTGTTCCGTGTTTTGTGTTTCACTGGAGTAATAAGCAAATGGATTCACGGCTGAATAAGTGAGTTTTTAATTCGATAAATTTCTGCTTCTTCTCTCGTTCGGGTAAAGTTGCCGATGATGTGGGTCCTCACCGATTTCGATGACTTTGAAATATGTTATTTATTCGATGTTTTAAATATCTTTTTCCTATGGAATAAAGCTCAACGAAATCGGCGAGGAGATCGATTTACAATTACAAGTTCTTACAATTATCTCGTAAACTAAAGCCGGCCGACAAAAACTGTAAAAGGAAATGTTGTTCAGAATCATGGTTTTGACAACATATCCAAAGCTCATCGCGATTGGCCAAGAAATAATACATCGATCGATTTTCAATTACATGTTTTTACAATTATCTCGTAAACTAAAGCCGATCGACAAAGACTGTAAAGAGAAATATTGTTCAGAATCACGGTATTGACAACATATCCAAAGCTTATCGAAATTGGCGAGGATTCGCATCATCGAGAAACTTTTGTTCGTTGCGAAATCGCGGCGTGCCACCGACACTCGGCTGCCGGCGCGCCGAGCAACACGCGTCTAGCTCGCGCTCTGATTGGTCCGTGTTTTTCGTTAATAACTCGTTAACGAAGTCGCGGACGACATTTTTTCAAAGGAAAATGTCGCTTGAAATGAACTCAGGAACCACCCCCTTTCGGGTCCTGGAGGAATTTTGAGACACCCTGTATATAAAAACATTAAATGCCAAAAAACAGTTTTATCCGGAAGGAATTTGTATAAGTGAAAATAAATGTGAAGTGCCACTACAAAATTTATTGGACAAAACGAGTGACAGAATTGTTAATATTATTTCGCCTTATAACAATTTAAGTGGGAGTGCTTTAACTTTATTGTGTAAGTGGGGTTTCGATGGATGCAGTGGATTTTCGCGTTATAAACAAAAAATAGTGCAGAGGATTTTGAAGATAGCAGTGCTTTTGTTACGTCTTTGGTGCCTCTTCGGTTGATAGAAAATAGTAGCCAGCAACTAATATGGAAAAATCCTGTGCCTTCATCCACACGGTATTGTAGGCCTATTAGGATACAATGGCTTCACGAAACAGATGAGCTATCAAGAAATGAAGAAACATATATAAATGACCAAATGGGAGCTCTAAAACCATTTCTGTCAAAAATAGGTGAAATACGGCTTTCCTTGCTTCTCACAATGATTGACGGAAAAGTTTGCAACGCATTAGCTGGTGCTTCGGGGATGCGGTGTTACATTTGTAACGCTACGATTTCCCAGTTAAATTCACTTGACAATATACAGAAAAGGCCTGCTCAAACAGAAATGTACAAGTTCGGATTGTCAGTACTGCATGCCTATATCCGCTTTTTTGAATGTTTGCTACATATTTCATATAGACTGGATTTAAAAACATGGAAAGTTCCGAAAGAAAAAAGGACAATTTTTGAAGATAGAAAAAAAACTGTGCAAGAGAGATTTCGTCGAGAAATGGGCCTACTAGTTGATATACCAAAACCAGGATATGGCACAACAAATGATGGCAATACTGCCAGAAGATTTTTTGATAATCCGACACTATCATCACAAATTACAAGTGTAGATGAAGATCTCATTTCAAGATTTGGATTAATATTAAGAACTATTAATAGTGGCTATGAAATTAACGTACAAAACTTTCGCGAGTACTGTTTGACTACTGCACGAAGATATATAGAACTGTACAACTGGTATTATATGCCTGTTTCTGTACATAAAATACTTCTTCACGGGTCCACCGTTATTGAGGAATAAATATTACCTATCGGACAATTGTCTGAAGAAGCACAAGAGGCAAAAAACAAGGATATTAGGTATTTTAAGGAGCACCATACGCGGAAATGTTCACGAGTGAAAACCAATGAAGACCTGTTTAATAGATTACTATTAAGTTCCGATCCTCATTTAAGTTCATTAAGTTCATATCATAAAAAACAGAAAAAAAGAGACTTGGACCAAGACATGTTAAGTTTAATCGTTTTACCCGCGGATACTTGAATGGAATTAGACTAGACAATACAACGAACAGTGAAACTGGCAGCATAGCAGGTGGGATACTGACAACGACAAATCGTTGTAAGACACTGAAGGCTGAGATAGTAAGTATCGTAAAATAATTTTTTTATAATGTATACAAATGAGCGTGAGAATAAACTTTCTCCTTTAAAGTTCTGCCAACATAAAGGCCAAGTGGCGTAAGATTCCCTATTTTTGTTAATAACTTTTTAATAAAGCGTTAAACAACCTATGTTTATATAACATTTTTTTCTTATTTAGGCCCATAGAATATACTGACAAAGTTTGGCACTTTAAAATCTTGTTTATCCTGTATAAAGGTAGTTTATAATTGTTGTTATTTATCGTAGTAAAAAAATTACTCGAAAATCAGATTCTACGACCAAAGAAACCCCTAAATATGTCCTGCTAAAAAAAAATAACGTAAACATAACAACGCTATGAATTTAGTTCGCGTTTTCACGGTTTCGAACCACTGTGCGCCGTCCCATCGAATGGTCGTTTGTCATCGCGGACGTTCCGTCCCCCATTATTGGAGCGGACCTCCTAGAGCACCACGGCCTCCTGGTCGACCTCAGAAGGCGCAGCCTAGTCGATTCCCTCACAAAGCTCCAGTCATTTGGGTCCAGTAGGCCTTTCAGCGGGCCCTCCGTCTTTCGCGTCGACCCCACCGCGAGGTTCGCTCATGTCCTCGCAAAATTCCCCCGAGTGGTGGGTGTAGAACAACCGGTCCCTCTCGAGGTAAGGGGCGTATACCACCATATAGCCACGTCAGGCCCCCCAGTGGCAGAGCGGGCACGTCGCCTGCCTCCGGCCAAACAGAAAGCCGCTAAGGCCGAGATTGAGCGCCTGATCGAGGCTAGCATTTGCAGGCCGTCGGACAGCCCTTGGGCCAGTCCAATTCACCTTGTGCCCAAGAAGGACGGTGAATGGCGCCTGTGCGGCGACTATCGCCGCCTGAACTCGGTCACCATTCCCGACCGGTACCCGGTGCCACACCTTCACGATTTTCCAACCGTTCTACACGGCAAATCGGTGTTTTCGACTTTGGATTTGCTCAAGGCATTCCATCAGATTCCGGTGGCACCGGAGGATATTCCGAAGACTGCGGTCATCACCCCCTTCGGTCTATTCGAATACAAAGCAATGACGTTCGGGCTTCGGAACGCTGCACAAACTTTTCAGCGTTACATTGACCGAGCCCTGAACGGTCTGGATTTCGTTTTTCCGTATATAGATGACATTCTCGTGGCTTCCGCCTCCCAGGAGGAGCACGAGAGGCATCTCGTTATAATTTTCGAACGCCTCCAGGAATTTCACCTCCGCCTGAATCTGGAGAAGTGCCGATTCGGCGTTGAGGAAGTGATTTTTCTTGGCCATTTGGTTAACAAAGATGGGTTCAGACCCACTCCTGATAAGATCGAAGCGGTTGCCAATTTTGCTAAGCCTAGTAGCATAGAAGAGCTCAGGCGGTTCCTGGGCATGATTAATTTTTATAGGAGGTGCATTCCGCACGCCGCTGCCATTCAGGCACCCCTCAACGCGTTCCTCCACGACGCTCGCAAGCGGGACAAACGTCCAGTTCCGTGGACGCCCGAAGCGGAGGCGGCCTTTGAGGAGTGCAAACAATCCTTAGCGAACGTCGCGCTCATCGCTCACCCATCGAGCACCGCGACTGTCGGGCTCGTCACCGACGCGTCCAATTTCGCCATGGGCGCAGTCGTAGAGCAGTTTATCAACAATTCATGGCAACCCCTCGCGTTTTTCTCGAGAAAATTCACACCGGCTCAGGCGAAATATAGCACGTACGACCGTGAGCTTACAGCCGTGTATGAGGCCGTCCAGCATTTCCGCCATTTCCTGGAGGGTCGCGAGTTCTCTGTGTGCACCGACCACAAACCACTCATATACGCTTTTCAGCAATCGTCCGAGAAAGCGTCACCGAGACAATGTAGGCAGCTTTCCTTCATCGCCCAGTTCTCCACCAGCATGGTGTACCTGGCCGGTGAGCAAAACGTCGTTGCCGATTCTCTGTCACGGATCCAGGCGATCCGTTTTCCTACACAGTTCGATGCCAACGAGCTGTCTTCCGAGCAGGGGAAATGCCCTGAGTTGAAGGAGCTTCTTGAGTGTTCCGACCACTCGCTCAAAATTAAAAGACTGACGTTCGGTGCCGCGCACTCACCAATTTTGTGTGACGTCTCGGAGGAGTCCATCAGGCCCTACGTGCCCGTTTCCATGCGCGAGCGCGTGTTCGCACTGTTCCACACGGACTCACATCCGGGGGCGAAAGTCACAGACCGCATCATCAGACAGCGCTATGTCTGGCCAAATATGCACCGCGACATTGCGCGCTGGTGCAAAACGTGCATTTCGTGCCAACAGGCGAAGGTTGCACGCCATGTCAGGTTTCTTCCGAATAAGTTCGTGATTCCGGACGGGAGATTCTCGCACGTCCACATAGACATTGTCGGACCTCTGCCCTTGAGTGAAGGGTTTCGTTATTTACTGACAATAGTCGACCGCTTTTCGCGTTGGCCGGAGGCCGTGCCAGTCAAGGACGCCTCCGCAGAAACCATAGCGCGAGCTTTCTTCTATTCTTGGGTCGCGCGTTACGGCGCGCCCAAGTACCTCACTTCTGACCAGGGTACTCAGTTCGAGTCCCAACTCTTTTCGGCTCTCCTGTCGCTTATTGGTTGCCAGCGCATTCGTACGGCTTCGTACCACCCTGCCGCCAACGGTATGGTAGAACGCTGGCACCGCGACCTAAAAGCAGCCCTGACTTGTCACTCTCGACAATGGTCTCGCAGCCTTTCTACGGTGCTGCTAGGACTTCGCACACGCGTGCGTCTAGACACTCTCGCCTCTCCGGCGGACTTAGTGTACGGCGCTTCCCTGCGCATTCCCGGCGAGTTCTTTTTGGAGCAGGATTTTAACCCCAACCCGAGGTACTTCCTGGAGGAATTTAGGGAGTATATGAGAGAGGTCCGCCCGGTGCCAGTGGCGCACCGCGATAAGCGCAAGACGTTTTTTTACAAGGACCTCACGTCGTGCACGCACGTGTTCTGCCAGGCCAGGGCCAAAAAGTCCCTTGAGAAGCCGTATACCGGGCCGCATAAGGTTCTCGAGCGGCGTTCGGACCGAACCTTCGTTATCGAGGTCAACGGTAACAAGCATGTCGTTTCGGTCGAACACTTGAAACCGGCGTACTTTATTTCGGAGGACGTGCCTCCGCCCGTGGCGAGCGCACAACCGTTGCCGTCCGTGCAGCAACCGTCGGCGAGCGCATTACCGTCGCCGTCCGCGCAGCAGCCGTCGGCGAGCGCATTACCGTTGCCGTCCGCGCGGCAACCGTCGGCGAGCGCATAAGGGAGCGTTCATACCGAAGCCCCCGCGTGACTTTTACCGCGGGGTTTGGGACTTTTGCCGCGGGGATGGAGCACGCGGGTAATAAATTTCGAGCGTGTTGACGGGCCCGTTGTGCCCCCGCTGTGCGTGGCACAAAAAAAAGGTCTCTAAGGCTTTCCTTTAAGGAAATTTCCTTTAAGGAAAGCTATCGGTAGTTTACCTAAACGAACCGTGAAGCCTTAGAGACCTTTTTTTTTTGTGCCACGCACAGCGGGGGCACAGCGGGCCCGTCAACACGCTCGAAATTTATTACCCGCGTGCTCCATCCCCGCGGCAAAAGTCCCAAACCCCGCGGTAAAAGTCACGCAGGGGCTTCTGTATGAACGCTCCCTTACCGTCGCCTTCCGCGCAGCAACCGTCAGCGAGCGCGCATCCACCTCGCCATGCGAGTGAAAAGTCGGCGAGCAGCCAGCCTGCTCCCGTCGCGCCCGACGCCTATGCGAGCGTCAGACCGACCGCGCTGAGAACATACGCGCGAAAGAAGGTTTCCTTTGCGAATCCGCCGTGCAATAAAACTTATGTGATTCCCGCCGTCCGTAGTTATAAATACACTTTAAGAACCTTTTTGTACCCGATGTAGCCAAAGCAAAGTGTATTATAAATTGTCGCTAGAGTATAAGTTATCGCGAGAATAACACATCGCATCTGCGCCACACTGCGAAGGCTCCGTAGCCATAGTACAGTGCCCTGTCCTTCTTTTGGGGGGGGGGGGAGTACTGTGGGGAATGCTATAGTTATTCCCCTAGATCGCGAACGTGGCGACACCGAAGACGAAGGCAGGTTGGCGAGCCTGAGCCACGCCGTTGTTTCGTTTTTTCGGGTTCCTGGCGAGAGCACGCCGCTAGTCAGTCTGCTCTGATCTCTCGTACGAGAAGTTGTCAACGGTCTCGCGCCTCGTACAGGTGTATATAGTTTCAATAAAACTCTCTCGGGTTTCCGAGGTATATTTTGTAAAAGCACGCAGTCGCTTTACTTCACTTCCGTCCCATACACGTCTGCAGGTGTTGGAGCCTGCTGGTGACCCTTCCACTATCCAGTCACCATTTCTCCACAATTTTGGTGCATGTTGTAAACAAAAATATACGATTTCAATGAAATAGGTTGGAAAGTTTTGTTATTCCGGTTGAATTTAATTCTGGAGTCCTGGAGGCAACAAACTCGTTGAATGCCGTTTCTGCATCTCTCTGGGATTTAAAGCATTTCACGCGCAAGAAGTTGTCGAGGTGCTTAAAAAAGTGGTAATCGGTGGGCGAGAGAGGTATGAGTATGGTGGATGAGGTATTTAGAGTTTTGTAGCCTAATTTGTTCAACTTTTGAAGGGTCGGTCGGGCGACGTGTGGCTGGGCGTTGTCGTGGAGAAGGATAGGACCATTCCTGCTGACCAGAGCTGGGCACACACCTTGAAGTTTTTCGTGCATTTCGCCGATTTGGTGGCGGTACTTTTCAGCTGTAATGGATGCACCAGGATTCAGGAAGCTGTGGTAAATCAAACTGACCACAGACCACCAAATTATCACCATGACCTCCTTTTGGTGCAACTGTGGCTTTGGTAAGTTTTTTGAGCCGATCGTTGATTGCGCAAAGGAAGGGCAGATGACCCTCACGTTCTATGATATTTGATGTGTTATGCGATATGCGATGTGTGTTGTATAATCTTGATGTATGTTCTGCAATATGCGATGTATGTTATGCGATATGCGATGTATATTATACGATGTTGATGTGTGTTATGAACACAGTAGGGCAATAATCAACTAATATTTAAAAATAACTAATGGTCATCAAAACTTTCTGATTAATTAGTGATAAATAATTAATAATATTAATGTATGTTAATCGCATAATAGTGACTGATGACTAAAGATGACTGATCATCAACTACTAATTCACTAATAAGCTATAGCTAACGATTACTTAGACCTGTGACTAACTGTCACTAACTAATCAAAAAGTTTTGACTATTTTGCTATAACTGACATTCAAAAAGACTATTAGTCATTTTTAAATATTAGTTGATTATTGTCCTACTCTGGTTATGAGATATATGATGTGCGTTATACGATGTAGATGTATGTTCTGCGATATTTGATGTGTGTTATGAGATATACGAGGTGTGTTGTACGATCTCGATGTGTGTTACGAGCTCTACAGTGTGTGTTACAAAATGTACGAAGTGTGTTACGAGATCTACGGTGTGTGTTACGAGATATACGGTGTGTGTTACGAGATATACGATGTGTGTTATACGATCTCGATGTGTGTTACGAGATCTGCGGTGTGTGTTACGAGATATACGATGTGTGTTACGAGATCTACGGTGTGTGTTACGAGATATACGATGTGTTTTATAAGATCTCGGGGTGTGTTACGAGATCTAGGGTGTGTGTTACGAGATCTACGATGTGTGTTACGAGACCTACGGTGTGTGTTACAAAATGTACGATGTGTGTTATACGATCTCGATGTGTGTTACGAGATATACGATGTGTGTTATACGATCTCGATGTGTGTTACGAGATCTACGGTGTGTGTTACGAGATATACGATGTGTGTTATACGATCTCGATGTGTGTTACGAGATCTACGGTGTGTGTTACGAGATATACGATGTGTGTTATACTATCTCGATGTGTGTTACGAGATTTACGGTGTGTTACGAGATATACGATGTGTGTGTTGTATGATCTCGATGTGTGTAACACACAACGTAGATCTCGTAACACACATCGAGATCGTATAACACACATCGTACATTTCGTAACACACACTTTAGATCTCGTAACACACATCGAGATCGTATAAGACACATCCACACACATCGTTCATCTCGTAACACATATCGAGACCGTATAACACACATTGTACAGTTAGGAGCAAAACTGATCACACACACTTTCAATCAGAATAACTGTTTCATGAATGGACCAAACGACTTGAATTTCTCTGTAAGGCTAGAAGCAGTAGTTTAGTAAATGACGTTTAAAGAATATGTTGAAAAAATGCATTTGGTCGGAATTTTGAAAAACAATAGTAGAAATTGATTTTTATAACTTTTTAAACTATAGGCCAATAACGAAAATTTAAGCGATGTGTTTGTCAACTTGTTTAAATTATATACGCTCCGGAAATGTCATTGAAATTGGTTAATTGGGTTACGAATTATAAACGTTCAAAAGTGGTAAAAAAGCCGAAAATCTTGAAAAGTTGCAATTTTTACCACTTTTGAACGTTTACAACTCGTAAACAAATTAACCAATTTCAATGACATTTCCGGGGTGTATGTAATTTACACAAGTTGACAAAACACATCGCTTAAATTTTCGTTATTGGCCTAGCTAAAAAAGATATAAAAATCAATTTTTACTATTGTTTTTCAAAATTCCGACCAAATGCGTTTTTTCAAGATATTCTTTAGACGTCATTTACTAAACTACTGCTTCTAGCCTTACAGAGAAATTCGAGTCGTTTGGTCCATTCATGAAACAGTTATTCCGATTTAAAGTGTGTGTGATCCGTTTTGTTCCTACCTGCATATATATCGCATAACACTATTACATAACACACAGCAGACACATTTATAATTACATACTACTATTTACAATGTTTCCTATACTTATTATTTTGAATTGCGATGCACTGTTTTATAAGCGAACATGCCCAGATAGCCAAAATGCTCGATTCTGGCCAGGGCAGTTATGACCGTGTGGGCTCGTAACGTTCCCTCGGCACAAGCTGCCCCTCGGCCCGTCCAGGGCCGAGCACCTGGACCGACGGGCCAAGGGGAAGCTTGTGCCGGGTTTGTGCCGAGGGAACGTTACGAGCCCTCACGGTCATAAGTGCCCTCCTCAGATTATAGGCATCGTGTGCCTTTTGCCCATTCAAGCGACGTTCGGCCCGTTTACCTGACCCCGACACGCCGGGCTCGATCTGTGCGCGAGGATCGCTTGGCTATCTGGGTGACGTTGGTAAAAGTCTTACGCGCTTGCCACGCATTAAATCATTAAGATATGTACAGAAATTACGAATTGCATACACAACTAAATAATCTAAGATGAAATCAATAACTGCATTTTTGTGGTCGCACGCAAAACTGAAAACGACATATTTTCTTATAAAATGTTTAATTGTACTTTTTACATTACTGTGCACATTACACCTATATAAAACCAAGCGCGCTATATTATAACATCTACATAAACACCGTACAAAATAATCATTGAGAACAATATTTCTATTTCTACTTATCGCTGGTTTTAATATATGTAATGTACAATTTGTACAATTAAACTTTGGTATTAATTTTTGTAATACAAATCGAGAAATCAATTTCAATACAAAATTCTTCAATTGTTTATTGATGAAAGAACCGGATGCTAATATGATAATATCAATTTTAGAATTACTATTGTAGCTAAGCTCATTATTGAGTTGCGGTGTATTTGAATGTAACAATTGCCTTAATTGAATTAAAGTTTCATCGAATGTATCTTCGCAATTCGCGGCTAGAGATTGCTTACTAGTAATTTGTTTAATTAACAAAGCTCTATGCGATTCCTCGAATTGTATTCCAGAAATTTTATTTTCGCGAACGCGGTGCTGTCTCATTTGTCCAAAATGATTTTCTAAACAATCCTGGTTGAATTGCCTTGGAGAAAAACTTTTTACTCCCAGAGAAAATAGCTTTTTCCGCAAGTCGATAAAACCGCGGATTGTTAACATTAAATTCTTTAAGGACGGTGGAAAACAGCACCGTTGTGCATCGCTCTTAAAATACATACGTTTTATTTTATTTACAGCTAATTTCCAATACTGTCCGTGGGATGATCTCCTTGTTACGGGTCCTGCGAGTGGTTCAATGGTCCATGTTGCCTTCCTTGTCCATTAAGGCTGTCAAAAATCTCGTCGAATTCCTTAATAATTATTGCAGTCCCACTGCTTTTGCTGTCCATGAAGAATTCTCCTGTAATATCAGTTTCATCTGAAAAGAAATACATACTTTACTTCAAATTCAATTTTTAATTATAATAAACAGTGGACTGTAATTGTAATGTTAATATTTACTATGGCGTGCCATAATATTTATAGCTGCAGCCATCGAGTGGCTAAGGACTTGGGCGGCGTACGATACTTTCATTTTTCGGATTTTTTCCGGAATTACATGAAATTCTGTAATTTTAGGGAGTAGTCTGATGTCTGACTGAGTATCTATCTTGTACGCCGCGACAATATCCCGCCATCTCGCCTCCACAATATCGTTGTCTCGTTTCCATACTAAATTTTTGTTCAGTAAATTATTCCGAACACCTTTTAAAATATGAGGGACATCATACAAAGGTATGATGTCCTCTCCATCAACTAAAATCCGTCTCTTCAGAGGACGATTGTTAGCGACATCAGATGCTACTCCCATGTCCACCAACTCCTCAATTGCTGACCTATTTGCGGAACCTTGATCGCAAACGGTAGCAACTATCTGTAAACCTGAAATGATAGTGAGTTAAAAAATAGTATTAATCCTTAATCATACTATGAGGGACCAAAAATCATGTTTGTTGTATTATAAATGAAACATGGCATCCTATATGCTTTCAAACATCCACAATTATCCACAAATATTGCATGAACACTGACAAATAGTAGGATTTATTTAAAAATAGTACAAACTAACGTGAACTAATATTTTTATTTACCATTAACTCCGTTCAACTTTTTTATTAAAGTAACCAGTTGGTCTTTAATACTGTGTGCCTTTGCGGGTCCCCTACTAAACGAATAGCACACAGTCTGCTTCCATTTTCTAGTAATTCCTCTCAATAAAAAGACCAATGCATGGTTGACAATTTCTCCATTTGTTATACCAACCATAACATCCCGCGTGGAACTGTAATGGATACCTGGGGACAAAACAATTTCGTCAAAAACTACAACACATAATCTATCTATAGGCCTAAGTAAACTAATACTACTATGAATATTATTAATTATGATGTCATTGAACCCTTCCCCTATGGGGATTTGACTCAGTAGCCGTAAAATTGTTGATTTCGATGGCAAGTTGAACCATTGGGCTAAGAAGCGATACGCTGCTCCAGATGTTTTATATAATGATAAACTCATTAGTTTATCGTTTGTAGAATATCGACGTCCTCTTGGTTTCGTAATTTTCCTGTTCAACTGCTGTATGCAAAATTCGAATGCTTCCCTCCTGAGCCCTGAATTATTTAAATTTTGCATGTTGCGTGCAAGGAGCAATCGCTTCTTGAAATTGAGAAGTCTTCTTTTATAAATATAACAAGAAGTTCTCAAATTTCTATTTTGCGTATATAAGCACCTTGCCACAGGTGTCATGTTTTTGAATTTCACAGCACCTGTGTTACAACCTAAATACAAAACAAATGAGAGAAACATTAAAAATTATTAGGAAAAAATGATGACATGAAAAATTGACAAAGAAAAAGCTTTTTTGTTTCATAAACTTGTGAATGAAAAAAATATTTTGGATACCCGGGTTTGGTGGTGAAATTCGCCCTAGGTGAATTATGCTCAATTTTTTTCAAATTCCTGAGAGTAGGAGTTTTTGGACTAGGTACGAATCTCGGTCAGGTCAATTTTTTTTTCTAAGTTAATCACATTTTAAACCATTGTAAACACATTTTTGGTTTGGACGATTTTCGAATAATTTTTTGGAAAAATATTTCTGGAGTACTTTCGCCCTTTTCGATCAAAAACCCACCGGGGGCGAATTTCACCACCAAACCCGAGTATAGCCAATTTTACTTTAGACTGTAAAAAATTTTCCATTTTTTCTTATTTAATATAGGGCAGGCATGCACAGATCTTAGCTCTCAGAGCGGCTCTTGTGCTCCCAAACGGCTTCCGTGCGCTCTCAGAGCCGTGACCTACCTCGGACGTATGGAAGAGGAACCAACCACGACCCTCCCACTGGTCTTCTCTCGCGCTGTGTTTACAAGTCACGCTTACAATGAGTGGGTTCAACTTCCATACGTCCGAGCTAGGTCACGGCTTCGATCCGGCTCATGAGCCGGGTCGAGGGCTCCGGCTCCCAAATCGTACATCTGTGCATGCCTGATATAGGGTAAACTCAGGTAAACTGTACAATGATTAACAGTGCCAAGAATTGGTAAGAAGACTTATTTCAACGAATTAAAATCATATTTCTAATTTGTTTTAAAGATCCAAAGCATTAATCTTTCGAATATTAAAAAAAAATCCAAAACTGTATATCTATTTAGTAATTCGTTGGCACGTGAAAATCTGAGGTTATGTCTAATAAAGAGTAAGAAGTAAACGTTAAACAGGCTATTTGATTTATCTGATCTATAATTAAACGCTTATAAAGCGATGAAGTATACCTACTTATGACGAAAATTTTAACAAAATACCAAAACACTAATTACATTCATTTACACTGCACTGCACTGCACTGCACTGCACTGCACTCAACTGCACTGTGGTCATCCGTCGGTCTTACTCAGTCTTACTGGATGTCCTCCACCGCAGCTGAGCGCAGCTGAGCGCAGCGTTGCTAACAGTCATATATGGAACTATGTTATGAAAACTTACAACGATGCTTTGAAATATAATTAAGAAGCATTAAAGAACGATTTTCTTTACCAGGAAAAGTGTCAATAACTAGTGCAGTGCCAGCAATAGTACAGTTTACCCTAATCATATAAATTTTGATAAGAAAACTCTAAAAACGTAAATTCTAAGGAGCAAGATTAGTAAGCGTTCAGATTTTTAGCTCTTTTGAAAGGCACGGGCGCGCGAACGCGCCTTGAAATTTGTTCAACACAAACTTACGATTTTTTTTTACAACATTTACAGGATAATATAAAAAAGAAATCTAACAGTTTAGATCCCCTAAAGCAGTGGTGAGCAACCCGCGGCGTATTGTGGGCCAAAAGTGGAAACATAAGACTACGCGCGGACCGCAACCGGCAACGAACGCAATATTAAATACTTTGTTGCGTCGCGCCGCGCCGGATTCCGGCGGGCCGCAGGCAGTTTGTTAGCGGGCCAAATGCGGCCCGCGGGCCACAGGGTTGCTCATCACTGCCCTAAAGTAAAGTGCAGTGGCGCACCCAGGATGCAATCTTGGGGGGGGGGGGCCGAGTTGAACCCAGCGCTAGTTTTGCGCGATGACCTTTTTTTTTTTAGCTAACATATATGTCAAGGGCTATGCTAAATATTTTTTCTTGGGGGGGGACTTAGCCCCCTGCCCCCCCCCTGGGTGCGCCACTGGTAAAGTGTAAACCATATTCTTTCTAATTGCAAATGTAAAAATTTGCATAAAAATATAAATTACTTATTCTGATAGAATAACAATGTAAAGAATAAATAATTGCTTACATGCATTAGGTGAATCACATTTTGCCTCCTGTAGCGTTGATGTATTCGGCTGTACCAGCAATTCTCCTACTGATGAGGTACTCGGCAATACCTCCAATTCTCCTACTGATGAGGTACTCGGCAATACCTCCAGTTCTTGTACTGATGAGGTACTCGGCAATACCTCCAGTTCTTGTACTGATGAGGTACTCGGCAATACCTCCAGTTCTTGTACTGATGAGGTACTCGGCAATACCTCCAATTCTTCCGCTGCGTCTATCGAAATATCTGAAAATAAATAAAAAGAAGATAATAATTATCAATTAAATTTGAAACAAAAATTGAAATACCAATATAAGATGTAACGAGTCCGGTTTCTCGTCACAACGGTGTTTTTCACCCTCGTGCCGAATGGCTCGCCGAGCCAGGGTTCGCGGCGAGGGGAGCGGTCGGGAAGCGGTGGTTCGGGCGAGGTAGAAAATAAACTCGGACACTCGATGTAACTTTTTACATCTCACCAGGCCGCGGATCGCGGAGATGCCGGTCGCGGAATTCGCGGGTGCGCGTACGGGTTCGCGGTTCGCGGATCCAGGTACGCGGCGTTCTGTCCGCGACGGTTCGTCGACTCTACGGAGATATCGGAATCGGCGGCTCGCGGTCGGGTTATCGGGGACGGTCTGGGTCAGGGGAAACGGTGTGGTTCGCTCGGCGGCTCGCGAAGCGGGCGAGGAGGCAACGGCCCGTTGCACCGGGTGTTCCGACGGCGCGAGGGAACGGCGACGGGAACTTCGGCGCGAAGCTGGTGCGGGATTCGTTCAACGGCACGTTGAACGGGCGAGGATACAACGGCACGTTGCAGGACGGGGTTCCGACGGCTCGTGGAACGGCGACGGGAACTTCAACGGCACGTGAAGCGTAGGTTAGAATCGTCCGACGGCGCGTGGGACGGGCGAGGATACAACGGCGCGTTGCAACAGGTGTTCCGACGGCTCGTGGGAACGGCGACGGGAACTTCGGCACGAAGCTGTACGGAGGATTCGTTCGACGGCTCGTTGAACGGGCGAGGATGCAACGGCGCGTTGCAAAAGATGTTCCGACGGCCCGTGGGAACGGCAACAGGAACTTCGGCACGAAGCGGTTACGGTGGGAGGTTTGGACACAACGGCGCGTTGCTCGGGTGACGGGAACGGTCGGGGTCGGGAGATTGACGGCTCGTCAAGGTAGGGCGCTTACCAATGGTCCGTTTAGACGGCTCGCCTGCCGGACGCGGAAAGAGACTGAGTCTTCTCCCGTGCTGCCTTTTATAGGCAAATTCGGTGGTAATTGCGGGGTACGCGGGTTGCGGTGTGCGCGATCAGTGTCTGTTTCGAGGCGCGAAAACGCGGGAAGATGTGTGACCATGTGTCGCGCCTGGTTACGAGGCGTGAAATCGCGCGGTACGGGTTCGGATTCGGTCGGGATTGTTCGGCGCGTTTCGGTGATACGCGAGTCTTCGCGTTCGTAACAGAGCTGTACTGAGCCCGCTGTACAGGTCTGTTACACCCCCCTCCTCCTTCGGGGTGGCGAACGAGCGGCAGTGAGATCTTTTATTAAAGAAAAACAAAATTACATATCGTTTACTAGCGCAGTCTTAACCTAAGGTACGTGGGTCGGATCAGGAAAAACACTGGAACTCTGGGAAAAACGGCACATTTATTTATCGACTTAACAAAAATAGTTATTGCTATATGCATTTAATGCTGTAAATATCACCCTGTGCGTGTCGTTGGCCCGGCTCGGGCGCAACCATCAATCTTATGAAAAAAATAATACTTATTTTCGCAGCAGTGTGACTAGACAACCGGCATAAAAAAAAAGAAAAACTTCGACGTACTCTTAGTTCTACGTTACGTTCTACGGTATGCCGGTCTCTGTGGGCATATGTCAGCCCGGCACGGGCGACGCCGTCAGTCTTACGAGGAAGAAAGAAAAGAAAATAATATTGCAACATTTGCGGCAAATGCGCGTGGACTGACCGCAACAACAAAAAAAATACTCTTGTTACCCCTACTTTATATTTAAGACTCAGTCTTCTGGGTTACCCGGTAGCCCGGCTCGGGCGTAGCCGTCAGTCTTGAAAAAAAACGTAAACTCTTTTGCGGCAAGTGCGCGTAATAACAAAAACTTTAACACGGTTATTTGCCCTCTGGCGTAGAAAAATGTAAATCTATGTCTAGGACTACGGCTTATCATAGAAAAATAACAGTCTATATAAAAAATATGTCATATGAACACGCGGGGGGTTCGGTGGCACCCTCGGCACGAGGGTCGATCGCGGCGCGCGATCCCTACGTTACATTAGGCCTGTGTCCTCCGCTTGCACCGGCGTAGGTGGCCATCCTTTTTGAAAAACAATATCCACCTCTCATTGGGGATGGATACTCGGTATTGTCCCGTCCTTACGTAGTAGGAGGGGACCTCCACCCGACGGCCCGTCGGTAGCTGGTACCAGGCGGTGGGACCTGGCACAGGTTTGCCGTCGTACGGCAGTGATGGGGGGGCACCGGGGAGGCGGGTTCCGGCCGGCATCGGGCGTCCCCCGTTGCCGGGTTGTTCGGTCCAGGCCTGTATTGGGGCCGGTTCCGGTGGCGCCACAGCCTGGTGTGCGGGAGCGGCGACTGCTATGCTGAGCGCTGTTGCTGGTGTTGCGGTGTGTGCGGTCCCTTGCGTGCCCGTTGGTGGTTTTGGCGGCGGCGGTGGTGTGCTGCGGCGGCCCCCTTTTGCCTGGCGGTGTTTTGGCCTCGCTGGCGGTGCCACCACTTCGTCCCACCAGCTGGGTGGTTCCCTTTTGGCGCCTGAACTTGGTACCGGGTCGAACGGGCCGGCCTGGGCGACCGTCGGCCGTGATGGTCCGGGCTCGTCGTCTGTCCCGGGTGTGGCGGCGGGTGGCCGTTTTCTCGCGGCCTCCTCTAGCTCGGCCTTCCGTTTTAGTAGGCCGGGTAGCCAAAAAACTGGCCGTATGGCCCGAATTCGGGGGCCGCAGCGGCGGTGTGGCGATGGTCCCGGTGGTGGGCGAAGTGGTGGCCTGGTCACGAGGCGTGGTGTGGCCAGCGCGACCTGCGGCCCGGCAGTTGCAGCTGGCAGCGTGGTCTTTCCGGTCGGCTCGTCGGGTCCGCGACCTAGCGGGATCCCTCCGGTCGGCTCGACCGGGGTGGCCTCTAGGTCGGGCAATTGTATTGTCGGCGTGCGGGGCCTCCCTTCTAGGTTTGGCTCCGCTAGGAGCTCCTCCAACTCCGTTACCCAGGGCTCCATACTCCTGTTCCTGTTGTTGTAGTATGCCCTGTGTTTACAGACAGAAACGCTCGGAATTAGTTTACGGGGTCGGCCTCGGCGACGAGGGACGGGTGTGGTGGGAGGGTCAGGGGGTGGTGGAGGCGTGCCGTCCGGTTCCGTATTCTCCCCAGTCGGAGTCGCGGCTCGCGTTTCGGTGTCCGATTCTACCGCCGGTTTTAGATCCTGGACGTGGATGTGGCGGAGCCACTTGTTTCGGCCGTCGCGTAGGTCGACGATGACCGGTGATACTATTTTCCCGACGGTGAACGGGCCGCTGTACTTTGGCGCGAGCTTCGCGTTGACTCCGGCCGCTTTATCGGATAGCGTATGCTCGCGCTTCCATACGTGGTTCCCGACGGCTGGTCGCCAGTCGCGGTGCCGGAGATCGTAGTACTTGGCTTGTCGGCCGAAGGCCCGAGCCAAGTGCACGTTCGCGAGCTCCTGCGCTTCCCGGAGATTCTTCCAGCGTTGTTTCGGCGGTTCGTTTGAATCTTCCGTTGACGGTTGGCCCGGTATTCGGAGTTCCCTTCCTTGGTTGAGATACGCGGGGCTGTATCCCGTAGATTCATGCCAGGCGGTGTTGACGGCGAAGCGTGCTTCTTCTATCTTCTCGTCCCACTGGTTGTGCCGGGCGCCGGTGTATTGAGCGAGCATCGTCTTCACTACCTTGTTGGCTCGTTCAACCGGGTTGCAGTGGGGCGAGTACGGCGGTGTTTTCCTGTGAGTGGTCCCGGCGGCTTCAAGCAGGTCGGTGAACGGTCCGCCGATGAACTGGCGGCCGTTATCGGTGATGACCACTTCAGGTGCCCCGTGACGGAGGATAACCTCTCTCCGGATCGCGGCGGCAACGGCGGAGCTGGTGGCCTTTCGGAGCGGTACAAGTTCTACCCATTTCGTAAACCGGTCGAGGGCAACCAACAGCCAGATGTTCCCTTGGCGTGACCGTGGCAGTGGTCCGACGAGGTCGATGGACACCGTATGCCATGGTCGTGTCCCTGGGTTCGCGTGGAGGTGCCCCGCGGGTTGTTGCGGTGGTGACTTGTACCGTTGGCAGCTGGCGCAGCTGCGGACGTATCGGGCGGTCTCCCGAAACATTCCAGGCCAGTAAAATCGTTGTGCCAGACGAACGATGGTCTTCGCGACCCCCAGATGTCCAGCGGTGGGGTCGTCGTGATGCTTCCGGAGTATTTCTTCTCGCTGGTCGGTGGGCACGCAGATCTTCCAGGCGTCTCCCGGCGCGGGCTCGTTATAATCGAGCTGGTGCAGTACGTGACGTTGTAGCTTCCCTTCATGAATTCGGAAGTCGGTGACGGACAACGGGTTGCTCTGGACAGCCTCGAATTTCTTCTGATACCATGTGTCGGGGCGCTGTTTCGGTCGGAGCAGGTTAACGCCCATCGTGGGTGCGTTACGGGACAGCGCATCCGCCACATGATTCAACTTTCCGGGCCGGTATCGGACGTCAAAGTCGTACTGCTGCAGCTCAAGTGCCCATCTTGCAAGTCGTCCGGTCGGGTTTTCAATCTGGCGTAGCCAACGGAGCGCCTGGTGGTCGGTGACCACGGTGAAGTGGTAGCCCTCGAGGTACGGCTTCATCTTGCGTATTCCCCATACGACGGCGAGGCACTCCTTTTCGGTGGCACTGTATTTCCGCTCGGTGGTGCTCAATGTGTGACTGGCGTAGGCAATGACATGCTCCTCGTTGTCCGGGCCTTGCGTGAGCACGATTCCCAGGCCGCTGTCACTGGCGTCTGTTTGGAGCGTGAACGGCTGCGTGAAGTCTGGACAAGCTAGAACCGGCGCGGCCACTAGCTTCTCTTTCATCGTCCGGAAAGCGGTTTCTTCGCCCGCGGTCCACTTCCACTTGGCGTTCTTTCTGGTGAGCCGTGTCAGGGGTTCCATGATCTCGGCAAAATTCGGCACGAATCGCCGATACCATGAAGCCATGCCGTGGAAACGTCGGACGTCCCGAATTGTTTTCGGAGCCGTCAGCTGTGCGATCGCGCTCGTCTTATTTGGATCAGTCCGGATCCCTTGCTGATCCACGATATGACCGAGGTATCGGAGGCTGTCGACGCAGAATCGGCATTTCTCGGGGTTAAGTCGCAGGCCGGCGGCGCGGAGGCGGCGGAAAACTTCACGCAGGTGGCGGCGGTGCTCTTCGAGGGTCCGGCTGACGATAATAATATCGTCGAGGTACGCAAAGGCGTTCGGCTCCATCTCTGGTCCGATGATCCTGTCAAGCAGCCGCTGGAACGTGGCGGGAGCCGAGTGGAGTCCGAACGGCATTACGGTAAACTGGAACAGCCCTCGGCCGGGCACGGTGAATGCGGTGAGCGGTCGGCTTGAGGCGTCTAACGGGACCTGCCAGTATCCGTTCTTCAGATCCAACGTCGTCAGGAACTTGGCCCCTCGTAATTTGTCGAGGGTGGCCTGGATGTGAGGCAGCGGGTAAGCGTCTTTTTCGGAGCGGTCATTCAGCCGGCGGAAGTCGACGCAGAAGCGTGGTTTCCCGTCTTTTTTCTTCACGACGACCACCGGCGAGCTCCACGGGCTGCTGGATCGCTCGATGACTCCGTCTCGTAGCATCTTATCGACCTCTTCGTTGATTACGGCCTGCATGGCCGGGTTGCGAGGCCGGTAACGTTGCTTGAGTGGCGTCTCGTTGAGCAGCTTGATCCGGTGGTGTACCAGCGTGGTACGCCCGGCCACGGAGGAGAACTGTGCCAGTTCGTGCTCCAAAAATTTTTGGAACGACTCCCGTTCGGTCTCCTTCATTTTCCGGAGGCCCATCTGGAGGCAGGGTTCGGCCAGACAGTTTGCGGCCCAGTTGGCCACCTCCGGGGGCGGTCGGACGGTCAAACGGAGTGCTGCGATGGCCTGAATCCCGAGCAGCACGGGCGGGTCCATCTTCGGTAGTACGGTGAAATCTTCGGTATGCTCGAGATCTCCCACTCGGAAGGATAACCGGACGGTGCCGGATGGACGCATGTCTGATCCATCGGCGAGGCAGATGCGTTGATATCCCTCGGTGGGCCGGACTCCCTGCTCCTGGGCCCATTCCATCGCTTCTGCATTGATGCATGAGAGCTGGGCTCCTGTGTCCAGCATGGCATCAACTTCTCGTCCCAGCATGACGATTGGCAGAAGTGGTCGTGGAGTGTAACGGATTGACGGGCCCGGACTTACTGGCGCTGGCTCGGTGACGTCGGGCCCCGCTGTCCGTTTCCCGGCGGGTGACAGTCGCGGGTCAACACATCGTCGCGGCCGCATCGGGAGCAAAACTTGCGGTACACGTTCCGGCACTCGAACCGTTGGTGCCCGCGTTGCTTGCATCGCCAGCAGTGCGTCGACGGGTGGTACGGCTCGTCTGACTTTTCGGAGCAGTCGACTCCGGGTGACATGCTGAGCCGAGTGAGTCGTGCTCCGAGGGGCTCGGTGGCAGCGGCACTCCGTTCGGTGGTCACCGCCCAGCTGACCGGCACGGCTCGTGGTACGGCCCTCCGTCCCGTAGGGTCTTCCTCGGCGCCTTCAGTGGCCTGCTCTATTTGTTGAACGCGTGCTAGGAGGTCGCGAGCATTTTCCACCTCGGGCCGGTAGATGAGCTTCCGGTATTCTGGCCGCATATTTTCAAACAGTATGTCCAGGCGATGACTGCTGTCCATGTTCGCGCGTCGCATGAGCATGACTACGGCGGTCATGAACTCGTGGAATGGTTCGTTGGGCCGTTGGCGGCGCGCGCGAGCCTCGGTCTCTCGCTGAAAACGCGAGCGATTTGATGCGAACACTTGCACAAATTCTTCCGAGAATTGCTCCCACGTCTCGATCTCTTCCCGACTGTTTCGGTACCAGATCTGGGCTTGCCCTCGGAGTAATTCGGGGACCCCGCGGAGCAGGTCGTCATCGCTGAGGTCGTAGGTGAATCGGAGCTCGGTCATGCGCTCCAGGAATGATAACGGGTCCTTCCCGTCGGTGGTATTACCGGACTTCCGGATGCGGTCGATGTTCTGGTACGGGTCCTTCTTTTCGATTACGGTTTGCTCGATGACGGTTTTCCCGGGGCCAGTTGCTTCGGTGACGGCCTTTCCGGTGGCACCTGTCACTTTCTCGCTGGCGGCCGCCATGTTTCTGGTGCTCACCCCGTCTTTCTGCTCGGCCATTTCGGTGGGGTCGTCGGTCTGCTGTCGTATGTAGTCGGTTAGTCGCTGGCGCAGCTCCTCGGCGGTTCCGATCGTAGACAATTTACTACGTTGCAGCTCGGCGATCAGCTGGTCCTTCGTCAGACGGATCCGTTTCATTCGGCCGTCTCGTCTCCGCGTTCGGTGGCTGTAGTTCCAACGATCGCCGCTAGATGGCGGCGGAGGTCCTCGTCATGCCCCGTGAGTGCGGTGTACGATCCTGTCACCACTTCTCGCCACTAGGTGTCCGGCACTGTCGTTTCGGGTCACTTCGCGTAATTGCTAGTCTCGCGTCGTGACGCTAGATGGCGTGTGCGGCACTGTTCGCATCTTTCACTTTTCACTCGCGGTCGCGAGATCTTCCGGTGTTGACACGAGAGGGCGCGCGGCTCGCGTGTGTTCCGCGGCGTGTTAACCTCAAAACCACGTGGGAGGTTAACCTCAAAACTTCGCGACGCGCCACGTGGTTGACACTTTCAAAGTCCCTGTTCGGGCGCCATGTAACGAGTCCGGTTTCTCGTCACAACGGTGTTTTTCACCCTCGTGCCGAATGGCTCGCCGAGCCAGGGTTCGCGGCGAGGGGAGCGGTCGGGAAGCGGTGGTTCGGGCGAGGTAGAAAATAAACTCGGACACTCGATGTAACTTTTTACATCTCACCAGGCCGCGGATCGCGGAGATGCCGGTCGCGGAATTCGCGGGTGCGCGTACGGGTTCGCGGTTCGCGGATCCAGGTACGCGGCGTTCTGTCCGCGACGGTTCGTCGACTCTACGGAGATATCGGAATCGGCGGCTCGCGGTCGGGTTATCGGGGACGGTCTGGGTCAGGGGAAACGGTGTGGTTCGCTCGGCGGCTCGCGAAGCGGGCGAGGAGGCAACGGCCCGTTGCACCGGGTGTTCCGACGGCGCGAGGGAACGGCGACGGGAACTTCGGCGCGAAGCTGGTGCGGGATTCGTTCAACGGCACGTTGAACGGGCGAGGATACAACGGCACGTTGCAGGACGGGGTTCCGACGGCTCGTGGAACGGCGACGGGAACTTCAACGGCACGTGAAGCGTAGGTTAGAATCGTCCGACGGCGCGTGGGACGGGCGAGGATACAACGGCGCGTTGCAACAGGTGTTCCGACGGCTCGTGGGAACGGCGACGGGAACTTCGGCACGAAGCTGTACGGAGGATTCGTTCGACGGCTCGTTGAACGGGCGAGGATGCAACGGCGCGTTGCAAAAGATGTTCCGACGGCCCGTGGGAACGGCAACAGGAACTTCGGCACGAAGCGGTTACGGTGGGAGGTTTGGACACAACGGCGCGTTGCTCGGGTGACGGGAACGGTCGGGGTCGGGAGATTGACGGCTCGTCAAGGTAGGGCGCTTACCAATGGTCCGTTTAGGCGGCTCGCCTGCCGGACGCGGAAAGAGACTGAGTCTTCTCCCGTGCTGCCTTTTATAGGCAAATTCGGTGGTAATTGCGGGGTACGCGGGTTGCGGTGTGCGCGATCAGTGTCTGTTTCGAGGCGCGAAAACGCGGGAAGATGTGTGACCATGTGTCGCGCCTGGTTACGAGGCGTGAAATCGCGCGGTACGGGTTCGGATTCGGTCGGGATTGTTCGGCGCGTTTCGGTGATACGCGAGTCTTCGCGTTCGTAACAGAGCTGTACTGAGCCCGCTGTACAGGTCTGTTACAAAGAAATAAAACAAAAATATGTAACATGAAAAAATATAAATTCATACTTTTGGAGGGTACAGTCATTTTGTTCAAATAATTATTCCTGCATTCATCCTGCGGAGTGAAATGCATATGGCAAACTCTGTAATTTTTATAAATTCTCGTGCTCTGCATGCCATTTAGTTTCTCATTATTAATAATTTGTAGCCACTTCTTAAACCGCCCTCATCATTACGTGGATGCGGAAATCGATGCCGCGGTGAATGCTTATCCTTACATCCCGGCACACAGCATGGTACGTAATGTACCATCTTGAAATCTAAAATTAATTCAATAATGAATCAGATAATTGAGCTTTTTAAATGTCCCATATAAAACTTCAAATGCGTTTTGCTCAGAACAATATTTCTACAATTGACCATCGATATACAGTGGGTAACGAAAGTATTCGAACGCCCTTTAAAACAAAATAACTTTTTTATAATTGTACCAAACGCCTGATTTTTTATAATCAATTATATATTATTATATTATTATATTTTTTATTATATTATTATATTATTATATTATTATATTTTTTATAATCAATTAGAAGCATTGGTTTATGAAATGATATGCAAAAAAGATTTTCCAAAAAATTATAATTTACAAGGTTACATGCAAAAATAAAAAAGGCATCTTTTTAACTTTTTTATTAGGGCCCTTAATGAAAATTTAAAATATATGTTTTGTAGATCTATGTTAGTTATACACATGCTGAAAATTTCGTCAAAAAAATGTTGAAAATCGTAGTTTTACACGACTTTTGATCAGTTTCTGCTTAAAATCCACAAAATCGTACATCTTTCGATGCGTGTCGTTTTCTCCTGCGTCAACCGATTTACATATATGGCAATCAGGTCGTTTGGTACAATTATAAAAAAGTTATTTTGTTTTAAAGAGCGTTCGAATACTTTCGTTACCCACTGTATGTACATTTGAAGCGAATGTTAATAAAATAGTTTGGACATTTATACGGAATAAATGATGAATTAAATCAATGTAATTAACTAAAATAAAATGAACGCACTTTTTTCAACTAAATCTTTTCATAAACATTTTCAAAAGCGAATAGTTTTTCTTTAATATGTTAAAGAATATGTTTTATTTAATATTAATGTTTTAAAAATTTGTATTATTTTGTGGATACGTACGATATTCAAGAATGATTAATTCAATGGAAAAAATTATTAACACAATTACTATTGGGTCGTTCGGAAAGTCATTTCGTTTTCTAAATGCCAATTTTTTACCATTTAAAATAAGTTTCATGACTTTTTGTTCTATGATCTCTTGCGACTTTTCCGACAACTTAAAGATCCCATGCCGGAGAATTTCTGTTTTTTATTAGCAAAATATTGAGTTATATGACTTTTCTTGTTTGCACGACATAAAAAATTTGCACCGCATAAAAAATGTTGAAAAAAGAGAAAAAAGTAGTAATCGATGGTACATACTTGCTCTCCTTAAACAGCGCACTAATTTTTCTTTCGTGCACTGCATTTTTATCCTTGCGGTAACAAAAAAGCAAAAGGTGATGGAAATGCGTACTTTGATTTTGCATATTTGATGCGATGATAAAGACATAATTGTAAGATTAGAAAGCACTACAAAGTAGGAAGTTACGTCCGAAATGTCAGCTGTCAAGATACACCACGATTTTGCGATTTAAAATAAGGAAAGTATCAACAAATGGAAGCAATGTCATTTCTATACGAAAAACGAAATGATTTTCCGTACGACCCAATACATACATACTTATCACAAAAATTCATAAATGTGATTTACTTTTTCGTTAGTCAAAATGTTTATTTCTCTTAACACCTATCAACCCTTATAAAATATTATAAACATACCTGTTTTTTAACTGGTAAATCCGAGGGCTATGTAGTGGCTATAACTTTTAACCACTTTTAACACATAAAGACCTAATTTAAAATTAAACCTAAAACACTACAGAAAATATATAAAAATTATGAAATCGTAACTATATATATCCTAAAGAAAAAAATTATGGAAAATGTTATAAAAAAAAGAACTGAAACGACAAAGTGCACCAATGTCCACGTTCGGTTGTTCAATTCAGACTGAGCTCTGCTGAGCTCGATCCAGGGGGTATAAGCTGCCGTGTTAAAAATGTGTCCAGTATTTTAGCGCACCCTGTGTCCCGGGGCCGAACTAATGGCAGTATATATAGATATAAACGCTACTCACTTACACACAGATACTCGCGTGACTCACACAACTCTATATGCCGTAGATATATGTACTTTAATGTACACGCGTACAATTAATCTTTTAAGTGGAAAGGGTAGAAATTTAAACAGCTGAAATAAAAATAAATATTTATTATAAAATCTAATAATTAATTATAAATACAATAATTCTTCGTTCTCAGTCGCAGAGAGACTTAGAAATCCTTTTCTCATATTTCCTGTCCTTAGGAAATTTCTATAATTTGCTATAATTGCCGGGGCAATTAAGAACAACGTACAGTTTCGCAACCATAGCTATTTACTTTTCACTTCGACCAACTTCGACTCGCTTTGAACAATTCCTGATTGTGATGGCGTGGGTCAGCTGGTCAGCGTCAGTCAGCGTTGCATGTTGCATGGAATACAATGGAATATGGATACCATGTACCATATGAATACAGAGCAAAGCAAGCGTTCTGCGCATGCGCCCCCATCACGTGATGGGGAACACCAACGCCGCCTGTTTCCCGGGGCCGAAACATAGTGGTTGAATTATTTGCATTTCAGCTTATACCCCCTGGCTCGATCGCTTCCAGCGTCTTCAGCCGATATATATACAATGTCCAATTTCTCACCGTTACCGATCGCTGCTTTTGATATCTCGTGTGATCTCGCGGCATCGAACCGCCAAAGGCGCGACTCATCGAGCCGTCACACGCGGGACACCCTTTAAACTTTAAACCAGCCGCTTCCTCCGCGACACTCCACGATACCACGACCTACCCTATCCTATTTTGAAATCGGTGTGTCGTACGTGTTAAGTACCTGGTACCTTAGTCCCCAATTTATCTAATTCATTAAAATCCAAGTATTGAAATCATCATTTTTTAAAAATATTTACAAATTTTCCTTTCTAATTTATTTGCATGTTTGTTTTGAAAGCTATTAATTACAAAGCATTTTCTATACTTTATATTTTTATTAAAGCACCAATTGCTTTATCAACAACTTCTGTAGTAATGCACACGGCCTAGGGGTGAATCTATACCTCTGGATCGGTGGACATTTGTAAAAGGAACTCCCCGCAAAATTGCTTATAAAAATAAAAATTATTGTTAAAAAATTCTCGTTAAGTAGAAAAAAGTCTTAAAGAAACCATATGCCGCAAATGAATAGTTTTCGAGATATTCACGGTTAA